>OX122882.1:40229555-40829555 GCA_944738645.1 Eristalinus sepulchralis
ATAATAATTGAGTGGCACTATAGCCCATAGCGAACCAAGGCCTAGCTTCTACAACAACTACTCGTGTTGTGGACCTACAGTTTTTTGCCGATTCCGAAAGGCGAGATTTGACAAGCTTTCCATAGACAATTAATACTCTTTGAGTGTTGTCAGCAACTCGAAAGAGGTGGTGCCGTGAAAAAAATGCTAGATGTCCCGTCCGGAAATCTTCCTTTGATTAAGCAAGTTAAAAGGAATCGTGTATTCTAGATCTCAACAGCATGTTCGGGAGTGTATGTAGACCATGAATTTGCCCTTAGTACCCTTCATACATGTTTAGGATTTAATTTAAAAATTACCATGTACGAGGGTTGCCTTTTATGTTTCGGGATTAGAGAACAAAAACAAATATTAATCACCGAAAATAGTTTTATTGTTTTTCAATATATTCCCCATTAAGATCTATACACTTTTGCATGCGTACAAAATTGGCTGAATTAGTGAACTCTTAATTAAGGAACCTATCAGTTTCCACTTAACGTAACAAAGACAAGCTCCACTAGAGTTTAAATAGGTTAATTGAAAGTTATGCAAAAAACCTCTCTAAAAATGTGTGTCATAGACGCAATCTTTTGCACTTGAAAAAAACCCTGTCAAAAAAACTAGACCAATTTCCACCACCAAATGCGGAAAACCATTAATGAGCAAAAACCACAAAACCCCTGAAGCCATACCAGAAAACCTACGGTTTTAAAAATATGAATTTAATTGAAAATCTCCAATTCATCAAAAACAAATTAAAATAGTTTAAATTAAATCAAAATCGTTGGTCAGTTATGTTCACCATCACAATGGAGCCCTGTAAAGCAATTTCACATTCCCACCAGATTTTCTCTTTTTTTTTGCCAATTATAATAAATTTAATTAAACGTCTAAACAGTAGAATTTAATTTTCTATTCAACAGTATATGCGTCACTGTGGTAGTGCTCAATGTCCATTTCCGGTCACCGCAAACGCACCGAATGGCGCCATGGGTTAAGCGAGTGTTCATCAATTTCCTGCCCAAATTTCTATTCATCAGGAGGCCAAAGTACAATTTCGAAACGAGGTTAGTGCAAACATTCGCCACCTCGCTCAGCAGCTCCGGCACAATATTGACATGACGTTGATTTTGTTTTTTTTTTTCTCCCTCTAACACTTCCAGTAAATTACTTTTAAAGGACACCCACGCCTGCTTCTACCCGTACTACTCAACAACGAATCTCGACCACAGCCCAACGGCGTACAGCCGAACACCGTCAAAAGAGGATTTGTCACCATCCAGGTACGTGAACGAACGAATGATTTTTCGCCAGCAATCGGAAATCGAAAACGAATCTCTCTGCAATTCGCATTCGATTTCAGACACACACACACACCGTCACACACATCGTTTAGATTTAAATTTGTTTTCCTTCCCCGTCCTCAGATTTTTTGTTTTGCTGTAAACACATTTGTTTTTTCACTTCTCTCGTTCTCTTTGGTGTCTGTATAGCGTTGCTTTTTGCAGTTTAACCGGTACCGGACCATTTGGCGGCAGTTGTCAAATTCATGGGCCAATTCCGACACTTCCACAATCTGGATCCGATGATTTAACTGCCGTTCCCGACTTAGACATGGGGCCACCTACGGGCATCAAAAGTCCCATAATCAATAATCCGGCATTCTCGCACTCAAAATGTCCACCGAGGGTGCACCGGAGTTGCTTCTGTGTACGTTTCATAGCGGAGCACACGAAAATGCAGGAGGACTCAACCAAGGTAAGGTTTGTTTTTTTTTTCCCCCAGTTGGGATTTTTATTGCCTTTCAGTTGGCCTGCTTCTGGCCGGGACACGAAATGGATTACTGAGTTAGGCTAATTGCATGCAATTGCCAAAGGAAATGAACTGACAGATCCAGGGTGAGAATGTGAAAATGAATCGTAAGGCTTTGCGCGTTTTTTTTCACTTCCGATACATGGATTGACTGCTTGGAATTTTTGCTTTTTTTGTGAATTTACGAAAGATTGTAATCAAGGGAGAGCAATGTCTGTTAGCCTCCCAAAGTAATTTAATAAATTTGGAGCAGGAACGAGATTCAATTTGAAGTCCTTTCACATTGGGGATCTGACGAAAACTCTTTGTAATCGCTGCCGCATGGGATTTGTTTAGAAATGTATTCGAGTTGGAGTGCACCATGGGATCTGTTACGGAATTTCTGATGTTGTGAAATCTGTCATCTATCAAGTGTAAGTCTTCCGACAATAATATTCGCAAGATTCATGCAACGCCATGTCGTAGTGCAAAGTTATAAAGCTGATTTATGTCCAAATCACATGCTTTCGTTAAGTGTTCCATTCTTAGAGAGACAATTTTCCCTGCGTGTGGTTTCGATGATTCAATACAAAATCGGGCTTTATCTAAACAAGCGTTAAACAGATTATTTATTCGGCATTTTAAAAGTTTATCTGAATGTCATTAATTTCTTAAAGATTTCGATGTGTAGAGAAACAAACTTGGGTGCTATTATTAAATGCGGATTAGGAATCCCTTAGTTATTCCCTTAGCGCTTCTGTGAAAAAGAGCTTAAGTTTTCAGCTCCCACCACATCGGCGCCAAACAGCCGCCACCTGATACGAGCAAAGGCGGGATATTGATAGAGAAAGTGCCCTGAAGTGTCTTCACCTTCACAGGCATCGCAGAGAGTGTCTTCACTAAGCCCAAGTAGACTTAGGTGCTTAGCGAAGTAAAAATGTCCCGTATGTACGCCGACAAGTTTTCTGCATTCTTTTCTGTCCAGAGATAACAGAAAAGCTGAGGTTTTCTTGCTGACGTTCGGGAGTATGCAGTTAGTCAGCCTGCATCCTGGAGCGTCATGCCATCTCTGGTTGTGCTGTTGTAAGACCGTCGACGGAAGCCCTAACCAAGGAAGCGAATAGTCCCATGGTGGGTTCGGGCCCAACGAATGCCTCTTTACCTCGTTTCCCGTGATAGTGTGATTTCCGGGGACCCAAAAAAGTCTTAGCGAATTCAGTCTGCCGATCAAGTTAAGGGAGGACTTGCATTCCCAGACTATTTTGGAAATGGTTAAAGTGTTGAATAAGGCCTTAGGCACAGTTTGGCTTTCGCTGCAGACGCAGATACTTCGCCCCTTCCACCTGTTCTTCACAATATAGTTAGTGGCCATTAGGATAGCAAAAGTTTCCGCCTGAAAGACCGATGCGAAATTACCTAAAGAGGTGTGAAGTCAAAGCATAAAACCAAATAAAATCAAAAATCGAACACAGATCATTTTTCTTTCAAAGAAGGATTCGTTTTTCGCTTTTGGTAGCGTGTATATCACTGCACCATAGAGGAGGACTGGGAAAGGAGATTGCTCCTATAAGAGATGGCGCGTTTTCCTCTATTATTCAAAGGAATCGCGAATTGCAAAAGTACTATTGAGTCTGCACAGCAGTCGAAAACAGGAACCAATTCAAAGTTCTCCATTTTGACGTTCTGTGCGAGACGTCGGTTTAACATATTCTTCAGTCACAAGACCATCCTCCGTGTTCAACCTCTTCAGTTATAACACCCTCCGCTCCTCTGCGATTTTCCTTGTGAATTTTTTATATGTGGGAGATGGTAAAGACCAATGTTCTGCCAACAATCCGGAAATTACTCAATCACTTAAAGCCAATATTATTCAAGTCGTCGGTCAGGCACAGCCCAAAACCATCAACAATGGTCTTAGAAACCCAATACGAAGCCAAGGAGACTTGCTATGTTTACTCTTACTTGTAACTGGTAGTCCATTGAAAACAATGTTTACTCAAAAAAAAGTAGCTTTTGTTTGCCCCGTTCTGTGCAACTCTTTAGCAAATGGTTTGAAGATATGTACTGTTAAAATTTCCTTTGGCATGATTTAATTTTTACAGGTTCCAATCAGGTCAATGGTGCCCGCGTAAGCGAGCAGTTAAACTGACTTTTTGGAAGATCGTGCCTCTGGTGTTGACCTGCGAGTTACGCACGATCTTCTCAAGAATGATGTTGAAGAAGTCATGACAGCGCCTCACTTTTTCTAAGGCCTTTTTTGAGCAGCGACAATTCTCCTACGCGATCTAGTCGTACGTGGTCTATATGTACTTCTTGTATGCGTATATTGAGGAGACCGATACCTTTATAGTTGGTGCAGTCGAACGACGGTGAGATTCAACTCATCTGGCATGCTTTCCTTGGACCATGTCTAACAGTAGCGCTGGTGCATGCGCCCACCCAAGTCATCTCCACCTACTATAAACAGTTCTGCGGACAGAGAACGTCAGTCTTGATATTGCTATCCCGACGTCACCTAAGACGAGGGGGCAGAATTCTTGTTTATCAAGGTCCAAATTGAGTGAAACATTCTGCCTAACGGTTGGATTTGGGCAGTCATCGCCGTTTAACATTTCAGATTCTCAGCGTCTATTGCGACTCCACTACCAGATAGCTGTTTCACTTTTCGGTAAAACTTTCGGACTTCATTCCTGCCGTGTATGACCGTGCGCTCCTCATGCTCTTTCTTCCTTTCTTCTCTACTAGTTGAGCTCATGAACAGTTCACGTTTTTCGCTGCAGCGTTTCCTTGAAGGCCCTCCATTTAGCTACATGTGACTTCCTGCACTCGTCGTCAAACAATTGGTTCGTTTAAGGTAGTGGCGTGAAACCTAGCACATCAGTGTCAGCTTCTTTGACTGCTTCTTGACAAAGTTTCCAAACTTTTTCTATTGTCAGTGCAGACAGCGTCGAACTTTGAGAGGTTTTTAGGGACACTCGGTCGACAAAGATCCCAGTGATCTGTTGCGATTGAAGCATTCCGACATTAAACCGTTTTGGCCTTCTGGACTCCATTGGTCTCTCTTTATTCGCGTTTTTGCCTTGGCTAAAACAAGGAAGTGGTCCGAGTTGATGTTGGCACCTCGGGAGATTCGGAAATCGTGATTGCTGGAGGAGTGTCTGACGTCGATGGCAACGTGATCAACTTGATTGACAGTTGATTGAATAAGAGTTTGCAGGGTTCGCCAGCAACATCTGTCATGCAGTATTTTTATGATTTACGCTAGAAGGAACGAAACCTGTTTATCTATCATAAGATTTCTTACTTTCCCACAATAATAAATAAATATAGCAGCTCGTAATCCTTTGAGTCTCAACAATTTAATTTCATACTATCTACCGAAATAATTGAAAATCACATTTTCTTCCATTTTAGGTTAAAGAGGATTGGAAGTATGTTGCAATGGTTCTGGATCGACTATTTCTATGGATTTTCACTTTGGCCGTATTAGCTGGGACAGCCGGTATCATTCTACAGGCACCAACACTCTACGACGATAGGATTCCTATTATCGAACAAAAGTCCATCGATTTTTCTGGAACATCAGCTGGCCGCTGTCGTCCGCCTCAATAGCAGTTTAACTGTACAAACTTCGTATTCATAATTCCTCCTATTTTATGTGCAATGGGAATGAGTGCCTGTGTTTTAATGTCTGAGAGTTATTACGCGTTTGTTATAAAGTATCTGGAGCGATTGTTTTAGAGGAACGAAAACAAAATAAAAATAAAAAGCAAAATAAGCACGAGAACCAAAGAATTACAAAAAAAAAAACGAAAAAAACTCGAGAAAGCAAAAAAAAATTGTAAAACATTGAAAATAGCCAAAAAAATACATATATAGAAACGAAAATATAATATATATATATATATATACATTGAATATAGTTGATTAAAAGAAATGTTGATAAGCAGTTTATTCGTAAATAAAAACACAAAAGACAATTGTTCAATTGAAAGTGTAAAATTGATTAAAAAATGTTAGTTTCTCATAAAACCACGCACAGAATATATATTAAAATTTTTTACCAGATAGACAAAGATGATATAGATTTTTAAAATGTCCTCAAATTATTTTGTTAAAGTGAACAATTTTTTTTTTCTACGAATTCAACTCTTCAAATTTCATTACGATTTTCAAATCCAAAAATATTTAGCAGATACACTCTCTCTCTTTCTCTCTATAGGACGTTCGTTATTGTCTTTCGCGTTTCTTCTCTATAGCATTAAATGTATGTAGCTTTCGAAAATCGATACCCCATTATTGCCTAACCTGCATTTGAACACTTAAAGCATGCAAGCCTATGTCGTTGCCTTCGATAAAGTTAAGTTGGGACACTGGCAAGAGATCACTTATCATTGTTTCGCGGCGAGCAGTTACAAGTACAAACTTTATTTAAATGATTTTCCCTTCAACAAAATTTTTGCAAATTGACAGATCTATATCTTTGGTATTGAGATAATCACAAAATCTGATGAATGAATGTTGTCCAGGCAATGATCTTTCTATTACATGTCAATGCTGATTGGGCTTACTTGATTGTTTAGTGTGTCAAGAGTAGGTTGGTAACAAAAGTATAAAATTTAAAAATCGAAAATTTTGATAAACCAAAAACAAAAAATTATAAATACATCGAAAGCCCGATTCTCGAAAAGCACAACTACCAAAAAAATCTCCGAAGACCTTCTCCATATATCCTCTTTGCTGTCGAATCGGTGTAAGATGTGCAGGAGGTTGTAAATTTCATACTGTTTGAGGGAGTTGTCCAATTTGCTTATTGTGACATTTCGGACGACTTTGAGAATTGAACTTCAGAACTATGCCCGACTATCTACAAGAGCATGAAACGTGATTCATCAAAAATAACGCACTGTAAAACGGAAAATGTTTGGTAAGGACGCCACGAATACCGATTTTTCAAATCCCGAATTTTTGAAAGTTCAAATGTGAAAGTACGGATCCAGAGGCTTATCGAAACATATCCCTGTCGAAATTTAAAATTGTTTTAATCAAAAAGCATTTTTGGGTGGCTACTGACATATCTGCGTTAACTTCCAGTTCAAGTCAAAGTGGTGTCGGTGAAATTAATACCTGCCCCCATTCCTAACAACAGTAGTTTATTTTGAAGAATGCTCCGTCATTTACATGTCTTCTCATTCTGCTAAGACAGCCTTACCTGTCTCAGTTAAGCCTCTTTTCTACAGTTTCGAACATTTCTTCTCCTAACTTTTCAAACTGAATCAATCAACTTTTTGCGTTTGATATCTTTCAAAAGCAATTGTGTTTCTGTATTCTTAAAGGAAAATGACTAACCCTCAGCCATAGTAATAAAATCTTGTAAGACATGGTGGCCTTCATTTCTCCTGGGCATATATTGTCAATCTCACCATCAGTCAAATCAGTCCAAAATTCAACACATTATTGTGCAGATTTGTTTCCAGCTCCCCCCAGTTACAAAATGCATCCTCAACCATGTATCCCCAGACTTCACATATTCGTTCCAAACTGCATATAAATGCTATAGTTAGGTTGTTATTAAAGGGGAATGCTGGCCTTTGCGATCCCCCAAAATTATGATTTAAAATGGGAGCAAGGCTGGATGTGTCAAATATTTTCTACATCTTACAATTTTTGATAATTTTGCGAAAGAAGGGATTTCATGTGTTGACAATTTTTTTTTCCCTTAACACATCACTCAATTAGCGCCTAACCAATAAAAACACATTTTTTAGACAAAATTCGACGTACGAGTAGTTTCCTTCAAGAGGGACTCATTTAGTCCGAAGCCGCTCTTTCATTTCGTTACCCTTTTTATAGAACGTTTATCCTTTGGCTTTAAAATAGGCTTCAGTTTCAGCGATCACCTCCTCATTCGAGCCATACTTTGCTCGAGCGAATGACGAGACCAGACGACATGAGATGAGTTTTCAAACTGAATCTTTATTTTATTCAATTAAATAATGAATCATACATTAATGCATGCATCAGCAGAGTTGCACGATCTGTCCAGACAGGATCAGATGACATGGCGACTCTCAGAAAAATGTCAGTACAATACTATTTCTTAGAATTGTGGGAGTGCAGACGTTATTGACGTTACTCGCAAGCCAAATATGGCTCGAATGAGGAGGTGGTGAGGTCTGAAAGGAGGTAGAAGTCCCTGGGAGCCAGATCTGGAGAATACGATGGCTACGGATGCAATTCAAAGACGGATTCGTGTAATTTTACCATGGTAGCCAGCGACTTGTGACACGGCATTATCTTGGTGGAAGATAATTTTTTTTTCTTCAAATGGAACCGTTTTGTACTATTTCTTCCTTCAAATGCACCAATAATGTCAGGTATTATTCGGTGTTGATCCTTTTGACTTTCTCAAGATGGTCTATGAATAAAATTCCGTGCGCATCCCAAAATACGGATCCCATAACCTTGCCAGCCGACCTTTGTATTTGTGGACTCTTTGGGCATTGTACACCCGATGCTGTCTACTTCGCTGACTTCCATAATATCCGTGTTTCATCGAAAAGACCTGTCCTAGCGAAACAGCTCCAAACACCTCTCAAAAATATCGATATTTTGTTGTTTTTGGTTATAGTAAGCAAACGCGGCACCCATTTGAAAAACAGCATTCTCATGGACAAATATTCATGCAAAGTAGTGTACACACTGCCTTCTGATTCTCTGAAGGTATTAACTATCGTACGCAATTCCACTTTGCGGTTTTCCCAAAACGATTTGTATACTTTTTGATGTTTTCAATTGCCCTTCTAGAGCGTTCAGCATCGTTGGTGACTGTATGGCCACGTTTAAAGTCAGCATACCATTGACAAATAGTTGTTTGAGCTTGCACGGTGTTTTTCCCCATCAAAAGCAGTGTTTACTCAACACACGACATTCTAATTTTTCCATTGTTTCAAAAATCGCAAGAGAGGCCGGCACTTGAAGCACTGTAACTTGTAACCTAATAATTTTGTTTTTACCACCTGCTCGGCATGCGGGCCCGTAATTTTTCGAAAATCACCTTTTGTTTCTTTTTTGCGCAGATCGTATGTGTAATGTGTTACCAAGGTTTTGTGCACACACTTGTGTTACAGACATGACATGAATGGTAACTGGAATAGGCGATGTTAAGAAGAGATGGTGTCTCCTTTCAACTCTGTCAATCTGCCAGTCTTTAAGAGTGAAAATCGAAACAATACTTTCCCATCTTAAACTCTTGCCACAAGGAACAAACTTCATTAGCGTTTGTCAAGTTTTCCAAATTTACACAAATCTGTGCATCTTAGATCTCAATTACATCATCTTTACGATTCATTTCTTTAGTTGAAAATTAAAAAAAAACTGCCAAAAACAACAATATGTATGTATAGTGAAATAAATTTATTCATTTCCTTAAGTAAGCGATGTTAGAAAACAAAAAAACAAATTTAAACGGTTATAGCCAGAAAAAAAAACCAAAATATAGATATCCATCAAAACTTTGTTTTGATCGTAAATTTATGGGAAGAGAAAGAAAAAAAACACAAAATAAAAAAAACTATGAAATATTTAGTATACACGATATACATATGCATATACAGACATATATGGATAAAACAAAGAAAACCCATGAAAAGAAACAAAAGATTTAAAAATGAAATTGTGAAATAGAAAGTTAACATTTTTTAGAGTGTAAGCAAACAAAAAAGAACAATTACAAAGAATAAATCTAGTGAATAGCTAAAGTGTTAGAGACCGTTAGATTAAGTCAAATATGAATATTTTATCAAGCAACAGTAAATTGGCTAATCCCCCCAAGACAAATTGGCTAATCCTTATGAAACTCCGCGATTCAGTTCAATGTTTCAGAGGGAAACCTTCGGTGAACTGAGCACCTCGCCAACATGCACACATGTGATCACCCCCCAAAACGGCCATCACTCCGATGGAACTCATGATAAGTGTAATCAGCACAAATCGTATTTGTGTCAATAGAAATGTAAATAAGTGCAGAAATTAAACCAGACAAACACAAAATTATATCTCATAAAGATTCTATAGGAAATTCACTGTGGTTCAAGGTACCAGACGCACGGAAGGAGTTATTTTCTTGAGAGAACAAACCAAAGAAACGAAAAACGATGTAAACAAGGTGTACTCATTTAGTTTTTGTATGATTAACAAGTTAATTAGCGAATAAGTTTTATTCCAAGTATACTCGAGTATTTTTTTTAGTGACTTGTGGTGAGAAACTCACACACAGACTTCGCTTAGAAATGAGTGTCCAGGAAGAGGAGGAAGAGAAGCTGGACAAGGAACATGAGTTTTTTGTTGGATTCAGTTTGTCCTTTTTCTGATTTTCTGATGGTTTGTCACAGTAGGATTTTCATTCACCTGGTGTATGTAGGACATGTGAAGAAACCAATTTGAGGTCGAATGGCGCGTCCTTCGGAGGCGTCAAATTTGAGACAGAAAACAAACACGTGGCAGTAGGATTATGTTAGTCTGTAAGTTAAGATGAAGATACTATGACAAAGAATTGTTAGTTACGATGTTTTAAAATTATTTTACAATAAAATTGAAAAAAAAACGTTTTGTGACTTTTATTTGTGAACTCGTAGAGGAAGGAAAAGAAGGAACGCCGCTGGGATCCAAAACCTAATTTATACAGAAACTTCTTCGGCACTACAGTCTGGGGTGGGCCTAGGCCTCAACCAATTCGCTCACTAAATTTTAATTCACACAGAAACTTGATTGAGGTCTCTATCTACTTGTGTTCGCGCTAATGAAAACTCGGACGTCCTTTATTGCTCAGATTTCCAGGGGCTCGGATTGGAAGACAATTCGGACTGGAGGTGTGTTGCGCCCGGAGATGCTTGGTAGGCACATGAGTCTTACACATAGTCTTTAGAGTTCGTCGTTAAAACTACTCCTACTGATGAAAAGTGGGAGATAAAGGAATTACTTAATGCGAATTTGCAAAATTTTGCCCAAATAAAAGCTGTGATTTTTTAAAAGCTAAAGAAAAATTTTTCAAAGAAAACACATAAAATTCAGAAAAATGCATGAAATCTTTATTTGAGTCGATAGTACGGTCCATATAATTTAATGTTTGAAGATTATTTCATGCAAATGTTGACCTTGACTGCGCCTCAAATGGTGCATCCGCTCAGTTCAATTTTGGCGTACTCTTTCTTTTCGGCCGGTATCTCACGAATAAATGCTTCAACGTTGTCTTCCAATGCGTCAATTTAAGCCCGCTTGTTTGTATATACATGAGCTTTAACATAGCTCCACAAAAATAGTCTAAAGGCGTTAAATCGCACGATCTAGGCGGCCAATTGACCGGTCCCGAACGTGTAATAAAATGTTCACCAAACTCGTCTCTCAATAAGTCCATTGTTGCGCGTGCTGTGTGACATGTGGCAGCGTCTTGTTGAAACCACAAGTCATGCAAGTCAAGCTCTTGCATTTTGGGCAAAAAAAAAGTTGGATATCATCTCAAGGTAGCGTTCACCATTCAATGTTACGTTACAATTCGCATCATCTTTGAAGAAGTACGGTCCAATGATGCCACCAGCCCATAAACCGCACCAGACTGTGACTTTTTCTTGATGCATTTTTAGCTCTTGCATTGCTTCTGGCTAATATTCTGGGGGTTTAATGTCCAACAATGTAAATTTGGTCTGAAGTTTAGTCACAATAGCCCGAATAGCCGCTTCAGTGGGCCGATTAAACCGACTTTCTTAACCGAGCACGCGTTTTGATAATAAAATTCAATTTGCAAGCGTTGTTCATTTGTAAGACGATTCATGGTTAAATTATAGACCAAACTGAAAATGTGTGACTGTGAAACAAAACACGAAACGCGTTTCAGCTGTTTAAACTTCTTCTTCTTCTTCTTGTGGCGCTACAGTCCGGGGTGGACCTGGGCCTCAACCAACATGCCTCTCCAGCCAGCGCGATCTTTCGCCAGCTGCCGCCAGTTGCGCACTCCAAGTTGGTTGAGGTCCTTCTCCACTTGTGTGCGCCACCTTATCCTGGGCCGTCCTCTGTTGCGTTGTCCCAATGGCTCAGATTCGAAGACTTTTCGGGCCGGAGCAGTGGTGTCCATACGCTCTACATGGCCTAGCCATCTTAAGCGTTGTATCCGTAGACGCTTGACTAGGCTCATGCCGCTGTACAGCCCATACAGTTCGTGGTTGAATCTTCTCCTCCAGATGCCATCAACGCAAACAGGACCAAAAATCGCGCGCAGAACTTTTCTCTCGAAGAGACCAAGGGCATCCTCATCCGCTTTAAGTAGTGTCCAAGTTTTTGCGCCATAAAGTAGGACTGGGATGATTAAGGTGTTATATAAAGCAAGCTTAGTCTTTCGAGAGAGGGCTTTATTACTCAATTGCCTCTTGAGCCCAAAGAAACAGCGATTGGCAAGAGTGATTCTGCGTTTGATTTCGGTACTGGTGTTATTGTCCCTGTTTACTGCGGAGCCGAGGTAGACGAAGTCCTTGACTACCTCGAAGTTTCTGCTGCCTAGTGTCACGCTCTGTCCGAGACGCCGATGTTGTGTGTCCTTCCTTGATGACAGCATGTACTTCGTTTTGCCCTCATTTACCACCAGACCCATTTTAGCCGCTTCTACTTCAATGCCAGCAAACGCATCATTGACGGCTCGCTGTGTTCGACCAATCACGTCAATGTCGTCGGCGTAAGCTAGCAATTGAGCTGACTTTTGGAAGATCGTACCTCTGGTGTTGACCTGTGAGTTACGCACGATCTTCTCAAGGATGATGTTAAAGAAGTCACATGACAGTGCGTCGCCTTGTCTAAAACCTTTTTTGACATTGAAGGTCTCAGTGAGTTCGTTCCCGACCTTGACGGAGCAGCGAGAGTTCTCCATCATAATCCTACACAATCTGACGAGTTTGGTGGGAATGTCAAAACTAGACATGGCATTGTATAGCTCGTCTCTATGCACACTGTCATATGCGGCCTTGAAATCGACGAATAGGTGGTGAGTGTCGATTTGCATTTCTTGGGTCTTTTCCAGGATCTGCCGTAGTGTGAAGATTTGGTCGATGGTGGACTTCCCTGGCCTGAAACCACACTGATAAGGACCAATCAGGTTGTTGACAAACGGTTTCAGGCGTTCACACAATACGGCAGAGAGGATCTTGTATGCGATGTTAAGGAGACTTATCCCTCGATAGTTGGCGCAGTCGAAGGGGTCTCCTTTCTTGTGGACCGGACAGACGACACTGAGATTCCACTCATCGGGCATGCTTTCCTCCGACCATATCTTACAGATGAGCTGGTGCATGCGCCCAACCACGTCATCCCCAGCCGCTTTGAACAGTTCTGCGGACAGTCCATCCGCTCCAGCAGCTTTATTTGACTTCAGTCTCGATATTGCTATCTTGACCTCGTCTAAGTCGGGGGGACGGAATTCTTGTCTATCATCGTCCAAATTAAGTGGAACATTCTGCCTAACAGCGGGATTTGGGTCGTCATCGCCGTTTAAGAGTCTGCAGAAATGATCTTTCCAGATTCTCAGAATCGATTGCGACTCTACTACTAGGTTTCCGTTTTGGTCCCGGCAGGCTTCGGTCCGAACCCTGTATCCACCGGATAGCTGTTTCACCTTTCGGTAAAACTTTCGGACTTCATTCCTGCCATAACATCTCTCCATCTCTTCGACCGCGCGCTTCTCATGCTCTCTCTTTTTCCTTCTGAGAAGCCGGTTCTCTTCCCTTCTTTTCTGTTCGTAGAGCTCACGAACAGCTCTCGTTGTCCGATGCAGCGTTGCCTGGTAGGCCTCCTGTTTGGCTGCATGTGCCTGCCTGCACTCGTCGTCAAACCATGGGTTCCTCCTAGGTGGTGGCGTGAAACCCAGCACATCAGTGGCAGCTTCTTTGATGGCTTTTTGACAACGTTTCCATTCTTCTTCTATTGTTAGTGCAGGCAGCGTCGAACTTTGGGAGAGTTTTAGGGAGACTCGGCCGGCAAAGATCCCAGCGACCTGTTGCGATTGTAGCTTTCCGACGTCAAACCGTTTCGGCCTATCTCGACTCCGTTGTTCTCTCGATATCCGGGTTCTTACCTTGGCTACAACAAGGTGATGATCCGAGTCGATGTTAGCGCCTCGGAATGTTCGGACATCGAGAATGTTGGAGGAGTGTCTGACGTCGATCGCAACGTGATCAATCTGGTTGACGGTTGATTGATCAGGGGATCGCCAGGTTCCTTTATGGATGTTGCGATGTGGGAACCGCGTACTGCTCATAGAGAGGTTCCGCCCCGCGGCGAAGTCCAGCAGCCTGAGTCCGTTTCCGGAAGTCGTGTCGTGCAGGCTGTGTTTCCCGATGACGCCAGCAAAGATGTCCTCTTTCCCCAGCTGAGCATTGAAATCTCCTAGAACGATCTTGGTGTCATAGCTGGGGCATCGATCGTATGTTCTTTCTAGGAGATCATAGAACTCATCCTTGCTGTTGTCATCCTTTTCTTCTGTCGGGGCGTGAGCGCATATCAGGCTGATGTTCCCGAATTTAGCCTTAATGCGGATTGTCATGAGGCGTTCGCTTACAGGATCGTAGCTTATGACTTTTTGCCTAAGTCTGCCTCGAACAACAAATCCGCATCCGAATAGGCGCTGCCTTCTCTCCCTGTAGCAGTCGCTGTAGTATATGTCGCAGTTCTTCATCTTCTTTCTGCCCGGCCCATCCCATCGCACTTCCTGGATGGCGGTGATATCTGCTTTGTAGCAGTCAAGGGCCTCCGCAAGTTGTTCGGCTGCACGTGGTCTGTTAAGGGACCTCACATTCCACGTGCAGAACCGAAAATCGTTGTCCTTTGTTCGCTGCTGTTTAAACCAGTGTTGCCAAAAAAAAACTAAAAAATCACCCTTTATATATAAAGAGCCAGAAACAAATATTATCTTCGAGTACTTCTAATACGCAGACGTGGTTGCGTTTGTACCATACATATGTATGGCGGTGAGATTGTCTGTGCAAGAGAGGTGTTTCGTGGGTTCAGGAATTTTGTTTTACCTTTTAGAAGTCAAATTCTAACTCTAGACGTGATCTCAAAAGATGTATAATCATTGTGTACATCAAACCAAAGCAATAGGATTCAAGATCAGAGTCGTGAATCTATTGCCACTGGGACTGTTTTTGGAGTAAAGGAAGAACATACGGACTTCGTTAAGGTATATGTCTACAAAAAAACGTCATGAATACAACGTTTAAAATGACCATTAGGGGAGAGCTCCATCAACAAAAAAAAAGATTTCAAATCCAAGGCAAGTCTTGGGATAGGTCTAGAGACAAACTTGACGATTAAAAAATTGCAGATGGCTGAAGAAATTTGTTGGTTGCGACTCAGGTTCATCCCGGATTATTTAGCAAGTTTTTTGAACCTCACGCGAAGGACTGCATTTTACCTTTTCCTCTGACCTTGACGGTACAGTGATTAGCAAGAATAATTGGGCGTTTGGCGTTGGTGCAGCTGCTGTTGTCAAGGTGGACGAGACAAGACTTCTGACTTCATAGAAGAAATTTCTAAGTCGATCGAAACCGTGCAATTACATCATCAAATCGGATGGACATCAACTCAGATTTTGAGCTGCGAGAAGCGGCAATGAGCGAAATCGCAAAAGTTGTGTTTGATGAGTTACATGTCTGGTAATGCTGTATTCAAGAGTCAAAATTATCTGAGGGACTTTCGAGAAGAATTTTTGGATCTGTCGAATGAGCTTCTTACTACGGGATAAGGGCCACCCCTTTTCCAAAGAAAATAGGTTAAACTCCCTTACTAGGTTTACTGAACTAGGTTTTTCAAGTTTCTAGTGGTCTAAGACACATTTTTGAATGGAGTTCTGTGTGTGGAACAGACAACATACTCAATAAACCTCAAGTCGTTGATGTTGTGATAGGCCATTTTTGGTTTACCATCAAAATAAGTTTATCGCCCAGTTTTTGTGCTTGTGTGATTGAATTTTGACCCATATTTAATGACAAAGCGTCCATGTCGACAGAAGCAACGTACCCCGATAGAACATGTGTTTAAAAAAAATGCTCCTTACTGAACTAAATTCTGATTCAGTTGGCCTTGATTGTGCTACAAAGAGAGAAAGAAAAAATATCTTTTCTCCAGACAGTCATAAGGGAGCTTATTAGCCTTAAATTAGACATTCCAGCACCAATGGAAATGAAAAGGCTGCTGAACTACTACAGGACAGAATCAGCTAACAATGTTATTCATCATT
Source organism: Eristalinus sepulchralis (assembly GCA_944738645.1). NCBI lineage: Eukaryota > Metazoa > Arthropoda > Insecta > Diptera > Syrphidae > Eristalinus > Eristalinus sepulchralis. The sequence continues at coordinate 40,245,646 of OX122882.1, forward strand.
CCTGAGCTAATGCTCAGCCAAGAGACTCCGAAAGAATCTTGGTCCTGCGACCAGTGAAAGCGCCAATCTGGGTGATGATATCCCTATGCCTTTACTCCAGGTACCTTCCGGATGTACCTTAAATGTATGCGACATCTTTTCACTAAACACGCACTCCCACAAGATCATGCACACTTTATATTTGATTCACAGACATTATCTCTTATCTTAACGATCTTATTTTAAGGATCTCTGTCACCAAAACAACAGAATAACAGCAAACATATCACAAACGAAATCTAGCTGTACTGGTGATGACCTAGTTGGGCATATGCATCAGCTCATCTGTAAGATATGGTCGGAGGAAAGCATGCCCGATGAGTGGAATCTCAGCATCGTATGCCCGTCCACAAGAAAGGAGACCCCTTCAACTGCGCCAATTATAGAGGGATTAGTCTCCTTAGCACTGCGTACAAGATCGTCTCTGTCTTATTGTGTGAGCGCCTGAAACCGTTCGTCAACAACCTGATAGGTCCTTATCAGTGTGGTTTCATGCCAGGGAAGTCCACCATCGGAAGAGGCCCAAGAAGTGCAAATCGACACTCACCACCTATTCATCGATTTCAAGGCAGCATATGACAGTGTTCATCTTTTACTCGTTCAGCACCTTTGGACAGCTAGAGACTATGCTAAGCCCGAAAATTTTACTAACTTTATACCAGACAGGCAAGATTGTGAAAAGGACACTTCGTCAAGCACACCCCAATTTTCACTGATGGCTCAAAGACAGAAGACTGCCCGGAAGCGGCAATCTTTTGTATTAAGTTATACCTATCGAGTGTCGTTTGTCTTTTTCTGCTCAGATTGTGCAGCAAAAGGACATTCCTGACATGTAGAGGTCAAGCGGCCTAGAACGCATTGAAATCCCATCTCATTAACTGCAAGTTAACTACACATGTACGTGTGCACCCATATAAATATTGAAATTTAGATTTGGTGGCGTATTTTAGTTTTCTACAATTCCTACAAGAAAAGAAGACAAATATTTTAAAATTTGAGGAATTTTTGGGTGCCCGAACAAGATTGGTGCATTTTTTTGCTAAGAATAGTACGAAATAACAACACATCAACACACCTTGAAAGTGCTAAGTGAGAAAATTCAAATTCAAAATACCAACAACTATAAGGAACATTGATAGATATTCTCTTCATATTTTTCTCTCCGCAATACTGCTCCTTGTCGGCTGGCGGATTCTCTTTTAAAGTTTTTCGGAGGAACGTGAACCAGTATTTTGTGCAGGGCGCGACATGTGTATATGATTGTCTGTGACACAACTAGAGTCACCATATACTTGAACCAAAATAACATCGCAGTAGAGGAAGCCGCTGTAAAGCTGCGGAATATTAATTTTATCTTAAACCACGAAACTGTTCTCAGTGAACTTCGTTGCCCTCTATGTGTCAGAGTAACGCCTAGGGTATGTTAAGATCCACTCCTGATTTAATTAAAGCAAGTTTCAAGACTTTTCTATAAAACAGTAGATGTCGCTGAATCTGTTAAATGGTATAATTGGAGTAATATTTAAGCAAGAAAACGAATGAGTCCACCATTGGAAAAGGGCATTTATTTAACACAATACTCGGGTACACATGTCCCCCTCACACGATGACTGACGAGTGATGATCCACATAAATGCGACAACTTCCAATAAATAAACATAAACAACAACTTTCTTTGCAGCGATTGATAATATTGAATTTTGATACTGAATTCCCATTCAATTATCAGTGCTCGCAGAAGGTCGCTGAACTTCCCAACTCACAACCAGAGTCATCGTTCTTATCAGGTCTTCTTGACGATTTCTTCTTAAGTCTTCCTTCTGACTCACAACCGTTCTCATCACGTCTACAAAATGTCTCCAAATTGTCACATCACTACGACAGTTCTGGCACTGATCACGATAACTACCGGTAAGGTTGTAATATTTCAAAGTGTTCCAAAAACCTGAAGGTGTATTCTCAGCAACGCTCGGACGTGTGGTCTTCAATGAAACAACTTGCTATGGAGGAAATGATGCGCTCAACAAAAATGGTAGACTCAGTAGATTTTTGTTTGTTCTTTAATTTTCAATCTGCTTTGCAGTGTACTTGGACGAACATAGAGATGCGAAAGGAAGCCGTGTTTACAGCTTTTTGGTGAGATTTTCTGAACAAATGCACACAACGCAAAATTAAATCCTCATTCCCCACCCAAGACAAAGATCGGTTGGACGTCGGCGTCAGGAGAAGTGACATTTCATTGTGGTGGGTCCTTGGTGTCGGAGAAGTTTGTCCTTACGGTTGCACACTGCATGGAGTTTGAGAGGGTATTCAGGGATATTCTGTTTGAACTCTTTCTTTATGAAAACTTCATTTCAGCCTGGCTACAAAAGCCAACCGGATACTGTGCGCATCGCAGAGAGCTTCAATGGCGAAGTGGTGATGGTCGAGGATATTCCAATTTACAGAATTTACAATCATCCTCTCTACGGTCCTCATAGCATGTACGATGATATTGCCATCATCGAATTGAGTGAGAATTCAAAGTTCGTTCACGGTCTGCACATTGATTGCTATTTCACTTAAGTTTTAAATGTGTTTCTAGACACCGACCGGCTTGTATTTGGACGGAACCTGCCTTACCTGCAGCAGAACTCTTCGCTCTGGGACACGGTGAGCTGATGGAAGACGTTGAAATCCTCGAATTTACTCCATTTTCTCATTCACAGATCTAGAAAACGTGGGCTATCAACAGGCAATGAGCTTGAAACATATAAGAACTTCAGCTTGTGATGACTTGTACTCAGCGTCGCGGAAATTGCCAAATGGAATAATCGATACTCAAGTCTGTGCAGGAAAATCCAATATAACTGAACGAGAAAAGTGCAAGGTATATGCAGTTTAACTAAAAACAAGCATCCAAGAATGAGTGGAAAATATTTTTAGGGCTACATTGGAGGGCCTTTACTGTCACAATTGACGGACGACCCGAACGATGTGGTTTTGCTTGGAATTACTAACTTCGGACAGCTGTGCTCTTCGCCGGACTTCCCAAATATCTACACAAAACTCTCACCGTATAAGGACTGGATCGATGAGATCATAAATGAAAAATAAATTCCAATATATCGAATACATCAAAAAATCTCCACATTCATTTACATATCATTGACTTGGCATCACTATACCCGGTGGAATGCGGTTCTGTCAATTCGTACCACTCTGCATACGTCAGAATTGTCAGAGAAAGTCCGTTAACTTCTTTATTTGGTGAAAGTCTCCCCCTTCAACTGTCTTGTTTTGATAATTTCTCATGTCTTAAATTATTTATTTATTTACTTCCATCCCTTTTTCTAAAGAAAATATAAAAATGGCCAATCAAGCAGACGATTCAGTAAGAAGTCCCCTCAGTGCAAGCAGAAAAATTTTCGCTGACACTTTCAAATTTCTAGGGCATAAACGCAGACGAAACTAAAGTGGAAAAATTAGCACCGACTAGTGTCCCCATTCGAAGCGTTCTCATTTTTCTTGTAGCCACAGTTTGCTGCGCAATTATACTCGAAATTATTCCCAACACCACGCACAACATTTTCGGCAACTCAACAAGTTGCAACGAACCCACCGCGTTGAGCCGAAGAAAATTTGCAATTTACGGCAAAAGCAAAACCGATGACCACCTCATTCATGTGATACGAGTCTTGCAAAGGCTCGGTTACGAACGCACCACCGTTGAGGGGAATTGGGACCTGTTGTGGGCTCACGACTACCCATTCCTTAAGATGCCAAAGATGCTGAAAAATCTGCAGCCGCACCAAGTAGTCAATCACTTCCCTGGATGCGGATACCTCACGAACAAAGTCGATCTATCTACAACCGCGCTTCCTTTCCTTCCGAAGGCATTCAAACTGCCATCGGAGAAGGACAAATTCTTAGCCTACATGACCGACAATCCCAAAGCAAGGTTCGTTGAAAAGCACAACGAGCACAGATTTATTGAAATCAAACCCGCAGAGGACATAGACTTAAACTCGAACAACAGTTTCATCCAGGAGTACATTCAAAACCCCTTGCTGGTGGACGGACACAAGTTTGACATCGGCGTGTACGTGGTTCTGACCAGCGTCGAACCGCTTAGAGCGTACATCTACACCGGGGACATTTTGTTTAGGTTCTGTCCAGTCAAATACCATCCGTTTGACCCGAAAAATGTGGACAAGTACGTGGTGGGCGATGACTACTTGCCCATATGGGAGGTGCCTTCACTGGGGAAGTTCTACAATAAATTCGGCTCTGGCATGAGGGGAGCCTTCGACGCGTACATTCGGGATCAAGGGAATGACCCAACGTTGATATGGGCCCAGATGGAAGACATCATCAGACGGACCATACAGTCCAAAGCGCAGAATATAGCCGACCTGCTCAAGTCGTACAAAACCAAGAATTTCTTCGACCTAATGCGCTTCGATTTGATTATCGACGACAAGCTCAAGGTCATCCTCATGGAGGCCAACATGAGTCCGAATTTGTCCTCGGCTCATTTTAAGCCAAACAAACTGCTCTATGAGCAAATTTTGTACAGCGTTCTGAATCTCGTCGGCATTGGTTCACCTGTGGAGAGTTCGTTTCTTGCTGAGGGGTGAGTTGGAATTCATTTGTTTTAACCTGACGCTGACTGGTTCGTCTCATTCAGTCCAGGAGATGTGACGGAGATGATAACCAGCGAGAAGAACATAGCCACGCTGCTGAATGTGTGCGTTGACTTCAGCTGTGATAAGTCGTGCGAAAAACTTGGTTGTGAACTGTGCCTCCCCTGCATGACTGCATCGGAAGAAGCGATTCTTCGTGCTGCCCATCGGGAGCATCTCCATAGAACCGACATGAAGCGCATCATCCCAAAACCAATTGTAAGTTGATTTGGATTTCCGCACACATTCCCTTACATCCTTTTCCGTTTACAGACTAACCTCTCCAAATATGACATCGCCGACGAAACTGAGAACATGACCGGCAGGGATCAGTGGATGACGCGATGGTTCTACGCCAAGTGCTCAGATGACGTCACTTGGTGCAGCTAAAATGCTTTAGATTTGTTTAAAAGTTTGTTTATACGAAAGAAAGTTTTCTCAAAAATCAAATATGTCGCTTTTTACTTCTTGTTGGGAAACAAATCCTCCCCGTACCTCGCGGCAGAGAAAATCCTCTCCTCCCTGACGATTCGAAATTCGTTTTGTTTTAAGTGCTTCAGGTAGTTGGCAATGAATTTGATCGGATCGCTCGGTCTGAGTATGTGCATAGCGGCCAGGGCAGCCACACAATCCTTGGCGAGATATTTCATAAAATATTCAAAGAGTTCCGTTCGCTTAGCCAGTTGTTCTGAAACGCCATCAACGCATCAGAGCTGACAGAACATAAAGCGGCGTCACACTCACCATTCCTCATCCATGCAAAATCCCTGAAGAATTCAGAGTAAGCTTGCGATATCATGGACGTACTGGAAGTACTTCCACAAACCCCACTATGACTACTCCCGTCATCGATAAGGGAGAACAGATGCTTCAGATTCTCCTCACAAGACTTGATGTAAAATAGTTCGTCACAGAATTTCCTATCAACAGACTTTAGACGGGTCTCGACAGCTGCACATATAGCTCGGTCGCAAAACATCCGAAAGCGTTTCAAGCACTCAACTTGTGTTTGGTGTGTGAACTTGAATTGGGACTTGAGGTGGAACAGTTTGTCGACATTTTCGTTGACCAATCGGCACTTTTCCTCCTTTGCCAAGTGAAACTTGTCGATTTCGTCTGAAAATTTTGCGTTTGTCTCTTCGATTCGCTTCACCAAATCAGCGACGAGCTCGTTCTTCTCTTCCAAATCCAGATTTTCATCAGATTCCGCTTTCTTGACCTCTTCTTGCAAAAGATGCAGTTGGTGGTCAAAGGATTTCTTGAGGTTTTGTATCTCAACGTTTGTGCATTTGATTTCGTTATCGATCTGCAGCAGCTTGTAGAGGGTTGCACGAAGAGAGTTGCGACCATTTAGAAAATCTAAATTGTATTTGGTTTGCGTGACTTCGTTCCAATTTTCGTTTGTCAACTTCTCTGGCTGGGTATCGACCATTATTTTGGGAGTCTAGTCTGGCATGAACAATTTCTATGTGCAAATGTGTTCGTTTTTGTCGCAATTCTGAGCGTTTTCTGTTTTGACGCAAGCTACCCAGATCAACGATGATCGAAGAGAAACACTAAGTCTAAAGTGTTCTCCAAGCTTATGCCAGTCGAATACGACTGCTGTTGTATTTTGGTGATACGCATCTTATTTCCGAATTTGGCATAATCATTGAGTCGGAATTTAAGTGCGCCTTATTTTACGATGGACTTATTTCTTGCCACAAAAAGTTACCAGAGACGTTTTTCTTTTTAAATTACTGGTGAACACAAAGACGAAAAAGTGCCACTAAAGTCCGCAATGAATCATTTGTGCATTCAATTCTTTTTACGAATGGAGGGGCCAAAAAGCTTAGTTCGATAACTCGTGAATGTATAAGAGCATGTAGAGGGAAATATAAGAGTTGTATAAGACACATGATATTCACTCATATGGAGATGGAAAGGGTTACTTTGGTGTGGACTGTGACAGCGAACAGACGTGAATAAAGATATTGTGGTTAATTTGCTACTAAAGGAATCCTTTCTTTTATTTGTAGTCAAAATTAGTTCTTTATAGTTTCAGAAGTGGGATAGCGACCCTGTAATTTGAATAAGGCGAGAATCAGGATTGGAAAAGCGAGTACAGGTATGATCACTTGAAAGGAATCCAGAGCTCAAATTGTATTGCAAAATTGCATTTTATTAATATTATTTTTGACTTTTTTGTGCGCGTACAATTTTTGTGCATGGGATTCGACATTTGTGCATTCGTGATTTTGTTGATAAAATAATAAACGGCTTGGCGTTTGTTAGTTATTAATGTTAATTACTGCGTTAACTTTCTAAAGTTTCAAATAACGGTTGTTTGGTTTTCAGTGGAAGCAGTTTGATAGAAGTTACGAGAAAGTTGCCAACATAAAAAAAAAAAAAAAATTGCGCTCATGCCGTCTCTTTCAATATAAAGTACGTGTGTAGTGAATTGTATAAGAGAAAAACGAAGGAAGTATGCATTTTCGGTAAACGAAAAAGTATCTTGCCTTGTTAAAAAGAGATAAAAGGATATAGCAAGAGTAGTATGCATTTTCGGTAAACGAAAAAGTATTTTGCTCTGTTAAAAGGAGATGAAAGGAAATATCAAGAGAAGTATGCATTTTCGGTAAACGAAAAAGTATATTGGTGTTGCTAAAGGGTTGAAAGATCAGAAGGAGCATACATTATTGGTATGAGGGTACATTGGTACACACTGACCAGAAGGAGTGTGTGCTTTGATATGAGAATGGATTGGTGTTGGAAAAGGGAAATGAAAGAGAGTAGTTAAATCAGTATGTATTTTCGGTATACGAAAAGGTACATTGATGTTGTTGAATGAATGAGAGGACAGAACAGTAGATTCATGCATTTTTGGTAAACAAAAATGTAGGTAAACTGTTTTGTCTGTATTACAATTAAAGTCATGCAGCGAGTAAAAAGAAAAGAATTAAATAATGTTTGGATATATTAATGTCGTAAAGCGAATTTTCGCAAAAGTAATGCGAATTTTCTTTTGAGTGAGGTTGAAGGAGAGTCTGACAAATTCAAATAAAGATTGAAATGCTCTGGGTTCCTTGTGATTGTGGGTAACATCTTTGCAACAGTTGAAATTAACAATTGAATGTTTTATTTCAGTTGTTATGAAAGCTGTGCAATTTAATTTTAATTTGGGGTATTTTTGTAGCTGGTTCGATTGATTCATCTAGAAAGGGTATATTATAAGTATAATGAAACAAAAGGAAATGAAAAAAAAAAAAAAAAAAAAATATATATATATATCTACTTATTGCTTTTCTTTTCTAAATTTCTTTGTGTTCCTTTTATTTCAAGATAAAGATGGAGAACATGACCACCAAGCAGCTTAAGACTGAATTGAAAAGTCGAAATTTGTCGACGCAAGGTAACAAGAAAGTTCTCCTTAACAGGCTTGTTCAATATGACAAAACACAGACATATGCTCAAGTGTCGCCTCCAGGCATGCCAAGTGAGGAACAAACTAATCCTTCGGATTTCGACATCAACACTGGAGTATCAAATCAAACGTTGCAGGGTTGTCCTCCGGCACGATCAACGTCTACGTCGGGAATAATAACATTAGATGATGATGCTCTCAGAGACAAAGAGTGGGACTTAATTCGAAGGGAATAAAATCTCATAGAATTGGAGCGCACGATGATGCGTAAACAGCAGGAATTGGATGACAAAATACGTAGGCTAGAGGAAAGGCAGGCGTCTACGATCGGTTCTATGGCGCAATCGCACATCAATTGTAGTATAAAGGAAATTGCTGATGCTATACCCATATTTTCACCAGGAGACATTACATCTGTTACAGCAGAATGTTGGATAGGTCGAGTAGAAGCTCTGAAGGCAATATACAAGTGGGACGAAAGGGCACTTCTCATGGCAGCTGCTTCCAAAATGAATGGTTCGGCACGTTATTGGTGGGACAGTTGTCAGGAAACAACAGCCACCTGGGCACAGCTGGCATCTGGGTTAAGAGCAAATTTCCCTCAACAAAGTACTGAAGTGGACATACATCAGCAACTAATTAAAAAAGTAAGAAAGATAGGTGAGTCCATGGAAAATTATTGCTTTGAAATGAACATGCTTGGAAAGAGGATTCAATTGTCGGACAAAACCATTATCCAGTACATCCTCACAGGTTTGAATGATCCTCAAATGAGTGCAAATCTGGCCACAGTAAATTTTAATAATGTGGCAGAATTAATTGAAAAGCTTAAGTGGTTGAACAGCATACGAAGTAATCTACGACTGGAAACAAGAACCAATATAAAATCTTTCAATAATCAAAGACCGGTAATGAAAGAAGGTACAAATTGGCCTTTGCAAAGAACAATGCAAACCAATTCAAAAATTGCAGTTACATGTTACAATTGCAACCAAACCGGTCATTATGCGAGACATTGCACACAAACGAGGAAAAGGCAATGGAATGGTAATCGTGGTCAAGAGAACAATGTGCGAGAGCCAATTAAAGAAGGAAAACCCCAGGAAAGAAAATATCGTGTCAACATAATACTGGATGAGACACCAAAAGACTGTTATCACAAAAGTGTAACTATCAATGGAATGAGTTATGTAGCATTATTAGATTCAGGAAGTGAACGTACCATTGTGACTGAGGCAGTTGCACATAATATCGACAGTGATGTAAAACAATGCAATGCATTTCTACATGGTTTTGGTGGCGGAAAGTATAAAGCGATTGGTGAGATTGACTGCACAATTGAAATAGATTCCTCCACGTTTACAGTGTCTGCCTTGATAGTGGGAAATGATTGCCTTACTGAACCAGTACTTATAGGAAAAGATATTCTCAACAACTCAAAATGCGAGATTCAGAAACAGGGTAATAATCTGCTGCTACGAAAATCTCCAAGTGAAGAGCAAATGATAATGGAATCAAGTATTAATACAAACACAGTAACTTCGAGCATTAAAAATGAAATTGAAAATACGGATGTGAGTGCAAGTGAGCATTGTGACATAAATACCTTGGTAGCCTTACTCAATAAATATCGCTCATGCTTTGCAATGGGCCTAAGTGAATTGGGGCGCACACATTTGGCTGAAATGGAAATTTTAGTTACAAAAACAGAACCCATTGTTCATCAACCCTATAAAGTTCCTTACGCAAAAAGACAGACTTTATCTGAAATCATTAAAAACCTTGTCGAAATTGGGATAGTGAAAGAATCAAAATCAAACTATGCGTCTCCCGTTGTTCTAATCAAGAAAAAGAACGGAGAAGATAGAATGTGTGTTGACTACCGTGGTCTCAATAAGATCACTCAAAAGATGAAGTTTCCAATTCCCTCAATGGAAGAGCAAATTAATAATTTAGTGGGGTTCAAATATTACACAATTCTCGACTTGGCTTCTGGATATTATCAAATTCCAATAAAGAAAGAACATGCACACCTCACTGCATTTATTACTGCCGATGGGCTTTTCGAATTTGTTACAATGCCGTTTGGATTAGCAAACGCCCCAGCGGTATTTCAAAAAACAATGAACATGGTTACTCAGAAAATGAAGCCAGATGTCATTGTATGCTATGTGGATGACCTTGTATTACCATCAAAAACGGTTGAAGAGGGTATGCAAAAATTGATAAAGTTTTTAACGCTTCTGAAGGATGCAAACCTGACATTAAATTTGAAGAAATGCAGATTTTTCCAGACGGAAATAGAGTTTCTGGGGCATGTTATTCGAAATGGCACCTTACAACCGGGAAGTGCTAAAACAGAAGCTGTGACTAAATTCAATAGGCCGAACAATGCACATGAAATACGACAATTCATTGGGCTCACAAGTTTTTTCCGTAAATTCATTAAGAATTATTCAATAATAGCAACGCCTTTAACAGATCTGACAAGGAAAGATGTCCCATTTGTGTGGGGAGAAAAAGAAGAAAAGGCATTTCAGGATCTGAAGCATGCGCTCACAAGTAAGCCTGTGCTAATACTGTACAATCCAATGGCAGATCATGAATTGCATACTGATGCCAGTTCCAAAGGTATAGCTGGAGTTTTGCTTCAAAGGGATAACAATGACAGTCATCCAGTTGCGTATTTCAGTCGCAAGACTTCGAAGGAAGAATCTTCATATCATAGTTATGAATTGGAGACGCTAGCCGTTGTGGAATCGGCAGACAGGTTTAGGCAGTATCTACTGGGTAAGCATTTTGTTTTGGTGACAGATTGCGAGGCGCTAAAAACAACCACACAAAAGAAGGAATTGATTCCAAGAATCGCGCGTTGGTGGTTACGAATGCAAGAGTATGATTATGAGGTAGTGCATCGATCTGGAAAGAAGATGGCTCACGTTGATTCTCTCTCACGACACCCACATGAAGAGTATAAGGAACCAACGGTTGTTGATATGGATGTTCTTAAGGTCACAGTAAATGAGAAGGACTGGCTTTACTCGTTGCAATTACAGGACGAAGAAATAAAGAACATTGCTGAAGTTCTTGGAAAAAGCCCGAGCACTGAAGCGGAAAAGCAAATACATAATGACTATGTGCTACAGCATGGCTGTATATACCGTCTAGTCGATGGAGAATTGAGGCTTTTTGTGCCGAAGGGTGTTCGAAATAGAGTTTTGAGAAATAGCCATGATCTCGTGGGGCATTTTTCAGAGAGTAAGACTCTTAATCATCTCAAAGCAAGATATTGGTTTCCACGGATGACCCAATTCGTTAAGAAATATTTGAAGGCCTGTGTGGAGTGCGTTTATAATAAAAGGGAAGCTCAACCACGGGGTGAATTATACCTGATAGAGAAAATAAATATACCATTTGACACCGTGCACATAGACCATCTGGGTCCTTTTGTCAAATCGACTAGAGGTAACACACATTTGATAGTGTTAGTGGAAGCTTTCACAAAATTTGTAGTACTTAAAGCAGTTCATAATACACAAGCTAAACCAACCATAAATTTCCTGACAGAAGTGTTCTTTACATTTGGTGCACCAAGACGACTTATATCTGATAGAGGGACCGCATTCACTGCTAAGAGTTTTGAAAACTTTGTCAATAGCCACGTAATAATCCACGTTTTGAACGCTACGAAAACTCCTCGTGCTAATGGTCAGGTTGAGCGTTACAACCGAACCATTATGCATGCTCTTCTAACAACAGTGGAAGAAGAAAATAAATGGGACCAAAAGGTTAGAATGGTACAGTGGGGTATAAACAACACACAGAATGCTGCTACAGGAAAGACTGCCCACCAAATGCTGATGGGATATGTACCCCGAGACCCCTATAAAGACGTTCTTATTGATGGAGTGAATTTAAATCAAGCACACAAGACGCTCGAAGAGATAAGAAGAGAGGGAGCTGATAAAATCGCGAAAACACAAAAGATACAAAAACAAAACCATGATGCCAAGCATCCTAAGGCCAAGAGGTACTCTGTTGGAGATTTAGTGATGTCTCTAAACGATGGTGGAACAGCTTCAGGCACATCGCGTAAGTTGGAACCGCGCTATCGAGGTCCATATGTAGTAACTGCTGTCCTACCCCATGATCGATATCAAGTTGCGGATATGCCCTTTGCTCCACGGAGTCAGAAACCTTATTCTGGAATTTGGTCAGCAGATCGAATGAAACGTTGGATAGAATTCGATACAGATGTCGACGAGGGCGACGATGGAGTCAGTATGGCCGAACTATAAGAGCATGTAGAGGGAAATATAAGAGTTGTATAAGACACATGATATTCACTCATATGGAGATGGAAAGGGTTACTTTGGTGTGGACTGTGACAGCGAACAGACGTGAATAAAGATATTGTGGTTAATTTGCTACTAAAGGAATCCTTTCTTTTATTTGTAGTCAAAATTAGTTCTTTATAAATGGTAGAAAATGTATCTGCCTGCTGTGCCACAAAAACCAGCGAAGATGACAATATCGTCTGCAAGGAACAGCAAGAGGCTTACGAATGACAGCTTAAACCTGGTTTTATGCACCTTAGATCTACGGCCTTAGAATGTTGCCCTTTAGTACCAGAGTTTTAAATTCTTCGCACACTACTTTAGACATTGCAGGGGGAAAGTGGGCAGAAATTTAAGAAATTTCAACCCCAATAGACTCTGTTGTACTTTCGCATGGTATAAAGAAGTTGAAAGAGATATCCAAATCCCAAAAACTGCAGAAAGCCTTGTATTAAAACTGGAAAAAATGCTCATGTCTCCGAATGAATATCGGCTCCTTAAGCCGCATACATAAAATAGCGACGTAACAATTTTGTGTAAATCTGTCGAAATTAATCTTTCGATCCAGTTAATGAACTTGTCTAAACCTAGAGGCGAACGTTATTTTTTAGATTGTCTAAAGAACCAACGTCCAGTACCGAAATCACTCTTGCCAATGGCTGTTTCTTTATGCTCAAGAGGCAATTGAGTAATAAAGCCCTCTCTCGAAGGACTAAGCTTCCATTATGTAACACCCTGATCTTCCCAGTCGTACTCTATGGCGCGGAAACCTGGACGCTACTAAAGGTGGATGAGGAGGCCCTCAGCCTTCGAGAGAAAAGTTTTGCGTGCGATTTTTGGCCCTGTTTGCCTTGATGGCATCTGGAGGAGAAGATTTGACGACAAACTCGATTGGCTGTACAGCGACATGCGTCTAGTCAAGCGTCCCGGATACAACGCTTAAAATGGCTAGGCCATGTAGAGCGTATGGACACCACTGCTCCGGCCCAAAAAGTCTTCGAATCTGAGCCATTGGGACAACGCCACAGAGAACGTCCATGGCTAAGGTGGGGCGCACAAGTGGAGAAGGACCTCAACCTACTTGGAGTGCGCAACTGACGGCGTCTGGCGAAGGACCGTGCTGGTTGGAGAGGCATGCTGGTTGATGCCCAGGTCCACCCCGGACTGTAGTGCCACAAGAAGACGAAAAAGAAAGAACCAACGTCAATTCTTCCCATTTCTCTCACTTTCTTCAACCCGACTCCAAGCATTTAGTTTAGTTTGCGAAAATTTGTCTACACAGATTGCGTTGACAACAACGTACAATTTTGATTCCAAATTAAACAGGAACCCGATTTCAAATTCCCAAATGAAACTTGTGACAGCTGAGATTTGCTGTCTTTATTTAAAAATCGATTAAAAAATTGACATTCGAGGTCGGAATTGAACTGTTGGGCTTATCTACTCGTGCAATCGGCAAGACAAAATTTGCTCTATTGTTTTGGACAATTCAAAAGCATTTATGTAGATGTGTATGAAGGGGGCTACGGGATAAATTTACTCAAGTAAGATCTGCGGGTCTATCGATACTCCGCCATCGATTCAATTTATCAGAACTTATGCCCCAGCGTTACAACTTCCTTTTATGTTGGAAATGTGGTAGCCTTACTATTGAAATTGTGAAATTTAAGGCACAACCGAAAGTCATAATGATGTAAACATTCATACCACATGATCAAACCATCAAAACATAGCCCCCTATCGTTTAAAGAACCAGCTGCTCAACGTTGCGATCCTCGTCTGCCATGTTTCTCACCCTACCCCAAAGAAATAAATCTCACCTCGACAGCTTGTACGAATATTCGTGATGTTATTATTTTGGTCATGTTGAGAGGTCGCAGTTGAGAGCTCGCAGATGAGAGGTCGAAAAAGTAGTGAGTTGAAAACTGCTTACTCGGCTTTAACACCAAGGCCGACCTCCTCATCTTCTAAGCTGCTTCAAATTTCTTCCAATTTGGGCAGACCTGCAGTAGAATGCAATATTGGTCCACCACTAGTGCAAAGTAGCCTAAGATGCACAAACTTTTCCAACTACTTCCACTTCTTAGTTTCTTAGTAACATGCAGACATTTCGAAATAACCTTAACCTGAGATTTGTTCACGATAACCTTCATTGCAGCATCAGCACATACGGCTATAAGCCTCATAATCGCGATTCAGTGCCTTCTGGGAGGATGTGAGAATAACAAGTCATCTGCAATAAGAACATAACTCATCCTCAACCACTCTGCAGACTGAATGAATAATCATCAGTTTCACACTCCAGAATCTACCTCTAGGAACTCGATCATTTTTTTTTCATGTTGTTCACACCTTAACCTTCTTAAGTACAGGTCTAGCAGTAAAAAGCCGATCGCTTGCACATCTTATAGAACGACAGCTACTTTGTTTATCTGCCACCTATGTATGTTGGCTGCTAAGCACGTTGCTTAAGTCCACTTAATCCACTAGTCTCTCCACCCCTGATTCGTACACAACTCCAGAAATCTACTCGAACATCTTAGCGCTAACAATAAATGAAATATTTTTTCTCTCGTTAAAGTACCCCTTGAAAAGAAAACCAATCACCCCTGAGTGCCAATCGCCTGGCTTTTCTTCTTTCACCTCAATAACATGGAAGAGCTTTAAAATGTTCCATTTACCCAATGCACACCTGCCTTCAAATGGCTTCCTTCATAGTTGAACTATTTTCAACCATTTACCATCAATGCCCTTTTCGGGATTGAATAGGTCCAAAAAGTGTTAAGTCCATCTGCACTCTACGTCCACCTAATGAGAAAGCAACAGATCATCCTTGGATTTGACTTCTGCCATAGCTTTATTTCCATCCTCTAAGTAGGAAAATGCCAGAACACCACCTTCGGAACCGTATTCGGTAACTAAGGGTGCAAAGAACTCGGAAATCGGATACACGACCTGTTAAAGCCCAATTTCAGGGCCCATACACATATGCGATTAGTCGTTCGAGTGATTAGTCGGAAGTTGTAAAACTCACTGTATTCAATGGTATAGAATGGAATATCTATGCTCTTGTTTGCATTGAATGAAGTGTGTTCCATTTTTGCGACTGAATAGTCTTACGACTAAAATCGCAGGTGCGCATCGCCTCTGAGACTGCTTATTAACAACTTGCATACTGGCAGTGCGTAAGTTCTTTCTCAGGTCACGAGAATAAGCGTCCCCTGTGACAATTCAGTTCGTATAGGTATCTAACTTTAGCCACACCCCTTATTCCAAAAGCCGTCAGATTCCGAAAACATCAAGGGCCCCTCTAATCAGTCACCATTCTTTCCCCGCATACGACGGCTTACACAATTAAAGGCGATGATCACTTGCCAGTTCAGCCACTCTCAAAAGATAAACGTTAGAAACCATCGGTTCCACACATAATTCCAATCTAAAGGGTGTCCCAACAAGAACGCAAGATTGAAATTTTAAATAAAACGCAGATATTTAACAAAAATCGTGAATTCTTTATTATATCGTAAAGTAGAAATGGATGAAGTTATGTGTGGAATAACACATCGGCCAGATGACCGCCGCGGCTTTGCTGGCACATACGCGATCTTTTAATGAAATTTTCAATAACCGTTTTGCATAAATGCTGCGGTATTTTATTAATGAAACCTCCAATTTCCTCTTTTAAGGCGTGAGCCGTCGTCGGCTTGTTCGCAGAAGCCATCGACTTCAAAAAACACGAAAGAAAAAAGTACAATGGTGTTAAATCGCACGATCTAGGCGGTTAATTCTGATCTCCAAAACGCGAGATAACACGACCGGGAAATGACTAATGCAGCAATTGAATTGTTTCTCTGTGTAATTGTGATGTGGCGCCGTCTTGTTGAAACCGCTTCCCCTTCACATTCGTTTCTTCAATTCTAGGCACGAAAAAATTGGTTATCATTTCACGATACCGAACACCATTGACTGTTTGCGCTTGACCAGCCCAAAATCCACACCACACACTCGTGAATCACTCGAGGATTTTCCTCGCCCCAAATGCGACAATTCTGCCTATTGACGAAGCCATCAAGATGGAAATGGGCCTCGTCACTAAAGATGATTTTATCGGCAAAATCAGCATTTTCATGTTGTCTCTCCAGTACCCAATTAACGAACTCCCTTCGCTGTGCATGGTCAGCTGGCTTCAGTTTCTGAGTCAATTGAACTTTCAAAATTCGCTGCATAGTGGATTTGGAAACACCAATTTGCTGAGCTCGGTGTCGAGTTTGTCGAGTTTAAGCGACATCATCACGTACTGCTGCGATATTTTCAGTCGATCGATCTGGTCGAAGGCGCGTTGTTGTCTTTACGTCAGTTACAGACCCAGCTTCAGTAAATTTTTCCATTAATCGCTTTACAGTTGACTCTTTTGGAGCATTATTGTAACCCCAAATTGATCGCAATTTGCGAACTGTACAAAAACAGCCGCAAAACTGTCACCATTTTGATAAAACAATTTCACAATGAGAAAGCGTTGTTCATTCGTATAGCGCTCCATTTTATTAACCTTCTACTAACAAACAATGATAATTGTTCAAATGCCAAACAAACAATGCATTCTTGTTGGGACATCCTTCATTATTGAAAGCAATAAATTTACTCAAGGAATATTAAAGTATTTCTGTCAGTTCATTTCATTCTCAGAAAAAAACTTCTTTGCAAGTCTTGGCTGTGCCTCATTTTTAACGATTTCCCGTCAGTCTTTCAACATTTTGCACCACTCCTCAGCTCTTGTTCTCCATAGAGCTTGCTCACCGAAGGTCTTCTGCAACATTTCGGCAGCAAAAAGCTTCAAATAGTATCAGACATAAAAAATGTAAAAGGAAGCCTACATATCTGAATATAATATTTTGATGTTAATTATGGCACAAATGACAATAGTGCCAACATAAAAATAAAAAAAAAAACATATTTCTATCGGAATCCAAAAAAAAAAGCAATTTCACAGGTATTTTTTGCTTGCAGTAAGTCCAGAGGATTTATCCTGGTCAGAAGCCATTAAATTAAATTAATAAAATTATTTCACTGCTGATCATTACATAACATCTCATTTGCAACCCATTTTTCAACACCAATTATATAACTTTTGGTTCATTACTTTACGTCTATTTATGATATACTTGCATATACAAATGTGTATCGGCCTTGTACACAGCACTGAAAAAAAAAAAACTTACTGCAGGTGTGTGGCAACCAGACTGCTCTACTTTCGAAACTTGCTATCAAATAACGCAAATTTTATGTACAGTTAAGCTTGCTCGTATATGGCGTAGCAGTTTTTTCACGCAGTTTCTCTTTTGTTTCTTTTTTGTCGTTCCCACAAGTTTTGCTACAAATTTCGAAGTTTTTCAACTTGAGGGGATGAACTACAATACACACATCTTTTACGGAAAATCAGAAAAGGGTAAAGAAATGCAGTAATGAATGAAGGCTGTACTCTTTTCGGCGATAAGAAAATTTAATGGTAACGAAAACGCAAATTTAAAGTCGTAGAACACCTTAGACCTACAGCGAGTGCCAAGGTCTTGATCAGAGCTCAGTGTTAGGTGCCTCGTATTTATGCACGTAAAATGATCAAGGATAAACAAGATTTGTTGAAATGGAATATTATGGAATGGAAACAATTGTCTTGTGTCCACGGGACAGTTAGAGTTCAATGTTCATTTTTTGGACTCGTAAACCGTCAGGAGTGTAGTGGCATATTGTCAACTTTTGATGTGTCGGAATTGATATAGTTTCTGTCATTGATTTGAGTATAATGTCCGCTTGGTGTTTTCTGGTATGTGCTCATGGCCCAAAAGACCCCTGCCCAAATTCCTTCATTGGTCTTGGATCTATGCTTGTACTATTTTATTGTATTTTTATTCAGCCTTTGACTCATTATTTTATTCTTTCTAGAGCTGAGCAACCTCTTTCACTTGGAAGTTTAATGTCATAATTGAGTCATCATTCGGGGTAACCTGCAGTGGTAGATTTTTGGCTTATGCGTTCAACTGCTTCTATGTGCTTTTCTGGATCATACTCAGAATTGTTTTTTTGTTTGTGCACTCTGCAGCCACTAGATGTAAAGGAGGTAACTCTAGTAGCACTTCCATGGCTGCAATGGGATAAGCTCTCATAGCTACTATAACGAAGAGGAATTTCTACCAATCTTAACACATTTTTTTAGTGTGGTCCCTTGTACAAGTCAAATGGTTTTCTTGTCCATGCTGTTGCTCGGACAATAGTTACCTATTGTAAGAATAATAGCAATATATAAGGTTGTCAAATATCTCCCTTCCACTTTTTTGCTCTTCATTCAATGCTTCAGAAAAGGTGTTATAGTGATTGGATTTGGTCCAAATTTGCACCGTTTTGTTCTATAATCCGTTTCCATCTAGACGGCAACTTCATAATACCCCCTTCGTAGAAGCCACCCTCCTTATTAGCGAAGAACTCGGACAGCCACTTTTCACAAGCCTCATTTGCGTCCCTTTTGAGTTTAACTTCACACCACCAAGGGTGTGTGGTCTGGCGTTGTTCTGGTGGAATACTAAACTGGTCCTGTTGGCCAATTCTGGACTCTTCTGGTCGATCGCCTGAATTAAGCGTCTGGCCATATGGAAACAGCTCATAGTGGATGGTTCCCTTCCAATCCCACCAAACAGCGGTCAATCCCGGCTTGACCACAGTTTGGGACGATTCACCGGCCTTGAATCACGACCGTTTTCGCTTGATATTGTCGTATGTGATCCATTTTTCGTCACCAGTCACTATCCGCTTCAAAAATGGGTAGAGTTCGTTCCGTTGCAGCAGCATATCGCAGGTGTTGATTTAGTCCAGAAGGTTTTTTATGCTTCAAATCATGCGGCACCCAAACATCAAGCTTTTCTTTGTATCCAGCCTTCTGCAGATGGTTTTAAATGGTTTAGTGACTAACTCTTATCTCCTGGGCCATGTCATGAGATGCCACATGCCGGTCTAACTGGATGATTTCTATGATTTGATCGATATTCGTCGTCACAGGTCTTCCGCCGGCTGGCTTATCCCTCGTGTCATTTTCACCGGCTCTGAATCGTCAAAAGCATACCTCCGCGGCTCGAAGTGTAGAGTACCATCCCCCAAAACACCATTAATCTCACCTAACGTTTAACGAAGTAAAACTTTAAAATAGCGCAAATTTCGGCATTAGTGAACTCCATGTTTACCCGTCTATAACTCTTGAACGCAAAAATCATGCGTAGCGTCGTTTTGTAGGTTATATCAAGACCTTTCGAATGATGTATAGTATTGTCAGATACGAGCTTTGTAGCGCTTTGTACATAGCCGGAAAATTCAAAAGACAAAAAGGGTGGAAGGGAGACATTTGACAACCTTATATAATTAAGTCCCATAGGGGACGCCACTAACACTCCTAGATATTTAATTTCATTAACTGGTTCAAGTTATTGATTACTTTGTTGGCATACGCCTCCCATTTGATGGCATTATTCGTCAGTTTCTCCAGAATCTCACCAAAGCCTATTATAGACTCCACATAACGGAAGATTATATTTCTCCAAGAGAAAATCGTTTTGTTATGTTTTGATGTTCTTGTACATCAAATTAAGTACATATGAGTCTCTGCTGATCTTATGTTCAGAAGTTCAAACATCAATTTCGATAGGCAGATGTGAAATTCCGAATACAGAGATAACCTTTTTTGAAGACCTTATACCATAGAGTCCTTTTTCCTACGAGTCGTAGATAACGGAATCCTAGATGTCGTAGTTATACAAAGGAGTTTATGCTTGAGAGACACATACTCAATCTTGGTAGGGAAGCTGTTTTAACACCTCATCCATACATTGGTGACCACAGTCCACATTACACACAGCCACAGGATCAGGAGAGATTTGAGAAGCTTTTCATAGACAATTGATTAATTGAATCTCTTTGAGTGTTGTCAGCAACCCGAAAAAGGCGGTTTCTTGAAAAAATGCCAGGTGTTCCGTCTGTGAAACGAGCCTAGACTTTCGGCATGTGGGTCGACGCACTTAGCCACTACACCAGGGCGACCACCAAGCTCGTCAGTAGGGTTAATAAACCCTGCCTTGGGTATTAAATCACAGCCACCACCATTCTCCCACAAGGGAGAGGCAGTGTCAAGCTAAACAAAATTTCAGGGGCTTCTGTCCTTTCGTGGCATTAAATTATAGCCTCTAGCCAACCTATCATCCTAAGCACTGTGGTCTGATAGCCGCCATCGCACCAAATGGCATTCGGCTCCAACTGTGATTGCGATTTCATTAATAAGTGTGGTACATTGCATTACATTCCGAGCTGGACCTGGCACGGACTCTTACAGAATGCCTCCAATTTTGCACCCCACGTTGACTGTGGTCGTTCTTCACTTATGTAAGCCGTCTATAAACGAGGTCATTCTCTGATAATGAAAAATAAGTGCATAGAAAGTGCATGAACTTCTCAGCCGAACTGTTTTGTTTTCAGTCCACTTTAAACATTTAACGGACTTATGTCCCTGCGCCTATAGAAAACTACTTACCCAAGGGTATTGCAGTTGCTGGAAACCTTGGGTGCGTATGGAATATTAATGTTTTTGCACTATTTTTACTAGTTATTATTGATCATTGCTGCTTTCCATTATTAGTTCTTGACCTTCTTAAGAATTCGTGCAAAAAACTGGTGACCATCTGATAGACAATGTTTGATGAAACGGCCCCTCATCAAAACTTTTCAGATATTTTCAGATTTCCATGAAATGAAACTAACTTGCAAAATCAGATGCACGAGTGCGGTGGCGTTGCTTCGTCGCTGAATTAATTATAAACTGGTTCCCTAGGTTATTTTCGTTTATCAACTGTATTGTTGTACATACACAGTGGCTACAGGATAGTGAGTTCACCCTCAATAAGAGATGATGATACTTTTGATGTGTTTTCATCCCATTCATGCAGAAGGAGTGTCCATCATCAAACCTCATTTATGCAAATGAACGGGAATGCTCTCAGTTAGTTAATAATTAACTGTTGCGCGAATTGAATTTAATTACAATATCAAATGTGGTTTTAAGTAAAAGAAATGAAAAAAAGGAAAGCTGATAGGTAACATTAAGAAGGAATTTCGTTGCGGAAAAAATCAAACGTTATGAACATGCAGTTCAAAATAATTGAAAAAGAGGTTAATTGATAAATTGAGGACAAAGGAAAATATCATGACAAGTCAACGCGGCAAATATTCACACTCCCAAATCTGAATGAAGAACGGCCTCAAATAACACCTCATCCGTTCCCAGCACATGCAATCGCTGACACAACGTCTGGACCACACGACACAAGTGCATTCCATCACGTCCAGCGCAGTAATTCGATGACACCTGTGGGAACTGTCATACGCCTCGACGATGCCAGCTAATATTTAAGGTAGTTTAGGCATCATTCTGTTGTAGTTTAAGTTCAATCGTGTAAGGGGAAGCTCTGCCTAACAGAGCCGGAAATAAAAACAATTCAATTCAGATTCTAAACATCGCACTAAAAGAACTTGAGAACAAGTGCTATTCTCAAATCAAACAAAATCTCGAGACTTTAACAAATTTCTCTAAACATTCCCATAAATTTTCGTTATTTCAAAATCTCGATATTTTGGCGAAATCTAAATAGTTGAAATCCTTTTGACTTCTTCCGTCGGTGAGAGGTTTTTTAAACGAACAAGCCTACAGCGAAGACTTGAGTTTATTTAGAAGTTAGTGCTAAGTCAAGTTATTGGGACAGCCGAACAAAAAAGTGACATTTCAAATACATACAAATTAAAAAAATTATTGAACAATGAAAAGTAAGCAATAAATAAAACCAGAAGCAGAACTCTGTGGGCGGTCTCCGAGGACGAGACTCTGATCGAATTGTGGGAGGAGAAGATTGATGAATTTTTTAGTCACATTAGTTTTCAGATTTCAGACAGAGTTCACCCAATTTCGGTTCGGTGGGAACATGGCGTTATGTGCTAATGAAACATATATTCAACAAACATCTGAAAGAAAAAATTATTAAATTGATTATGGTCGTCGTGGCGTAGTGGGTAAGTGCGTCGGCCCACACGCAGGAGGTCTAAGTTCGATTCCGGGACAGGACACCTCGCATTTTTTCACGGCATCACCTCTTTCGAGTTGCTGACAACACTCAAAGAGTATCAATTGTCTCTGAAAAGCTTCTCAAATCTCGCCGTTTGGAATCGGTAAAAACTGTAGGTCCCTTCTACTCGTGAGAGAGCAGAAGCACGCACAATACGGGTAGTTGTTGTAGAAGCTAGGCCCTGGTCCCTTGTGGGTTGTAATGCCACAAGTATTAAATTGATTGGAACAAAATCGATCAAGAAGATTAGTTCCGGGTAAAAACTGGAATGGCGTTTAACACAGGCGCACGTTCAATTTGTTGTTTCAAACTCAATAACCCATTTCATGTGTCCACACCTTAAGGCAGAATATCATAACTGTCACTTCTCATCACGATGATCTTTTCCATAGCCAGTCTGTTCAATTAAAAAGGCACAGCGCAAATGCATACAGATGAGGTGCTTAGATACTCATGCATTCCAACTCATCAAGACCTTTGCCCAGGTTTTTAAATTTTCTCTAAGTTTGATAAGCAATTGACTACCTGATGACATCCTATTTATGATACACCTCAAAACTCGTCCTAAGTTTCAAACGACTAACCCATTGCAGAATTGTCCTTTCTGTTCGAAGAAGGAATATTCTGACATTTTGTTCTTTGAGCCCCACAACTTCACCATTTCTCATCCAATCCCGACGAGCAACTTCAACAACAGAACGAAGAAATCACCTCTTCGAAGTTAATTCTCGGGATCTTACCCACTTCTGGCAATATTTAGTAGAAATTTACGAAAAAACCGATAAATTGGCCTTGCTATCAAGCTCAATGTTCATAAATACGAATTTTTCAAACTGACTTAAGACTGACTTAAGACTGACTTAAGACTGACAATTAAGCCAAGTTGTGCGTCACTTACACAACTGAGACACGATCTTCCAAAAGTGCCCTTATTTGCTGGCTTACGCGGACGACATTAACGTCATTGGATGAACACATCAAGCATTTAATAATACGTCTTCTGCCATTGAAGAGGATGCGTTTAAAATTCATAGACTTGGCTGTGAATGAGGGCAAAACGAAGTAGTTGCTGTCGTCATGGAAGGACAAACAACATTGATGTCTCAGACGGAGTGTAGAGCTTCGAGGTAGTCACGGACTTCGTTTATCTCTGCCGCGGTGAATAGGATTAAGAAGATATATATACTTTTCCATTTGTTTCTGTGGGACTACGCCAACATGTTGAGTGCATTGGACGGGCATTTTGAAAATAACCGCAATTTTCCCACATTTGCGTTCATCCGAGTATCAGGGCGTACGATCACAAGCCTTTCTAGGGCGCGACTATGTTCCGCCTGTGTGAATGCGTGACAACTAAGTTATCGGCAAACAAAGCCTCAACTTTCCTATTATGGAGCACTAAGGCTTCGACTGCTGTGGCCTCTGCACAATGAAATTCGAAGAGATGAGACAACGAAAACTGTTACTTTACTGCTTTAACATGAACGCAAGAGCTGCATGTCAGACATAGAAGTGTAATGACTATTAACAGCACCATCGACCATGTCTCGAGGAACTCGATCAATTTAATTTTGCAAGTCCTCAAAATTACTGCAGGTTACCATGAGATATTGAGATACACCCACGTCATTTCGAGTACTATTTACAAATGCTTCTTAAGAGCTGTTCTTCTTCTGTTAGGATGAAAGTCGTCATGCTCATGTCCTTTCTTTGACTTGACCGCTATTACAAGTGTTTACCAGTGAGACTAATATGAGAGTTGCCTTTGTAAGTGGTGCTCTTTCTTGTATTCCCTTTTTGGAAAAGTGGGACTACCACCCCCCACTTTGTCCACCTTTAGGAGTTTTCGGGAACTCAAGAGACTCTCTTCACCCATATCTTGCAGAATTTCATATACATCAGTAGACTTAAAAGGGTTTGATGAGTCAATTGCGAAACTGACTATTTATGCTTCCTCTCAGAAGCACGAGTCTGTCAACCTCATCGTCCTTTTTTGAGATTCAGAAGGTTCCAAATCTGAAACTCACAACCTCGTCAGAAAATAGCGCACCATCGTTGAATACGAAGATGCTGGCTTTCCTTGCTTTCATCCGTCTTTGTCAAAAACAAAAGCCCCGTAACGTTTAAAATGTTAAAACTTCATAAGACTCTTGTACAATTCGGTGCTTTTCTGCTTGAGTTTTAAAACATTTCTCGCCAGTAGGAGCAGGCAGGTCCATCTTAAACTCGTCCCCTGCAGATCCCAACCCTAAAAAACACCAACTCTTCCAGCTCTAGTAAAAACATAAACTCACACTCCAGACTTCATCGATGTGACAATGTGATATATTAAAATCAGTCCCCACTCAAAACCTCAATAACCAAACTTTAGTCGCTCCCCTTTATTTACGGCCCTCCGCCGTACCTTACGTCGAAGACAAACCCCAAGCAAGAACGGAAAATTACACAGGAGGCGCTCTTCAGTAGAAGGTGGTGAAATTAAATTACACCCTCCGCTCGCTGCTCCAGTGTAACATTAAACTCATAAAGGCAGGTAGGTGGGTTGCAGACACTAGGGAGCATCTTCTAGTACCACCACCATCTACCATCTACCATCAGCAGTACAATCACCGTCCACCGATAACAGACTCCTCTGCAGTCGCTGGAGTCGCGCCTCAATCCAACCGAGCTCGAGGTCCTTGTTGTAGGCATAGTAATGCGGTGCTAAGTAGTAGAAGGCATAGCCACTCCAAATTCAAGGGGACATCACATTCAGAGGTGACACTTAAATGTGAACTGAATACAAAAGTTAATGAAAATCGATTTTACCTAGGGACACACAACGCACCACATACGATAGTGGTTAGTGCGCAATGAGAACGAATTTGGCCGATTGTGCTGCGCATGTAATGGCGTGGGGCTGGAGGGTGTTGTGCGTTGTCACTCAATTGTGTTTGTTGGGGGGGTGTTGCGTTGAGTGAAAAGCATGAAATGTGATGGTTTGTGATGAGATGTTCTGGGTGGGACACTTGTGAAGTGTGCTCATGATGGTTGGGATTTTATTTTTGAAGGGGACTATCCATGATTACGCCCCGTTGCAATGCAAATATTCACTACTTTTCAAATTCGCTATCGCTAAAATTTTATGATTTCTCTATCTTTTTGGACTTGAAGGTTTTCCGATTTTTGACTTTCGTGATTTTGGTTATTGGAAGCCTGTTACATTTGAAAGTGTTCAGATCGCTTGGAATGGAAAGTTGTTGGGAAAATTGCATTTTTATTGAAAGTTTAAGATGTGCATTGAGCGTGGAAAGAGTAGAAGTGCCATGCAACAGCCCTTCATATATATCTATCCGATGGAAATTTAAACGGAGGTTATACGGCAGTCCCCGAGCAAATGACCCACTATTGGGATTTGCCCACATGTTTACAAAATTTTTAACCATTATGCAAGGACCATACCATTGAATTCCCTGAATTTAAGTTCGAGACTGAATTGGGCCGGTATCATCACCAATGACGGCAAAGTCAAACGTTTCGACTCGAAACTAAATTGGAGTGAACAGAAGATTCAAAGTGACTTAAACTTGTTTTCGTACAAAATTCAAATTTTAAAAAAGTTAATTCCTTCGAATTTTCCAATTTCCTGACATCACAAAACGTAAGGCATCCTTTCACTTTTGAACGTTCTTTGCGTTTTTTTTTTGTTTTGGAATACCCTACTTCTCTATAGATGTGAACTGATCAATGGCAACGAAACATATTTTTTAAATATTTGACCCCAATAAAGAGTTCAAATGGCAAAAAGATGTAATTGTGTAAAATAAGCTGAAAAGGACGATCGAAATTGTCGTTTGGATGGACAAGCTGATTTGACCTGTTTGTATGATCGAACGAGACTGACAATGGATTCCACAGAAAAATGGTAAACAAACCATTGTCGTTAAAATTGATAAAATTTCCTTCTCGCATGAATTAGGTTAGGGTATCCTATGAATGCGCACCGAAACAATAAAATTGTTGAAAACTTGGTCAGAGTCTATCCAACTATCTATCTGTCTGTAAGTTTTGAAAAGATTATGCCACAGTTTTCGACAAAAGCCGTGTCGGAAAAACTAGTAAAACGATTTTTCTTTCAGTGTGATAAGGCCCTTTCTCACATATCCCTTTCTGTGAGCCAATTTTTAACAAAAATTTTAAGATCCCATCGCCCTTACTCACTAGATCATGTCTCCTACGACTTAAAGGAGACATAAGAAGAAAGAGGCTAAACGACATTACGAAGAACAAGAAATAAACGACGTAGGCACTTTTGAAGACGATGGCGAATTAAAAAATTGCATTGGGTGTTCGAAAACGTTGAGAAATGGGTCTTAAATGTTACAGCCCACAAGGCAACAAGCCCCAGCTAATACTCGACTTGCAGTCCTTGCCCTCTTGACGACATATCAAATACATTTCATAGGCAAACTCTTTAAGTGTCATGTTGAAAGAAGTTGTGCAGTGAAAAAAAATGCGAGAAGTCCTGAATGCAAACCTGTGCGTCGACTTACTTATCCACGGCCACATTTACTTAGAGTAATTAGCTCGAAAAATATTTCACAATCCAGCGTCAAACTTAAGAAAGTTTGACAGCAAGTCATACCAAAACAAAAGCCTGGGACATAACTTACTCCCAGCACTAGCAAACTTTCCCCGTAACTGCCAAACACTGAATTTAAAATTAACTGCCAACGTGAGGAAATTTTCTCCAAATAAAAAAAAGCAAAATAAATCCCACCATAGACTAAAAGTGAGTGAATTTTCTCACTCACATCAGTTGCAAACTTCCCCATCCTGCATCCCGCACCCACAAATCATTCCACAAGCCCCTCAAATCGGGGAAGTCTACTTTTTTCCCAGCATATCCTTTCTCCCTACATTCGTGGCTGCAACGCGAACAGTAACCAAAACGATCCCCAAACAGAAGCAATACAATTGCCTCCGAATCAGTTCGGTGTGAGAATTAAAAAAAAAAAAAAACACTAAATAAAACGAAGAAACAAAATCCTCAACCTCACGGCTCACACCAAAAGCAAAAAGAAAGGGGTTTGTGTATATGCGCAGTGGAGCTCTCCTCCACAAACACTCACGTAGTCGTAGTGCGTTTCCAAATCCCGTCAAAAAAATTCCATCACACACTAGTTTGAAATCGACGGTTCCCGAGGCAAGAGTGCAGAACGACCGAACGTGAACGTTCGCAAAAACAATAACAAGAAAACTAAGTTCTGTTTCTTTTGGTTTTGCAAGTGCAAGAGAATTTCATTTCATTTCGGTTTCGGCTTTGTTTCCTCTTCGGCGACGTTGACGGTGACTGGGTGTCCGTTTTTTTGTGTGAACTGCGAACTTAACGGTCTTCATGAGGATAAGTGGATATCAAGAATAATAACTATTCGGGCGTTTTTTTTGAGATAAGTAAATAGACGAAGAAGGCACGGACTGTTTCAACTGAACTGCAAGGAAAGAAAAATAGAACAAAATGAAGTGTTTACTTTTGATAACAACGGTATGCCTAGTGTTGATGTCATCATTGGGTGTTGAGGCGAAAAAGAAAAAATACGAGCTGGGCGATTTTGAATTCATTGATGAGGTAAGAGGTGGATTTTGTGCAAAAGGGCCAAAGAAGGTCCAAAAAACATTATTTTCCTTTGACTTCTGTGCCCGCATGCATTTTCGCGTATCCTCTGGGGAATGGGTTCTGTTGGGAAAATCAACGTTCGCTTGTGTAAGGTGGTGCGAAGACTCGTGAACGCGTGAAGAAAATTGAGAGAAAATCAATAAATTTCATTACTGTCATCGTTGTGTCGACCATCTTCCAAAAAGGGTAGTTTTTGCTTTTAATTCTCTCTCGTTTTCTCCCTCCCTCTATATCCTTCTCTGTTTCACATCGTCTTTATCCATCTCATGGACTCAAAGTGTGTCTCTGTCTCACTTGTGTTGCACTACTTCATTTCTTTTTTTTGCGTTCTTGTTCTCTCGTGTATGTACATTCTGTCTTGGGTTATTTGTCTTATTTGATTCGCCCCCTAATTTTGAATGGACATAGATGGATAGACTCTTACATAACTAATAATTTAATTAATAAAATTTGTGGGTCAAAATGCCATACTCAGGCATTGGAATGAGAAGGTTTCCTTGTGAAAAGTTCTGATTTGCCCCCTTCCTTCATACACTTTGCAAGAGTTTCCCTTCAAAGTCTACGCCCGTAAAATCGTAACTAGTTTTCTAACACAATGCCTGTGTTCTCTGAAATCTACCAAAGGAGTAGTTAATTCGAATTTTCTGTATAAAATGTCGCCTATGGGGCCCTTGTCACCACCTGAAAGGCTTCGTTCTCCCAGTTAAATAAATAATTTCGAATTGGGGTAAAAATGATGACAAGTAGTAAGTGATGAGCAATTCAACGTCAACTTTGACAGGTGACAGTTTGACCGATGCACACATCGGCCCTTTCATACATCCCAACGATTTAATACTTTCGACGGAAAACGAAGTGAGATCACAACGACGACGCACGAGGCCAGGGGAGGGTATACTTTACTTATTCAAAGAAACCGTTATTTAAGAGAGAAATTTTACTAGAGAATTGAGTCATTAATTTCCCAAAAATGAAACGATTAGGTTTCTTATGACCGACAATGTAACAGAAGCCTTAAACGCCAAGCGCCGTCATTACCATTTAAACGTCAAGACTGAAAGAAAAGAAAAACCCAAAGCACGAGACCACATTATAAGGCTGATGGGGTTAAGAAAGTTTTCTTGCGAAGGAGAAAACGGAATGAGAAAATACAAAATAAATAGAAAATGGCAAGGGAGCAGAATGGAGCGGTTGATTCATCATCACATACAATATAGTACAGCCCACGGGTCAGAAGGGGTCGCGGGACGAGGGATTTGTAAATAGCCGAGACGTAGAACCGCCTCACCAAGGAGGGGGCTGCGTGAAGTGAAAACAAGTAGAGAAAACGCAAAGAATGAGGAGGCAAAAAAAAAGCCAAGCCAAGATTAAAGAATTGAATACAAATTATACAATTATAGGACTTATGCGTTGGAAACGAGAAAAAACGAAGAAGAAGCTCCACCATGCCTTGCCTTGTCTTGCCATTTTTGACTTGGCACTAGTGCCGTCTATCCAGAAGTTTGTGTGCAAGTGTGTGTATTGGGTAACGGTTGGCGGGGGCTCTGCACACCCTTTTGTATACACACATATGTCTGCCGCACACAATATGTGCGTCTACTTAAAGAGGTCTAGTGTTGGTTCCTGATTATGGGTGCTATTATGATGAGAACATTAGTAATGCCAGCGTTGTTAAAGTTAATTTAGCTCACATAGTAAATCACATAAGATTAATGCGCGATATTACCCCGAGTGAAGGAGGAAGGAAATGGAAGTGTGTGAGTGGTTGGAAGAAGGAGTTTCAATGAAGGCAAGATTATAGGGATTTCATTTGTTAATAATGTTTGATTTATCCTTGTTGTTTGAAAGGGGATGATGAGAACGTTTTGTGAGGTATTCAGTGACGAAGATCATATTGACATTTTTTTTTTCTCTTCATCATCGTACTTGGGAGTGTTTCTGTTTTAATCTACGAAATTAAGCAATGGAAGCGCTGCGGGGATTATGTGTAGAGTATCGTAAAATGTTGTCATTCGTGTAACAGAAAGGTTATCCTTAGTTCTAATGAAATGAACGAAGAAAGAAAACATAACATCACATTTTTTAGGTTGTTGTTTTAACAATTTTACAGGATTCTAATTTAAAGGATCAAATTCACTTTCTCAAAACTCTAAATTTTATTTTTTGAGAACTTTAGCCAATAATGGCTCCTGAGGTTCCAAAGGACTCCAATAACTTATGTTGGAAATACAGAATAGAATGTAAAAAATTCGTTCCTTCTACCTTGATACGCTCCTCCTTCTGTGACCCGTCTGAAAAAATAATCTCTGAATTTCTATCTCAAAACCTTCCTTCTCAAGTTTTGAAACAAAATAAAGTCACACCATATGGTTTTGGCGAACATGTGAGTCGACGCCTTGAGTCTGAAATTGTTTGTGGTGGGAGAGCATTATTTTCTTAGTCAAATGATTTTTTTACTATTTTGCGAATCAATTCAATTATTAGAAATTACCGTAGGAATTTAAAACTGAATTCCAAAAACCAGTGATCGCCACCTTTGCGTCCAATGGGACAATAGGTCGTTGCGTTCGAAGAGCAGGTATTGATTACTGTTCGTTGGATTTTGCTGTGTAGCAGTTTTGAAATTGGTCACGAAACGATACACACACTTCTTCTGAAATCGTTTTTGGTTGCGCTTGTTGTTCGGGATGAACAGTCGTGTTAGTTTTCACAAAGGCAGCCTTATCATGCTGAATATTTCATCGAGATATCTACTGCAGTTGAAATCTTGCACACCAAGAGGGAATCGTTGATTTTTGTTACGTAATCCTGATAACCATTTTGGGAGCCCCGGTGCATAACTTATCCAAACCCAACGGGCAGCTCGTTAACCCAATTTTTTTTACAGTTGGAGACGAAGGAACACAGCAACCAAAGGCTCGTTGATTTCACTGTCCGATTCTTAGGCCAAGACTTGAATCAGCAGTCGTTACTGCTCAGAACATAGCTACGAGATGAATTTAGTTGAAATGTTGACAGTATCCTTTTATGAGAAACTAAATGATAATAAGTTTTTCTAGAGGTAGCGGTGATATCGATTTTACTAGAATGTCTCACTTTCTAGTCTGAAAGTCTCACTTTCTAGTAGCACAATGGATGCCTCTCCAGCTCCCTCGTTCTCTCCAAGTTTGTTGGAAATGGCATACACATATATGAAGGCATTTGAGTCAGATCTGCTCTTTTACATACCCTTAAAATAGCTTAATTTACTTAAGCGTTGTATTCGAAAAAGCATAAGTAGGCGAATGCTGCTATAAATCTTTTTGAATTCCCCATTGAATCTTTTTCCTCTGATGGCATCAACGCAAATAAGACTACAAATTAAACGCAAAACTTTTCTCTCTGAAAGAAACGGATGGCTCCCACATCCGCTTTGAATAGCTTCCAGTTTTTTATCAACAAACTTGCATTTACCGCAGCAAATGCAAAAATTTGCATAACTCTCCGAATATTAAATTTCTTGCTCCAATTTTCGTTTTGGTTGCTGCAATTTAGACATGCCACCAACATCGTAAATTTTGATGCTGCTGTATAGATTTCAATTGAACAGTTTCGGTTACTCGCACATTCATGCATCGAAAGAGAACGTGCGAAATATAACTCAAAACGAGGGTACTTACTTTGAAAATGCTCATAAAACTGAGTGTCAAAATTTGTGTCGTGTTTTATCACCAAACAATTAAAAGGAAATTTAAACTGATTGCCTTAACAACATGGCCGCTATAAACAATATAATTCCGAGTGGCGTGCCTATTGGAAGAGCATTTAATAATATTATAGTTGTTTCATTGTTTTGTTGACAATTAGCAAACAAGTCGTTAACTTCGTCAGAACGTGCCTCAGTTTCTATGCGGAGGTTTGGGTTTATTTTATTTTCTTGCCTTTTAGTTTAAGGAGTTGAACGAATATCTTGAAAACAAAGATACAGGCACTCAACCACTTATAAGACCGTTACAGGATATCAACATTAAGAACAACTGCTGGCTACTCAACAACAACTGCTGAACTCAAGCGATTCAAAAATAGAGTTGATTTCAAAATTACAAACTGTTTTAAGCTAAAATTTGGGTTTAATTTTTCTAAGTTTGCAGATAACGCAACTTGGTTAGATCTTAATGCATTTTTTATTTTCACTCATCCATTTTCTTACAAACTAGACAAAACAAATACTTAAAACTAGCTCACCAATATAATCTACAGATGTTAGTTCTAACTTACTGACTCTTCATGAGTACTCTAAGCTAATATAGGATTTTTGTTTTATACCTTTCGGCTTCAAAATATAACACAACTTGGTCATTATTGACTTATGGTCACAGCTAGACACAAACTTCATTTCCAAAAGCAAGGTTAAAATACAGTTTTCCAAACGCATGAGAAACTATGGAAAATACATAATTTCAACTACTTTCTCGGTGTGACTATTTTTTCTTGTGGCCACAGACACAATCAATGGAAAATGCAGCTTTGTTTAATGAGGACTGTGTAGCAATTTTAATTGTAAATATTGACCGACTAATTCTGCGCCGTATGCACAAAATGTGGTACATGGAATAAATTGAAAATGCTCTAAACCGTTTTTCTGATAAATATAAAAAAAACGAAATTGATTGCGTTAAAGTTGGTGTGATAATATTTTGCCATGTTTGCTCTTCGCAATTTATTTCTCCGTCATCACATAACTAAACCACTAGATCTGGTGAGATAGAAAACCGTGTCCAAGTCTTTGACTGGAAAGTAAGCAACAAAAGGCTACATGGTACGTTTGTCTCCTTCATCTCCATATCCCAGGCGTGCTTTAAAAGCAATTCCAGGCTACCGCTTGACAAACCCAGGGCGATGTGTTTGGATCAAGTTCATAAACTCGCCTTGGAGTAGCTGCCGATTAGTTGGAGTAAATGACAAAGGAGCGAGCCGCCTGGAGGTCACGAAGGTGCGTTTATTTTCCCAGCAACGCATTTAGTGCAGGTCAGCGAATATGACAATCATGAAGAAAATCGCTCTAAAGGATTATATAAAAGTTTTTGCTGCATTATTTTACTAATCGTATCTTTATTGTGGTGTTTTTTTTTAATATTTGAGTGGCTCTACAGCCCAGAAGGGAACAGGACGGAGCTTCTACAACAACTACTCGTGTTGTACGTGCTTCTGTTCTCTTACGAGTAGAAGGGACCTACAGTTTTTGCCGACTCCGAAACGGCCAGATTTGAGAAGCTTTTCATAGACAATTGACACTCTTTGAATGTTGTCAGCAACTCGAAAGAGGTAGTGCCGTGAAAAATTCAAGGTGTACCGTCCGGGAATCGAACGTAGAATTTCTGCGCGGCGGTCGACGCACTTACCACTACGCCGCGGCGACCAGTAAAACCAGTATTTTTTTTACTCAGTAAAAATTAGACGCTTCTATGAGCAGGAGGTTCCATTTCTTATAGTGCGTTGGAAGATCTTTTCACTAACTTCGGCAAATAAAATATTGTTTGCTCTTCTACGTCGTTGTGTGAATTATGTCATTATTTCTTTTTTTTTCTTCGTGTTTTTAGCTTGGCAGCTTTTGTTCTTTAGAATTTGAAGCTAAAAATATCTGTTATGTTACGTTACCAGGGTGTGATGTTACTAGGAGCTATAAAGTTATTAGCGAAACCGCAATCAATTGATGGAAATGTCACTTTCACATGACTTCATCGACGTACAGTCGCTAACAATTATTTTGTAAAACTTTTTTTTTTATCGTCATTAAATTGAAAATCTTTAAAACACACACTATTATGCTCTGGACAAAAACAAATGCAATTGTTACCAAAAAAAAGGATTAACACAAGTTTAGTAAACGCAAAACAAAAAAAAATAAAGTAAAACAACAAAATGAAAATATATAACAATACCCCGTTAAAGAAACACCAACACCAACACCACCAACATTTGTGTTGGAATTGGACTATTAACCGGAAGTCCAGCTTTATTATAAAGAATGAGCAGAATGAACAGAGTAGTTCACCTACGCAAGTCGTGTTTTTTCCTATTTTTCATTTCCCGAATTCCTTTTTTCCTCTCCTACACAAGCGTGAGTACTGAGCAAACAACAATTTAATTTTAAAAAAGCAAGAAATCAATACTTGATTACTGCTTCAACGTGTTATGGAGGCTACGAGTTTATGTGTCACATGGGATAATATTTTTAATCACTCTTCAGTTTAAGCCGCTTTAAGGTTTTTCTTGCTTTTAATATAACTTCTCCAAATTTGGCGATGCAAGAGACTATTGGTCCTTAGTTCGGTGATTGAGAAGGTGTAATGGAGTAGTTTTAGTGAAGCATAAAGAAGCCATTTCTTAACAAACCGGCCGGATCATTTTCTTGATGGAAGATTCAGTTTCTAGTCATACTTACTCGGTTACACCTAAAGATGTTCAATCAATTTTTGCTCTTTAATGTGCTGTCAATGAAGGCAAAATTTCCGATTCCTGAGTCTGGCATACACCCCCACCGTCATCACCAGACAACCATCATGCTTTAAATATTATTTAATAATAATTGAGTGGCACAACAGTCCACAAGGGACCAGGGCCTAGGTTCTACAAAAACTACTCGTCTTGTGCGTGCTGCTGTTCTTTCACGAGTAGAAGGCCCTGCAGCTTTTGCCGACTCCGAACGGCGAGATTTGAGAACCTTTTCATAGACAATTGGTGATCTTTGAGTGTTGTTAGCAACTCGAAAGAAGAGGTGCCGTGAAAAAAAATGCCAGGTGTCCCGTCCAGGAATCGAACCTAGAATTTCTGCGTGGCGGTCGACTCACTTACCACTACGCCACGGCGACCATTTTACATGTTATTTGTTCCTTGACAAATGTCCTTGTATTAAATAACTTTTAAAGTTTCTAACCTGGCTATTATGAAAGAAATAGTCCATAAGATGAAAAGACTTGCAGGTCTCTGCATTACCGCGTCCATCAGCACTTGAGGTTCATCATATTAAGTGATTGAGAGCGAGAGAGTGCACAAACAAAATGTTACTCATAATCGTTTTGTTTTGTTAAGAAGGCCAAGATGCTGCTCATAAAAGCAATTCGATGCATTAGTCCAAAATGCTACCACTGTACACGATTTAGTTTTAAAATTTAATTTACCAGTTGGCTGAGTAACCAAAAGGACTGACAGCAACCAGCCTTGAAGTCAATCCTGGTCCATCACCGAGCTTTGACCAATCATCGCTTACGTTGAACTTCCCTGGTTTCAGCAGCGCTTCATTGACGATTATTCAGTCGATAAAATTTCTTTGAGTTAATACACCGGGTAGCCAGACATCAAGCCTCTTTGAACAGCCTGTTCGTTTAAGCTGATTCAACACTGTCAAACGATTGATATTCCATTCGTTCGTTCTCTTCTGACAGCTTCTGTGTCAGTTTTGCTTTTACATTTGTATAGTGACCTTCCGGCCAGCACAATGTGCACTTTTTACCTCAAAACTTCAGAAATGCAATTCTAGTAAACCACTTTCATTCACAACGGAATCGGAATGTGCCACACGACACAGAATTAAGTACTCCTCATCCATAGGCAACAATAGCAGCTATACCAAGCAGATGTGCGCACATCAATCTTGATAGAAACTATTATTATACATGAATCGTTACCTCACGCCAGCTGTCTCCAATGTTTGTTGAGGCAATTTCACCTAGTGAACGCCAAGACAAGAACATCCTTTGTTGCATTGTCTCATTAAAGAGACTCTTCCAGCTGGAGCTGTGGTATCCATACACTCTACAGAGTTCGTCATTAAATCTGCATTAACAGTATATTCTCGGCATGGTCGTGACAAATCCTACACACATATTTAAAGGACAGACATGTAAAGGAAATATTTTGCACTTAAACCAAACAAAAAGGACAAGTATGAAGTGACGCCTTCAGTCATTGAGTTCTGTCTTATACATGTTTACCATCCTGACGAAAAGTCGAAAAAAATGCAAACTGCTACCCCCACCACAGACCACAGTAAAGTTCATCATACATGACGAAGCGGGCGAAATTGCAATGTAAACCATTCATGCAGTTCCACTTTCATCTTCGACCCAGTTGAATTTAAACAACTCCCCCTTGTCTATTTATTTTAATTTTTGTGTAAAATATTTAAAAACCAAATACAGAAAAGTTCACGTCCAACCACTCACTTCCTTGCAAGCATTCACTGACTTTCTTCTCTCGACCGTCCTTTCCCGCATTCTGAATTAAATAAGAATTCAGGCAACTCATTGTAGCTCTGCAAACCAAGAGAATCTCAAAAATGTCAATATTTTCACGAAATGCAATTTACATCAGCAAAATATTCCCGAGACGAATCGTCCTTTTATATGCAAATCGATCACCATTTGACAACGCTGTCAGTCACAGGACGAGGACATTTTTTCTCATTTTTGTCCTTATGGCGCTGAATTCTCTTATTGTTGGTATAATTGAGTCATCAATCTTCCTTTCCAAGAAATGTCTACATGGTTCTTTCATTTAATATTTGCTTATCAGAACATACAGTCTATTTTATTTCAGTTCTTCGTTTTTAGTGCTTAACTGAAAGAAAGGACAAGTCCAAAGGACTGTCAACATTGTTACTATCTGCAGCACCTATTGTTGCGCTTGAATGGTGAGCAAACTTTAAAATCAATCAATTTGGAACGAAATTCTGTTGAATCGAAGGGTTGTGTCCATTTGGATGAGTTCCATGAAAAAGCGAATTCGGGCGAAGTCAACGAGATAACTCGGGAGAATTATTTAATTTTCAGCATTCTTTCGGGCACGGCAGCAGCGGGTTGATTTATTCCAAGGCACTCATTTCAGTTTTTATTGCCGTCAATAAAAAGGACCTCAATGTGGTGCGCGATTTATCTTACGCAATATTCTTCAAAGTATTCTAATGACGTCTAACCACCCATGCCGTTTTACAACTTATTCATGTTGCGGAAGTTATGAGGAGTGTAAATCCGGATGCAGAAGCACAGCTCTGAGCTTGGAGGAAAATATGAAATGTTGACAAACAAGTTAAATGGCTCCTCTTCAAGTAGCAGCGGAATGAATGCGCTTCTCGGGATTGAATGTTGAGTTGAACGAGGATTACCTCATCTATTTGTTGACTGTAGTGAACAATTTGTGCATGTTGGACTGTTGATGTCACTGGGTTTATATTTATATCTGGGCGCATTCGGCTACCTCGAGTTCCAAATGAGACTTTGAACTAGTGACAATTACTTCTCCACCGTAGGGAGTGATGGTTTTTCCAGCACCTCTGCCATAATTTAAATCACAACACCCGCAACTTTTAACTGCGTGGAGACTAAAATCTTCAATTTTGAAAAATCCTGGTTAACCATCAAACCAGAGGACCAAGGAAGCGTCAAATTTCGGCTTTGAATTTATGCATAGATGCACTGTACTTTTTTTTATCACTGGAGCGCGCTAAGGGATTTCGAATTCCCTTAAGCTATCAAAATCAAGAAACAGGATGGACCAAATGTATGGAAAAAGAGATGCAAAGGAGCTACCGGTGCTTGTGCGTTGTAATGCCATGTACAAATTTAGCTGGAAAATGTTTTCCATAGTCGGGTGGTGCTGATAAAGAAGGAGTTTCTGAAGTCGAGTCGAGTCGTAGCGAGGAAGTTTTTTCATTGGAAGAGTGCAAGTAAACTCTTCGTTGCAACTTGCGATTAAACAACTAAACCACGATAAAGATGAGACATTATGCTGGTGTTCTAAAGAATCAGACTTAGCAACATTGCGGTTTCCATTTGATCGCTTTTGATTCTTTCCAGTAGGCCACTCTGTAGGCCTTGGAAGCACCAGAATAATTAGAAGTGTTGCAATTCTTTTCATGCTTTGATTGGAGTTACATTTTGGGGGAACCTGAGTCTCAATCAACAAACTTCTCCAACTAGCAGGTGTCATGCCAACTGCCTTAAATTTCGCTCCACAAATTGGTTGGCGTCCTTCTTTACATGTGCGCGCTATTACAGATGAGGTCTTTCTATTTCTGTTCTCCCATTGGATGGAATTCAAAGACTCTCAGGGCAGGAGCAATATTCTCGATCCGCTCTACATGACCTAGCCAACTTAAGTGTTGAAGGCGATGTAAGTCAGCCTTATGAAATTGATTATTAAATTGTAGGCGAATTAGATGTTGTGATTTTTCTTGTTGCAGCGTTTAGGAAGACCCGATATTTTTGGCGATCTCAAATATGTGAAAGTCTTTTGCTTCCAATAACACAGGTTCCGCCCAAGGATAATAAAGTAAAAAGCAATTGGGTGGCGCTTAAGTCAACAAGAGACTGGGGCCTAGCACTTCCAGCAACTACTCAAGTAGTTCTCTTACAATAAATACTCTTTCAATGTTGTCAACGAATCTACAACCTTGAAAAAATGGGAAACGAACGTGTTCAATCCAAACATCGAATCTAGGACTAGGTGATTTAAAGAATTTTAGTACCTCGGCACGTTGGCCATAAGAATAACGAACGGTTATATTGAGGAGTCGAAGCAGGTTCGACTCCGGAATACATCGCATTTTTTCAAGGCAACATCGCTTTCGAGCTGTTGACAAGAGTATTTATCGTACTTATATGAAAAACCTTCTCAAATCACGCCGTTCAAAGTTGTCAAAAATGCAGGTCTCTTCTACTACTGACAGAATAGAAGAACACACAACACAGGTAGTTGTTGTAGAAGCTAGGTCCTGGTCTCTAGGGGGCTGTAGTGCCACCCAATTATTATTATTAACTAAAAGTAAACAGCAATAAGCTTTTAAAGCATTCAATTTTACCTGCATACTGCAACTATCGGAATTTAGCCGTTCAAAGTAAAAGACCGATGAAAAGGGACGTGAGCTATGGAGCTGAGGTTGGCAAAGGAGTGAATTGGATAAGAAGTAGCAAACAAGATATACGTTATAAACATGAGCGAGAGTGTCGGAGTGATGACTTAAATTGAAAGGTCTTATTTTACATTAAATACCAGAGTTGAAGTCTTTGGAAAATTTTGCACATTAGCATAAGAAACCTAACTCTAACTCCATAACTCGAACACCTCTTTAAATCGAAGTAGATCTTTGAAATGTGTCTCCTTCGTTTATCTGAACTTATGTACTTGCCTGCAAAGAATAACAACAAATGGAAACTATAATTCGAAGTCAAGTATATGTATCCATGAACCAAACCCGTTGCGCCTCGCTGACTTTGAAAACATTTACATACTTTTTTGTGTAATTACTCAAATGTTCACTACGAGCTCAACAAATTTTATCCTCCAAACTATCTTAAAACAACTCTGCAATTCGGATTTCTTTTCTGGTCCATCGAAAATCGAATTATCGAAAATTCATGTATGAATGATGTTCTACCGCAATCGGTGGCGTATGCGTAACATTTTCTAAGCACTTTTTTTATTGTTTTTAATTTTTTTTTAACCTTTTATACGTTTAAGGCGTTTTTTGGTAGGCCGGCTAAACAAATGGAGTTTAAAACCTCAACTTGACAGTAATGCGTAAAGACATTTGTTGATGAAGGGAACTATAGCGGAAAGCACCACGCAAGTCGCTCTTCAAGGGTCAGGACAATGCATCCTTGCTCTTTTTGTTATGTTATCTGATAGAAAAAATCCACAACCTCGTCTGTATAACTCAGGCATGGAAAAATTACATGCACTTTATCTCAATGCCAGAAGAGCTGGTCTGAAGATCAGCGAAGCAAAGACAAAGGTAAAAAAAATTGGCTCAAGATATGAGACACCTCTCTTACGCGACATGAAACTAATTGAGACGGTGAATAAATTTTGCTACTTCGGCATCACTTAATGCCGAATGTTTTTTTTTTTTATAAATCTTTGCTTACAAACTTCAAGTCTTCATCAATTATTGCGAAAAGGATCAATCCTAAAGGTCTTCCTGCGGGAAAGTTTAACGAACGAAGATCTGCTGCGTTGAACTTTACAGAAAGCAACAGACATTCAATCGGATCGACAGTGGATAGGCCACACCGCATGTAAGCCGGAAACAGACTTTAAGATGTTCACCCTTGCTAAGATATCAGAAGAAGTGAACAATCGAGGTCAACTCAATTTGTAGGCGGACAATGGAGGAAGTGAGAGAGAGGGCAAAAGAGCATCGATAGGCCCGAAAATCTTGGCCCACTAGCTTAAGATAAAAACCTTCCGCAGGATCCTTGCAGCATAGGATCCACCCATTATTTTATTCAAATAATGTGCTGATCTCCTTTATTAAACGAACACTTGTAAATAAATTACCTCTATAAGACAGATTTTTTATCCATTTACCACTTTAAGTGAAGATAAATCAAAAATGTGAAGGAAGTTGGACATACGTTTATTTAAACAGTTGTCAGTCAGTGGCTTAGAAGGGAAATGCAAAGACTTACACGCTAAATGTATCAAGTTCGAGCCTATAACTGAACATCTTGCATTCTTTTCACAGCATCGCATCTTTCGAGTTGAGAGAGAAAGAGAACTGATTTTCTTTGAAAAGTTCGCCATATAGTATTGGCAAGAGACCCAAGTCCTATCTGCTCATAACAGAACTATAACACGCGCAATACTTGCAGTTGTTAAAGAAGCTAGACCCTGGTATCCTGCGCCTTTCTTTTCTTTTTCTTTTGTTAGCGGCGTAAATCTGTGTTCAACCAATATGCTTCTCCAGTAAGCACGTTCTCTCACTGCCTCCTGCCTTCAATTTTACACACCAAGTTTGACCCTTATGCAACTTTTCAGAGAAGGACAGCCTTTATTGCGCTGACTCAATTGCTTGAATTCGAAAACTCATCGCCCTGGAAATTTGCTGTCCATGTGCTCTACATCGCCTAGGCTTCCTAAAGATTGTATCTGCAGATGCTTGGCTCAGCGCATGGCACCATACGGCCATAGTCATTTAGTAAACGAGAAACACTTCAAAAGATAAATCCCTTTCATTCCTACGAAAGCTTTTCAAAGGCTGAAGGCACGAAAACCTTTTTCCTGACTTTGATGTTTCCATATCGCACACACCATTTGCTTCATACTGCAGAAGTCGTGAACAACGATGTGTGGGAAACCGTACTTGTTCCTGAAAACAATGCAATACGTGAGAACACATCCCCTACCTTACGGGAGGAAGTCCCACCACAGCGCATCAAATTCCGATCATATTTCAGTCGCCTTCTATGTGCCTTCGCTTTTGTGTATTCATGATGCAACATAACCGAATTAATTGTCCCCGTATCGTCAGTCCGCATCAAAGGTCCCTTTACGATGAATGATGGGCACGTCGCTTCAAACAAAATGAGAATTGGCAGCCGCATGCAGACGTGTTTTCAGACACACTTAATTAAGGACCTTTCAGGAGCGGAGGGGACAAAGGCTTTCTCACATTTTAGTTCATTTCGTGTAGATAAGTTCAAATATGACTACTTAAAGGTCCTTGCAAGCTGAAATAGGGCAATTTCATTCACGCTGACTCAGCCTTGTGATACTCCGACTCATTGTTGGCACAATACCTGAGGCATATCAGAAACGAATAAAACGACCGATTCAAATAAACTTCTCAGCGCCTGCACGCGATTCTCTTCTGCATTTCGCCCCGTACATATGTACACCTTAATTAGAGCGCCTACGTGTCAGGACAAATAGAAAAATCATGCTACCGCGCAAAACAATGACACACAAACCTCGACCCAATTACATTGCAAACGCAACAGCGCACGTCACAATGAGCCGTCACACCACAAGAAGTTCCATAGAACTTGAAACAATTCAATTTGTTTCACGTTGAAGACACACAAAGCACTGGCGTCTAATTAAGATCCCGCAAAATGCACACTTTGTGCAGGAAAAACTTCGCCACAAGCTCCATAAATTATGCTTAGCAGAAACACACAACTCTGTAACTGCCAAACTTCTCAGCCTGTCAACCAGAATGAAATCGATGTCGAATTGGGAAAGATTTGATTGCGACGTCCATTGCTTGAAAGCCGTCTGACCGCAGCGAACAAAATGACACTTATGTGAGTACCTTACACCAGCACTCCCCCAACATCCCTCTGCATCCTTGAACAAATGCAAACTTGTGCTGGAACATTCCATGTTCACCAAAGTTTCCCCCCCTTCCAACAATCTCGTTCTGCTTTCTTCTGGCTCTTAAGCCCATTCTCCGTTTGTTTGTTATAAGCTACATGAGTGAGATTATGACGGCAAAGTAGTTGCTGCGACCGTCACGGCTGAAAGGCGGACAGTTCAGAAACCACCAGCACAACGGGCAACTTACAATGGCGAAGTGCTTCATGCTTGATGGAACAAGTGTACGTCGGCACAGGACACCAGTGATGCCTTTAAGAGCTATTTTGTTTCGCTCAGTCTGAAAAATGACAACTTGAATGAAATAGAGAGGGAAGCAGCAGAAAGTAATAAACGCAACACACAAACGGCATTAAAACGGGAGAGCCAAAAGAAAAAAAGAAAATAAAAAAAATGGAAATAAAATTCAGAAACGGAATGAGGAATTTTTATTTATTTCCTTTTGAGGGGGAACTGCTTGAAAAAAAAAAAAAAAGAAATCGACGCCATTCCTCTGACGGATAGAGATTACTCATCACCAGGCAATGACTTCCGGACTGAGGAAATAACAATTACTTATAGGTTAAGCTGCCGCGGAAAACAGAAACGGATTTGGTGCTGCTGGGAAAATTCAATTCTAAACTCTCGTTAAATATTCGCAATGGCAGTCAGGCGTGAAAGGATATTTGAATGT
This sequence comes from Eristalinus sepulchralis, assembly GCA_944738645.1. Taxonomy (NCBI): domain Eukaryota; kingdom Metazoa; phylum Arthropoda; class Insecta; order Diptera; family Syrphidae; genus Eristalinus; species Eristalinus sepulchralis. The sequence goes on from OX122882.1 coordinate 40,288,699, forward strand.
CTGCCATGGCGGAGGGGAAGTCTGTGCGAATGGAGATAGTGATGGCTTTAAGATAGGCTGAACATATATCTAGGCAGGGTGACGCACATTTTTATTCACATTTTAATGGCTTCTAATGTGTTTCGGGGGTGAAAGTTAGTTTGAAGGGGGAGGTTTGGAACTCTTTAAAATGTAGGACGAGAATATTTGTGGCAAAATCAAAAGATATTTTTTTCAGATGTGTTCTTGTAGATTTTGCACTAAATTTCATGGTTTCTTAATTGTCTAAAAAGTGGGGATGAAAATCCCATAGTGAGAGCTAAAACTAAATGTAATGAAGTGAATGCATTGAACCAATTAAATCAAGTGCTCTGAACTAAGACCATATGGAGTAAAGCGATTGTGGCCTTTAAAGGCGAGTTGACATAATTTTGGGAACAGCCCTAAAGACATAGCTTATATAGAACCAATGACACATGTTGTTAGCGACAGAATGTATATGACCTCTGGCAACGGCAACGTTTTGATATTTGTTACAAATGATTGCACTGGAATGTGTTTTGAGCATGGGATCTCAATAACTGTGACTCATTCCAGCATTTTTTGACTTCATACGTTGTATATCAGAAAGTCAGCTCTGCAAATATTTGATCTACTTGGTCACAGAATACATTAGGTGTGGATTCTAGCATCTTTTCTAATACAAACTTGTGGCGAAGTTGCGGGGTTGCTGAGGGGCTGCATGCCTACTACATTGCTTACATAGGTAGCACATGCTTTACTAGACGCACAACGACAATGTCTTAGATTACAGCATTACAATGGACATCAGAAAGTTTGACGTATTCAACACGGCTCTGCAGTAAATGGGACCAGCAACAGCAGCACTGAAATAAACAATTGAATCACTCTTGCCAATCGCTGTTTCTTTGGGCTCACGAGGCAATTGTGTAATAGAGCCCTGTCCCTCGAAAGACTAAGCTTACTTTGTACAACACCCTGATCATCCCTGTCTTGCTCTATGTTGAAGAAAATTTAACTTTATAAAAAGAGGGTGAGAATCTTTTCGAGGGGAAAAGATTTGAGGTTATTTTAAATTTAATACCTTTTAAACAGAAGTTTCAACAAGGGATGTAGGTTGTGCAAAGGCATGTACCTTGTCTGTCATCAGCAGATCCTGGTTATGATGGCGAGACCACTTAAAACATATGGACAAGAAGTCTCCAAAGCATGCTTCATTTTCACGTTCTTGTTTTTTAAATACACTTGCTATTGTATTTACAATCTGAAAAAAGAAACGAATGAAACATTTGATATTTGTTGTTTGAATGCTTCCGTCATCCATTGCAAACGAAACTTGTAAATGGAGTACCCGCGAGCATTAATTTTATTTTAAGTTTTTCTTATTCTTTCTCTATAATATAATACTTAAGCTGGTCATATGCGAGACCTCTTTGTTAACTAATCATTGGTATTTATTTGCCTTTTTCCATATAATATATTTTTTGTATTGTTATATAAAACTAGAAAAAGTAAGTAAGTAACAAGTAAGACTAACTAATCCATTTTTAATAAGCCTTGTCTAACTTTATGCTAACTAACCCAACCAACAACTATCTTAGGTAACATTTTTTTTTTTGTAAGTTATTTTATTGCTTTATTTTTTTTTTGCTTTATTTCATTATTATTTGTTTTTTTAAGGAAGTGTAGTGAAGAAGTTGTACGTCGTCCGTAGGAATAATGTGCCCACAACTGCAACCACTAGTAGAACTGCCTCTTTGTCTAGCTCTCCGTTCTACCACAGGCAAGGATAGTCTGACTAAAGCCGAAATTGTTTGCACTGATCCTAACAAGCACGTCGTCGTATAGAAGTTCTGTGTTCCCCGTCCTTGGTTCTACGTAACTGAAGAGACACTAATTTCAAGAGATCAAGCGAATGTATTCATGCAATCCTCTAGTTAGGATAACATATGTATCTCCAGCCTGAAGAGTTTTCAAATTCAACAACAACAGAGAACTTGCTTGTCTTCATGGAGAAAAACATAAACTAGCCTGGTTTGTTAAATCCCAGGTTTATTCTGGGAAGAGGGTGATATAAAGTAGATGCTAGATTGGGTATTCTTCTCTTCCCTGTAAAACACGGATATACACGCATAAAAATGGTGGCTACATCTAAAATTGTAACCAATCAAAAACCTACATGACAACAAGCGAGGAAGTATTCCAGGAAACAGCTTTTCCCCACAGGTATTTTACCATTATCTGTTCAATAATAGAATAGATAGAATAAACAAAGATGGAATAAACAAAGACTTTAGGGATAAAATACGATAAAAAGGGCCATAAGATCTGTACCAATGTATGATGTCTTCGCTGTCGTTAAATAACGTAAGTTATAAGCAAAAAATAAACAATGTTAAAAGGATGCCGTGCATATAAATTACAGGCACAGTGCGTACATCCCCGATCGCATCGTAAGAAATGACATTACTCCTCTGTCGCGTGGATATTTATGAAAGAATTTGCAGCAAAATCAGCGCTGAAACTGAATGCAATTTTGCATTAGGATTAAAAAAAAAACAAAATGGAATTCTAAAATTAGTACAGAGAAAGTACAGACCTGAATTAAGACTTCAACAATAAATTTGAACCTTCAATACCGAGTAGATAGTTATGGGCACAATTTTCAATAGTGAACAATATCGACTTAAAGAAAATTTACAAAGATGGATCTTAAACCGATAGGGGAATGGAAGCACGTAAATACTTCAAACTTTCAGTCTTTCTGAGAGACAAGTTCTGTGTGCGAGTTTTGGTCCTGTTTGCGTTGATGGCGTCTGGAGGAGAAGATTCAACGACGTACTCTATAGGCTGTATGGCGACATGCGTCTAGTCAAGCGTCTTCGGATACAATGCTAGGCCATGTAAAGTGAATGAACATCACTGCTCTGGCCCGAAAAGTCTTAGAATTCAAACCATTGGAATTGGCGCACACAAATGGAGAAGGACCTCAACTAACTCGGAGTGCGCAATTGGAGGCATCCTGCCGGGTGATCATGCTAGCTGGAGAGACATGTTGGTTGAGGCCTAGGTCACCCCGGACTGTAGAGCCTGTAAAAGAAGAAAAAGAACAAATACTTTCAACTTTATCCGTAGTGTTTTTCTGGTGAAAAAGGAAGTCCATCATGAAATCGCTGAATGGCAGTCGATGAAAACAATATCAAGTGAGAGCATCGTTATCTATGCCGACAGTCAAGCACTCGAATTTTAGCAAGTGAAATAAGGCGATGCCGTATGTCTCTTAACGCGATATCGAGAAATTTTAGCCTAACGATGTGTTGAGTTCCTGGACATAGAGATATACATAGGAGTGCAAGCAACTGTGATGTAGATGAGCTGTCAATACATTTTTAAGAATGAAAATACCATCGTGTCAATCAGAACACTTAAAACCAAGATCTAACGATAGGAAGCGTTCCGAGAAATTTAAAATTCTTAAAACTTGCCTGCATGCGAGGCAATTATGGCCAGAAATGGAGTTATACATAACTACCTCAACCTAGGCAGAAAAACATAAGTTATTTATGGTCTTTCTGGAGATTCGGTAGACATTCCGTAAAACTGGGATTACTATATAATGATTTTTGCAGCAGTCGCATGCACGAGGAAGATAAAGGAAGCGTCTCACATCTACTCTGCAACTACCCTGCATAAGCCTCCACGAGGAAACAAACCCTGTGAGAATGTTACCTGAATAAATTAATGGACATATGCGAAGAGACCGTCAAAGCAAACTAGACGTTCGTAAAAAAAAGGAAATTTTTCCAAGAAATAATACCTGTGTCATTGGTAACACAATGGATCCTGTGGCATAAGTGAATCCATTGCTTATGTTTGTATGTTCAACATTTGTGATACCCGACTTTGTTTGTTCCAATCTGAACTCAACTCGAATTCAGTTGTGGGCTAAAGGCACATTTCAGAAAGAGCTTACTCCATATGGCTTACGTTCTTACGTAAAATCGAACTAAAACCTCTACAAATTGTTGAGTTAATTCAGACTCAAAAGAAAAGAATGTCATTATGGCTTTAGCTCATTCGGTTCAGGGTACCTACCATGTTATACTGTGCATTCAAAACACTTCAGTAAGCTTGTAGGTTACTCTGACATCCAAAATCTCTGACAGTTTAAAGTGCATCTGGTAATAATATATCGTATGTTAAATTTGTCGGCTTAAGCATTATTTGCGGCTCTAATTCCGACTGAATTCAGTATCAATAGATGAACGTATCGACGGCCATTTTTACTTAGTGTGCTTCAACTGCGCTGCTGTAGCTAAGACCTGACTTTTTTCTAAATATTAAAAGACGATACTGTGAAAATACAAGGCAAACCCATCGAAAACTTAAAGAGGTGGTGCCGTGAGAAAATGCGGGTCCGGAAATCGAACCCAGACTTTCTGCGCGGCGATCGACGCACTTACCACTACACCACGGCGAAACTGTTCATTGCAAGGGTAAAATCTCACTCATGTCCAGTAGAATACTACTCTGCGAAGACCAATTTTATGGTTTGTGAACATAACATACACAGCACAGCATGTACGATATATTGTCGTATATATTGGTTTTGCATATTTAACAAGATTTTCAAAATTTAAAATTTTTCAAGTGAAAACCTTTCCGAAAATCTTCATTTGGTGGTATTCAAACGAAAAAAAAAACAATTTGGAATATACTCAGGACATCGAAAATCGCACATGGTTGTTCCACGTTTGTATTACAAGGAACATTGGATGGTTAAAAGAGTTCCTTTAAGAGACTTTGAGTCTTTGACAGCAAAGTGACCTACTACCCTCAGCGTTTGCTGACTTACGACGATTGAAATTCAATAAAATGGAAGTGTGATAAAAAATCACACAAATACAATATATTTCTCTCATTATTCAATCTTACAAATCTTAAACATTCCAACAGAGAACAGAGTTTGGCGCAGAAACATTTCCGGAATCATCTACAGATTTGAAGTTAAAAACACAAACCGCCAAAAGTAAGAAGAAACGACCCAAACTTGCTTAGAAGCTGTTTTCAAAACAAATTTCCTGAAAGAACACAGATTTCATAGAAAAGTAAATATGTTCCAACACGTTTTTCGTAGTGAAATTCAAATTTAAAAATCCCAGGCAATCAATAGCCTCAAGAGCAGTATAAACTTTGGCAGAGATTCATTTTGAGGAAAGCAAACAAAATCCCCACTCCGGGCATCGGGCATTCAGTGTTCAAATGAAAATCAGTGTAAACTTGTTTACATTTGCATTTGTTCATTCAAGCACCCACGCCAATTCCCATCCCAGCGCCCTCCACCATACCATGCCAGTTCTACTTTGGAAATTAGTTTCACAGGGTAAACAGATACACATGAATTTTCTAAAACCGATTATGCCCATTTCAGAGTGAATTCCATTCGCCGAGTATCACCGTTAAACGGCGCCCTTTTGACATTGACTTCCACCAACACCCGAGCCAACCAGCAACCGTTGGCGAACCAGTTCTCGGGCCCTTTCTGTGGCCGAACACATTCGCGTACTCACATAGAAAAATCGATAGGTAATTGGTTTCACATCGATCCACATTCGAGGGATGCGTGCGTTTGCTTTTCCACTCGCTGCCACCGCAGCTGTGTCCATGAGAAAGAAGCAGGCATTGGGTGGAAGCGGTGCAGAGCAGACATTCTTATGTCTCGCTAGGTGGGGGTATTTTGCTGTGTCAAATCGGGCTAAAAGAGGAACTGAATGCGAACAGAAATACCGTGAGTATGGCTTCGATGAATCCAAGGATGGGCGTTAGGAGAGAAAACGGAAAGGCAAACGAGCCGTCTCTTGGATGCGAATGCTAATAACTGCAAAGAGATAGAGACGGAGACACAGATCCAAGAATGTGTCCATTAATCAATCAACCCATTAAATATGCATGGCCGTGAGCTATGTCAGGACAAATATTTGCAATTAAATGCCAAGGAGTCGTCTGATTATCGCCAAGGAATGCAAATGTTGTTTGATTGTGAATTGAGTGATAAATGGCAACATTTGCCTAATGGGCCATTTATATCCACATCCTGTTGTTATTACTTTTCTTCCTTCGTGCGATTCGAATGCCTAAATGGATCATCTCATTTTCTATTGAAGTTGAAACTCTACCTTATATGCTGAAGGGACAGCAGAAGGGGTGGATTAAGAGGATACTGACCTTTCACATGTTCCCAGACAGTTGTCAGTCTAGACGAAGACTTTTCACAAACAAATTGTCTCCGCCTGGAGGAAAGTGAAACAAAAAACGTCCAGCCCACAGACGGGGAGGCAAACTTTGATGTCCTTTCAATAAAATGTAATTAAATACCTTGCTCCGGAGTGGTGTGTAATTCACAAATTGATTTGCATTGTGCCTTTTAAACGCTGTCTGCCTTGCAGCTTAGAATGTAACAGGCCATGACATTTTCAAAGTGTTCATACACGCGCATGGGAGTGTGCTTCTGACAGTTGTAACCTTTTGATCCCACTTAATTAATGAATGTGTGTGTACATACATAAATCTGTGCTGGTTAATCGCTGTATGCACGAATTTAAATGCTTGAGGCCGAAGGACAGACGTGAAATGAAATTTCTGTAGAGCTAATGACGCATTAATTCGCTGTCATTACAGTCAACACTATTCACAGAAGTATGGGCATGCATAATTTACATGTACAGCCCAATTCCTTCATTGTTTCCTAGTGTTGACAGCGGCGATAGGTGTCCTGGATATATGACAAGTAATGTTTTTCCTTTTCAAGGAGACGGAAACAAAAAAACTAAACAATTTGTGTAATCGAAGGGGTTTCTTCTGATTCCCGTACCTACACGTCTACTCACAGCTGCAATTATGAGTGTCCTTCTGCTGCCTGATCTATATTATCTTGATATTAAATCCGTTTGCATTTTACTAAAAGTAAAAAATAATAACTACGCGGCGCTACAGTCCACAAGGCACCACGACCTTAGCTCTTTCACCAAACACTCACTATGTTGTCAATGATTTTGGTCTCCCATGAGTGAGGAGGACCTACGATGTAATGTCGACATCGGACAGCGAAAATTGTTTCGTTGACAATAAGCACTCCCTTTTAGTATTGTCGGCAACTCGAATGAGAAACGGAAGTAAATTTTATATGGAGTGTGCTGGACATTAATGTTTAGAGTAAGTGGAGTATGATGACGGCATATTCGGAAATTGGTAAGTGCACAATTGCAGTGACAGCACATTAAGTCATTATTGAAGCTGCCATAGAAATAATGTCGGCTGAATGGGGTCAGACGGTAATCAAGGCCATAGCTATAAAGAATAATTTTTATGGCTGTCATCCAGGAAAGTTGTGCAATTTTCACTCTGTTTCAATTTGTAATCGACATTCAAACATTTTGATGTAATGGGAATGTAATATGCCCAGAGAACGGGGTTCAATTGAATGTGACTCCCATAGTATTCGGAGCAGAGCCGGTCTGTTTAGTGTTTCATGATGGGACACCGGAACCAGCCTTCTCTGCTCTAGCCAGACATACAAACCGCTCTTCTAAAAAGTTTCAAAAACTGACCTTAGCCGTTATTGATTATTGCCATAGATATGAAGACATTTTTTTTTAAGCAGCCAGTTCCCTCAAGTGGCTTTGCAGTAGTATATTCTGTTGCCTCAATTCGTAAAGAGAATGTTTTGGGCTATACGTTATTGATACTTTGATTTCATTACATCAGCCACATCAGGATCGCAGCTCCGATGCAGCCAATTGACATGGCTAATACACATTACTCACTTTGAAATAAGTTTTCAATATATCCCCAACATTGTTCAAGAGTAAAGCGACTCTGTCGATATTTCAAGCGGGAAACAGCTGGTAGTGCCAATTTGAAGTAAAATTAAAAACACTAGATGGCCCTGTGGTCGCCGTTGTGTAGTCGGTAAATGCATCGACTCACCCGCCAAGGTTCCAGGTTTAATTCCCGGACGCAACTCCTGGCGTTTTTTCACGGAATCACCTCCTTCGTGCTGCTGACAATACTCAAACAGTTTCAATTGTGTATGAAAAGCTTCTCAAATCTCGCGGTTTGGAGGCGGCAAAATACCGGAGGTCCCTCTACTCTTGGGAGAACAGTAGCATGTAAGAGCTGAGCCCTGGTCCCGGGCTGTTGTACCACTCAATTATAATTATTAGTTGGCCAATCCTTTAAAGAAGCATGGAGACCTTGAGATAAGGACAGCATTTTGAGAAATCACAAGTAAAACAAAACGTGCGCCACAAAGACCAATTTGGACATTCAACAATTAGAGACAACAGCGGAATTTGAGAAGCTTTTCACAGACATAGTGGCTGGGTGTTTTCAGCAATAGAATCTGAAATCTTTAGCGTTTGAGTCGCCGTACATACCCACTTTCTCTTAGCGTCCCTGCCGCTTAGAGAGATGACTAGTCCATTGCCCTGTAATGACATCTTTCAGAGTGCTTAAATGTCTTAAGGATTAATTGATGAATCCGGACCCTGTAACACTCCATGCTTTGCCTTAAATAGGATTTGAAATAGCCTTAGAAAGGATGTTTGCAATGTTTCACATACTCCAAATCCTATCACTTACCGAATAGGGAGGCGGATTTATTATTAGGCTTACGCACTGCCTACTGCTCCATCGAGGCTGAGGGAAACGGAATACAGGCTCCTCAATACTTACTTTACTATTTTGTCTGTGTTTTTACAAAATTTCCCAGAATACTTCATGGAACATATGATAAACGAAGAGTACCAAACCTATTGGAGTTATGTCGACTTGTAGTATACAAAGCCAAACCTGGAATTTTGGTTCAAAGTCGCCTGGCGCTACGTCATGGCACCGTCTACTGAGGACGCTCGCCGACCGCAATCTGGTAGTTGTTTGTTTGCAACAAGGGTATTCCGAGTACATTTCCATCAGAAGAACTTGAAAATTTTGTACAGCACCTGACAACTTGGTCAACCCTTAAATGCCACTGTGTCCCATATCCACATAAGGTGAATATGCCAATCCTTGGATATAATATTGACAGAGAGACGACAGTTAAGGAATGCTGCAAGAAGAAACCATTCCCTTTGGAATGATTTGAATGCAACCAAGCTGTCTAAACAAAATTCATTTGAATCTTAAATACAGAATTATTACTTGAGTTTATCGCCTTCTTCGCTTGCTGTTCCACAATAGACCGCCGAACATATTTAAAACTTGTCATGCCCAAGGCTTGCAAATAACGCTCAGAATCTGTCAAAAAAGGTTTTTGAACTCAAAATCGATATTAAACTGCACGTTTTTTCCACTTATGAGCGAATTACACCACGCACAGGACAAGGGATTGTTGAAAAGGCTCCGAACGGATCCTGTCTGTAGTGCTACCCTAAATGGATTTTTTTTTCCTGTAGTTCATATAATTGGTATCTTCTCGATACTTCAAGAAATGAAAATTTAATTTTGTCAGAAAATGAAATATTTACAAGCTTCAAAGAGACTCATGTAACAGAAATAATTGTTCGGCTCACTTAACCCTCGATAAAAATTCAAAATCAAAGAGACTTTCATTTCATTTCATTTAAAAATACTTTCGAGAGCGGAATCGGGTCAAGATAGCAATTTGTGCAACTGTCCAGCATCGTGTATTTCAAGTTTCCACCATAAATCGAAAAATCGCACTCTGCTGCCCACTGTTGGACGAACTTTAATTGGACACCTGGACGTGTTCCGTATTCAGAAATGCAATCAACGTCGCATCAGCATAATGCATTCAGGCGCAAATGAACTGGGAATACATCCGCACATGCACGCATTATGTAAATCTGTTTCGCAGCTCTGTGTGTATACAACTTTGTTCCAGCATCTGGATAATTGATTAATTAACGCTGTTTTATGCAAATTCCGCCGCCGACCGACATAAAGACAAAGGCTCTGGGTGACCACAGAATCCGGGTGACGGGTTCATATGCTCACACCGGCTATTTATATGGGCTTAGAATTAACATTAAAACACTTTTAATGGGCAAGTGTGATGCAATTCCGGGAGGAGTTCACAAAAGCTTTTGAGTGATGTTTAAATGGCGCTTGGCGTACACACAAAGAGATTTGATAAACTCAATTGTGCTGCGGACTCGAATGAAGCTGACACTGATTGCATTGAAAACTATCAATGCATAGAGATAAACGGTTTCTTTGAAATCAAAAAGCATTTACAATCAATCAGGGATCAATCAGGGTTGAACATTCAGTGCAAGCTGATTGATGCCAAGGGGATGTAACACACTATTTTGAAAATTAAAAAAACCGTCGTCATTGAAAGCAACAAATACAAATTAAAATTAATTTCGGAACAAACAGAAGTCGACAAACTTGTGGTTAAGCTTTAGGGATCACAAAACGCAGACGCCTGGACAATCCCAAGAGCAGATATAGAAAACGAAGAACAAGTGAAGAAGTATTTTCGAGAAAAGATTCTGCGTCCAATCTTTGGCCCTATTTACTAAGATAGTATTTGGAGAAAAAGATTCAACCTTAAAGTATGCTGGCTATGCAGCCACTTGAGCCTAACCCAGCATCTTCGGCTTCAACGCCTATGTTGGCAAGGCCATGTAGAACGCACTGTTCCAGCTGAAAGGGTCTTTCACACCGAACCAGTGGGACTACGCAATAGAGGACGCCCACCAACTTGATGGCGAATAAAAGTCTAGAAGAACCCCAACCGAAAATTAAATGCGAAATTAAAGGCAGCTGTTTAAAGTTATTGCCAGCTGGAGAAGCCTGTTGGTTGAGTCTCGACGTCCACTCCGGACTTAAACTTTAACGAGACCCGATGTAGATTAGGTTCGGCTAGAGCAGCCGGTTGTCAGTGGTCATCCGCACTTAAGCCCTTAAGTTCCCTAATTGTCTTTTACAAATCCAGAAATCTTGACTCATTATCCTAGAGGCATTTCATCTTCTTTAAAGTAGTCCCCAAGTTTTCAAAAAATCTTTCCCGTTTTCAAAACATATTGCAAGTCCTCTCCCGGAAATGTGTTCTTAAATGGTTTCAAGCACTTTAGTTAAAGGTTGGAAAACACTGCATTAGAGCTCTCAGACTTGAAAAATGATTCATTATACTACAAGACAGTAGCCTACATTTAAAGTAATTTCGTAAAGAAGAAGCCCTTTAAGATAGTAAACGTTTTCGCATATCGTTGTCGAAGGTCCAGACCTGTAAATTTCTTGCAAAAACCAGTCCTGGACATGGGGAGAGTTGACTTTATATAAACAACGCAACTGATTGTTGGTGATCCTGCATCAGACGGCATGTCCATGAGTCGAAATATTATTTCGACCGTGAACGCTTGTGGAAACGTGCATCTCTGCGAATTATTTAAAAATGGAATCGGCCAGTGGTTCGATTCGATGCGAGCGACGACCAAGAGCGGATGCACTGTACGGTGACACTTTCGACAGCGGCCATCGAAAATTCCTTTGATTAGCCAACCATGGAGGATAACGTGACTTGATTGATGGTGCGAAAGATGGCAGTTGACATCCTAAAAAACCACGCGGGTCATATCCTGCATGAAATATTGCCCTACGGGTGTCCGCGGCGGGCTGTTACTCACTCCGCACAACTAGCGCAAACGTCGATGAAACATGGATCAGCTGGTATATGCCAGGCGAACATATGCCCGGCGAAGAATGTGAAGACTGTCCTATTGGCCGGGAATGTTATAGCCACATTTTCTTTTATTTTGGATTCACAAGGTTTTCGATTGGATAAATCGAGAAGGGTTAAAAAGTCACTGGGGCTTTATGTCAATTATTTGGGTTGATTCAACAGCAAATTGCAGGAAAAAAAGTGCAAGGAACCTCAAGGTGGAGACCTCTGCTGTCGTAATTTCCAAATTGGTAAAATAAGACTACAAACTGTGTGCGGACGTGCGACTAGTTTTGGTTTCCATACTGAAAAGAAACACTCACTGTGCAGAGTGAGTCGAATGCCGCCACGAATGTCTACTTCAAGACCAGATGAAAATGCATTTATCAGACGGATTAAGAAAGTTGAAGCATTGCTTGGTTAAGTGCATAGAGAAAAGGAGGCAATTAAATCGACACTCTTTCAAAGTTTCCGCTTTTTATATTATTCTTTTACTAGTCGATGCGGTAACCAAATGCTTCCACATAGCACATCCATTAACCACGATCACTGCTTATTCCAATGGTGTGTGACCGCGAATTTAATTTAGTGGTTGAAAATGAAATAAATGTGAGCGTTGCCGATTCATCAATCATCAGTGTGAACTTAAGCGATATCTTTAAATTTTTCAAAATATGTATTTTTTGTCCTCCTTGTCCTTGCCCTCCCAGAGAGAACTCCAATTTGCACTCGATAGGTTTGTGACCGCATGTACTGATGGTGGAATGAAGGTAAATGTGGAAGAAGTCCAAAGTAATGATTGTTTCAAAAACGCCTGTCCAACGCACTCTACCTGTTAGTGGAGTCCCATTGAAACAAGTGGAGAAGTTTAAGTACCTCGGGGTACTTTTTCCGAGTGATGAGAGGAGTGACACTGAGCTTTCTTGTAGAATTGGCCAGACTGGATCAATTTTGAAGCAGCTTGGTAGATCAGAAATAAGGAAGACCGAGCTTGATGTCAAATCCAAGTTATCGGTTTTTAACTCAGTATTTATTCAAACTCTCACCTATGGTCATGAAATTTCGGTAATGCCCGAAAGAATAAGATCGCGAATACGGGCTTCTCCGTGTCGTTGCGGGAGTTACTCGCCGGGTTAGGCTGAGAAACGTGACTGTTCGGGAGGAACACTTCTTCGAACGGAAGTGTTTTATTTCATTGGTTTGGCCACGTGGTGCGGATATCCCTTTATCACGAATTTCGAGGCGTGCCTTAGATGCAATTCCATTAGATAGGCGACCGCTCGGCTGATCCAGGGCGAGGTGGTTGGATCAAGTCCATAAACTCGCCTGGTTGCGCTTGGGAAAAGCTCCTGATGATTTAGAGTCGATAGTAGAGGATCGGTCTCTCGTGCGTGCATTTTGCCGTAACTCCTTTAGTGGAAAATGCGGGTAAAAAAGATGATGATTATGAATTTTTTGATGATTGGCGTTTTATTCAAAACTCCGTTTCCTATCTTTCCAATTCGGAAAAACGTCAATGCTTTACGATTTTTGAGCAATAAAAATTCCAATTGATAACAGAATTTTTTTTTTTTTTGTAAATTGGGTAAAATGAATTGGGAAAAAGAAGAGAAACACATTAAATTTTGAAATTGTTTCAAATTTTTTTGATGTGTGAACTACTTGAGTGCTTTTGGTAGCGAATTACGAAGTCCGTCGATTTCATTTCAGAGACTGCCACAAAAGCCGGTCAATCCTCTTAATGCTTGGAGATGCAATAGAACATTCATCATACTTCCACCATAAGTTTAGGCAGATGTTGAATATGAATGAAATTTTGCTTCGGAGGAAACTAATGCACATATCATGGCTTTATGTCAATGTCCAATCTTGCCAGTGATTGCATATGCCGTAGATATTGTTCAGAGTTTTCTCAGAACGAATATTTCCAGGAATGCATCGATTCCTCAGTGAGGACAAAGTAGTTCTAAACTGATTTACCTTTACTAAGCCCAAATCGTATAGCTTCCCATCTCAATATTTGCTTAAATGTGTGATATTGCAAATGCTTACACAATACCCAAACGCACCCACCAATAAGTCTCAATTCTGAATTGTATTTACAGTGCAGGTGATATTTCACCCTACCACGAGTTTATCAAGTATCAACAATAAATTCAAGTTGAGGTATACCTTCTAGGAGGTACTACGAAACCATTCACAGAGTCTTTCTCACATTGGAATGCTTTCCTGGGCATCTACGTTTCCTGGAATGTTGCAAGCACACTTGTTCGATTCTGATGAAAGAATAAATATCCAATTCGAAAATAGTTCTATTGCCACATAATTCCCATTCAATTTCGGCATGCCTTGGTACTAGCATAACTTGTGCATGTATTGCTTGTTTACCTTACTCCCTTGCCAACAAAAGATACACTTTCGGAAAAGTACTGTGAGCACCGACTGCAGTTTTTCGCGGTAATTCAGTGATTTTATGTTCGGTTCTGTCGATTTCGAGTACTGCTGAGCACACTCAAAGTGTGGTTTTCTAACAAACGGTGGTTTACTGGTCGATGTTCCGTTTAATGGCTTTTAAGTGGAAAACGTGTTTTTTATTTAATCGATTTGTAGTTGGCATTTATGTGTGGTATTTCATTTCCGTTAGACAGCTAGCGTTTCGACGGAAAAGTTTGAATAGTTCCAATGAAAGTGGGCCAGCGAATCTAAATCCACATCATGTTAAGTACAGAGGATAGGGTAGAATCGACAGCTGTCAGACTGTTGTTTTGGAAAAAGGAATGGGTATATTCAAAGCACTTAAAAAATTCTATAAATAAATCATTTGAGTGGCACACCAGTCCACAAGTGCACAGCGCCTAGCTTCTTCGACACAATATGCATGTTATGAGTGCTACTGTTCTCTTTGTGGTGTAGGGGACTTACAGTTTATTGTCAACTCCGAACGGCAAGATTTAAGAAGCCTTTTCTTCACAATTCACATTTTTTTGAGAGTTATCAGCAAAACCAAAGAGGTAATGTAGTAAAGCAGCCCAGGAATCGAAACTGGAATCGGGATCTTCGACCTGTGAGTCGACGTACTTACTCGTTGCGCCTCTCCGGCAGCTGATACCAAAAAAGAGGAGGCTTGATGAGTGTAACCGGTTTCTGTGCCAGGCCAAATAACTATTCGAAAGTGCTTTCTTTAGTTCCGTGTCAGTTCCATAAACGATGAACGAAGTTTAGAAAAACATAAAAAAATCTGCAACGTAATTTTGGACGACTCTATATTGAACTTGATTAAGATAGCTGATGCTTTAAGGTCCTTTTTGGGCGTATGGTTGGACATTAAACGTACAAAGTGCACGAAATCTCTGTGCCAAATGGGCACCGTCAATCTGCCAAAAAAAACAACAAATTGGTGATTTTGTGCAGTGTTTTCAGCTAAACATGAATTTCTGCACCTATAAGTTACTATGGACGAAGCATGGTTTCACCACTTCTCTGTGAAGTCTAATCACTAGTCAATTGAGTGAAAAGAAGCAACAGTCATAATGCTACCTTACCAATTGGACTTTAATCTATCTTGAATGTCTTACGGCTCCTCCTCTCTTTAGTTGTTGAAGATGCACAAGATTCTCAAACTCAGGCGCTCACAGTCGACTTTACATTGTAGATCATCTCCATATGTAAAAGAACAATATTACACAGTGGTTTCTAAACGACTTCTCTGTGTGTCTCTTCCCAACTCTGGCGCCATTCAATTTATGAGTTTATTGTCACCTGGTAAACCTGATGTGGTTCAGTGTTGACTCTAACGAGGTGTAAAAGCATGAAATGCAAAACTCTAAGCCACAAACTTTTGAAACTTGAGCAATTTTATTCTGTGATATACAAGCATGTATACCCATGAATGTTAAAGTTGAGAAGTTAATTTAGAGTTTGGTGTTGTTGCGTTCAGTATGTCATAGAAGAAAATGGCTGTCTACTTCGAAAAGCAAATGGGAAACAGGCAGCATTACGAGGAACATGTAGACAACGGGGTCAACGGTTGAAAAACCTGCAAGAATAATACGAATATATGAAATTATAAGCATTGCGGAACGAAAACACAAGTTGCCAAGCACCTCGGCGTTTGTTGCTAAATATTGTCTAAAAGGTTACAATAGATAGACTTAGATGTCCCTACCGGACATTGATACAAGACGGTTGATTTGAACGACGGATTAAAAAATAAGCGCTAAGACACTTGCGAACAGGAAATGAAAAGCGGATTTATTTTGAGAATCCCAAGGGCAAATTGGAGACTCAGTCAAATTATCACTTCGACTGCAAATTCCAATTTTTTGGTAGGAAGACGTCATTAACAGACAGGTCTAAAGGACGGTCCAACAAAAATGCACAATAATAATTCAAAATAACACAAAAAGTTTCCATAGACTCAATATTTGACGTACACGTTTTCATTCAAATATTGCCGAAGGAGGAAGTCCAACTTCCTCAAATCATATGATCGCGGCAGGCAATAACAATACCACGTTTTGAGATTACACTGTCTTTGAATTTATTACGCAAAAAAATAATTGTTTCATTGGCTGCATGAAAAGAGGCATCAACCTTATGGGAGCACACATCGTCCAGGTCCATATTCTCAATTTCTGTCCGTTATCATTCCACAAAAGCAAACACCATTCGCGGTATCACGACGAGATGCACAATTGTACCGACTTGGACACACTTCGTCGATAATGCTGTCCGAAGCAATTACAAAATTTTTATGTGGCCCATTTTTATAAGAGGTTTAAGTATTCTTAACATGCTGCTCAGTTTTAAATTAGTTCGGTTAAGTAAAGTAAAAATCTTGATGTTAAGATGCCACTCTACACGTTGTGCATTATGGTTCGATTACCTTTCATTTTAAAGCTCGACTGGCAGACCGAACCAATTTAACAGAGAGAGGTTCAAAACAACGTAGTCTATTACGTTTATCAGAGCCTGGATAAATGGTGAACACTCAACCTTGCTCAAGGCAATCAATTGTTCTTCGCCGCTTCACAAAACGCCAAAATATCCAAATTTGCAACACAAAGTAATTATTCTTGACCAAAAGCAAATTCCGTTCGTGTTAAAATCACTCAGCGTGAAAGTTCCAAGCAATGGGAGTTAATCACTCGTACCGTGGAAATATACTATCTCAAAATTATGTCCCTGTCAGAAATTTTGCTCTCTCTGAGCACCAGTCTAGTAGGAACACATGAGTAAAATTTTCCTAGCAGCAAGAGTGTGCATGAAGCAGACATTACCGAAATTGTGTGTAAGAGCATTTTTCTCATTTTTTCAGATTTTCTTCTATTGTTTGACCTGCACTCAATATCTGTGGATGACTGATCGCAGATAAAATTGAGTTTAGTTCCTTCAGTTTCGTGGCCACAATCCCAGCCATTTTTCGACAGTCTCTAGGGTCCTCTTGCACCTCAGACTGAACCTAAAACACGGTTATGCACGTTTTTTGATACCACGGAACCCATCTACTGAGGATGTGTATAAATTGTGACTCGCGATGCCTTAGGTGCAGCATCACGCCAGTTTTATCCAGTGGAACAGCAAGGCAAAATACCTTGAAATAAGCTTCACTGAGAGTCTGAAGTTGAATCCTCAATCCAAAGTAACTCTTTAAACGGACAGTTAACAGTGCATGTACACCTTGATATGACAAGAGAATAGACTTTTCCAGTAAACGAAACTGGTACTTTACAAGCAGCTAATGCGGCCCATCATATCGTATTGCTCCCCTCTGTGGCATAGAATCTCAAAAAGCGGGATGGAGAAACTCTCGATCTTTAAAAGGGAGATGTGACGATTTTACATCAGCCTCACCATCGAAAAGGACAGGATAAACCACCACAATGACAAAACAGACGACGAACTCCACCAACAGTACTTGGTTCAAGTGTTCAAGAAGCACCTACAGGGAACGGGGACTCATCCTTATCCAAGCATCAGGAACTTGAGGAGTTCTGTTCCCGGACATAGATATCTCAATGCACACAACAAGCTGAACAAGGAGATTTTTCCTCCGCAATTCGAACCGCATCACTTCTACTCCTTTGGTAAGACACCCCATCATCGTCCCTGAAGTGCCAAAACACAACCCCATACTACAAACGAACACCAGTAACACACGGATATGTCAAAAACTTCACGTGTCGACGAAAAGTTTGAAGCTCCCTGCATGATCTGAACTGCAGAAACCGATATATTTGTCATGCAGAAGGCACTGTTATGGTATCAGTCATCGACTAAGTTGATACTTTAACTTACGACACCAGTCAGTTTAAATTTATCTTATCTCCTAGGAAAAATATTTTCCTTCCTTCCCATCACAGCACGAGTAGACTAAAATATGACACCCACCCCACCCGAAGAACTACCACATCAAAAAACACTTCCCATACGCTAAATAATTTATTACTCCTCACTTTCTGTTGTTTGCCTTCTGCTTGTTCGTTAGAGGGAACCGAAGGAAAAACAAGTTTTTCTTACATTCCATTGGACAATGCGAAAGTACAGTTCGCTCCAAGAGAACCAAGTCCAATGGAAATTATGTGCACACACAGAGGAGGAGATCAGATTCATGCACTGCACCAACACGCATTGCCACAGCCAACAAACAGTCCTCCATGACTTGGGAAAGTGGGGGAAGAAAAAACCAGGCAAAGTGCCTCTGTATGGAACACAAAGTTTTGGTGCCCCCATGTGGGACGAGAGAAAAAACGAGATTTCATGATTTGAAATCGGAATCTTGCCAAAATCTATTCAACTGCAACCGAGTGTTGTTATGGAGCCGAAAACCTTCGCAAATGCTATTGCAAGGCGTTTTTCTTATTTCCCCATCTCCGCCGGACGTTCAGGGAATTCCAGATTGGGTCTTTGAAAGGAAGTGCACTGTCATTTGGAGTTCATCGACCGATTTATCATCCATCGTTGGTTTTTTTGTTGATCTCGTTCTCTTTTTTTGAGGCGGCCAGAGAAGTCATTTTGTGTCTGTAGTGCACTGGATAATGACTATGTGTGTTCAAAAATATGACGCAGAGCAGTGCAGATAACTTACCGTGCCGTCATGATAAATCAGGGGAATGTGCTCTGGAAGATGGAAGCAGTTGGCAAGAAGATATCAAGTCCGCAATGTGAGGAGGGAACGCTAATTCATTCCCTCAGTACAAACACTTGCTTTACTTTTGAATTACATGCCGACAGTGACAGCTCCTCGGACGCCCTCGGAAAATTGGCAGGAACTCAATATCCTTGCTTTCTGCACGAAATGGATCCATTTGTGGATTCGTTTGTGAAATGCTTTTTTCAAAATGGAGCCTGTATTGCCAAAGGCTAAATGTCTTAAATGGAAATTTAAAATGTTCACACTAGTAGTTTGCACAATTTTGAAAAAATTTTGCCTTCTGGGCTGTTGTATGTATGTTGAAGGTGGGGAACGTTGCACTTGTGGCTCTTCTTGTGTGAATAAAAGCAAGGATTCTGTGAACTTAATCTTGTAACGTCTCACGTCAATGTTAAGCATTTGTGGGTGCATGCTGTGTTCTTGCGTGAATGTTTTAAATCAAATTCACTGAAAAGTGGGAAACATTTATGTTGGGTGTTCGAAAATTTTCGGTAGACGGCTTTGAAATGTAACACTTTTCGTAATATAAATTCCATCTGGTAATACTTTACCATATTATAGTCAACTTGTTTGAAAGGTAACATCGATAAGACTCATTTTGTAAGAAGAAAATATTAAAATCTCGTTTCTATGAAAAAAACGTTTTTTTTTTACGTTTTGATCAACAAATGCACAATTTTTACTTTGTTCATTTAACCACGCCTTATTTTTAATGTTTCGCAACTTTTGAGTTTAACTGGTTGTTTTTCTGAAAGCGATCTGGTCTGGTGGGATGCTCTGATTCACGTGAGTGTTATTCGTCAAAGAGGTACTTCGCATCACCTGCGTGTAAAGATGTTGCTGCGGCTGTGGCGTAGATGTGGATACATGTTTTGTAATCATTGAATGCCCATGAAGGTTGCAAGAGTAAACATAAACATAAAAATACTGACGCTTTTTAAACTTCAAATATTTCGCATTTGAGAAGAGATAAAGAAATTTCAAAACGTACAAATTTTCATTTGTCCTTTTAAATTTTTTTTACTTTTCAATTGGCTATAACTGTAAATGTGTATTTTTCTTAAATGTGGCTGAGATTAGTATAAACAGTTTCTAGTATTTACTTGGGTACTGATTGAAGACAGGATTGGGAATAGCTTAGTTGATTGCTTGCACCAAGACGTACTTGCATTCATTACTTCTAGTCTCAATTAACTTGGCATTCCGATCCAAAGCTGGCTCAAATTTCAGGGAACAAGAATCAAAAATATTATATCGGTTATATGGAGAAAAGAATTTCTGACCTAACTGTTATACTACCGTAATGCATATCTGAGATCACAAGGATTTTTAAAAATTTGAAATTTCTTCTTAAAACATAAAAAAATACTTTACATCTTATTTGAGTTAGAATATAGCAAGCCTCAGCATTGTCTTGTTTACCAATAAAATTGAATTTATTTCAAAGTCAAAACTAACTGTCACTTAAACAGTAAGAACATGACATCTGTTACCTCAAAAATGTCTATTCATGATATTGTTTGCAATTCTAAGCTCGTTAAAAACGTTAAACGATATTATTTCCCACTGTTCGACGTAATGGGGGCGTTCCATATTCAAATTGCTCGTACACATTTTAGGTTGCACCGCATGTAGTGCCATTTAGCCCTCGATCAAGTGCTTCCGAAGAAACATTTGTACAAAACAGTGAAAAGAATAGATAATACAGACGTATAGATAGCCATAAACTACAGACAAAAAAAGAATACCGGGCCATTCCATACAAATATAGTTCCGCCACAGCAATAACAACGCTATTCGTTCGATTTAAGTCTATAGTTATGGAGAAGGAAACTTACCAAATCAGGTATGAAAGGTCCTACTGTCAACTTCAGCTGAGTCATTGTAAATATTACGTATAACTGACACCCTAGGTTCTGTTTGAAATATTTTTCCAAATTCAAAACTACCACTATGTAAATGTTTTTGCCTTTAATTGTAACAATAGACGATGTCTATAACAGTTGTGAACTAAATACTGAGATTAATTATTTCGTGATTTTAAGTTTGTAGCGCTGGTACCTGCCAAACACAGCTGTCATTTGAAGTGTCACATAACATAATTGGTTAAATGTTTGCTTGTACGGCTTAACAATCAAACAAAACCTGTAATAATGTAAACCTACTTCAAAAATGGTCGTTCAAATTTAACCAATTTCTGCGCTTAATACAATAATAACGGTTGTTAAAACCAACTTTTACACAAGCAATCGTTAAACTTGTGAAGACAATTGAAGACATGTCGTATAGTCTATATATTATTTCATCGTAATGCAAGGACAGTCGATAATGTAGCTGTTAGTCAAAATTTATCAAATTCTTGTGAACGTGGTCCACACCTTGCTTTGACGTGCCTTGCATTGGAATTTGCATCTTCATCTTTATAAAGCTCAACTATCGCAGCGATGAAACCTGCTGATTGTTTACAATGCCGTCGTAGATACGCTCCTTGGGTGTACCAATTTTTTCGACAACATTCTCTTCAGTCACCAACCACATTCTTCACTCGGTGGGAATCTGATGATGATGATTAATTGGCACTGCAGTCCACAAGGGACAAGAGTCTAGCTTCATTATTGACTACTCCTGTTGTGCATGCTATTGCTCTCTCAAGAGTACTGAGGACCAATAGTTTTGTACCAACTCCTTGTAAGACAATATTCATAGACAATCTTTAAGTGTTGTCGGCAACTCGAAAGAGGTGAAGCCGTGAAAAATGCACGCCGCAAACAAAATTGGCCCACATGGACGCAGAAAACTCAGAAGTGATCGAAGGGGTGTTGCTGCCCCTAGACAACGAGACTGTTTGGTGCGCTCAATGCATGAAAGGTGCAATTGGTCCATATTTCTTCAAAGATGCCAATGGAGAACAATATGGTGAAATTATATTCGGTTTTATTTTACCCGCGATTTAAGCTTACTTGACATATGACCAATTATGTTTTTATTGCGTGAGAAGTTTCCAGTCGCTTAACTTCACTTTTTGGCGACATCAATTTGCCCCAAAGATCTTGCGATTTGCCACAGTGCATTTTGTGTGGGGCTGCGGCAAAGACCTTACTCGTATTTACGGGAACAGTCCCCGAGCTGAAGTTGTATTCAAAATCAACAATACTCAAGTTATGAGCGAGATAACGCCCGATATGTGTGGAATTGTGGCTGAAAATTTCCTCAAAATGAACACACATTGTTAGTCATCCCAATGCAGTTATTTGAATTATATTGCTGTTTGGGTTAAAGGACAAAAACCCAAGGTTTATAGCAAATTAAAATATTCATCAAAAATGTATCGCTATATAAAGCCTTACTTTCGACACCGATTAAGCGAATATTAATAACCAACCTTCTCTTCATTCAGATTGGTAAATTTTTAGCAATTTTTTTAAATGCTGCCAAAATATAGGATTTCATAAATTTTGCAATAAACGTTTATCAGTCTCGCAAAGCAGCGTATCATTAAAATAATGAATCAAACAGTAGAGAATAGAGTGTCAGTTTTTGCCTTCCGTGCCATTTAGCAAAAACCCTCACAAATACTTTCATAATTTCCCCAAACTCACACAGCCTCCATTCAATTCATCATTTGGCTACAGTCTAGCCGGGACATACGTATATGAGGACCTCTCCCCGTGGCTTTTGATTTGAATTTCCTGCCAACCATATTTTCAAATTGCCCCCAACGATATTAGAATGTTTGGAACTCAAAAATTCGCTCCTACATGCATACATCCGATTCAATGATATCCGTATCCACATCACCCGCTAAGCATTCAGATAAATTTCAGAAATAATTTATTATGACTGGGTCCGGATTATCCAGGCGCAAAGTTAGCGAATGCAATACCCTTGCTTACACAGCAGCACCAGCGGTTGCGGATGCATCTCCGATGTTTTCACATTGCATAGAGCAGATGACAAGAGGATTTGCAAACGCTAAGCTGCCTTTCACCCACAATGATGCTGTGAGCCAAACGCTTTCCAATTCCATCTGACAAAACGTGTTTGCATTCCTACTCTCATTTCAATGCGCCACTGAGGCGCAGAGGTTTACCCCCCAACCAGAAAGTTAAAAGGAAAAAAAAAACGAAATAACGACCATCGATAAACATCACACAGAAATGTCATAACTCGTTTCGTTTTATTGACGGGGGGCGCGGGCGGGCTCACACACTCGGTCGAATTCATGGGAATTTTAAAGAAAAAACAATTTCGAAACGAAAAGCAAAGCACGCTCCGGGGAAGATCGGAATTCGGACACAAAATTTTTGAAATAAATTTTATCCTTTTATTTTTCGTTTTATTGGCAGAAAAGGGTGACTGCATTTGGGACGCCTACACGATATTGAATACCGCTTCCCGGGGAAGACTTATTGTTTTCCCTTTTGTTTGATTTGATGTCTGTTTACCTCGCTTTAAGATGTGAATGTGATTTTTTTTCAAAAACCTGACTCGAGATGCTCTCTGGAAATCACCGTTGAAGTGATACTAAATGGGATCTTATGTTGTTGGGGGTGGCGCTGGAATATGGTTATTTGTAAATATTTACGTAGTAAATGATAATTGAGAAGAGGAGGATGTTTCCGCATTCAGTTGCACTTCTGATCTGTCAGGTATCGAGAATCATATTTACGGGATACTGTAAATACTGGTTATAATTGATATAGAGCGGCTGAAAGAAAGATGTGGAATTTGTACTATCCTAAACTAAAGTTTTTTTTTCGTGAAGTACGGTTCGTTGGCAATACTGTTTGAGTTAGATGGTTTGTTAGGAATTTTGAAGCGCTTTTTTCAAGCTCTCTTATCGATCGCTGATTCCTATTGTCTATTTGAATACTATCTACTTAGTTCGTATTTATTTTCTGGCTATTGTGATGATCGGCGACCAAATTGCGAAAGAAGCTAAAAAAAACGAACTAAAAAAGTCATGCGTAAGCCAAAAATATTATTCTTTCCCCACACCCACCGCGAGTGCTTTATGTAAACAAAGATACGCCAGGTAGACAGAAGTCCTTGACTACCTCCAAGTGTTTGCTGTTCATTGTGACGTTTTGTCCGAAACGTAGATAACGTGCTTCATGACGATGATTTTAGCCGCTTCTCTTTCTATGCCAACAAAAGCCTCATTGATGGCTCACTACGTTCGCCACGTAGTGACCGTCATTGACAGCCGTGGTGTTGACTTGCGACTTGCATGATCTTCTCAAAATTGATGTCACAAAAGTCACATGACAGAGGGTCGCTTTCCCTAAAAGGTATTTTGATATCCCGGGTTGTTCGGTAGTTCGTTGTTGACAACTAAGGAACAGCGAGATTTCTCCGTCATCATTGTACAACCTTCTGTCAGGTTTAGTAGGAATTTCACCTTGCCCGGTATAGGTTGACTCTATGCACGCAGTCATATCCGGCCTGAAATTCAACAAATAAAAGGTGATTTTTAGCTATTATCTTTTTGCCAACACTGGTTTAAGCAGCTGACGCATGTTTCGTGTTTGGTTTACTGTCAAACATCTTCAGTTTGGTCTATAATTTAAACATGAAAAAACAAAAAAAAATATTGAACTTTATTATCATAATGCGTGCTCTGTTAAGAAAGTTCATCGCGCGCATCATTGTGTTCAGTAACGAAGCTCATTTTTGGCTCAATGACAAAGCATTGCAAGAACTACCAATGCATCCAGAAAAAGTCCAGAAAAAAAGAGCTCTACCGTGAGATGATATTCAACTTTTTTTTGCCCAATATGCAAGAGCTTGACTTGCATGACATGTGGTTTCAACAAGACGGTGCCACATGCCACACAGCACGCGCAACAATGGACTTTTTGAGAGGCGAGATCGGTGACCTTTTTCGGGACCGGTCAATTGGCCGCCTAGATCGTTCGATTTAACGCCTTTAGACTATTTTTTGTGGGGCTATGATAAAGCTCATGAATATACAGACAAGCCGTTTTCGTGAAGACTTCAGTTCATTATTATTGTACACCGATCAAATGTTTTAGATTTTTGGGGCAAAATTTTCGAATTTCTTTAGAGAAGTAAATCATACAGATCAAACGCATCCTGTCTTCGAAAATGAAGCAACATATCGGTGAATATTGGGGGTTACAGAGCTATGCTAAGCTACTTTTTTTACTGAAATCTTAAAAATGGATTCGAAAACCTTTGGACCATGCGCTATATGATCATATATATATAGGATGGCGCTATATGCCCATACATTATCGATCTCTTGTGCTCCAACTTCCCAGAACGTGGTAACAGCCATCTCGGCTACGGCAGTTTGTCGCCAAGATGGTCATCTTAAGTCTGTTCGCGTAAGCATAAAAGCAAATATTTTAATATCTTGTTCGAGTACCCTGAAATACGATAGTCTGCTAAATAGAGCGCTTGTGAGGGAGGGTTCGTTTGACAATGTTTTCCTACTCATTCTCTGTTGGCCTCTGAAAATTATACGTTCCGTCAAATGTAATTTCTGTCTCTTGTATTGTTCTTCTACTCTTTCGTTGTTTTCCGAATTAAGAGAGTAAATCATCCACACTTTCTAACATGAGGAAACTAGTCCGGGTTTTTAATCGAACAGGCATAGTAAAAAAAACCCTTGTGCCTGCAAGGGAAATCAAGGAATTAGAACGTTTGTCGTCCTTTAGTCCTTCTTTAATCTCGCAGAGCCATTCATAATTTCTTTTTTAAACTACTTTTTACTGAATTACTGAAAAAAGGTCAGAATACATTTTTTTTTCCTGGCAGCACAAAATACTCCTTAAATTAATGCGAGCACATGTCCTGAACACCATCAAATTACAGAAAAAAAAAATGAAGAAAAGATACGCAATTTGTTAAGGACAAGACAGGACAGTCACTTCCATTTTGTAACAATACAATCAATTTAATTGACATCCAGTCTGTCCCCGATACTCATTCCGTTAAAAGGAATCATTATATTGATTATTGGAGGCACTGCGTCTGCAGACGTTATTCGATATCACTGATTCCCATTTTGAAATAGGAGTGGAGATTCTGCCAGCAGTGCTCTGACACGAGGCGAGGACACTCTATTAATCAACCTTGTCTCGGAGGTATAACTGACCCACAAAAATTATTTTTTTCTCCATTTGTGACTTCACAAACATTCCCTCTTTTAACCGATTTTTCGGAATGAAAAGGAGGGAGGGAAAATTGACGATGGAAAATTGAAAATAAATATGAACATAGCCAATGAATGGGTATGCTGCAAGGACTCAAATGCAGCAGATATGGCTGGAAGGCATTCTTGTTGTTTGCATCACAAAGGAATATTCAATGAGCAAGAAATTTGAAGGAGTATGCATGAATACACACCTCCGTCGATGTGGCGTCGAGCGTGATGACGGATTTTGGAAGGGGAGAAGAACACGAGTAATTATTTCCCGACGCCCCGCAACGACAAATTCCCTTCCATTCGAAATAAGGCGCTCTACGAAAATTTAAATTTGTCTCGTGTTCTTAATTAAGCCATCCTCGGTAGTTGACAGCGCAAACATGAGCGCGTGCTGAACGAAAACGTATTTTTTATTCATTAGATCGCACTTCAGACGGGAACTCTTTTCGGGGGAGGAGCTCTCAACAACAACGAAAATCATGAAAAGAAGCTGAAACGCCTGAAGGGGAATAGTTGTTTCCACTTATGAGAGTTTCATATTCAACACGAAAGATCAATACTGCGAGGCTAGGATGCTTTTGAAGTTACTGCATGAATTATAAACTTCTTTGTCACTTTCAGGTTGTTCAAGATTTTCGCAGAAGAGGAGAAGTTTGTGTTGACAGCCTGTGGCGAGCAACTTATTTTGACGATTTCTCTGTTGTTTGTTATTCAGTCAGCATAACAACATTTGCCATTGAATAGAGCCCTAAATGGACGTGCGTTGATGCGAACGTATAGCGTGCATAACGTCCAGCACCAACTTTCAGGTTTGATCCTCCAACATTCGGTGAGCAACATTATGATGATCCATTAAGCAATCAAGTATCATTATGAGGGTCCATTTATAAATCACTAGATTCAAGATCACATGACGGAATCACTAATGGAGTCCAAGTTCATTTGGTGGCGGAAAGGCCACTTAAACCCTCAAAGTTCAAAGTTCCCTCAAACCCAGGTGTTGAGGGAACTTGACTGTTTTTTTTTTTTTTTGTTAGAGGTTGGGAATCGCTGCACTGGAGCACTCAGACTCAAAAACTGATCCACGGTGCTACCAGGCAGTAACCTTCGTTTACTGTCGTTTCCAGGTTTTCGTTAGAAATACCAGCAGGCGTTTCTGTGATAAAGAGCTTGAGTTTTCAGCTCTCAGCACATCAGTGCTAAACTGCCGCCACCTGATACGAGCAAAGGCGGGACATTGACAGAGAAAGTGCTCTGAAATGTCTTCACCTTCGCCACAGGCGTCACTAAGGGTGTCTTCACTAATCCCAATTAGACTTAGGTGCTTAGCGAAGGTCTCTTTTTGCACTCTTTTCTGTCTAGAAATAACAGAAAAGCCGCGGATTTTTTGCTGAGGTTTGGGAGCACGCACTTGGTCAGCCTGCATCCAGAAGAGTCATGCCATCTCTGGTTGTGCTATTGGCAGACCTAACCGTAGACGAAAGCCCTAACTAAGGAAGCGAGTAGTTCCAAGGTGGGTTCGGGCCCTACGAAAGTCACTTTAGAACCTTGCCTAGCTACTTCAACAGCAATCTCATTTCTCGATGTCCGTAAACTTGACTGCTAGTGACAGCTTGACCAGATGCTATATTGTGGTGTCAAGGAAAGGTCAGGGCCCACTTCGGTTTCCGCCTAACCGTGCGGTTGGCCCCCTTATGAGAGTCTTGTGGTGGCTGTGGTCTAAAATACAATATCGTGGGCAGAGTGGAGGTTAGTGTTCTGTGCTGACTGTTTCACCCTACTGATGGTTATGGGACTTTCCCGTCTCAGTATGGAGTTGCATTCTCAACCGGGTGCCGCGACTCAGAGTGCGACAGAGGTTTTTACAAAAGGCCTTGCCCCAAAGCAAACTTGGATGTTTGTCCCTCAAGCATGGTCTCATTGTGATACTCGGGTAAGTAAGGTTGTCTAGTCTTGCATTATGTACGACTCTTGGGAAAATAGATCCCATGATATAAGCCGTAACAGCAGACGATTACGTAAAACCAAATCTCACATCACTATGAGGGTGATTCGATAATTGTGCAGATATCAAAAAAGAATTCTAGACAAGTCTGAATCGTAGCTTTGCATTTACCACGTTTGGTAGTAGACATGTTCGCCTGTAAGAAGACCTTTACTGTTCTATACAAAATAGAAGTCTAAAGAAGTAAAATCTTCGAGGCGGTTAATTGACATCGCAACGACTTGTAATAACACGATTTGGGAATTTTATGAACAAAAACTCGTTTGCGCTATGAGCTGTGTGGCATAGCCCACAATCGGCATAAACCAGAAGTCGTTGAAATCCACGTATTCAGTATCAGTAAAACGACGTTTTGCATGTTTCTTTAACATCTACCTTTGGCCGAAAAATAATTTTCATAGAAAATTGGTCCAATAAAGGCGCAACCCTAAATACAGCCCGCACCAAACTGTGCACTTGCTTCCCGAAAATAACATTCGGATTTTTCGACCCCTAGCTGCAACAATTTTATATCATAGCGTAGCCCAAAAAATGCTCACCAAAATGATTTCTCGGGAAGTCAATTGTTTCAGGCGCAAAATGACTCGTAGTTCGGTCTTGTTGCAACCAGAGGGCACAGAGATCATGTACCTGAATTCCAAGAACCACATAGTCCGGCAACATGGCTACACAGAATTGATTCGTTATGATACGTATATTCGTAGCTATAGTTTGAGATGTGACCTGCTGGGTCGAGTCTCATCCACTCATGAAAAAAATGGGTCCCAAATTTGCGTTTATTTTTATTATGCGCAACGTAAGTGCCTCCAATTGCACGAAAATCACCACATCATCACAGAACGCTGGGTTTCGTAATTCAGCACAAAAATTTGGAGACACTGTGGCGGTTTGAGTCCTTTCACGATGACTTGCCAGACGATATTGAACAGTTTTGGCAGATACTTCCGGACATTTTAAAATTTGAAATATGTACACTTAGCTCCTAACACGTATTTTACATACTTATAAAAATATTGATGCAACGGTTGCTAGGTTAAATTTTTGCTGTCTTGTCGTTAGATCGGTCAACATAATGATTTCGATGTGCAGGTAATTCGTCCCATCTCAGCGGGGACGCAGGTAATTCGTCCCATCTAAGTCGTTTGTCTAAAATCGAAACTTAGTAATTGTGGCCCGAGTATATATTAGCTATTGGAAATGGGAAATGGTAGTTTTTTCCAAGAGAACGTATTTTCTAACTTTTCATCTCTTATGGATATTGACAATCTTTTACACACGATGGTCTAAACGAAGTCTTCCGGGGAGCCAGAAAAAAAACCAAATTGTCTCTTAGGGCAAATTCGTTCTCTTTCCAAATACATGGGTAAATGCCACTATAACCGAAGCTGTTACATCCAGCGGGTGATCTTATGTTGTAATTTAGAACAACAAAACCATTTCCAGGGCTCCTGTTCCAAAAATTCGCTGTGTCGGCCTGAAAAGGAATATGAGGATGTTTCTACCCTTCAAATTGAAAAAAACAGAGTTCAGTCCTTTGCGTTTCGAGTTTCTGTACTGCTACTTACAGGTCACTGCTTACAGTGTTTGATGTGTCAGTTCCGACGAATCGTTAATTTAACTCCTTATTCTTCTGCATAAAATCTTCTGAAATACAGTCAAACTTGAGTAGTAGTTATGAGGGGGAAAATCTCATTATCCTAGGAATCTAGATGAACACCTCTTCTCAGAACGCGTTGATGACATTTTTAATATTTAGAAATTCAAACACGCTTACTGTCTCAACTTACCATTACGCTTGAGATGGAACTCACGCTGGTAATGCGTAGTTAAATGCTCATCCCCTAGTCCGATTTAAAGAAAGAAAATTAAAGAGTACGATAAGGATGCGATCAAGGAGATGGAGGGAAGTTACTGCAGGAACAATGTTCGGAAACTCTTCTAATAGATAAAAAGGAATAGTCGAAGTCGAAAAAACAAAACGGAAGTTTGCAGGGGAAAAAATATGAACTTAGATTCGAAATACAGTCGGTACTGTGATGGGAATATGAAAAGGCCACTTTGCAGACTGTATAACGGTGATGACAACCATAATGTCGCTGTCTTAGAGAACAATTCATCAAATATAGGCGAAGATGGATAAGAATTTCGCCCTAGGGACTTATATGAGGTTACGGCAGCAATCGCCAAACTAATAGCGAACAAGGCTGCTGGGCCCTTTACATATCTGCCTGCCAACTCTACAACGGATCTGGTAATTGGATAAGGTGCATACACAAACTCATCTGGATGGATAAAAGTATGTTCGACGGGAAGAATCTCAGCGTCGAATGTTCTCTAAACTTTACCAATAACGGGGAGAAAAGTCAATTGAATACGACTAATAAAAGCTTTTCCGCAGTCCTGGGATGATGCCTGAAACTCTACGTAAACAGCCTGACTGGTCAATATCAGTAAGGTTCTAGACCAGTGAAATGACTTATGACCAATATTTACACTACAGTTGGTCTTAAAATAGAAACCAGGAGTTTCAAGTCGATACCTACCCTCTGCTTATCGACTTCACGACCGCGTATGACAGCATTTATAGAGACGAACCATACAGCACATTTCCTAGCTTTGGCATCCCCGTGGAACTCATTCATCTTTACAGAATGACAATGGAGACTACGCGTTACTGCGTCATAGTGGCTAAAGATTTAATTTAGACCTTTGATATCAAACAAGAATTAAGACAAGTTGGCGCACTGTTATGAACTCAAACATTAACACCAGAGGCACGACCTTCGCCCTCTGTGTACAACTGCTCGCATATGCCAATAACATTGACATCATCGTTAGAACACAAGGAGCTGTAAGGAAGGGCGTTTGTGAGCATGGAGAAGGAAGCTGACATCATGTGGTCAAAGAAAGTTGGATAAAGTATTTGCTGTCTACTGCTGTCTTGGATAAAACGTGTCTATAGAAAGGTGCAACTTAGAAATGGTGAAAAACTTTGTCTACCTATGGTTTAAAGTTGACGAAAGCAATGACACCATCGCGAAGATTAAAAAAAGGATCACGCTCCCCAATCGCTATGAAGTTGACCTTGGAAGGCCCCTTAGGAATCCCACAGAACCAGGGTAACCCTGTATAAGACCTTGATTGTCCCAATCCTGCTGTGCATCGCAGAGACATGGCCACTCACTAAAGCAGATAAGGAAATTCTTGCCCACTTCGTGTTCCTTTGAATTATCTTTGATCCCGTATGTGTTGATGGTGTTTGGAGGAGATGACTGAGTTGAACGGTCTATACAGCGATATACATATGTAGATCTGGTATCTCGTCTCAGATGGCAAATGAACACCAATGCTCCGGCATGGACAGTTTTCGACTCCCACCCAAACATCTCATTTAGGTAATTGTGCGTAGCACAAAACCGGGCTAGATGACTGTGGCCCAGGTTTACCTCGGACTTAAAAAAAAAGCCTAAGCAGATTTTGAAGACCGAGTCTCCGTGCAGCTAGTGCAACTTTCATTTGTTACGCTAGATGCCATTCCAAAATCTTGCTCAACACAACACAAACTTTGAATATTCTAAAGCAAACCCGATCAACCCTTTCAGTCAGACTGTGATCATCTGTTCCCCTAGTTTAAGTCGATGCCTCCTAATAACGCAGTCGACCCGTATACAGGACCAAAAATAACAACAGATTCATCAATTATAATTCACTTACACAACGCATAACACTCATTATCCGTCACAAAAACACCAATTTATTTCTATTTAAAGTACTTCACAAATTAACTGAAACAAAAATGCCTAAAGCCTCATCTATCAGAAATAAATAGGCATCAAAGGTGTCAGAATACATTCATCACTGATGCGGCAGCACCCTCTCATTGGCTTAATCCAGATAGGTGACTCATCCAATTTAAATTAATTTCCATTGAGCGCCCAATTTAATCAGGAACCAATGCATCTCTCGCCCTTGCATCATCGGCCACCCATTGTATGTGCGTAGTTGTACACGTCAGCCGCTCTTTCGCGTTCAATTATTCAAAAGCAAATTATGTAATCCATTACGGATAAGGCATGTATCTGTAGCTCAGCTTTAATCGCTACCGGATGTGTCATCCTGTAAATATTTAATGTTAAATTGCAGCATCTACAAACTGACATTTCAATTAATTTCATTAATAACTTGCTGCATCCCAGGGTTTGGGTTTTTTTTTCTGCTCGCCTCTTGTTTGTGTCAATCCAAAAAATGTGTGTCATCTTTTTTTTTGTGCAAATAGCTGACATTTTATTGGTCAAATGGTTTGCGGGGATTTAGGGCTAGATGTACGCATGTATGGGGCATTGATAAAATATTTAATGTGACTGGTTTTTTATGGGCCCATTGTTTTTCATCGTTTCAGGTCAACAAAAACTCACAGGCATCACAGAAGGCGTCCGCGGACAAAAAGAAATGGATTCACGACCCAACAAGTGAGTTTAAATTTAATTACAAATATTGCTACTCAAAATCGATTTTCATAGTTTTGGAATTTCATTTAAGCCCTTTGTTTGCGTTATTCCATTTTATCAGTTTTTTAAAAGTATTTTTTTGTTATTTGAGTCACATTTTGTTCGGCGGTGGGAAAGTGCTCGCCACGCCCAGTTAGAGTTATATAGTCCCTAAGGAGTCTGGGCTTTAATCCACACTCTTCCCCAGTCAACATGATAGTGACTCAACCGCACGTAGTTGGAGGACATACTTCACTTGTGTGTAGCATCGCAATCGGCGCGAAGTTTGTTGGCAAAGGTTGATGAAGCTGTTTGAGTAACAAGGCTAAAACAAGTACTTAACCAGATGATTGTTTTTTTTTTCACTATCTGTTTGTATGAGGGATCACCCAAAGTCTTTCTAGCCTAGACAGTTTGTCCCCAAGAAACTTCCTGATCTTTCCTACCCTTAAATCAGCATCAATCCTACCCTTAAATGTCTATCTAGCCTGATGTAGGGGTGATTTCCGTGTTTGCAAGAAATGAGCTGGTTCCAAGGCACGTCCTGGTTGCATTATCTTCTTGGATGGCTTCCCTTCAGAGAGGGTCAGTCAATTTTTTACGACTTACATTACTTTTGCCTAGTGTGTTATTGGTCCGTGAAAGTTTGAATTCTGATCATAACCTCTTTATCTTCTAAATTTTGGTCACAAATGCCTTATGGAGTTCATTCCTTCATTCCGGTGGCAGATGTGTCTCTTTTCTTTCTAATTAATCGGCTCTTTCGTTGCCCATAATACCTTTATGCCAGAAACCCAGCATAAAGTAAAATTGCATCTAACCGGCATCTCCTTAGAAAAACAGCAAACAATTTAAACATACAAGATTTTTGTCAAGAACGTTTCCAAAGCCTTAACAGTCGGATCCACCGATAATAAGCGAGCAGCTTCATTACTAGCCTGAAGTTCATCCTAACCACTGCTAGGGTAAGGAAGGCGGAATGCCAGAGATCTACTAGGTAATATTGTACAAGCTCTTTAACCCATA
This sequence comes from Eristalinus sepulchralis, assembly GCA_944738645.1. Lineage (NCBI taxonomy): Eukaryota > Metazoa > Arthropoda > Insecta > Diptera > Syrphidae > Eristalinus > Eristalinus sepulchralis. The sequence continues at coordinate 40,322,230 of OX122882.1, forward strand.
CAATCCTCCGTTTTGAAGGAATTCGTCTAAATTTCCCGAACCGCAGAGTTTCAAGCTTAATCCTTATCCCACAGCTCTCTGTTCGGAATTTGAGTGTTATATATTTATATTTTATAACTTCAACTTTCCCGAATAAGATGCTGTAATCTTTACGACTACGTTTTGGAGAATATCACTGTGTCTGGATTTTCTCTCACTGCGCCAAGGTCCTTAAGCCTTAAAGCAGCTAATGCATCTGACATCTTCTCTAAGAATAGTTATGGAAAGGCGAACACAAATGGTACTAGTCTGAAAAACAACCGGCGGGTGCCTTCGTCACTTCTTTCGAGGCAGATACCCAGTGGCCGTAATGGCCAATTGTGTATAGCCAATAAGGATGCATGCTACGCAGCGGATGTCAGTGCAGCAGCATACAATTACCAAAACCATCCCGATCTGAATATTCATCCTGAATTGAGTTCATGAAAGAACCTTGCTTTTATATGAGTCATCTGCCGTTCTTGAAGAGCTGTAACAAGCAGGTGTTACAACGATCTTCTTCGTCCCTACAACTCCTACAAAATCGTTCGCCGGAAGTTATAGTCTAAGTAGTGTAGTCTAAGTAGTCTAAGTACTGATCTTGCAATGAACAGTGAAGCCACCTGTTGGGATGCGTATTCTCTTAGTTCGAACTTAGGCCATAAACAATGAGATGTGACACAGAAGGGCGCTGCGACTGTTCAAAGTCTCTTGACCGTCTGTATAGAAAGTGAATTCCACACAGCAAAGCTCATTTGTTGCACAATCTGCGCGTTGTTCTATTTTAAAGACACAGAAATAGCCGATAGGCCTTATCTTAATGCTTTGCAGAAGATTTCCGTTTCCTGTCTTCGATCCTTTAGTGAAGATAGGTGTGCGTTATCCAGCTTTTTGCCTAGTATAAGGACATTAAAGTTTTTGTGGAAGTCATACTCCGGTCCTTTATAGTCTGTAGTAGTCCAAATATCCTTCAGGCTTAAAGGTTCGAGCATGTTTTGGTGTCCGAAAATTGATTGAGTTCTTGCTATAAAGTTGCAAAGTTTAAATATAGAGTATCATTTCGATAGAGCACCCGTTTGTGAGGTATTTTGAGAGCTCCACTTCCGCCTTGACAGGCTACCGTTTACACTTTTGTTAGATTATTGAGGTAGGACTTAGTGTTACCCTCTTTTCATCAAGTAATATTCTCGCTCACGATGACCATGTACAACTAGTGGAAAGTGTGTGTCTGCAAGCTCCATCTTTGCGTAGTGACTAGAGAGCGTAAAAACCTTATTTTATTCATTCCCCACTGTTCCCCTTTGTAATTGAGCACTACGCCAAGGAATTTTGCTTCTTTGAAAACGGTGAGGGACATGTTTTTAATCATTAGTGCCTTCAAGCTTGGGATCTTGTTTTTCATTGTGAATGGCACATGGGATTATCTTGAGGTGTATGTTTTCCAAGACGGTAGGCTGCGTAACGCAGACTGCATAACATCACTGGTGGTGTCTAAAAATTTACCTGATATCTAAGTCATCAGCATAGGCTATGACCTAATCAATACCTTTGCTTCTTCGAAATTGTAAAGATTTTTTTGTAAATAAAGAAGAAGAAAACTACGAAAGCATTCGAAACGAAGGTTGGTCTAGTAGGTTGGATCGGCGGCATAAAACAACAATGCCTCACCAAGGACAGCTTTCGGACTCAACTTGTAGGTTGGAAAATAAGAGGAAAATAGGACCTCCACAATTAACATCATGGGACAGGGGAATTTTTATTTCTTCCGCGTTCATAAGGGAACATAATATATCTATATATCTCTAAATGCATGCTTAACAACGTTATAAAAGAAAATATAGAGATATTACATTTTTCCACTGTTTGCAAACAGTTGTCTTAAAACTTTAAGCCGCGGATTACATTCGAATAAACTTCCACTTCGATGTTTCTTCGATGTTTTGTCAAACTTTATGGTTCCAGAATTCGGACCATAACCTTTTGAGATTTTAAATTTTCGAGATCCATAACCAAATTAAGACTGAAATTTATTTACCCTGCAACAGCTCTCGTGTCGTTCGAGTATCACGCTAGTAGAGTGAACTTCTATGAACGATAAGGTTTGAGAAGCTTTTCACTGACAATTAGTAGTCTTTAAGTTGTGTCTGCAATTGCAAAGAGATGATAAAAAGCAAGGTATTCAGTTCAGGAATAAACCCTGAAACCTTCGGAATGTAATTCGACACACTTATCTACTACGTCCCGGCAACCGCTCCTGGAAAGTCAAAATAATTTTGTAACCAAACTTACTAGGGTCGTCAATTATGACAGAATCTTAAAATCAAAATCCCAAAATAGTGAAAATTCCAAAAAATAATTAAATATAATTAAATATTGTCTTGTTCTTCACTTTAGCTAAATCCGTACATACTCCAAATCTACCAGCGATCCTAAGTTGACGAGAAGAGATACACGAGTTACAAGGTCCCCAAACAGGCAGTTTAATTTTGGATAACATTTTTCAGAATTTCACATTCGGAGTTTGAATATTTTTTTAATGCTGTGTCTTCTGAATGTTGGGTATTTCGAGTTTTATTTTTTCTTAAGCTCAAACTTACTTGTGAAATATTAATATGACGTGTGAAAGTGAACTAATGCAGCGCCTTTTGAAATTACGTAGAGACATTCAAGCATTGAGATTCGTCTCCTTATGACTGTCGAAAATTTTACTAACTTCTATTGTAAACGTGCCATCCTGGATCAAGTGTTGAACCCATAGATTTGTAAATCAATTATAAGTTCTATCTAGTCTTTTAAATTCGCATTTGATTCGTCTCTTTGAGTCACTTATTAAGTGAGTAAAACTACAATCTGTGAGGAGCTCAATCTTTGTTTGATATGTTTGCTTTAAAAATTATTTAACACAACGAACGGAACTAGGAGGATTGAGGAAAGGATTTCCTACAGGGTCTCTGTTATGATTATTGTCTTTGAAGGACTATGACTTGAGTACCGCTAGAAGTATCTTTAGTACTTAAAGAATTTGACAAAATGAAGAAAAGATCCCACAGTGAAATAGGTGTGGAACTGATTCGACCAAAGGGTCATCATTGGATTTGATATCTTCCTTGACGGCAGTCAAATGACAAATCAAAATAAAATTCATTTCGTCTACCTCACTGTTCGATTCCCTGTGCTACTCAAATTCCTCGAATACATCTACAGACAATTTCGAGCTTGCTCTTCATTCAAGTAAGAGATAGCATGCGTCTCATCTAAGCCATTGCCCGACTAACGGTGTCAACGTTAGCATGATTGCCATCTTGTGTGAAACAATTCCCCAATTCGAATGCATAACGAGCAATTTGTCACCTCCTTGTCGCACGATACCTGGCGCAGCTTGAGCGGTGGGACAACAAAGCTAACTCAGTTTGACTTTGACACATGTCACAAATCACGCATGAGGTATCATGAAAAACATCCCCTCTCGCATGCAAATACCACGTACCCACAATGGCAATGATTTTCTTCAGTTGTTTCGACCTTTACGACTTAATCGTTCATTTCCCACTCCATTCCACCTGAAAATACGAAATTCATTTATTCACCAAAATACATTTCACTGCGTGGAAGCATGCAAATGTTTGGCAATTAGTGTGCTGTGGCTTTCACCAGGCCAGCCCTTGTGTCGTTAAGAGTCAGCTTAACATTCTCTGCGGTGTACCTTTCTCAACAAATACCTGTACTTAAGCCATCAGTGGAGAACGTCTTTCCCAAGGCATCACCTGCCGTCTGCTGCTGCAAAATGGATGCAAACTGACCCGATGGCAGCCAGGCGAGAGATTAAGCAATAAATTCTTTCAGTCCATCCATTGGGAATTGCCAGACTGGCAACCAAAGTCGCCTGCATCCCAGCAATGCACCCGAAAAATATTTGAAATTCATTCTGTCAAGTGAAATATCAGATGGATTCATCTCCCGACCGACAGGAATAAATCCCTCGTTCGCAGGGAATTCCTCTGCCGAAACATTTGCCTTGCATTTCTAAGGGTAAACGTTTGTGTGTGTGTGTAATTAAAATCATACTGGCGGCATGTACACAGTGCAAGCATAACCACAGTTTCTGTTTCGTAAAATTTCAGGTGACTTGTGTCGACCCCTCAATTGCAAGAAGAGGGAGATCTGCCTACTGGAGGAGGGCGGCTACAGTGCAGTGTGTGTCTCGAAGAAGGAGCTGCACAGGAACAGGTAGGTACCTCCCTCGGGTGTTTACAATATTTGCATCCATCCACAATGAACCTGTGTGTATGATTTAATTATTTCCTTTTTTTTTGTTTCTTGTTCCCAGGGATGAAATTATTTCCAAGGCCAAATACCTTGAGGAGGAAGCCAAGCGTAAAGTGACTCAAGAGGATGACGAGGATAAGAGCATCAGTTCGGAGGAGGACTCCAAGGAGGATGATGTCTTCTACGAAACCGATCCAACTGACAAGGACGAAGAGTAAATTGAAAATTTTCTTCTTTCCGCAGATGCTTGAGAGGGAGCCTTGATTTCTTTTGTACTACTCCCTGATTTGGGTTTCCTGATTAAAAGCTTATCGTAGCGTGTTGAGCGATATGGAGAGCTCATTTTGTCCCCTTTATCAGGTATTGGGGAGGGGGGCATCTACTTTGTTTTCTGCTTCATGTTTGCTTTTGTCATGTCGATGATGAAGGAAATTCGACATTTGTGTCTTGGGAAAACTTAAAGATTTTGGGAAGAGGAGTGGGGTATCTTTGAATAGTTCGACTTCACAATGACAAATGATATCAGAAGGGAAATTGGAGATAATGGATGTCGTCCATCGGAGTTTTCGGGAAGGAAACTGTAGTTATTTTCAATTTGCACAATAGGACAAAGATTGTCTGATATCCCCCTTAAATAATCTACAACCGACGGTTTATTGTTTTGTCACACACTCCTAACCCGCAAGAAATATGGTTTTGGAGTTACCGAACTTCAAGTTGTTTTGCCTTCGAAAATAGACACTGTGATTATTTCTGGTCACGGGCGTACAGAGACTCTTTCTCTTCAGCAAACTTAGATCCAGAACACTGCTAAGTGAGATGAATACTCAATGAGTTCTTTATGTGTGTTAGCAATCTTTAAATTCGACTGCGTAACGAGATTTACTGAGAAAGACGGATAGAACACTGTTAATAATAATAATAATAATAATAATAATTGAGTGGCACTACAGCCCATAACGGACCAGGGCCTAGCTTCTACAACAACTACTCGTGTTGTGCATGCTATTGTTCTTCACGAGTAGAAGGGACCTACAGTTTTTTGCCGATTCCGAACGGCGAGATTTGAGAAGCTTTCCATAGACAATTAATACTCTTTGAGTGTTGTCAGCAACTCGAAAGAGGTGGTGCCGTGAAAAAATGCTAGGTGTCCCGTCCGGGAATCGAACCCAGACTTTCTGCGCCGCAGTCGATGCACTTACCACTGCGCCACGGCGACCACACTGTTACATCCCAAAATTCGAAAATTTCAAAATGACCACAATTCCTAAATGAATTGGCTATGGCAAATTCAGAATTTTGGTTATTATGCCCAAAACCGTAAAACATTCTGTGAAAAATTTACGTGATGAAGTTTACATTGACCGAAATTTTGAAATCTTTGAATCCATGCCTTTTCCAGAACGACAAAATTTTTTTCAACGGTTTTTCCTTCATCAATCACATCTGTTCCATTAATTTCCAGAGATCATATAGACTATTTGGCCGGGATAGAGAAAAGCAACCTAGCCCAAAGAAACATTGACCAAACTTGTAAGAGAAAACTGTACAAGACAGAATTTACAAACGTACAAAACAGATTTTTAAAAAATCAAAAATAATGTCATCTAAGTCCTCTAGAACCAGTAATAAAAAAAAACTGCCAACAAGTAGGCCTATTCTCATAGGGAACCCCCTTATTAAATTATCCTTCAAATCACTGCCGAGCCTCTTAAGTGAAATTGCAGATTATTAGCCTAGCAATTTGATGATTTTCATGAAAACCTCAATGTTGTTTAGATAAATGATCGGCATCTGTAACCCTCATTAAGTATTTTACGTGTCTTAGCGAGAATTGTAAGTACGTTAGTTGAGAGAGAATAAAAAGAAAAAAGTTGTGTCCACAAGTTTCAAAATCCAAACACCCAAGCAGACAATAAAATAAAGTGCAATACACAAGCTTTTGTTGAGAGTGCTTCAGTTTTCTCCCAAGAAGAGTGGACCTACAGCGGACTCCAAGCGTTGAAATTTGAGAAGGTTTTTCTAGAAATTGAGTACTCTTTAAGTGTTGTCAGAAATTCCTGGTATTCAGGTCTTGAAACTTTGACGTTGTTTCAAGTTATTGTGCCAACGGTCTGCGCACAGAGGCAGAAAATCTCTCTATAGTTGGAATATTCCTTTCAAATCTATGTACAAACAGTTAAGTAGGTGTGAAGGCATGCTACACCCCTTCAACCCCAATTCAGGGCATGATTTATAATGGAGGTGAGGTCGGGTCAAGTTTAAGATTAGAGTTTGTATCATCAAGAGAGTCTAGGCTATACATTCTATACATGTCATGCATCTGAACTTCCCACTCAAACTCCCCTCTTTTTTTATTTATTTGGTTAACAACTAAGAAATTTATGGATTTCACTCATAGATGACTTCAGTTGAATTTTAAGGTTCATTTCGATTTGTAGTCGATATGAGGTTTTGTTATTTGATAGTATACTTACGTTCTTCAGCTGTTATTCAGTAAAAAAAATGTATGAACAGTTGTGTAGTTTTTTGTTTGACGTCTATTGAAAAATCTAAATTCAAAACGAACATTTTCGTCTTTTTTATTTCCGGAAAGGCAAAAACGCATCGCAAGCTCACAAAAAGTTTTGTGCTGTTTATGGTGATAAAGATTTAAAAGAACGGCTGTATCAAAATTCGTTGACCGAATTCCATATATTCAAATGCTGCACTAATGGTTCGTAGACGATCAGATTAGCCGTTAATAGACAATTCCTTTCCCAATCAAAAAAAACTCAAAGTAACCTTGTCTGCTGTCAATCCAGGTGTCGAAGTCGTTTGTTGTCTGTCGCCCGATTTTGTTACATATTCTCATTTTAAATCTCTCGTAATGATTCGCTTTAAAATTTCTCCATTTTTATATGTTTACGGTTGATGTCCGCGATCTGACAGCTTTCGTGCCGGTCTTGTTCCGTCTGTTGCTAGTTTTTAACGACTTTCACTATGACAAGCCGACCTGTGCACGGCGCATCTGAAGGGTGGTTCGGCGAAAACGTGCGATAATAATTGTCAATAAAACAGAGAATAATCTTAATATTTTATATTATGATACCAGGATCAATGACAATTATGTGTAAAAAAAATATTGACCAAATGTCCGCCACGGTTTCGTAGGCATGCTTCTATCCGATTGGACACATTTTTCATGACTCTGAGACATAATCGAAGTTCAATGTCATTATTGTGCCGAATTAACTCATTCTTAAGCTTTTGAATTGTTCCTTGCTTTTTGACAATCAATTTTTCTTTGGAAAATCCTTCAAAAAGAAATTCAATGGTGTCATATCACATGATCTTGGCGTCCAATGAACGTCACAACGACGTAAGATAGCGCACAAGAGTCATTCCTTCGCTGGCTGTGTGGCAAGTGGCAGCATCCTGTTAAAAGCAAATACAGTCCAGGTCCACATCCTCAATTTCTGGCCAAGAGAAATCCGTCATAATCTTGTAAATGCAAACACCATTCACCGTAACTGCTAACTCATTTTCAAAGAAGTACGGCCCAATGACAACCATAAACTGTCACAAAAATTCACTCTTTGTGGATGCATCTGCATCTCGATTCTCATTTGCAAATATGCAAACATGCCAAATATGCCAATTGAACATTATAAGCTTGTAAATTCAAATCTTTATTCAAAATTCGCATCAGTGATGCGAACTGGGCGAACTGGGCGAGCGTGCAGGTGTTTTCTCATTTCTTACAGAGCCGGATTGCTGAGACTTGTAAACATTTCTAGCGATTGTGAACACATCTGGTCGATTTTGTTGGCCAAAAAAAATTCAAAGTGTACGAAATTTAGATTTTAACGTCCAGTTTCGTAAAATACTTCAACTATCTTAACGCACAGCTCAATTGTTTACCTCTCTATGGTTGAATTTGTCAAACACTAAAACGTTTCTTTGTTTTGGCAAATATTCTTGACTTTAAGGTCTGAATCACATGAGGTTGAGGTATATGGTTGAACTGCCCTTTATTAGATCAAAACTTATCAAACAATTTTTGGGCCCGGCATTCACTCTTAACATTCTCAAATTTTTTACAGCTTCTTTCCCTTTTTAATTATGCAAAAGCATCAAAAAGTTGTTCAGATATGATTTCAATCATATTCAAATTAGACAGCCACGTCACGTTTCAATTAAATGTATTGTATGCTTGGAACATCAACACCGCGCAGACTTTTTGAATGAGCTAGTAACTTAATTCATTTGAAACACTTTCGTGGCCACCGTTCGAGCGATACAATCTTGAAAAAATAAACGACAAGCATTGATTAATTCACTTAATTAAATACCGTGTACACTTAATCAATTGCAGAAAACAGAAGGAACACTTACCAAAATCGGCACTTATGTATTTCCGCGGCACAGTGCTGTGCGCAGGTAACCAAATCTCCCTATGTAATAATTGCTCAACAATGCAGACAAATTTATCGCAATTATTGCTTCCTTTTGACTGTTTTTTTTTTTCTTTTTCATTAAATCCCTTCATCTGCCCACGCGTACAAGTCAACTAAGAGAAGCACCTAGGCACGTGTGTGCCCTTTTCTAAGGATTCCAGTGGGAAAAGAGTAATTCGTTCGGTTCAACAACAGAACAGGCTTACATTCTGTCAAGGACAGGAGCACATATAATTTTCAAGTGAGCTCATTATACGAAAATACAATTCTAGCGATTCGTAGCCATCGATACTGGAAGCACTCCAGTCTCCAGCACTAATTCACTAATTTCATTGGAAAGGCATTACTTCCAGCAGAACTCCATTATACCCGATTTTTCATTAGTGTCGAAGCTTAAATTCTTTTCATTTTATGTCCCGCTGCCGGTTTTACGACTCGAGACAATTTAACCTCGTCATTTGATATCTTCTACCGCCCGTGGAGGCATGTCCTCACGTCTTCTCCCCGCTGCGCCTTTTCATTCCTACTTTAAATTCGTTACTTTAACCTTTTGTGTGGGTGTGCGGAGGGCGGTTGATCACATTTTCATTATTAACAAACGTTACCTACCCTGACTTTGGGTCCCTAAAGGTAATCCACAAGCGATGTTAAATATTTTATGTGTGTAACTGTGTTGTGCGTATGTGTGTGTGTGTATGTGCTCACGTAGAAGTTGGGTTGGGTGTGTATTAGGGGGACGTCCTATCACATCCCTTATCGACGATATTCGCCGCGACAAATTCACTCTTATTTACTGAACTCCAGAGCTCCAAGTTCTACGTGATGACTCACCCAATCATAGACGAATTTACAACCCGAAGTGGGGCGTGTTAAGGCCACGTACATGTGTACTCGTTCTCGTATATAAAGGATTTCACTTGACCCGAAACTAAATTATTATTTCACACGCGAATTAATGGCTGTGCCTTGGGGGGAAATTCGAACGGAGAAATTCGAACGGAGAACCGACGACCGTCACCACAACTGCCCCAAGGACCTTAAAGTGTGTTGTTGGATTTTCAGGTGGAATGCATCGAGTGACCTTTGCGATGGAGCGCCCCACACGTTTGACGGTTGACCTTGGACTAAGCTCGCATGACTGGTACAACGTGGCAAGTGCGCTTTTTCATTTGAAAATTAATTTGAATGAAAAATATGTAGAATGAATTCGAAAAGCTGAAAATAATTCCTAAGTTCCTGATTCTGAGAAGGACCACTACCCGGGAAGTAATTATATTTGCAAAATATTCTGTCTGTTGATGCGGAACTTGTTTGAGTTTCGCTTTTGGACACCCTTCGAGGCTATTTGTGTTGCGAATCGGGGCGGAGAGTGGTGCCTCAAGCTTTATCAAATAAATTTTTTTTTATGTTACTTTTGGAAAATAAAATTTCCCATATTACTGAGAAGTTATTATTTTTTCTCAAAGACTTTAGCGAGCTTGAAATAAATAAGAATTGTGAATTGTAAGTAATTAGTACTCCTTGAGTGTTGTCAACAACTCGAAAGGGGATGTGCCGTAAAAAATTGATAGACGTTCAGTCCAGAAATCAAACCCAGTACACCACGGCAACCAATCTTCGGTGATATTAATTGGATCTGGAAATTCTGTTGATACGGTGAAGAGTGTACAGAGGGAAGCCATGGAAGAGGGAGTACAAATAAATTCGGCCTGTCTTTTGTATCCAAAGCTTTTTCACGTTTTTCTTGAAAAAAACGCAAAAATACCTCACTTCAAGTATTGTCTCTGTTGTCCGAAAGCAACAACATTTTCCGATCTCTCTAGTAAGTTTTGAACACCATCTCTAGGAAATTAGTCCTTCCTTCTTCGATTTCTTCAAAAGACCCGAACCGATGACCCCCCTCCCCGCAAATTGGTGAAAAGCCAGTCGTCGCAAGGAGCAAGGTCTGGAAAATAAGGCGAGTGGAGTAAGATCTCCCATTTCAACGTTTCCACGTAATTTTTGACTGCTGTAGCTACGTGGTTCGAGCGTTGTCGTGTTGCATAATCACCTTGTCATGTCTTTCGGTCGTTTCTAGCCGTTTTTCGTGTAATGCATGGCTTAAACGCATTACGCTTCCCCTCAATGGTTTCGTCTGGTTTAAGAGTGGATTTTTTTCTTTAACGTCGATGTAGACGATAGTGAAACAAGTTCACCAGACTTTGCAAAGTATTTTTTTCTTCTTGGGGTTATCGTGGTATGTCCACTTTTCCCTTCCTTTGATGTCTTTCAAAAAGCATCTCATCGGTTTCAACTTGTATAACATTCAATTTCTTTGTTTTTAAATAAAATATCGAAACCGAACGAAAGTTGTTTGTTTTTGAAATGAAACCCTAAGAATGTTAATATCACTTAAGTGGTTTTGCGAATTGCAATAAGTCCCTGAAGTGTTTTTGTGGTGGTACAAATTTGAAATAATTGCTATATTCAGTTAGTGTATTGGACTCGAATCACGCTTGCACACCGTCTATCTGCAATTAGCGATATTGTTTCCCATGGACTCGAAGACCAATATGAGAGTTGGAAAAATGCGTCGTAATGGCTAATGCCTAGCACCTTGAGTTATGGATTACCTCCGCTATATCCTTTTGATGCATTCACATCTCGTGCTGGGTGGGCATTAGTCTCAGACTATTTTTAGGGATTTAACCTCATGGAAGGCATTTTCTAGTCATTCTAACAGCTAGTCGAGTTGTCTGGATCTGGTGGGGAAGCTTGCCCTCTTTAAGGGGCCGAATGGTGCTGATGTTGTTTATAAAGGGTGATTTTTTAAAAGCTATAGGAAAGTTTTTAAAAAAAAATTTGAAGCGATAGTACGGTCCGTATAATATAATGTTTGAAGATTATTTCATGAAAATGTTGACCTTGACTGCGCCTCAAATGGTCCATCCGCTTAGTCCAATGTTGGCATACTCTTTCCAACATTTCGGCCGGTATCTCACGAATAAATGCTTCAATGTTGTCTTCCAATGCGTCAATTGAAGCGGGCTTGTCTGTATAGACATGAGCTTTAGCATATCCCCACAAAGAATAGTCTAAAGGCGTTAAATTGCACGATCTCGGTGGCCAATTGACCGGTCCTGAACGTGAAATAAAATGTTCACCGAACTTGCCTCTCAATAAGTCCATTATTGCACGTGCTGTGTGGCCTGTGGCATGTGACATGTCATCCAAGTCAAGCTCTTGCATTTTGGGCAAAAAAGAGTTGAATATCATGTCACGGTAGCGCTCACTGTGCACCGTTACGTTACGATTCGCATCACCTTTGAAGAAGTACGGTCCAATTATGGGACCAGTCCATAAACCGCACCCAACTGTGACTTTTTCTGGATGCATTGGAAGCTCTTGCACTGCTTCTGGCTGGTATTCACTCCAAAATCAACAATTCTGCTTATTTACGTACCCATTGAACCAAAAATGAACTGACCATAAAATGGAAGAAGCGCGCGATGAACTTTCTTAACAGAGCACGCATTTTGATAATAAAATTAAATAATTTGCAAGCGTTGTTCGTTTGTAAGACTACTCATGGTTAAATTATTGACCAAACTGAAGATGTTTGACAGTAAAACAAAAAACGAAACGTGCCTTACCTATTTAAATCAGTGTTGCCAAAAAGATAATAGCTAAAAAATCATCCTTTAGTATTAGTGAAGCTGGATCAATTTAAATTTTCTTCATATAGTCAGCAAGCTATCTCCTTCATCACGACTTTCGAGACGTACCTTAGATGCAATTCTTTTTGGCAGACTTAGGGCGATGTGATTGGATCAAGTCCATAAAGTCGTCTGATGAGATAAAGCCGTCTGATGGCGGAAGATCGAACGGCATGGAGGTTTCTCGTTCTTATATTGCCCCAGCGACCACTTTAGTGGAAAATGTGGGAAAATTATGCTGCTGATGATGATGATGATGATATTAATCACCAAGACAAACCTTTTGTGCCAAGCTCAAGGTTGTTTTAACTCAGAGTTTGCTCAAACTATCAATGGCTGAAAGAGTTAGTACTACCTGTAAAATTCCAATTTTTCCTTTCTCCCCGGGAGAAGAAACACAACAATACATTCGGAACAAGCTGCTCCTTTCAATGACAAGGGTCTTGGTTCGATGGTTTGGTCTCATGGCACTAGTCTCCTAGTCATCACGACGATTCTGTCAGGATTGTACTACAGACTACGTGATTAGAGCAAGCCAAAAGGTTCGCCTGGTTGCGCCATAGTGGATAATGGGCTCGAGAGAAACATGTGAGCCGGAGAAAATGTTGGAGATGAATCTTATAATCACAATTTTATTTACACCTCACCCTAATTAAAACAATCTCAACTTTCTGTAGAATAAAACTTTTCAAATCGCTTTAAGTGTGCGACTACCAGTAATACACCACTTCATGTTTTCATCTGCCTGTATGTTGTACCAACAATAATTACATCCCATCAAATCATGTCTATCGAACATGTGCCTGCATAAACCCCAACCCCAAAGGTCGAACAATGTTTTTAGCCCTACCACCCACCGTACTGTATACATCCCTCAATGTGAATTGGAAGACCGAACGAACGACACTCTGCATCAAAGTTGTTCAATAATCCATGACTATTGTCTGCCGGAGTTTGTCCAATCATCTTTGACTCTCCGACTCCACAAATGGAATTTGACATTTATCCCATGCAAGCAATTCTGGGTATTGTTGCATGTGACAGCAATTAATATCACAGACTATAGCTGTCGCACACATTGGAAAGTCGTCTCCGTAGCATGGAGAATATCCGCCAATTCAGGGGATAACTTTTCGGTCTAATCAGAGAGATTTATTGATGAATTGTAGTGCGGAACATGGCAATTGTGGATGTGCGTCTGTGCATATGCCCCTGGATGAGTCATATGCTTGGTTAGGGCACAAGGTATCAAGCAAAATTTAGGATGTAGTTAATCTGGTATCTGTCACTCTATACAGCTTTCATCCGAAAATGAAAGGCTTGCATTTCTCAGCTTTGAATGAAATGTTTACCTAAGACAGAGTCAGTGCCTTACTAGTTGGTGGGGATTTCTTGAGATTTTGGTTTCGTTTTGTTTTCGAAAACTGTTGCAGACCCCTCATTCCAGGTCATGTTTCGAAGAAAAGTGTCCTCATTTCGAAAACTCTGCCACACAATAATATCTTCAGTGTTGATTGAATCCGCAACGTGTTTGTATTTTCCTAGCACCAAAAGCAGCGATTTAGCTTGTTTTCGAAAGCACGATCTTCTCAGCAAAATTGTCGATAACTTCAAGTGGTCCTAAAGGCCAATAACATAACATGTCGGCACGATTCAAGCAATTGCGGAATGAAAAATTAATTAATCATCACCTTCAGCACTCTCCATCCACATGCAGAGACCATTTGCGCCGCGTGCCCTTCTCAACAGCAACAAATCGTTAACATCACACAACGTTCTACGCAGCAGCGGATGTAATGGCTCTTCGTGCACTGCTCATTGTAAGGCATTGTCGACGGCCCCGAACTTATTTGTTCACGTATTCACAAACGTGAAAATGGCTCTTGTTCCCTTCGTTGCTGAGATTCATGAGGGCGTGAGCGTAGGTCGGACGCATTTCAAGGTCGACCTTGACAGCATAATTTATTGAGGTAAAAACAATAGAGTGGAATTTTTTGTGTTGTCGGAACTCAGCGTTGTCCGCTCAACTATGATAATGATAACAGACGTGTTCCATAAATAGAAGATGAATGATTTTATTTAATTGAGGCATCAACGAATACGAAAGTCTAGTTATTGTTCCTCTTCGTGCCACTTTACTGAGTGTCCTGCATTGTCCGAAATAAGTGGAAATCGCGGGGAATGCGACGAACGTAATTAAGATTTTTGTCTATTTCCAATAACGAACATGAAACCAATTTTTAGTTACTTATTTTGACATTTTGACAGATTGCATTTGCTGTCAAACGAAATTCTTATTTTTTTCATGTGGGCTTTCTTAATGGCTTTTAACAATTTTTTAATGACTGGGTCAGGCTACTGAGAACTTTTACGAAACTGATTTGATTCTCCACTGCGTCATTGCGAAAATATTTCGAATCATGTAATTTTCGATTCCTTGACATCCTTCGCCTCGAAGGTAAAGTGTGGCTGAATGATGGCGAACGATGCCAATTGTACGTAAACTTAAAGTCTACAGAGAATTATCCTAATATTTCTTATAAGAAAGAAGAATATACAAAAATTATGTGTGAAAAGAAATATACGTCAGATGCTAGCCATGGCTTCAGTGGCATAAATCTATCCAGTGTGACATTGTTTCAATGACACTTTACAACAAAGTTCAATGTCGTTAATGTGCTGAAATATCGCATCCTTAAGCTCCTAAGCTCTTAAATCGTTCTTAGCTTTTTGACGTATTCTTTTTCTTTTAAATTTCCAAAAAGAAAGAAATCAAACGGTGTCAAATAACATTGATAATGCCGGCCAATTAACATTCCCACAACGTGACATAACACAGCCATTGGATTTCTCGCGCACAAGAGTCATTGTTTTGTTGTCTGTGTGGCAAATAACAACATCCTGTTCAATTTCTGACTAAAAGTAGTCCTTTATCATTTTGTGAAGGCAGACATCACCCGCAGGTAGTGCTTGGCCGACCTCATTTTTAAAGAAGTACGGCCCGATGACGACACCAGCCCAGAAACCCTCACAAACAGTCCCTCTTTGTGGATTCATCTGCTTTTTTGACAATCACTCGTTGATTCTCATTTGCAAAAATGCGAAAATTCTGCTTTTTAATTGATCCAATGAGTTGAACGTGTACCTTGTCACTGAAGATGATTTTCCTTGTAAAGTGTTTGGTCTTCTTCTGTCTGTAGACTTCTTCTTCTTCTTCTGTTAATAGACTTCAGCTCTTTAGTCAGTTGAAGTTTAGGTATGTAAAATCGAATCTTTATTCAAAATTCGCCTCATTGATGCGAACTGGGCAAATTGGGAGCGCGTGCAGGATTGCTGAGATTTTTACACAGTTCTACCAATTGTGGACACATTTGGTCGATTTTACTGCAAAAAAAATCAAAATGCGCACGAAATGAATTTTAAAAACAGGTAACTAGCCAACATTGATGAAGCGTAATTTGTGTCATGGCTACGCAGACCTTACAATTTCATACAAGTCATCTGAAACGCAAAGAAGTCTGGTTTCTTTTGTTTATCAAAATTATCTATGTTGGATAATTATGATGCCTCTAGTTTGTTCCTTGTTCCTTGTTTAGCGAATACAAAAACCGAAACAATGCGATTCCATGATATAAGGTCATGTGACATACATGATATGACAGATAGAGCTACATTTTCCTCCTTACGCCTTTTGCACAAATTCATTTTTTAATTTTTATGGCTAGGCAATAGGCAATAGTAGGATATATAATGCGAGTAGGACTGATAAATAGCGAAATGAATACGAGGCAGATCCTGCTTTTCCTCTACAACACCACTACTTGGACACATATAAGATTTGGAGTAGGTGGAACATCATAAACGTTGAACCTCGCGTCTACCCCCCTATCTCTGTTCAAAGAGTAGGTTCGCTGGGGACAATGTATCATTTCTTTCAAACTTGCAATGATTTTCCACGTCGATTCCAGAGCCTGCTTTCTACAGGCCTCATATCGCTTAAAAAAATGGCTTAATGCCTATTTGCAAAGTTACCATATTTGTCATTTTCAAAATGAAATAAGTCAATTTACTAAAATTTGGCGTACTGCCATAAAGATACGGGCATACCAATAGAGTGCGCCTTAACCAAGATGGAGTGCGCAACTAAAGGCAGCTGGCGAGAGATTGTGCTAGCTGGAGAGGCATTCTGGTTAAGGCTTAAGTTCACCCTGGTCTGTAGCGCCATTAACAAAAGAAGAATAAGAAATGTCTTATGCTACGACATCAACAATATAAAACTTTGCAGAGATGTTAAGCTCATCAGAAATAAACCTCAAAATGAAAGCGAACGGGGCACTTATAGCGCAGACAGTTTTCATATGCCCCTTTTTTCAGCAGACTATGATCAACTTTCTCAGCCTTCAATTGAAAGTCTGCCGGCACGAGATTGCAGATTTTTGTCATGTTATCCTCCGCGGCGTACGTAATGACTAAGTGCATTTACTAACAATAAGGGACCTTCAGCCTTATCCAGAACTGAACATCTCGCATAATTTTGTCCTTCATGGAGGGAAGCATGGGGTGCATCTTCTTCAAGTGGTATTTCAATCCCGGAGGACCTGGTCTTCAACCAACATAAGCTTGAATATTCTCTCGCTAGCTGTCTCCGATTTCGCACTCCAACTTGATTGAGTTCCTTTTCCATGTTGGTTCAAAAACTCCACGTCAAAACTATAAGAAAAAATATTGAATATTTGCGCCCACTCACAATCATGTCAAAACTTTGAGCGCGAAACAATCAGTGCCAAATAAATTGCAATTCAAAAAAACAACTAGGTCCTGTATATATGAATTTAAAGTTTGGTAATAATTCCAAAATCTAGGTAAGAGCGTTCAAATTTTGAAAATTCCGTGTTATCACACACACAAGTTACAATCTAAAAAGCATACTTCACTTTTACAGGAAATTCTTGTTCATCGATATACTTCAGCTAAAGGATCATCAATTTTTCGATTTCGAAAGTTAGGCTTTACGAAACACGCACAAAAATATCTTTGTGATGAAAATTTAAATTTTTTATAAAGCCTTGTCCTTGCCATTAGGTGTGAAACACGAAACCATTCAAATAGCAATCTCGGTATGATTCTAACATGCGAATATTTTGAGAAAAGTTTACACCACTTCTTCTCATATTTCCGGCGCCATCTCCATCAAATTTTGTTCTTAAAGGGTTAAGAGTTCAGGAAACATTCATTCTTGTAAATAGTCCAATATCGAACGGTGTCAAATCGCATGTTGCTCTAACCACATATCGTTTAAATTATAATCTTCAAAAAAACGGCAATAATTCACCCATATCGCTGTGAATTGACTGTAACCGTCTGTTGGCCATTAGCATCTTGGAAGAAATACTGTCAATGACACCTTTCGACCATAGAGTCCACCAAACCTTCACTTGGTCTAGTAGCAATGGCACCATTACGATGATGCACAGGGCTTACGAGATTAGTAACACTTCTGCTCTCGTCAAATTTCTTTACAATTTTAGCGATTGCTTGCGTTGTCGGTCGATTAAAATCATAATCATCGCTTAAAGCGTAAGAAGTGTTCAGGTATGTGTAAATTTTGTAATAATTTTTAATAATTTTGATACGTTGTTCGATTATTAAGCGATCCATTATCAATAATGGCAAATATTCAGCTCAAATTATGATGCTTCAAATGATGCATGAGATCGATAGGTGTCAAATGCCAGCTCTACCAACTTGAAACCACAAAATAAATGACCATTCTGTCACAATCTACCAAGCCAATCAGTCTGTCACACTGAACAAAAAAAATGCAAATTTAGAACACAGTGTAAAGCCTTGGGCGTATGTGCTTCTTCATCAACTCAGAAGAATGAACATTTTCGAAATTGGAAGGAATTCCGATCCCAATTTGCTCCTTTCATCATGTCACGTGCGGTATGTTTGAGTTGACAACAAACAAAGTCAGTCCCTTAAGACACACGCATCGGCTTCTTTCAAAACGTCTGGTTGGCAAGTTTCCCCTGTAACTACGCTCAAATTCTTCAGATTCCTATCAAAGCAATGTATCTCCTAATGAGCACAATATGTGACAACACCAACCGGGGATCTGTCAGACCAACCCTCGTCAAATTTGCATTAAGTTTCACATTTTATTCGAAAAGTTATGAGTTAATGAATCGTAACACACTTTTGTCCGCTGGCAATCTTTGATCTCAAAGAGTTATGCCAGAGACGCGTATGCCGCAGGCTAACTTAAAATTCACCACTCACAGCACGCTTTAATTCCATCTCTGTGGGGGGGGGGCAGTGTCTAGTGGAGGGGAGCGTTCTAGTAATCGTCATAATGCCAAACATTTTAGTTTATGACACAGCAAAACTGTTGCCATCACCTGCACTTCGGACACGTAATACATTTTGATCGATCCATTTTGAGCCGAAATCGTGACGTTCTGCCCACAAAACTCCAATTCATGGACGGTACCTTGGCAAACAAAACCGACAAGAAACAAAAGCACTTTAAGGATTTTACGAGGGATTTTTGCATTTAAATTGAACACTAAACTCATCGCATCTCGGCAGTGCCCACCTCCGGGCTGTGCGTGCGTCAACACGGCATTCCTGGTCTCTCGGAAATTATGGAACACGGACGATATTTATCGTGACCTTACGGTATGCAAGGTTACCTTGCCACATACACTGATACACGAGTCCATGGGACTGACGGGCGCTCTGTGAACGGATGAGGATATAACTAAATTTATCGCACCCAACACCCACATGATGTTAGGAGTTGGTCTTTTGGTAAAGGATATTACTTGCAGCCTGTGTTGCGTGTGTACATTAGTGATTCAGCATTTCTATGTTCATCCTTGTTTATTTATTTTTGTTTCACTTTTTTCTTTCCCTGCTATGAGTTCCTTTACGTGAGCAATTTATGACCACAACGCTTTCGCTGGCAAAGTGGTTCAGTCGTTAGGGCGTACGTCTAAATTATAATTTGTCCATAAGCTTCATTAATGCATTCTCTGCCAGCCGTGACCGGAATTCACTGCGATCCTAGTAGTGGCAATTCCTTAATTATTACTTTCATAGAGTATTACATGAGTTGAGTGTTGGTGGGGTTGTTTATGTGGTGTGGGTCGGAATTTGATTTATTTAATCCAGATGGATTTGGATGTTGGATTCTTCCAGTTCGACATTCAGACAATGTAATGGGATGTCCTTTAAGCACGGTAACGAGGTGAACAACGTCTGAAAATAGTCACAAAAAATTAAGTAGTCAGTCCTGTTTGCAGATAAAAGTACTCCTTACTGTACACAAAGTTGCGTCTTTCAATACATTGTTTGTTATGGAGCAGTGCACACAAGAGTCATCTTGCCACTTCATTTGTCGCACCGAGGATGACAAGATCTCCTACGGTTCAGTAAAGCGATTTCTGCCGGCGACAGAGCAGTTTCTGATAAAGAACGGCATTTTTACTGGTGGTTACACGAGAACCAGCGTTCGATGCCGCTTACTTCTAGTAAAAATAGACGGGGTAGTTGAGTCATAGGTCTTACCCGAAAACGTCGTTTCTTTTTAAGAACATAGTTTTTATACACAATGCAGCTGACCATTTGATTCTCCATTGCTGCAAGAGAAGCGCGTACTACAGATTGACTTCTGAGAAAAAAAAACTGTTTTAGTACACTAGATTATTGCGGCACAGCTGCGTGAACGCTCGTCAAAAATATTTTTATTGTAAGAAATGTTTTAAATGATAGTGATATCTTCTAACATACTAAAGCGACTTGATTCGAATTCAAACAGCATCTTCTACTGGTGAAACTTAGAAGTAGGTTAATATTGGGCGGCTCCCAAGTTGAAATGTTTAACCAACTCATTATACACTCAAAAGATACCTTTAGATAAAATGGAACTCGCAGTCCGAGTTGGTTGTTCTCCTTCTTCACGAATGTGTGTCATCAGGTCGAGCGATACTGTGTAGTCCCTATAGTTCGTGTTTGAATCTTCTTTTCCAAAAATCATCAACCATGGTCGAAGATTGAATGCAGAACTTTTTCTCAAACAGATCAAAAACAAGATTAAGGCAAGACAAGGATGAAAAATAGGTGCAAAGGAACTTATTTCGAGCACTCTCGTCCAAATAGTTCTGATGCAAATTACCTAAAAACGTCAAAACTTTACGTCTTTAATTAATGCAAACGGCATTCACCAGCTCATCTGTAAGATATGGTCGGAATAAAAGCATGTCCGATATGTGGACCCTTTGACTGCGTCAACTATCGAGGATCAGTCTCCTTAAGATCCCCTCTGTCGTATTGTCTGAACGGAAAATTGATATTGGAAAAGATTGAAGAAATACAGACTAACACGCATCACCTATATTGTTTTAAGGCGGCATATGACAGCGTCATCAAAACGAGCAATACAGTCTAGTTTTGGCATTCCTTACAAACTTACCGGATTGTATAGGATGTCTTTGGAGAACATTCGCTGCTCCGTAAAGGTCGGTAACGAACTCACCGAGACCTTCAATATCAAAAAAGGATTTAGACAAAGCGACACCCTGTCACCTGACTCATTCAAGATCATTCTTTAGAAGATCGAGTGTACCTCAAGAATCAACACCAGAGGCACGATCTTACATAAGTTCGTTGAACTGCTAGCTAATGCCGACGACATTGACGTGATTGGACGAACACAGCGAGCCGCCAATGAGGCGTTCGCTGGCATTGAAGCAGCTAAAATGGGTCTGGTGGTTAATGAGGGCAAAAAGAAGTATATGCTGTCATCCAGGAAGGACACGCAACACTGACGTCTCGGACAGAGCTACCACTAGACAGCAAAAACTTTAACGTAGTCAAGGACTTTGTCCATCTCGGCTCCGCAATAATAGGAATAACAACTTCAGTACCAATTTAAAGCGGAATTACTCGAGCCAATCGCTGCTTCTTTGGGCTAATAGAGCCCTCTCTGGAAAAACTGAAATGGCTTTGTTCAAAAGCTTCCAGTCCTCTTTGACGCTACTAAAATCGGATTAGGAAGCCCTTAGTCTTTTTGAGAGAAAGTTCTGGGTGCGATTTTTGTTTCTGTTTGCGTTGATGATGTCTGAAGGAGAAGATTCAACGACGAACTCTGTAGGCTGTACGGCGACATGCGACTGGTCAAGCGTCTTCGGATACAACGCTTAAGATGGATAGACAACACTGCTCTGGTCAGAAAAGTAGAGAATAGTGATTTTTTATGGCTGGCATCAATAGACTTGGAATCACTTTTAAGATACTAATAAACGCACGTAGTGGCTGAGGAAGCCCAGGTTCCTTGTGAACAGTAGTCTCACTCAATTAAACTCAAAACTCACTGCTTGAACTAAAGACGTCAAGATTGTACAAAAATATCGCGATATCGTAAAGAATGGTATTTGGGGACTCCTCGGTAAGGAGCTTTTTTGTCTATAACGTGGCCTAGACTTTTCTTTTTAGAAGACACTGACGGAAAAATTTTCCTCATTCACTTTTTCACATCTTTTGATCTTCTGAGTCTGAGTGTCTAAGATCTAAGAAAACATCTAACCATGCAGGAGAACTTTAGGCTTGCACACAAGAAATTTTGCGCTATATTCATAAAGGATATTTTGCTTAAAATTCACCGCTGTGTACGAATGTCACTTACGCACTGACAAATTTAATTCAAACATTCTAGCAAATCGATAAAAGTCACTTTGCAATAGACAAAACATAATCGAGTTGTTAACTATTTCTACACACACTTATAGACAACAAGCATGTTTACACTCTGTTCCTTTAATCTATCCTGAGTAAATTCACACAACCCTAGGGGAAAACAGGAAGATGAGACTCCACAACGCATTTGCTTTGTTCTAAAGCCCAAACGTCTCTCCCCCCCCTCCCTTCTGCCAATTCATTGTCAATTCAAACAATTGAAATCCACAATTGAATCGTTTTAAGATCACCTATCAGCACGAATTATCCGCTTCCGTACACCTACTCCATGGACGCAATGTTTGGCAC
Source organism: Eristalinus sepulchralis (assembly GCA_944738645.1). Lineage (NCBI taxonomy): Eukaryota > Metazoa > Arthropoda > Insecta > Diptera > Syrphidae > Eristalinus > Eristalinus sepulchralis. The sequence continues at coordinate 40,344,695 of OX122882.1, forward strand.
TTCCTGCAGGTAACAAACTGAAATGGTAATTGTTATTGCTCCGTAATCCGCCTCAGCACTTTATTTCGCTTTCCCGAAGCACAGCCATCCCGCCCTCCCATTCACTGTACCTGCGTACATCCTCAGGATATTGACTCCTCTTCTTTTGATGATGTTTAATATTCAATAAGCCTTCGAACAAAGGGTTCAATGCGTACTTCGAACACATGAGCACTCCAAACCCTCCCCTCTTTTCCGCCGCCAAAAAGGATTCTCATATTTTATTCACTCCCAAAATGAAACCCTGACAACAGGTAAATGGAAGAAAATAATGACTCCCGGGCCGGCAGGATGGAGGTCCTTCCGGAAAAAGCGAATTATTTCATAATGAAAATGCCGACGCTTAATTGGATGTAAGCCAGTCGGAGCCAATACGCAACCTTGTCTGCCTGTCTGTATTTACGAAACAGAGCAATATATTCCCGGCAGCAGACTCATCATGCCCTCTGGGGCAGGACGACTGAAATATTCAAAAGACTTCCAGACTCCACTCCATGCATAGTTCAAACAATAATTTTCCAAGCCATTGACTCCCCGAGTGCCGGCAATAATGAAAGACCTAATGAAATATTTATTCATTCATAGAAACTGCAAGCCATGTCCCAACGCCAAGCCGACCTTCTTGTGTGGCGCCGACAACAGGACCTACTCATCTCTATGCAGATTAGATTACCACAACTGCATACACTCCACCACCATCCGGATAGCGTGCAAGGGATTCTGTCCGTGCAAGGGTAAGTCGAACCGATCTGTTATTGCGCTTCATTAACTACATCAGCCTGTCTCTGTACCTCTCTCTCTCCAGATTCAACAGACGGCAAGCGACTGCAGAGAGTCGGCGACCGGCAGAACGCCTTCAATTCAAAGTACAAGAAAGCCGCAGAACAGTATAAGGAGACCAGCAGTAACAGTGTGAAGGACGTAAGTTCGCCCTCCTCCGGTAGCGGCGCGTCAGTTAATCACATTTCTTCCCGTTCCCAGGACAAGGACGACAACAATCGCCACTACAACCACATCAATTCACAATTCACGTTCACTCCCGAGGAAATCAAGTACGATAACAAGCACTACAAGTATCTGAAGTACACTGCCTACAAGAAGGTTAGTATCACAATGCACGGGGCGGGGTGGTAATATTTCAAAAGGAGACCGTGAGGTATCTTAATCGTTTATCGCTTCGCCAATCTGAGATATCCCCCAGATGTTACCCTCACAAGTGTGTGGCTACGAGGTGAGATAGAGATAGGCACACGCGTTGTGGCGGTCGGTGAAGGTTTCCATCATAAACTAAAAGCGCCGATTTGACTTTGTGCTGAAGGATGCGATGGGAGATGAAAGATAACCCATAAGATGTCTCAAACACATCTTGGAGCGCTTTCGAACCGATGGCGGTGAACGTCATCACTTTATTTTCAATCACAATGCGTCTTTGACTTTGGCTCTTCTGTTCGCCGTCAGGATGGGGAACCCCATCAAAGGAGAAGGGCTTTCAGACTCTTAATTGAAACATTAAAAATTTAAAATTTAAACATCCATCGTAGGGAGGTTTCACATTTTCTTTGAATGAATGTGCCGAAGGAACTTCGATTAATTCCTTGTCTGTCGCAGGCGGTAGAATGTAAGTCAAACGCATTTGCATTGCCCTGTAGTATTCTAATGAAACTGTAGATTCTACAGTAATAGGGAGATTTCTCCAAAGTCCTCCAAACTCGAGCTAGGAACTTCCCCATGTGCTGAGCAAATAAGGGTGTGGGCATGTCGAAACGGTTACAATTTATAAAATTTCAACCAGGAAACCAATCAAAAGTATCTTGAGAGAGTGCAGAAAAAAAAACTCCATAGAGCAACTAACTTATACACTAACCAGGCCGGCAAACTATCGACGAACTGAGCCTGGGTTATTGCAGCTTTCCAAGCAATGCCGCTTACAGTCTTCAGGGCGTATGCCACGGAATCTTTTTTGACCCTCGGGGTTGAGATTCAAACATCACTGGAACTGCCCGATGTTACCGACCGAATTTAGTCCTGTTGCGGGTACTACGAATATCACACGAAAACATATACGTATGCTACACATATACATATATATGTATATACATATATATGTATATATATATAGTGACTCTCAGAATTGACCATAAATTCGCAAATGCAAAAGAGTCTAGATAATTTCCTGTAAAAAAAATTGCATATACAGCTTGCTGAACTACAGTGCAGGCCACAAGGGACCAGGTTCTACAACAACAAAAACTGATTTAAAAATAATAATCTATGCAAAGTTTCATTTGATCAATTTTGTGGGTTTAACTTACTTCGAGGCATCATAATGTACTAATACGACAGCTTCACCCCGATACCAGGAATATATTGAACGCTCCTCGTACCTTGTGTGGACTCCTTTTGCCAACAAAACACTTGCTATTTCTAACGGTATTGAGTTCACTTATGTTCAACCTCGCTCTGGAGAAATTTTATTCCATTCTCCTTGACCGGAATTCGTACCGCGCTTAACCGTAGCAATGAAGAATTTTCTTCTGATGTGAAGGGTTTAAGTCTGAAATTTGGGAAGGTCACTCCAGAACTTCAAGCCCATTAAATTTCAGTCAATCTCTTGTCACTTAAGCAGTCTGATTAGTGTGCTTAAAGGAAACATCTAAAATGAAAGTATCCCATTTTTGCAGACTACGCAATTTGCTAAAATAACCACGTACATCGAAGCAGTCCGGCGTCAATCAAGTCTCTTGCATATGCCCTTTCTCTTAGAGCACCCCAAAAACAGATGACTACCTTCACCGGATTTGACTATTCTTTAACTAACCTCTGTGGTAGCTGTTGTCCCTCCTTTATGTATAGCGCGAGCATCTTTTCAAAATTGGTTTATTTTGTTCTCGTCTGACCAACTCAGTCCAGTCTTTTTTATTTCCGATTTGGCGAATGCTGCCATTGGCCAAAATTAACATCTATAAGTATTGTTGCTACGCACAAGCACCTTCGTCCGTCCTGCCAAACCCAGGACGCCACCTTTCCTGTGCTGCCGCAACGCCTATCAAGCTCAGTACATATAAGTCACACTGTTGACAAGTATACGTTGTGCGAAATAAGTGCTTTAACTTGTGAATTCTAAGGGTCAACCGCTAAGCTAAGATTTAACTTTAAACGGCGATAATCAACGGTTGTAGCTAATAATCATTGATTGGCACAACAGCCCACAAGGGATCATGGCCTAACTTCTTCAGCAACTACTCGTCTTGTACGTTCTATTAAAATTAGAGGGGACCTACAGTATTTTGCCGAATCCAAACGGGAAGATTTGAAAAACGTTCAAAGACAATTAGTACTCTTTGAATCTTGTCAGCAACTCTAAAGAGGGGATGAGAGGTATTCAATTCGAACTTGGGATTCGGTGTGTTTCATTCAACGCACTTACTTACTACTCCACGCCGGCCACAGGAGTAATAATTACGGTACCAAATGGCTACCTTGGGCCACATCTTACGAGGGAGTTCAAACTGTTGATCATTATAATTAATTAATGTATAAATTTCCAGTGACCCAAATAATTATGTGGTGCATGCACGTCTTGCAAATAATTTAAACAGACTTCCAATTCAAATAAAAGTGAAAGCATATATTTATGTTGCATAAAGTCTTTGAAAATTGTACACACAACTTGTAATTTAATATTCGCCAAATGTGCTTTAAAATTCGATCTTAGAGAATATGTAATTTTATCCATACATTTAAGGTACGTGTACCCGACGAACATATTCAAAGGTCTGCTCGCAAGTTTTGGGCAAAATGGAACAGAATTGATTTCTGGAATTAATCAGCTAATCGAAAGACACATGCTAAAGGAGACGTAAAATAAAGAATTGGATTATAGGATGTTCCACAGATGCATATCTCTTCTCTAAATTAAATTCAAAATAAGTAGCAGTGAAATTCTATAAAACACACAGAAAGAGAGACACTTCAAAATTATAATGGTTCATTTTCCAAACACCCTATTTTTACGGTTTCTGTGTTCCAGTCTTAAACACTGGATGTCGCTAAATACGCAATTTAATCTCGCCTTCTTTGAAATGCTTTCTTCTTTCTCCTGACGATTCAGTTACAATTTTAAAAACCTCAAAAACTCGTGGGACTGGTGTCAATTACTCGTTTGCAGCTTGTTTAGCGTTCATTAGGCGAACTTCAGGAATCTTAAAGCATTTAAGAGTCTTTTATTTTCTTTGTCTCTTATTTTCATTGCAGTATTCAGATTTTTAAAATCAATATCCACCGCGATTTCTTTTCTTCTTTTCTAATTTCCAATCGCTTGTACCGTGTTTCAATATTCAAAGCAAAGTATTGAGAACCTCTTAAGTGCAAATAAATTATAAAAAAAAAAACAAAACTCCAGAAGGGGATCAGCCGTACATAGCATACTTAACCTAGCAAAAGCTACTGAAATCCTTCACAATCCTAGAATTTTCAACTCTTTTAAGGAGCATGGCGCACTGCTGAGCTTTGAGATTACGTTGAGCAAGGGACTATTGTTCACTTCATTTGCACTTGTCAAGCAAAATCCAGAGTCTGACATGGGGAAATCTTAAAAATAACAATGAAAAATGTATAAGCTTTCGCGAACTCCCCAACTTGGATGTAACTATTGAAAGCTAGTGTTTCATTCGTCTTTCTTTCTTCGGAGCATAATGGTTTCAAAATTACACATTGGGATAATTGGGTATTCCTTACACACATACACTGCTTTCAAAAAGAAAACATTTTCGAAAATTCACTTATTCGGTAAACAGACAACTTCCCATTCATCACGATAACATGCTTCATACAAACAATACGCATGGAGGATATATCAGAGTTTGTCCTGCTTTTGTTTACTCCTGCAGATGTAACACTGCATCAAGTTGCTGAAACGCCAGCCGGCAATTCACTTGCAGAACCATTTTTTGTTCTCCCAAGTTAAATCTTTGTTTTGCGAAGTTTGTAACTTTTTTGTGCCCTAATTTAAGTAATTATTTAAAGTGGTCTTGTAGCCAAATTTTCTGGTATTCCCATCTCAGTACTGTGGTATGCCTATCTTCACAAGCAATCTAGGCAATCTACTTTTTCCGTCATGAATCGCTTGGCTATCATGACCGGAATAATCCCATTCATTAGCATATCAATTTCCTGACGTTGTGCTTTGCGAGTTAACCTTTTGGCCCTCTGCGACGGATAGGGGATTGGAATATACATTTTATTACGCTTACGCCTTTCATGCGCAGGACGTGGTAAGGAAGATTACTTTGTCGTCGAGTTTTTATCTATGCGAATACTGAAACTGCAATAAAATCTCTGATCAGCATCGTAGTCCACTCGACGTTAACCCTTAAGTTGAGACTGTTTCTGTGTGAGAGGGCCGCGAAATTGTTATGAACTCCTTATGCCATTAGCGCCAATTAAATATTTAAAAGAACATCCGCCGGCTTGCCACCACTAAATGCAGGGCATCTCATTGGCCGTAATCCTCAACCTCAACAGATCAGCACTTAGTTGTGGCTTAACAGGATACCGTCCACTTGGTAAATATGCACAAAAGACCTTATAAAGCTGTTGCATATGCCAAGACAAGGAGGCAGACTAGAATTCCGACCAAAAACGCTTATGATTTAAATTTCAAAAATTAAAGGAATATTCATCGTGAGGTTTGATTTATAATGTAAAATGGAGGACATAATTTTCAAAGTGAACTCAAAGTTTATATAATTGGTCAAAGGAACAACTCATGGCATTTATTTTCTTGAAACATTGGCGTTTTCAAGCATGGTTGTTTTTTGTTTTTGTAGCGCTAGTGGATCTGGGCCTTAACCAACATGCCTCTCCAGCCAGCTCGGTCTTCCGCCAGCTGCCGCCAGTTGCGCACTCCAAGTTGGTTGAGGTCCTTCTCCACTTGTATGCGCCAACTTAACCTGGGCTTCCTCATTCGCTTTTAGTAATGTCCAGGTTTCCGCGCCGTAAAGTAGGACTGGAATGATTAAGGTGTTATAATCATAAAGCAAGCTTAGTCCTTCGAGAGAGGGATTTATTACTTATTAGCCCAAAGAAACAGCGATTGGCAAGAGCGTTTGATTTCGGTACTGGTGTTGTTGTCCCTTTTCGCTACGGAGCCGAGGTAGACGAAGTCGTTGACTACCTCGAAGTTTCTGCTGTCTAGTGTGACGAAATTTATATGATATATGTTGGCAACGAAAATGTTTGATGTGTTCCATACGGAAGGTCCAATTTTGGGCGACTTGTTCTAGTATTTAAACCGATATCGGGCTGATAACACGGGTAATATTGGCTTCCAAATCACGGGTAATATTGGATTCCGTGTATCGTAATTGGTTTATTTCTCAATACATGAGACTCTACACATCCTTCTAGATTCAGCGTAGCAAAACATGAAATTGAGCGCTGAACATACCTTCAAGCGATGTGTAGCCCGAAGTGCCCTCCTGTTAGAACCAATGCTCACCCAGACTATGTGCTTGAATTTTAGAAAGCATATAAGGATTTCCATTGATTCGACTGATTTTCATCTTCGCATACACTCTCCGCGCTAGTCTCTTAACAGTGAATCCACTTGAATGAAAACTATGACTCAAATTTACGAACGGTATTGACAATGGTAGTTTCGGCAGGTCCACTATGCGCACCGTAAATTCCTCGAATTTCATTTCTCGCAGGACGCTCGATATCGTTGGACTATATTTCTTCGAAGATGATTGATGAGACGATTTCGGTCAATGGTGCGAGTCGCTATGTTAACTGATCCTTTTTTTATAAGATTCATAATATAGATTTGGACGAAATCTGGTTCATGCAACATAGCTACACCAAACAACAACCACAGTCGATCTTTAGTACAACAAATTCTAAACTGCAGTCGGCTCTTGACGATATCAATTGTCCGCCTTGAAGTGGCTGAACGTTGATAGTGATTGCATTTAGCGCTTGCCCAACTTATTGTCGTCATAATCGAAATTATGAAGAAAATTAAGAGATATCGTAAGGCCAGAGCTCCATCACAATGCACGTTCATTCTGAAATATGTGCAAGTGTATCTAGTGACCTGGTTTGTGGTCACTAGATTTGTGGATTTCCCAACGTTCTAAGGAATTAAACGTGTCGTATATATCTTCACAGCGTCTCTTGCTTTTGCTATTTGCATCTTTATCCTTATAAGATTCAGCTAACGCAGCAATTGAAGCCCGCGGACCATTCACAACGTTGTAGATACGTTTCTTAGATGTTAAAAGCACAGAAAATCACAATCCATTTTTTCGAACAACATTTTCTTCAGAAATAAAGCAAATTTTTTACCCGATGTAGAGAAACAAAATTGCATATGGGCCACAGAAAATGCACAGGTGATCGAAGATGTGCCATCACAGCTAGACAAAGTGACAGTTTGGTGTGATCTGTGGACAAAAGTTGTCTTTGGTCGCCATTTGCTCGAAGATGCTATCGGGCGGTTACAATCAATTCGGAGTGAATTTGTTAAATAGATTATGACTAAGAAGATATGTGATTCCAACAAGACGCAGCAACAAGCCACAAGGCAGAAATTTTGACTTCCTTGTGAGAGAAACTTCCTGGAAGCATATTTTCAAATTTTGGCGACTTCAATTCGCCGCAAAAATGATGCGATTTAGCACCATTCAATTATTTTCGATTATTTTCTTTGGGTCTATGCAAAAGACCGTGTTTACGAAAATCATCCTCGTAACTCTAGACGCATAAGCAAGCACCATTACACAAGTTACGATCGAGATGTCTTTCGAAATGAGCAAAACAGTGGCTCCTCAGTGTAAAATTTGATATATAGAGTTTTCACACTTTGGCGAAGTCCAAACTTTGAAACAGATTCTTGTCTAAAGTTCATGTCTGTATGTACCGCCCGACTTTTTCGCGTGAGAAAGAAACTCCTTAACAACAGGTAAAGGCCCAACTGTGCAATGGACCAATTATTAGGTGCATAAACACATTGGATGAAGTTCGCCCAGAAATTGATTTTGCCCCTTCATTACTTTTCCAAGTAAACTTGTATATTTGAAGTAATCCTTGCTATGCTATATGGGTAGATGATCCTAAGTCGCTCGGCAAATGATAACTGCATGTGTAACTTTACCAGACAATGGTTGTTGTGGTGAATACCCTGGAGGCGTATAAAGGAAACTTCATATTTGTCAACTTGACTTGCAGGGATCATCTCTGGAACCCAGCCAAAGGAGAAAAATGAGCAAATTAATCCTGTTTGCATAGAGGATATACGAGTATGTTACTTTGAAGAAGGAAACCTAATTCCGAACCACCATAGGAAAGGATTTTCCCAAAAATAAGAATACGTCACCCTCTCTCTCTCTCTCCCCCTCCCTCCTCTCTTTTTCCCCCTTTCTTTCTCTCTCTCTCTCTTTGTCGATCTATCTTCGTGAAATGTCTACAAATTGAACGTAAACCCACAAAGTAAGCTTTTCCTAGGTATTTCTAATAAGTTGCAATAGTTCATTTGATTCTGACGCATCCCCTTGAAAAGGACACTCAAAGAATTCATCGTGGAAGAGAAAATGAGGAGATTATGAACATGAAATAGCCATTCTGTAGCCATCACAACATAAATTAATTTTCCAGTCTCCTCTAACAGCCCTCATTCACAATCATCAACGACTTCTGTCGTTATCGCCCTAAATTTACCGCAAAGTACCTCTAATTTCGACAATCGTTTCTTACGGAGCCATTCATTTTACAGCATCCAATAGAATTCCCAAATAAATTCACTTTAGATGGATATTCATAATTCTCGAACTCATCAGGACCGCTAACAATAGCCCACTTGATGGCCTTCGCATCGGTATGCCCCGGTTCTCCTTTGGTTTTACAGCAGCCATACATACGACACGTATGTGTCGGCACGTTAAAAACGAAATTCGCTATAAGAATTAACTTTATTTTCAGGACAATCAATTCCAGGACGATAAACATAAAATTCGCGGTTACAATGAAGTCGTGGATAAGCCACAGAAGTACACCAAAAACGGCAACACCAACAGTGGTAAGTACCACAGTGGCGCATAAAAAAATATCCCCTCATTTTACCCACCGTACATTGACAGGATATCCCTCAAAGTCAGCCGAATGCAAGCCACAACAATTAACAGCGATTGGCAATAGACTCCTGGACTGGTTCTCCGTCATAATGGCAGACAGCAAGAAGCGCCGCCAGCACAACCAGAAGTCCAAGGCCCACTTCCCGCCGGCCTGCAAGACCGAGGCAAAGTGGATGTTCGGCCATTTGGATCTGAACAATGATGGCTTCCTGTCCCTGCAGGAAATGTACGACCTGGAACATGACCAAAATGAGCGCTGCATCAAGCCATTCATCGACACATGCGACCTGGATCAGGACAGCACAATTAACACACGCGAATGGTGCCGCTGCTTCGAGAAGACAGATCGTCCTTGTGCCGCGGTTCGGCGAAGAATCGCTGGCGACTTTGCAGGTGAGATAGGTATATACAGACTTTTTGACATAAATCTACAGCAATACACTTCAGCTCTAATGACTGCCGCATACGCTGGTGGTTAGTGACGGTTGCGTGCAGCTTAAAGGCGGTACCCTCAGATGAGACGCCTCTGCCGACCCACTAACTGCTGTCTGCTTTGCATTCGCCGCAGCTCCTTCAGAACAATGAACCTCCCGTGCAACTTTTACACCTTTCAATCGCTTACCCTCGCCCGCCTTTGACACATACACACGCGAACACAAACACGAACACACAAGTCGCAATCATGTCGGCATTTTGATATTCCACAGAGATGTACGCTTTGCTAAATGCCCTTTCTAGCGCTTTAACCCCTCACAGATTTTACATGCTCACGCTCGGGTCCCGTTGCTAATTAGAGAATTTTGTTTTCATTTACATTCAAGGAGCCTATGCACCCGACTGCGATGTTCAAGGATTCTACAAGCCAACGCAATGTCACAACTCGGTCGGCGTGTGCTGGTGTGTCGACAAGCACGGAGTGGAATTCGCAAATACCCGCACCAGAGGAAAGCCCAACTGCGGTAAGTATCCCTCCCCATTTGGGTTGAGTGAGAGTGCATTTAAAAACTACTTGAACCGGAAGTGGGCCTGCACCCCAGTTCTGTGAATCTGTGCAGCCCAACCGAGTGGATGCATAAATGTTGGAGTAAAATGGTTTCCTGATTTCTGAAGAGAAGTTAGTACTTAACCCTTTTCAGTGAATGTTCTTGCGGTCGTACTGCAGGACTGGGAATGAGTGAATTTCCCGTAGAGGCACTTGCGATGAGCAAAATCACTTTCGAAGTTAAGTTCTGTGCTAAATCTTGTTTCAAAAGATTTCGCAGGAAGTGGATGAGCAATTAATGGGAATCGCAACTTAAAGGTCACAGATACTCGTACGTGAAGTGTTTTGTTATGGGAATCTGGTTTACCTCGGTTTTCGCTTGATCAGTCAACCCTATCGCAATGAAAGTTTTCATCGAAAAGCCTTTGTTGTTCGGAAATAGTACTTTGTTTTCTCCGATGAATATAAACAAGCATGAAGCGTCAAAATCAAAATCTCATGGGAATCAAGAGGTTATTGCTGCAGAATTCCTTGAAGCAGTAAACGCACCTGAAGTTGTGAATAATATTCAATTGCTAATTATGCTATTGATGAGCATTCAAGCGCGATTTGCGGAGGCAATACAAATTCCTAGAATGATTTGAGAACATTGCAAATGTGTTACACCAACTCTGACTTACTGAGGGCAACAATTTGTAAAGTATCAAGTGGAAGGGAAGGTTGAGCATTCACCATGAGGTTTTCATTGTTTGCGAAAAACTGACTGAAAATACTCGGAATTCCTCTTTAAGTGTAAACAAATTTCGCACGGGGTATTGTTGAAATCAATCCTTTTAGACGTAAATTTGTAATGTCCCATGAAATAAGGGAAACAAGAATTTTTTCTTTTATTTTTGTTTTGTCACAAAGACAGTGCAGGCAGACGTGATACGATGCTGTCGGAGAAAATGTAAAGGTGTAGACTAGGCGATTAGGCCTAGGCTAGGCGCGCAGATGCCTTTTTTTCGTCGCAACGATCGAATCTTGATAGAAACTCTGTTGCACGATTATTCAGACGCACAAGAAGTCCAATACTTTGTCAACACACAAGATGCGACTACAGAAGCCCAGGACTTTTATCGCAAGCGCGTTATGATTCAAGATATTGCATGTATCCCATTGCGTCAAAAAAGTCATTATAATCCGTCAAACAATCGCAAGTGCTTGCGTGTTAAAACAACGATTTTATAAATTGCAGCAATTTAAGTTGCAAGTGTAGGGATACTCTTAGCAGCGTCTCCATTTTATATTATCTTGCGACAGTCGCATCACCAAATCGCAGACTTTTAATTGTGAGGTGTCATTTGTGGCTCGTTCGTTCTCGTCTGGTGTTCTATTTTTGCGATTGAATAGTTGTGCGACGAAAATACATGCTAGGAGCGCATATGCACTTTCCGTTGCAATTTTATTTACTCTCCTAGACCTTTAATGTCAAAAAATGTTTTAGACAAGGCGACGTACTGCCATGTAACTTCTTTAAGATCATTCTTGAGAAGATCGTGCGTAACTCACAAGGCAACACCAGTGGCAATATCTTCAAAAATTCAGTTCAATTGCTGGCTTACGCCGACGACTTTGACGTGATTGAACGAACACAGCGAGCCGTCATTGAGGCATATGCTGGCATTGAAGCAGAAGCGGCTAAAATGGGTCTGGTGGTTAATGAGGGCAAAACGAAGTACATGCTGTCACCAAGGAAGGACACCCGACATCGACGTCTCGAACAAAGCGTCACACTAGGCCATGTGGAGCGTATGGACACCATGCTTCGGCCCGAAAAACTTGAATCTGAGTCATTGGGACAACGCAAAAGAGGAAGGCCTAGGCAAAGGTGGCGCACACAAGTGGAGAAGGACCGTAAACAACTTGAAGTGCTGCAACTGAAGGCAGCAACTTGAAGCGAAAGTTCGTGCTGGCTGGAGGGGCATGTTGGTTGAGGCCCAAGTTCACCCGGACTGTAGCACCACAAGACGAAGAAGAAGAAGATGAAAAAGCAGAAGAAGAAAAAGAAAAAGAAGAAGAAGAAGAACACGTACCGTACGTGGCCACACTGAATAGTCCTACGACTACTACATAAGTACCACAATAAAGGTACATTTTCAAATCGATCAGAACGACTCCAGAAACGACAATTTGAAGAAATCGCAACTAAACTGGTGAAGGGAAGAATTTGGCATTTACGTTGATGAACGGCAAGGCTCGGTAGCCAAATATCGGAGATAGCTTTAAAGTTATGTCCAAAAATAATATAGCTTGTGTTATGAGTGTGCTGCCATTTAAACTGCATTTTGTTAGAAGGAAATACTAAAATTGCAATACGCCGTAAAAGTGACATCGTAACATTCACACAAGTATTGCCAAATGCCGGGCCATCTACCAATAATAACCAACATTATTTGAAAATCAAATATTGGGAAAAATTGCGAATCCTTAACCACATTGAAGTCTGCCGTGTGATCGAAAAAAATATCTTTCAGAAAACGTTACCATAGACCTGCAAACATCCATAAAACCCTTTCGTTAAGGGCTTCTTATTTTTTAATTAAACTAGAAGAAATTGTATCAGAGCTATTATGGATATTCCTTACACGATTGAAGGCCATATCGATAAAATTTTAAATGGTTTAAATTATTGCCACGACCTCTCTAGATTGCGAGCATTCGAAATTACGAATCTCTTATGGATCTAGGTCATAAGTCAGGCTAAATATGACCGATGGTATAAGTTATATTGACAGCTGTAGGTTTTCGCATATTCGCATTCACTCGCAACTTAGAAAAAATTCCAATCAGAAAGTTAGAACGCGGTCATTCGCGGTTCTCAGATTATGCGATTTTACCCTCAGTTGACCAATGACCATGCATTAAAATTCATTGTTCAAAATGTCCAATGTGACATGAGTTGTGTGGCACATAAAGTTGTCCTATATTCATTTTATTGAAATCAGAAGAAAGCATCAATCCTGTTCAATAGCCCAAAATCCGTGGTTTCTTCCGTATAAACTGGACGCGTTCTTAGATTCTATCGTTCCAAATTTGTCGCACCAAATTCATCCCGAAACGGACTTCATCCTTGAACATAATTCTTCTATAAAAGATGAGATCAGTTTTCAACTTTTGGACTTTGGTTTGCAGGTATTCAAACAGAGATACGACTTCAGATTCGATAAGCTAAGATTTTCACAAACAAAACTTGTTGTAAGCGATTTGAAAGCAAATGTTCCTGCATACTCATATATGCATAAGTTCACAAGTCATAACGATGACAACCTTGGGTGGATCATAAGAACACACAAATTGACTTTGGACACTTAGGAATTAATTGTGACCGTATGACTTATCCAAATTACTTACAAACCACAAACTCAAAAAAACTCAATGAAGAACGCAGCATTTTATATCATATGACATTTTTCGATACAATAGTTTCGTTTATAACAAAACATCAATATTCATGCACATAAAGTACCTTCAACATTTAAGGAAGTATAAGGGTTCAAGCTTCCTAAGCTCCTGCCTAGTCATAGACATTATTTAGGATAGATGATAGATAGTCATTTACAGACTTTTAACTTGTACATAGACCACGAAAAATAGTATTTTGGAAAAGTGACGATTGATTCCTCAGCATTGACCGGGCTTAGCTCGATGCGCTCTACCCACTGATGCTCAAACATCTTTACTCCGTCCTAAACATACGTTTTCTGAAAATCGAGGATTTTCCAATCTTTCGACTCAAATTTTCCGACCGGCGAGTGACGTTTTGCAAGTTTGAAGTTAAGTCGCACAGGACAAATATGAAGATCCCTCGGATGGGGTAGTAGTTCGCAGCCTAGTTAGACCAAATTTCTGGTACTTTTTCACGGTGGAAGAACACATCTATCTTCGCACAATGAGTCGATTTTAAATTTGTAGTAGAGCATAGTAGTGATCTGTTTCTGTTGTCGATGCAGATCAAACCTTCTGTATACCAGAATACGGTAACCATCACCTCTCCGGCCGTTATGACAGTCCATGTTATATCGACAACCCCACCCAGGAACTCCATCGACAACACTTATGACTTATATTACATTTTCCAACAAAGTCCAGAGTGAACAAAAGTTGCATCCATCGCACAGACGGTATTCACATGTCCATTTAATGCAGCATTTCCATTCAAGATGTCTTTTTACCTTTACTCAGTCGTCAGCCAATACAAGGTCGTGAACTTTTGTCCATGGTAGCCGTTTGCGGGACACATGTTAAATGTTGCAGCTCATTAAACCAACTTTCATTATCGATCGCCAATGAAGAGTAAACGTACATTGCATTTGAGCCATGTTTGTTTTTGCTAAGCAGTTTCCCTTCAAGAACGATAATCGAATCACTGACCAATATGGCTTTTCGACCCTTTTCCACGGCATTTCTGGATATTTGATTTTGGGACTCTGTCTATCTTGCAGCTAATGGCTACCGTAAGGTATGCGCGGAATGTGGACACCAGACTATTTTCAATACGATTGCTAGTCGCATTAGTCTGTGGTAGAATACAATTCTATCGTTAACCTCGCGATTAACTGAGTCAAGAGTAAAGGAAACGCAGATTTAGGTGTCTTCTCAATGAAAAATGAAACGCTATTTAGGATTGACTGTCGTATGCGACATCAAGTTTTGCTGAAGAACACGTAGCATCTATATTTTGGACAGAGCGTTACAACGAACTGCGAAAACTTTGAGGCAGTCAAGTAAAAAATGTCGACGCTACGTGGAGCCTCGACGTTGTCGAAAGCGTATGAAGAAATTCTTGATGTCATTGACGTTTTTGGCCTTGGTTGCTTGGATTGTATCTGGAAAGTCAGCAATGAACCTGTTGACAGTATGGACGCATGTGTCTTATTAAGCGTCTACAGATACAATGCTTAAGACGCTAACTACAATATGGTTTTGATCCGCAGAGTCTTCAAATCCGATTCAATCACGACGCCGCAGTGTACTTCTTTATCTTAATACTCACACTCAAGTGGAGAAGAACACTTTAATCAACTTGGGCGCAACGGAAAAACTGTCCAACCCGGACGGAACGCCACCCTTAGAATCCATAGATATTGACACGCATTCATCATTATTATCCAACAAATTTCTGATGACCCCGTAATAATTTTTTTTTTAATAAATGAATGTATTGAAAATAAATTGCTTAAATTAAACATTTTAAAATTTTAAGCAAAAAAAGCAACAACAAACATATCTCACTTAATCCTTCTTATGTTTTTTTTTTCTCTTTCAGAAAATGTCCTTAACAACGCTTCGTCACTAACATCAGACGATGAGGATGAGGAAACAGATGACGATGATAGTGCGGAAGGTAGTGCAGATCAAATGTTAGTTTTTTAAACGAAAAAAAAAAACACCCCCATAAACAAAAGCAAAAAAAAACAACAAATGTATTTACTTACGAACACATTCACAACACCCTCAACCTCTTTCGCTCCCATAATCTCCTGAATTTAAACATCCCCCCAAAGGAGACACTTTTTCTCAAAACATCAATCAAATAGAAAGCAACACATTTTTACCAAGCAACTCACTACTATTATGGCAAAAAAATTAAACAGGATATCGCCATCTAGGTAAATATGCATAGCAAGTAAGCGACATAATTGAAGAAAAGAAGAGGAAAACAAAACTTTTATAGTATTTCAAGTGATGGAAGCTATTCCATTAAATTGTAATATGCTTAAACAAAAAATTTGCAAAAAAAAAAATGAATCAATGTGACATGAAGTAGAAGAAGAGAAGAGAGAGGAACTTGCACCCTCTTCAGCCAACAATCAGTTTTGTGTAACCATAGATTATTTCTGCTCGTATGTTCGATGTCAAAATGAAAAAAAAAAACAAAAGACAAACAAATTTCTAGTGTAGAACCAAGTAAAGAGAAGCAACCCTTCTTAGATATATTCGTATATTTATGTATCTTTTAAGTTCAATGCAACGAGGATTAGGCAAGCAAAAAGAAAAACACTCTTAGCAAGTATGCAAGCAAAACAAAATGTAGTACATTTATATTTTTTATCAGAGAACAAAAACAAAAGCAAACAAATTTTACAAGGACTCTTGTCGAACAAAAATGAAAATGCAAAAATAAATTGTCATACCTTGTATTGCGCCCATGCGGCATTCTCTTCAGTTGTTTGCTTATTTAGTCGCGTGCAAACATTGTCATAGAATTTAATTTGTTTCGGATTTGTTCTTAGAGTTGTCTTGCACGAGATAATCGAGATGGTGAACTTTTTTTCTCGAGGAACAAATTGATATTCCGCCCAGCGTATATATACACTATATGTAGATGAATAGATGTTATGTGATAAGTTGAAAGTGCATTTTTGGTTTTGAATTTAATTTGACAAGAAAATCCCCGCTTTTTAATTTAATTCGTGTCATTGACTTATTTAATTTCCGAGAATCAAAAGTCTGTCGATGAACATATCCCAGATTTCATTGGTGTATGTTAAGTTACGCCCACGTAAGCAATGACACATATCAAGTGTTTTCTTTGGTATATGAACATGTGAGGATTTTTTGGCATTATTATTATTTTTTGACCACTTTGTTGTCATTATTTTGGGATGGGGATGGGCACAGGAAACTTTTATGAAATTTTTAATACAAGGCTTTGTCACTAACCCATGTACAATGACGTATCACAAGCCATACGTGTTTTTTTCACTTACAGTCTGTGACTGATTCAGATAGCCAACACGAAACAGTCAAAAAGAGTCACAACCTTGTTTAATTTCAGAGATGAAAGTAATTTTTCCACTTACAAACGGTGACTCTTACAGGAACTGTAAAATTTGTGATCTCCAATAAGATGTAGTTCAGATAAGAAACAAAAAGTGTTTTAGGCGATAAGAGCGGAAGAGGCAGAACTTTGTTTAATTTTACCCGCCTTACGGATTCAAAGTGTGAAATTTGTGTGTTGCTTTGTTGTGTAAACAAGTTGGCAGCCATTGTAACTTTCGCTGAAAAGCAATTTTTTTCGTTAAAACATTTTGTAAAAAATTGACCTTAGATCCTTAGGGTAAATTTGATATTTTCGTAAAAGTCGAAAACACACAAAACTTTTAAATTGAATGGTACTTTAAATATCAGAGAGACGAAATTTTCCATATCTGTAAACTTTCACAATTCAGATTCTTAAAGTCTGCTTAAACTATAAGCCAGAATAAGATAGTCAGTTTCTGCTTGTCTTGTCCGGAAGAAATATTTGACTTGGTTATTTTAACCATTACCCGGAGGAGAAATTCAGAGAATACCTGTGAAATACTCAAATTAGTTGCAATTGTTTTTAAGAAAAAGACTCTAAAATTCATCAATTGGAAAGCCAATCTAAAGAAATTCTTACCATTGCAAACCAAGAATGTAAAATGGCAAAAAGGGCATGTTGGACAAATAACGCGGTAGTTTTAAAGTGATACAATGTCGTAGAATTATAACAAGTGACCACCGTGGCTAAGAAGTTTGATAGTTGTAAAATTGTACGAGGAAGATTATCGAACTCAACAAGAATATATTAGCTTTTCTTTTAGCATGACAATGACTGGCAATGCTCAGAGAGTTCAAGATTATTGCAAAATTTTATAACCGATCTTCATATTGGACGGAAGGCAGTTCAGAAGCGGTTTTAATGTATTTGTCGCTATTTTTTGGAATACAACTCGTACTTTGCTGGAGAAGATAAAATGTTGTCTTTTGTGGATTGTAGATCCACATTAGTTTTTTGTCTTGACTTCCTGTAAATTGAAGCATTTTAAAACCCAGCAAGGAACACACCAATAAGGATCGCAAATATGATAAGCTTTTATGCGTCGCCACTTAATATGTAAATGCCATTTTCACAAAACTTGTGATGGATCTATTAAACGCGAATTGTTGTACGCATACCGCCAGTCCTTGGGACTAATATCATAAATGGCCACCTTTTGATGACATTTGCAAATATATGCACATACCAAAAATTGTCCGCCGACTATTTTTTTTTTTTAGCTGGGAGGTTCGACTTTCATTCGTAACTACGAGTGTTCTTTCATTCGTCTCTCCTAATGGATTTTTTAACTCACATCCACTGCAGATCGCGGAAAGAAAGTCATCTATAAGACTATCAAGAGGCCACTCTCAAACGTTAATAATGTCAGCGTGTTATTGTGATCTAAGCATTCGATTTGCAATTAGCCCTAGCGACAAGAAAGTAGCCAATTATAAGACTTTCTTAAATGCGTATTGAACTTAACTAAGAAATCCAAAATAGGAGAACTGAACTGTAATATTTTTGGTTTCAAAAGTTACAAGGAATTTTCTGCTTAGTTATGTCCCCTAAATGCCCAATCCTTCGAATCAGTCAGTAAACAAACCATTAAACGCTGATTTAAAAGACGACACTCAGCTTAACCAATTAATTATCACATGTAAAAACTCCTCCTTTTCTTCTTCTTAATTTATATGGAAAAAAATCAATTTTGTGTGCAATGCAAGTGAACTTTCTATATATACACTAAACAAGCGAATAAAAAAATTAAAAAAAAAGAATGTAGCTTAAAAAGCTAAATTGAAATGAAAACACATACATTAAGTGCAGTAAATACAAATAACCGTGCTTTCACAGAAAAAAATGAAATCAATTAATAGCATTAGCTATATCGCTACCTTAAGACAAAAAAATGAATTATTAATAATATGCAAAACTAAAGAAGAAAAAAAAACATAATTTAAATGTAATTAAGCACTCATAAAGAAAAAAAAAACTCAAGCTTTGATAAAACAAAAAACAAAAATAAATTAAACAGAAAAAAAAACACATTGTGAAAAAAATGCGAACAAAAATGATTTTTATAAAAAATGATAGAAAGAAAAAAACAAAACTAAAATATTTATAGATATAGTTACGTGTAAAAATACAAAACAAAATTGAAAAATGTGAAATATATCTTAAATGAAAAATGCAATTGGATGTTATTTATGTTAAAAATCAAACAAAAAATAAGAAGATAAGCAAAATGGAAGAAAAAACATTACCCCTATCCCTCCATTAATTGATATTTATTAAACAAATGAAATTTAATTATTTTAAAACCTAACAGAACTTCGTCCTTAGTTCATAGACAAGATTTAAAAAAAAACTAAATAAATCAAAAGAAAAAAGGAAAGCGCTAAGCAACCACATACATAGTGAAAGAATACATTTTTAAACAAATTATAAGAATCGATTATGTTTAACATAACTATTTATAATTATAATTATTTATATTCGTACCTACTATACTACCCACACACATACACATAACACTACACTCAAACACACACAGCAACACGATAATGAAAGTGAGAAAATTAAAAATGAGAAGAATTAAATTAAATATAAATTACATCACATAACATACATGTATGTATAATGAAAACAAAAATGATTGTGTTTGATTAAGTTGTTTTTATGATGTTTATTTATTTAAATAAATAAAAATCATACGATATGCTATTTGTTTTTGTGTTTTATTTTTACGATGTTATATATGTTGTAAAGAATATACGTTTCTATGTCGCCTCAGAAGAAAAAAGTGTTAGACCACTATTTACAAAAAAAATTCTCCAAAAATAGCTGCTGCACACCCGAACGAGTATAGAATAACAGCAGAAGGTCAAACTATAAGAATCCTTATACTCCTTATAGCCCACAAAAGAATACCATAAATACGTAGCAAGAAAGAAACATAACTTTCCAAAGCAAACATAGAACTATGTTTGCCGTACTCTCAAAACGCCCATAGGTAGCAAATAGCTCTATTTGACCATGCTTTGTAATACACAGTGAATCACAAAAGTAAGTAAGCAGTAGTTGTTGTCGCAAGCAAATACTAAACGAAAATACAATTCAGTTAAAAATATGAGGAAAAGTGCACTCCAAATAACGTGAATATTGTGGATTTTGACATAATAAGCAAAGTTTACATTTCTCATTTGATTTATCTGCAAAACATCGCTTTCTGGTTTACAATCGTGTATTTTACGTCACAAAAGTTAAGTAAATAAAAGTTACACTTGGAGGTTAATTATTTATGCATTATTGTGTTTTTGTGTGGTTTTAATTTTCCAAATTATTATTTTTCAAGCTGTAATTTATTAATTGATCAAATCAAAAGAAATGACTCCAACGGGTAAGTAACAAATTTTTGATTTAAAAGAAAGTGATAATTTTACACAATTTTGAAAACAAATCGGAACGCCAGGCTCGTAAAATTGTTTTCAAAAGTCCATTTACCACCCACAAAATAATAATCACACGTAACACCTTTGAAAGTTTGAGAAATGATCCTCGCTTTGAGCTCAAGAGGAAATCGGTTAAAAGGAAGAAAAGTGAAAAGAAACCCAAAAATAAATACAATTCATAATATCCAATGAAACTTGTAAGCCTCGAACCATTTGTCGAGTTCTCCACTAACCTGGTTACCACGGTCAAACACTTAAAAAAGGTGAACTGCTGACTTACGTTTGTGATATGAATTTTTTATTTATTTATTAAGTCGAAATACTTTAAGCGAAATCTTAGGTGAAATCAATTTTTTAAGTGAAATATTATTTTATTGACAAACTGACAAATCATACGCATGCATACACAGAAAACGGACGAAACAGACGGCGAACACGGACGATCTGACGCACACTCCTTAACTGTCGTCTCTCTGTCAATATTATGGACTAAGGACTCTTATCGAACCGCCACACATACTTTTAACGAACGGAAAACCCAGCGACATAAAAGAAAAAAGAGAGAAGGGAGGTAGTATTAAAGGGTGATTTTCGTGTTTTGTTTCTCTGTCAAACATCTTTAGTTTGGTCTATAATTCAACCATGAAACGAGCAACGCTTGCAAATTATTGAATTTTATTATCAAAATGCGTGCTCTATTTAGAAAGTTCATCGCGCGCTTCTTTCATTTTATGGTCAGTTCATTTGTGGCACAATGGGTACGTTAATAAGCAGAATTGTCGACTTTGGAGTGAACATCAGTCAAAAAGAGCTACCAATGCATCCAGAAAAAGTCACAGTTTGGTGCGGTTTATGGGCTGGTAGCATCATTGGACCGTACTTCTTCAAAGGTGATGCGAATCGTAACGTAACTGTGAATGGTGATGATAGCTAAATTTTTTTGTCCAAAATGCAAGAGCTTGAGTTGCATGACATGTGGTTCCAACAAGACGGTGCCACATGCAACATAGCACGCGCAACAATGGTCTTATTGAGAGGCGAGTTCAGTGCACATTTTATTTCACATTCGGGACCGGTCACTTGGCCGCCTAGATCGTGCGATTTAACTCCTTTAGACTATTGCTTCAATTGAAGCATTGGAAGACAACATTAAAGCATTTATTCATGAAATACCGGCCGAAATGTTGGAAAGAGTATGCCAAAATTGAACTAAGCGAATAGACCATTTGAGGCGCAGTCAAGGTCAACATTTGCATGAAATAATCTTCAAACATTAAATTATATGGACCGTACTATCGATTCAAACAAAGATTTCATGCATTTTTTGAATTCTACGTGTTTTGTTTTTTAAGCTTTCATATAGCTTTTAAAAAATCACCCTTAACAATACTCTAAGTCATAAGTAGGGTTGGGAGTCTATTATAATAAAGGAAGCATATGGTTTTAGGCATTCATTATGCGGTTTAAATGTTTAAGTCCTTGTTGCACCGATTTCAGTTAATGTGACGCCATCAGTCAACTCGGTATTTTTTTGGTTTGATTTTCACTTAATTCCATTTCTACGCCTTAATCGAAGTTCTATATTGTCTAACTTTGAATGTAACAAGGCTATATTTTCACCGACATCTAGGTTCTAATGACCAGGAGGTGCTATTGCGGAAACATGAATGCAGTCATCGAAATGTTGAAACGATTGCTTGAAGCACTGCCAGGTTGAGACTACAATACGAGCGAAACCGAGACCTGAAGCACTGCCAATAAAATCAAGGCTTAATGCACTACCAATTAACCCTATTTAATATGATTTATGAGAGTTCTTACAAAATGACTTAAAAAAATCTAAGTTTGTTTCATTTAACCTTTTTTTACTTACCACCTCGATACAGACATAATGTAAGGCGACTTCAATATGACTTCGATATTGTCTTGATGCGGTATGCCTTCTTGCTTTTCATCCAACACCTTCAAACTTGATATCCAACTCCATCATTGCCTTAAAAGTATTTTATTGCTTTTGCAGGAGACATATACAAACTCTGAACAAGCATCGCCATTAACAAAATACAATTAAACCCAAAAACATAAAACGCCGCAATCAAAAATTTCAAAGCATGTTCCTCTTTAAAGGAAAACTATTGTAAAGGAGGTGTCGTAAAACGCCAAATGACCCATCAACCAATGGTGTACAACGAATTGTTTCAAACGTCCCCCCGCATCATCACACACAACCTGCTAGTGGCGACCTCCGTCCATCTAATGTCGTGTGCAAATAAAATACGGCAATCCCAGGTTCAATATTTCCTCGCCCAAAGCCATTACTTGCGTGACCCCAGCAAACATCCTCTGCCATCACACGCACCCACTCCCACCTCCGAACGCCAACAAAAGCCAACGAACCACTCGCTCCCCCATGGAAAGTGAAAGAAAGATTGCGCAACTAAGCAGAGGACGACAAAGTATCGACAACTAACATCAAATACCATAAATCCTCGTCAAGTGAGTGCGAAAACACAATGCATCCGCCACAGTCCGGACACTGAGTGCCGACACCTAGTTACAACGTTTGTTCCCCGCAGATACACACACTGAGCCCGCCCCATCTGGCATGGCGAACGTTCGAAGTTTATCGCTTCACCTTGAACCATATTCTAGTGATAATTACGAATTCCATGCGATGTCAACACTGTCCATTACTCCTCCTCGGCCCAAGCCCCCATGGATCTGTGTCGCTCCACACTTGCTCTGTGCCCGTATGCAAATGGGCGGACTCGTCATGTTGCCATGTCTGGCAAGTGCTCATGCGTGCGAAATAGTACTTCATTGAGAATTCGCGGTCGCAACGCTGGAAAATGCACAAAGAGGAAAACACGAGCAAAGAGGAAGCACAAAACTGTCATCTGCGCGCTGTCCAGAAACTTGAAACCAACTATTGGTAACGAAATATTTGGCTGTGGGCAGGGGGGGAACGCTTCCCACACCTCGATGGCAATTCGTTTGACAGCCACAGGCCAAGAAGATTGCACGACTTTACCCCTGTTTATGGTCTCAATGAGAAGGTGATTCCTCCGCGCGCACGCTATTGAATTTCAATTCGGAAAGAGTGGTGTAATGATAGGTGTGGGCTATGGATATTGGTGCACGCCATCGATTGCATGCTGAAGGTGGGACTTCATGCTGGTAATTCAATCATAATCGCATTACGCAAAAAGAAAGCTGCTCGCGATGAAAGTGAATTCAATTAACTTCAGCTGGGGATCAGCGTACTTCCTCTGAGCGAATTCCTTGAATCGGGTTTTTGTTCCTGATAGCTTCGTTTGCTCTAAATTGAAACATTTCTTGAAAGCTGATGAGCACAAGCAAACTGTGAAACTATAGTTTTTGGTCTAGAAAAGAAATCTGGAAATAGATATTGGCGGTGAAATTTCATGAATATGTGAAAATGAAGATAGTCAAACTGAAATAAGGCGCTTCCCTCTTATTTTCGCCCCATTTTATATTTAAATTCTTATCGGCCAACTCATCTAACCATTTAAACAAACCAAAGACAGCATGTTCTTTGTTTTGCCCTGATTAACCACCAGACTCATTTTAGCCGCTTCCGTTTCAATGCCAGCAAGGGCATAATTGACGGCTCGATGTGTTCGACCAATCACGTCAATGTCGTCGGCGTAAGCTAGCAATTGAGCTGACTTTTGGAAGATCGTACCTCTGGTGTTGACCTGTGAGTTACGCACGATCTTCTCAAGGACGATGTTAAAGAAGTCACATGACAGTGCGTCGCCTTGTCTAAAACCTTTTTTGACATTGAAGGTCTCGGTGGGTTCGTTGCCGACCTTAACGGAGCAGCGACAGTTCTCCATCGTCATCCTACACAATCTGACGAGTTTGGTAGGAATGCAAAAACCAGACATGGCACTGTATAGCTCGTCTCGATGCACACTGTCATATGCGGCGTTGAAATCGATGAATAGGTGGGGAGTGTCGATTTGCACTTCTTGGGTCTTTTCCAGGATCTGCCGTAGTGTGAAGTTTTGGTCGATGGTGGACTTCCCTGGCCTGAAACCACACTGATAAGGACCTATCAGGTTGTTGACAAACGGTTTTAGGTGTTCACACACTACGGTAGAGAGGTTCTTGTATGCGATGTTAAGGAGACTGATCCCTCGATAGTTGGCGCAGTCGAAGGGGTCTCCTTTCTTTGGGTACCGGACAGACGACGCTGAGATTCCACTCATCGGGCATGCCTTCATCCGACCATATCTTACAGATGACCTGGTGCATGCGCCCAACCAGGTCATCTCCAGCTGCTTTAAACAGTTCTGCGGACAGTCCATCCGCTCCAGCAGCTTTGTTCGACTTCAGTCTCGATATTGCTATCTTGACCTCATCTAAGTCGGGTGAACGGAATTCTAGCCTATCATCGTCCAAATTGAGTGGAACATTCTGCCTAACAGCGGGATTTGGGCCGCTATCGTCGTTTAAAAGTCTGCAGAAACGATCTTTCCAGATTCCCAGCATCTATTGCGACTCTACTACTGGGTTTCCGTTTTGGTCCCGGCTGGCTTCGGTCCGAACCCTATATCCACCGGATAGCTGTTTCACCTTTCGGTAAAACTTTCGGACTTCATTCTTGCCATAACACCTCTTCATCTCTTCCACAGCGCGCTCTCCTTTTACATCTGAGAAGCCGGTTCTCTTCCCTTCTTTTCTGTTCGTAGAGCTCACGAACAGCTCTCGTTGTCCGATGCAGTGTTGCTTCGAGTTCACGTTTGCCCCGAGGTAGACAAACTCCTTAACTACCTCAAAGTTGTATCTATCAATTGCCACATTCCGACCGAGATGTTGTTCGACGGATCGATTCTTTGTAGACAGCATATATTTTATTTTATCCTGGTTCACTCTAAGAGCAGCTCGTTTCGCCTACTCTTCAACAGCCTTAAATGCTTCTACAAGGGCTTGCTGGAAACGGGCGATAATATCGATGTCATCAGCATTACCCACCAATTGCACTGATTTGTAGAAGATAGTGCCTTCCGTGTTTACACCTGCCCTCCGCACTATCCTCCCCGGCACAATATTGAAGAAGTCACGCGACAACGCATCTCCTTGCCGAAATTCGGTGCAGTTTTGGAATGGTTCAGAGGTTCTCGAACCAAACTGCGCGGTGCATTGCGTTGGTGTTAGCGTAGCACGACACAACCGGATAACTTTTCCCGGAATCCCAAATTCGGCCATCGGGTCGAAAAGTTCTTTGCAGTGAATGCTGTCGTATGCGTCCTCAACATCAATAAAAAGGTGGTGTGTATCGATTTGAAACTTAAAACTACCTACAAAATATACCATTTAACTTATTTTCCTTCACCGAACCCATGAACTATATCCACCTGTATCCACAGTATCTAACCACTGTTTGCATTGCCTCACACGTTCGACTGAAACAAGCCATATTTCGTCAAATTTGTATACGAAAGCTTTTCGTTGTACTTCAAATCCAATCAGACTTAAATGCAGTTGACTGTCATGTAATTACATGTTTCAGCTTTTTACCGCTTTCCGGGGTTAAATTTCAGATGGCATTCCGTCTGCGATCCGATAATGTCAACAATTGCATTGAATGAAAACTTCAACTCATTCACGTATCGATTGACGAGCCCCGAGTAAATAATGGAACAAATGGAGAACTTTAATTGGAGGAAACGCTGAATTACACATGGCAAACAATCGCAGATAAACATTTCTCATCGGCGATACAGTTTCCAGTCGATTCGCTTCGCACAGATAGACAGCCAAGAGCGCCAGTAAATGCGTTGCACCCTTTCGGTAGCAGCTGTACGTCTATTAAACCATTTCTGCGGTCTGACTGTCTACATTGAGGGGCATTACTTCACCTTGCGACCGCAAATAACTTGTGGCACTTTGTATTCCTCTAAGTCTTAGTTTGCAGAATGGGTGTTTGAAGTTTGGATATACCTGTAATTTGATCAGCAAGTTTGGAGAGCATGATCCAACATTTTGTAGAAATTAAGAAAATGGGAATTTTAAAGGTTTCAAGTTCAAGAAATTGCCAGGACGGATTAGTTGTGGCAATTGGTTAAATTGTATGCGGGTTGTAATTACATTTTATTGCTAATGGGATCACAGCTCGCAAGGGACTAGAACTAAGCGTGACTGTAAAAATACCTTGGAACTCGTAGTTCTACTGTATAAAGTAGTAGCAAAGACTCAGGGGTTGTACATAAAAGAAAAGTTTGTTGTGTATGAGTTGTAATCAACATCGAGTAGGCAAAGCGATTTCGAGTTTTTCGACTCGAATATCCAAATCATGTAGAGCGAATGGGCAATAATGCTCTGACTTGATTTCAACCACGAGACACAGCATAGAAGAAGAAAACAGCGCATTTGGCAAGTGAGCACTAATTAGAAAGATACATACATACGAAAACAAAACTTATGAACTTATGATCGCAAAAAATATATTGAGAGCCCGATTAATTAAGGACCAATATGTATTTCACCACCCATCAAAGAATAAGAAGGATGATCATGCAAGTACATTCTACTTGTTCAATAATGCCAATTTTAAGAATGCTGACAATGATTTTGTAGAATCAAGTTACGTAGGCCTACTACGCCTGAGTTAAAGAAAAGTAAATAAATAAAACAAATAAGAAAAAAGTTACCCTTTAAAAATAATAATAATAATAGTAGAGTGGCACTACAGCCCACAAGAGACCAGGACCTAGCTTCTACAACAACTACTCGTGTTGTGCGTGCTACTGTTCTCTCACGAGTAGATGGGACCTACAGTTTTTTGCCGACTCTGAACGGCGACATTTTGAGAAGCTTTTACATAGACAATTGATACTCTTTGAGTGTTGTCAGCAACTCGAAAGAGGTGGTGCCGTGTAAAAAGCGAGGTTTCCCGTCCGGGAATCGAACCTAGACCTTCTGCGCGGCGGTCGACGCACTTACCACTACGCCACGGCGACCACAGCCTTTAAAATGCCGCTGCTAAATAAACGAAACCATTCATATGTGAGTGTGCGAGCCAGTTTTTTATTTTTTTAACGTACTATAATTAACCGTGTTAATTATTACTACTATACAAAAATCGGGAGAGCAGGATAGACATCAGCGGCACTAGAAATGGTATCAACACACAACATTGCATCAGCCAGCTTTCAAGGTTATAATAACCTTCACTGATACGAGGACTTCTGAATTAGAGGACATTTTCCAGCGGGATCTTAAAATTCGTGTTTACTAGATACATATACTACACAGCAGCATATAATAGAAATTGCTCACCTCTTAGATAACTCTGTTGCAATAAAAGGCGATAAAAACAAAATGTATAGGCGAACTCCGTATTCTGCACCCACAATGATCCATGTAAAGCTCTAGACTATGTTCTGCTTCGGAACTCTTTCTTTGTTAGTTTGCTGTCAAAAATTGTTCCATTTTAAGAAAACTGTCCATTGATGTTCAGATTTGATGAATACTGCTTTAGAGTCGAAAAAAAGAGACCAACAAAGTTGTTAACTTTTATGATTTGCGAGTTTTGCGCAATTCGTAATTTTGAAGATGGATAATGTCCTGAACGCACAAGATATTCTTTTCCACTCTTTCAGCTGTTATTGTTTCCTTTTTAAACTCGTTAAACAACTGTAATCCGTTTGCACAATAAATTGGTCCTTGCTACATGATCCTATCGGTGAAAATAACCTGTGTCTAACAATTTTCTAATTATTTTCATAGTCAGGTATGCCGACACACCAAGCAACGATTTATTGGAAACAAATTCCTCATTTCTATTTCCGGTTAACTAAGAAAAAGAGAAAAATCATCACTTGGAATTTCGACATTGGTAACTCAATAACAAACCTTAAGGGTGAGTTTGTGCTAAGCCGTACAAAAAATAAACTTCGATTCTCAAACTTCACAATGACAACATGCCATACAGTCAACGAGGAAGTCTTTAAATTCAGAATAATGTTCCGAGTTTAAATAAAGTTCTTTTGTGAAACATCTACCCCTTGAGACGTCGAGCTTAAACTTAAAGTCGGTTTGAGTTTGAAGCTCTGCAGCCCCTTAGTTAATTTCCGATTCAATGGAATGAAACATTTAAAGATTGATTGTTAATAACTGTCTGCACTTATCGCTTCACTAACCCTACACCACACTCCAGCAATGTCAAGTTTTCACAGTCTACCCCTCATAACTCACACACCTCTGAAGTATGCACGTATCGGCCACACTATCTGCCATTTGAAGTTGATCATACCAGAATTTGTTGTTTCTGTTTTTTTACCAGATACATTTCAACTATAGCTTACACGGTATTAGCAAGCAAAAACAAAATACACAACAACAAGGTAGGAAAGTTACCGCTGCCGTCGCCGCCACCGTATAATTAATTCGAATTCACATACGTGAATAAGCTCATCTCATGACAGCGCCGTCAGTACTTCACAGTGCATCGGGCCGATCGTACCACTGCCATCGCAGACGCCTCAATTTGACCGAAAATAAGCAAATACAAAATCTAGTCGAGTCCGGTTGGGAAACGACGGCAACCCTTCGTCGCGTGATCGTTTTTCGGATTGTTTACACCCGTTTTAGCCTTAACGGTGTTCGCGGATCCAAAGTCGTTTAAAACTTGGTAATCAAATCACCACGGATAAGTGTGTGAGGCAGTGCTTTGAATAGCTCTTAAGAAAACAAATGCGCGGAAGCTGCTTGCTGCAGTGATTCCAGTTTATCTGCCAGTGAAGTGTTGAAAGATATTGTGTTTCAAATATGAGAACTCTGTTGGATGTGATTCGTTGTAAAATGGTGCAAGATTATTGATGCTTGTGATTGCATAGTTTCAAAGCTTAACTCGTACTTGGATTACTTAAAGAATGGATACGCATGCGATTTCGTTTGCAGCCCTACTGATCGTCTGTGGATTGAATGGGATTTGTATGTTTCTTTTTTGCTTAGTATCTATAATTACTGATTGTTAAGTGAATAGCCGATATTGGTATTGTTGTTTGTAAAACAATTCACTGATTTGTGCAAACTTTAAGCTTCTTAATCTTAAACAAAGGGGGTTCGATAATTCTGAATAATACCGTCATATTTTACCCAGTTAAGGGTACAACACAAGTTTTCATTTTTTTTTTCGCTAAATCTCTGCTTAATTGGAAGCCATATTGGACAAATTGTGGAAACATAAGTCGCAATAAATCTGAAATCTAAAAATTTTAACCAAAGGAAGTAAGTATCGGTCGTTGTGTTTTTTTTTTAATCAAAGTTGACGTTTTCTGGCTGCGATCCGTGACGGATGCTGTGGGGTGCTTGTTCAGCATCCACTTTGAACTAATGTTTAAATTAAGTTATGATGTTAATAATTGAGTGGCACTACAGCCCACAAGGGACCAAGGCCTAACTTCAACAAAAACTATTCCTATTATGCATGCTTCGGTTCTCCCATGAGAATCCTCAAATTTCACTATTTCGATGACGATGAGTTACCATTTCCGGTCTTCTGGAATCTTACCGAAATTAATATTCTTCTTCACACACAGCCAGTTAGTTTCCTTGAGGTATTTCCTAGTTTATCATGGTTGGTATAGCATAAGTTTCCGATCATTGTCTCCCTAACTGAGAGCAGATAAAGTTGATATAAGGATCCTTGGCATGTCTGCTTCCTTCGATTGCAACAAGTTCAAAGATTTATTGTAAGACAGTTCTGATTGGCAGGTAACTGTCTTCTACAGTTCCGTGTTCATCCAAATTCAACCCCAAAGGAAGGATATTGTTGATAGATAAAGATGACGACATCCAATTTGAATAGTATTCATGCATAAGACATGAATAAAATTAGTGATGTCTTATGCAAACGTAAATCAAAATCAGTTTCGAGAATAATTCTTGAAATTCCTATTATACGAATATATTATGTTCTTCTATATACTGATTTTTGTGAGGTTATACTTTGTTTGGGAGAGTTTAGAACAAGTCCTTCAAAATGTAATTGTCTCCGAAAGGAAAGTAATCACACGTACACAGCAATAAATTGTTTGTTGTTTCTCTACCAAACTGTACACAAAGATTGTCTTTTTGATGACTTCATGTGAAGTTACATATGTTGTGGCAATGCATCTTCAGCAGTAAAACCAAAAAGTTGGACGGATACAAAACCTTCGTCATCTGAAACCCAGTGGGTACCAAGAGTTCGTAGATGTTGACCATATTGAAGAGAAGAAGAGGAAGAAGAGTTACTTGACGGCTTAGTTGAAGCCAAGATCAAAAATTCTTGAAACATGTTACGAGTACGTACGACTTGGAAAGCTTCTTTAATAACATCATGCTCCATTTTTGAACCTTTAAACTCTCTGATATCTCTGCAAGCGAATTCGTTTTCCACGCTCTCTCCACGTTCTTCATCTCAATGCTCTTGAATCCCAATCACGCACATCTTGAATATTAGGCAGAAAAAATGGAAATGTGTTTTAAGTTGACGGTGCCGAAGGAACGCTCCTTCTTCTGGTGATTGTAGTTTTTTAAACCAATTTGCATGGTCTCCAAGCAATAAGGGTTGCATTTTCTGCATCATAGCGCGACATACTCGTATGAAATAAAATTGTGTTTTATTCGGGCTTAATAATAATATTAATTGAGTGGCACTACAGTCCACAACGGACCAGGGCCTAGCTTCTACAACAACTACATTTTTTTGTCGACTCCGAACGGCGAGATTTGAGAAGCTTTTCATAGACAATTAAAACTCTTTGAGTGTTGTCAGCAACTCGATGGTGCCGTGAAAAAATGCTAGGTGTCCCGTCCGGGAATCGAACCCAGACTTTCTGCGCCGCAGTCGATGCACTTACCACTACGCCACGGCGACCACTTTATTCGGGCTTCCTTGAAATAATAAAAAATTTGGATAACTCTACAGTCCAAAAGGAAGCAAGACATAGCTTCCTTAGCAATTAATTTTGTTGTGACAGAAGTCGAAGCAACCACGATAATCAAAGCATATGAAATTGAGACATAACATGTTTTTTTATTAATCCACTTAAATTAAATACTTGTTTAATGGAATAGAGATTGAAAAAAACCCGAAGAAAACAACAAACTAAAAAAAAATTGTTCTCCTCCTCTTGCATCTGTCAAACATTCACACAACAACTTCGACGTGCAAATATTATTCGTACGTTTTTTTATTATTATATTTCAGACCTTTTTTTTATAGAGAAGCAAATATAGGAATGCAAAAGGCGAAAGTTTTGTATTTAGACATTGAAATTTATTATTCATTATTATCATTCATTTTTCGTCGACACAGTAAGCCATTTGTTTATACTAATGGATGAATCACTATTGACTATTGAAATGGGATACCTTACAACGAAATTGTGTACGTCCCCCTCTCATTAAGGTTACCTTGGTCAAAAATAATTGGCAGAGGGGTCTATTTTGAGTAACGTAAATATTTAAAACTTCACCTCGAAATTTTTGTACCGCATCTATTAAATGCTGGTGATAGCGGCTAAAAAAGAATGTAGACACGTTCTCGATGAGTTGGAAATTCAGTTAGAAATATTCTTTGTAACATCGGTGAACACAAAATTAATCAGCTGAAATATTTGAACTAGTGGCATTCTAGTTTCTAAATGCAACACATGTATGTATATGTAGCAGCATGCCGAAAAATTCGGAATTTAACTAAACACTTATTGTAAAATTGCTGATTTTACAATAGCCAAAAAGAGTGAGCATTTAAATTTCCTTGTAGTAAAACCGCCGTCAAGTAATACTTGCATAACATAAATAACAACAACTCCGTTCAGTTATTCCTTTGAGAGCATTAGAAGACCAACAATAGAATTTTAATTCAAGTGAATTGCAATTTCTTGACTAACCAATGTGACCACAGCACCTTGAGTCTCTTCAGGATTCACCAATTTATGCGGAAGTACCAGACCACAAAAGTAAAGCTATTTATTCGAAATTATGCAGATCATAGTGCAAACGTGATACAATTACAAGTTCATAAACATTTAAGTAAATTGCACAAATCGCTCGCATTAACTATGGCTCTTTCGAAATTGTATGCGTATCGCATTTAACGCGGCGCAATGCATACGAATAGTGACATTATCCAAAAAAACACTCTCACAAGTGACCGCTGAATGGGGGAGACAAGAAAAATAAATAAACGCCAAAATACGGTGAAGGAATGAATATTTTAATTGATTTCAATAAAAATCGAGGCAACCTTGTTCTTTTAATTGCACCGTTCGCTAACAGGATGAGCATAGTTTTGATTTTTAATAACTCTTGTGCGTGGGTATTTCAAGAAACTCCTATTGTGGCCAAACAAGGTCAATTTTGACGTGTTTACTCTAGTTTCTAAAACTCTTAGAAGATTAACTATTGGCAATTCAAATGCGTATTTGCTTGACTCCGGGGAATTGTATGGTGTAAAAATATAAGAAGTGTTCGTTAAGACATCTCCACGTGATACCCAAGAAGTAATTCTTGATTTTCATACACAGCAGAGAAGAATGGAACCGCAACCCCCCTGGATAGAGACGGAGCTCAAAAATTTCGGGAGACAGGTTGAAATACGTAAGCAATGTAGGAGATGGAGTAATGGGATCAAGATGTAGGCGACACAGGAATAAACTATATTCAAAGACGAACGTTTGGCTATCAATAAATACACAGAACCAGAGATAAAAAATATCACAATACAATAATATATTTATTCTCAGGTAGCCACGCTATTCTTAAGGCGCGTGAATATTCTACTAAGAACTCCAAGGATATCTGGAATCCTCACAATGAATTTCAAGCCTAATGTTTCCTCCTCATTAGTAGATAGTAAGGCATTATAAATCAATGTGCACTTGTACTTCCTCTGGCTCTTCCTCTGTACCCTTGGCCAGTGATATAACCTGACTTCGAGAGACATGAAACCTAAAATATTGTATTTTGAGCCTTCTTATAACATAAATCAAACACTTAAAGGTATTAAGCATTTAATCAAAGGCCAAAGAATGTCTACCACTAAGCAAAGCTGACCTGTGATT
The DNA here is from genome assembly GCA_944738645.1 of Eristalinus sepulchralis. Taxonomy (NCBI): domain Eukaryota; kingdom Metazoa; phylum Arthropoda; class Insecta; order Diptera; family Syrphidae; genus Eristalinus; species Eristalinus sepulchralis. The sequence continues at coordinate 40,378,213 of OX122882.1, forward strand.
GCTGTTGGGGATATTAGCAGCAACCGACACCTATAAAGGCGTTGTAGTCAGGCAAAAAAAAAAAAACAAAACAATATTACATCTTTCAATAGCCTTCATGAGCCTAGCCTTGGATCGACTCAGAACAGTCAGCAAAACTTAAAAAGAGGAAGAGACGGCAATCTATGAAAACTGTCGAACTTTCAAAGGCAAGATTAAAAGCCCTAGATCAAAGATTAACAAATACAGCTAGATGAAACATAAATGAAAGTCAGTGCTTACATTAAGGAATTATTTTTGACGCTACATTGCTTTGACTCGTCATCACTTCTGAAAAACTGTAAAATTCTTGTTTAAAAGCATAATTTCACAGGCCCTGTGTCGCAAGCCTTGCTTGAAAGCCTTATAAAAGATGCGCTCTTTTGCACGCCTTTCTTTTAAGGGCTCTGCTTTCCAAGCTTTTCCAGGAGGCCCTATTGCGCAAGTCTTGTTCGCATACCTTATTTGGCAGGCCCTATTTTGCAGTTGTTTTTGGAGGCTGTTTTGCAAACAAGGCCGCTTCAAAGCAATTGCTTCATTCAGACGACCCAAGTGTTGACAATACACATCCGTATTAGGAATTTTGCTGTAGGAGAGCAGTTCGTTATCGATAAATCCCTGTCAATCCCACCAAATACACCATTTTCTACGCGCACTACTCCGAACACGACGAATTTCATTTCACGGTATTTTAAGTGATCCACCATTTACCAGCAATCAGTCGTCCAAATGTATATACAAAAAAAGTGACACTACAGCCCAAGCGATGTAGACCTTTCTGCTTTAGCAACTACTCCTGTAACGCGTGTTTATGTTCCATCATAAGTAGAGAGGCACTACTGCTTCCTTCCGACTACAAAACCACTAAATTTGAGAAACTTCTTATAGAAAATGTGTACACCTTGAAGGAAAGAGTAAAAAAATACAATTGGAACGTTTAGCCGTTTTGGTCGCTGTGGCGTAGTGGTAAGTGCACTACAGCGGTGCAGAAAGTCTGGGTTCGATTCCCGAACGGGACACCTAGCATTTTTTCACGGCACCGCCTCTTTCGAGTTGCTGCCAACACTCAAAGAGTATTAATTGTCTATGGAAAGTTTCTCAAATCTTGCCGTTCGGAATCGGCAAAAAACTGTAATTTTTAATTATTATGGAACGTTCAGCCTAAGAATCGAGTAAAGTGACCCCCTACAGCACAACATTATACAGATCCTGTTTTTGATTCACCAAAAGTATGGTGAAAAATTATATATTTCAAAGGTTTGTGCTTTTCCAGTTACCTTTTCCGCGTTAAAAATTTAAAGGAGAAAATTGGAAATTGTTGACCAAAACCATTTTGCGACTTGTTACCTGTTTCGATGGAAAGTGCTCAAATCAGAAAATCGGATATTCAGTTTCAATGTCCATCCCCACAAATATTCGCCCATTACTATCATCTCGTCCAGCTTAACACAAACGTCAAGATAGTCCATCCCTATGCACGCACACTCTTTTTTTGTGTATCCACTTATTAAACGAAAACCTTGCAAATCTGGATTCAAAAACTTTATTCAAATAGAAACTGCGATACTCAAGCTATCATTATGCGAAAAAAATTACTGAGTGCATGCAAGTTGTGATAAGTGTCGTCGTCATGAGGCTTTAGAATTCGTTTTAGCCAATTTCGCATCACGCACGCAGAAGAAAACCACCCAAGCGTTGCACTGTACCTTGAATCATAATCGAGGGTTCCGAACACAAATCATTAGCTCACAAGCGCACCTATCAACAAACTACAACAACTTATCTAATTACCACAATTAAACCGAAGCAATGCTTGTCGTCAGATTCTCTGTAATTTTCTTTCGATAATTGATTTCAATTGAAAAGACTTTTTTCACTGAAACACGTCGTCTATCAATTTTTGTCATTCGCTTGAATAATGATTCCAGGGAGATTGCAGCTTATTGACAGACTTCTTGTGCACTTTGTGCACTCCACCAAAGCCAAGGTTTATGACATAATTACATTTGACAAGAGCCAACTCCACTGGAAAGTGTCAACTGCGCAGCACAACAGTAAGTCAATACAGCGTGAGCAGCATCTGACCTCATGCACTTGCCAACTTTATGCACTTGAATAAAACAAACAGTGGCACAGTGCTGTCGCTTGCGTTTGTCAACAATTGATTTTGTTTCGGTTTGAACTCATTACCTTTGGAGCCTTCACACAGACGACCCCAGCAACGCCAATGTTTAATTTCAGAGCATGCTACTGCATCGTTATTTCCCTAACCTTTTGAGCGTTTAGTTGGAAAGTTAATTTCCGTAAAAGCTTAGTGAATTTATACACAGTGTTGCACCGATTTGTGAAGAACGCGTGTTGTGTAACCGGCGTAGTGAGTTTAATCTGCCACTGAGTCACATGCTTAGCCGACGTGCCTAACGATGAGAAAATAAATGGTTTTCGGCAAATGGCATTTTTGCCAGTTAATGAATTGCTATTTTTTTCGGGAAAACTAATTCTGTAAGGAATGTCGGCTTTCGAGCATTTGAATGACGGTGCCTGTTGGGCATTTATGTATGTCAAAGCTTTATGGTTTAATGAAACTAAAACCAAATTAGTGATAGATGGAAACATTTCTTATTTCCCAGAACCCATGGGATCATTATGATTCGTTGTTTCAAGCACTGCCTGAAGTGAGGCGTTTGTGTAAGCTCGTGAATCTCGTCTTGATTGATATAGAGCACTTGCTAGTGTCCTGGTTCGAAGGGAGAAGAAATCAATAGCTTGTTACAGGGCGTCTTCAACAAAAATTCAGCACTTTGCGACGAAGCTCAACAGAAGAAGAACCCCACTTTCCAAGGCTTTAAGGGTAACGAAAAAAAGACGTAAATTCGGCATAGTTAACCTGTGGGCGCAGCTGTTAGCTGTGAAAAGTTTAGTTAGATATTTTGGCATTTGGCACACTGGTACTGTTCTGACAAAAGCTAGGAATGTCTGTACTGTGGCAATTTGCTTGTTGCACAACAGCCAAATTGATATCAGGATGAAGATGATATATTACATGGCCCTTATCTGGTCAAACATGATGTACGGGTGTCCAGAATGATTCAATTTGAGGCCTTTGAAGATGGAAGAGATGAGGGTGTTCAAGAGGCAATGCTTTCGGATATTTCTTAAATTGTATAGAACACCTGAATCCGAGCAGAAGAAATTCTACCACAACGAGATCTTATACAACGAGTCAAATCGAATCAGGATAGATAATTGCATTTTTAAGCTAATTAGAGGGCATATTGCACGAGCTATGACTTCTTCCAACAGTTGGATCTTTGAGAGATGCCTTTTTTCCAACCCAAGTACTTCTCTGCTCAGATTCGAAAGGGCTGCTAGAGGATACGGAAGGCTGTCGTATCACCTTCCATGTTGTTCACCAAACAGTGAACAGGCGACTCCAAAAGGAACTGGACGTCGCTTTTGGCCACGAATAGCTTCTCGCTTCATCCAGACAGAATGTCATACGGGTAACTGCATCAAAGTCTCCAACATGTGTTTACAGTTCCAAATACAGTTTCATATTTATTTTGTTTGTGAGAGGCATAAAAATTGGAGGTGTTGCATATTCGGTGATATACTCCTGTGGAAAAGAATGGATCAAAGAATTTGCATTTAATTTTGTGTGAAAAATTGAATAAAGTGCTCAAAAACGCTTGAAATGTTGATAGTGGAATACGTTGACTGACATGACTCTGAGACAAGAAAAAAAATGTTTACAAGAGGTACAAGCTTTTTAAAGAAAGTTGAGAAGATGTGAATGAGGACGCTCGCCCTGGACGCCCCAGCACATTAACTACTGATAAAACTGTTTAGAAAGTACAACAAAAAATGTTATGGAGAATCATCGTATCATTATAAGAGAAGTTGCTGAAGATGTCGGCATATCGGTTGGCTCATGCTCATTTTTCGGGAATTTAGCGTGTGACAGCAAAGTTCGTTCCAAAATTGCAGAATTTTCACCATAAAGAAGTTGCATAGCATCTTTCAGGAATTCTTGAATCAGCCAACGACGACCCTGTTCCTTTTTTCTGAAAAACGAAAATTCACCTTATTTTTTGAACAGACCTCGTATCAAGTTTATAAAATCCACATTGCAGCACGTTGCTAAAACTCTTTGTTCTCATATTCAAAGTCTCGTTAAGTTCATGTAGATCGTAAGTGTAATTATTTTTCCTTCATTACTTTAAAGCACTTTATCGGAATCTACCGCAATTGAAAATTATGCCTGTCGTTAGCTTCCCTTGCTTAGAACAAAATTAATACCGCGGTAGTTTACGCAGTCATTAGGGTCGCCGTGGCGTAGTGGTAAGTGCGTCGACCGCCGCGCCGATAGTCTAGGTTCGATTCCCGGACGGGGCACTTTGCATTTTTCACGGCACCACCTCTTTCGAGTTGCTGACAACACTCAAAGAGTATCAATAGTCTATGAAAAGCTTCTCAAATCTCGCCATTCGAAGTAGGCAAAAAACTGTAGGTCCCTTCTACTCGTGAGAGACTGTAGCACGCATAACACGAGTAGTTGTTGTAGAAGCTCGGCCCTCGGTCCCTTGTGGGCTGTAGAGACACTCAATTATTTTTATTAATTATTATCAGCCAAATAACGCTGGGGTTTCATTCGTCGATCTGATACATCTCCAAGGTATTTCTTTATGATTCCGCAGTACACGTCCAGATCACCTCCAATTCATCCAACCCTTAATCCTGATCGTCCTATTGGTACATTTGTTTTTTCACAAGTAAATGGAAGCTATTGTTAATGCCGATTCCAAATGGAGAAGTTGAACTGTTTTTCATAAACAAATAAAATTTACTAAATATTGCCAGCTACCCTAGAAAGACTAAGTCGTAAACAAATGCGAGATGGACTAAAATCTAGTTCAAGACATAAACCTACACCCTGGAGTATAGGAAGAGATTTAGCTCTTACCTTCTATGTACGCCACATCACAAATATTTCTTCTTTGCCTCTTTTAATTCAGCCGAACACCGTTCATCCATCATCGACCAGAATGAAGCCACAGCGGTCAGCCGCATGAACTGCGTTTCTATTGCCAATTGTCACTATTTGTCCCATCAACCTTCACTACAGTGGCTCATGAACAAAGAACCAGAGTGTAGCATCTTCAGCACACATGTTATTAATTCCACTCACTAATGCCAGGTCCCAAAACTCAATTTCTCAATTTTTTAGGGACACACAACCGACAGCCACATACATATTACAATCGTTGATATCTTTTTTCAGATTCCCTTCTCCTCAAATGTCCAGTACATCAGCTGCATTTTCAAAAAATCGTCGGTTTCCGACCACCAGTCGAGATGATGACCAACAAGAATGTGCTCTACTCAGCCGACCCGGTGGACCCGTTCGAGCCCATAAACTCCATCTGCTGGGACCTCTGCCAAAACGACGAGAACTGCATATCGTACGTTCACCTCCTGGACTCAAACAGATGTCACAGCCTCTCCATATTCGACCTCTCCTACCGGTATCACACTCTGGGACAAGACCTTGAGCTTATAGCCGATAGCAATGCTATATACTTCGAGAAAGCGTGTCTAAAGGGTGAGGTCAAGTCGAGTTCGTTTCTGCAAAGCATACAATTTAAACGTCTTATTCAAAGTCCCCAGCAGCTGTACGGACAAACTGTGGATCATCACCAGGATCCCGGGCAGTAGTTTAGTCCTGCGCGGCAAGAAGACCCTCCCAACGTTGGTGACAAAGCGCGAGTGTGCTGAACGTTGTCTGTTCGAGTCGGAGTTCCCGTGCCTGTCAGCCTCTTTCACACCCTCCTACAAGAACAACCAAGCCCGGTGAGTCAACCCAGAGGATGACCTCACTGCAGACTCATCCATATTCATAGAGCACCACTTTACAAAGGAAACACACATTTCCACGGCTTTGATCATCACCCCGTAATGATATCATATTTCTCCCAAATTAATGAACCCCGTCCCCCATCGTTTCAGGTTTAGCGAGCAGCTTCCCAGGAATGAACGCCTCGGTCGATGCATTCTGAGCGACAAGGATAAAACTCTTCAACCGGACGCCTTTCGGGCGGCTTCGTTCGACGAGGAGTACATCGAGAATCAATGCTACGAGCGGCCGATTGAAAGCGAGAGCTGCTCCTATGAACTCTATTCAAATAGCACATTCATCTATGCGGAACTCAGGCATAATGGCCTAACCCAGAAAGAGGTGAGTGCGAACGGAAGGGCGGGCTCGACGGGGCTACGGCCAATCCATCATGGGTGGCGTTGAATATTGTTGTGGGAATTTTTGATTTACATTCGATTCTCTGATTCTCCCTCTGGGCGTTGGCTCTCGGTGTGGATGTGTTTTCCTCTTGGGCGCACAGTGCCAGGCGAGCTGTTCCGGAGAAACCAAATTCTACTGTCAAGGTGTTTCGTATTTTCTGGATCAAGTGATTGCCAACTCGGAGTGCTATTTACATTCCGAAGATATCATCTCGATGGGACCGAGGAGCCTGAAACTCAAGCCGATGTCGGTGTACATGCGGAGGGTGATGTGCTTGGATGGTACGTATTAATTTTAGGAATCTTTTGTATTGTTGTTGTTTGGTGCTGGTGGTGATGGAATGTTGAGATGATTCGGTTGTTAAGGTGTGTTGGGTCACGATCTGTGACACATGTCCAAAAGGTATTTACTCGTCTCTAAAGTGAGCTGATTGAAAATGAAAAATTATCTCGACTGTCGTGAGCTTGAGATGAAGATATGCAAAGGGGTTGCAGTCGGTGTTAGGTGAGGGGAATCAATCTCCCACTGAGATGCCTCTGTTAAGATTATAAATTCAAGTAGTACTGAGCAACGGTTTTGTTGACAATAGTGTGGCGAACCAGTGCTACGAGCCTGTCTAAATATAGACATGTTGTATAGAGGTGGGACGTGGAAAGTTATGTGTACAATCTTTGCTTCGAATTGCGTTTTCGATATCTGGATGAAAGATTCAGTCACGGACTTTAGTGTGACATTGAAGTTTCATGCTGCTTGAAGATCCGGACTATTGGAGAAGATTTACAGAACACCAGTGATTGAAGTAACAAATAAAAGTGGACATCGATTCCAACCTTTTAATCGCTCCTGCATGAAGAAGAGAATGTGGGTGATGAAAGTGGAAAATATGCAGGTAGCGATAAAACTCAGACAAGGTGGAGAGGCACAAACAGCGCCATACGTAGAAAATGAAGACGGGCATTGCTTCTATCTCCGGGCAGCTCTCGTATAATTCTTTCACATTTACAATACCAAATTGAATATCAACTACTAAGGACTTTAAATAAGTGCTAAAGATTGTCCTTTTTCCAGACATTCGACTGGAGCGCTGTCATAATAGAACAGGTTAAGTTGGGTTGTGGGCCTTCCTTCTGCAAAAGTATGACTCTTTTCAATAGATTTGACAATCTGAGAAGTCCGGTGGCGGTGTGTCTGTCCGTCCCTCTGGCAATGTCACAATCTCAATAATTCCTAGCAGTGTCATGCAGTACAGTCTTACTGACAGTACTGTGACACCCCCCTCATTATTACCTAGACTATTGCTAACTTATATTCATGCACAAACATTGAGTTAGATAATTTCCCTTCTCCTTACACAGCGCCAGCAGTTACCTTATACTACCGCCGCATGGCAAATATTTACCCAATTTCGCAATTATCGCATTACACTCATATTGAAGCACATCGGCTTTAAGGTAGTTCGACACTCAACAACCACGATTGCATGGCTAAAGGGTTTTTTTTAAATAACAAAGTAGCTTCCTCTCATAAATTACATAGTCGCCTGCAGTCTTGCCAATTCACATAAACTTTTTTTTACCTCGAAAAACTTTATGCACTTGTGGTAAAACATAGCAAGCTTTAGGCGACAGAATTAATTAAATTCTACCGTGGATTGCATATATTAACAAACAATCGGGGCAAAGACGTCAACGTTTGGTAATTTAAATTGCTAATGGGCATATACTAACCTAAATAATCAGACTGTATACATAGCAGCCTGGTTTAATACCATTTTCACATTTTTCCAGTATCAGTTATATGCAATAACGATGAAATGGTCATTAAGTACTCCCCAAAGGACTGGTTTCAAGGGAAAATCTACGTAAGCTCGCATTCACAAAATTGTATGACAATCGGGAATGGAACGAGGTTAGAAGGTTGCATGGACTTTGGATAATTGAATACATTTAAATGTGAAATATTTTCTATGTCACAGATCCAGTCTTCTTCGCCTGCCAATTGGAAATGAGATTCAAGAAAAACGTTGTGGCATCCTCCGCGCCTATGAAGTCACCAAACAATACCAAAGGTGAGTAAAAATATTTTATTTTTTCAAAACCAGCCGCTTCTGAGCGATTGCTTCTTTAGACAATCAATTAGAGGAGTAGCTGGTAGAAGATGAATCTCTGCCAATACCACTAAACTCAGAGCAGAGAGATTAAACCTTTCTATCAGTAAATCCCGGCGTGGACACCGTTTTCGTCGGCTGATTGCTACTCGACAACGACTGTTTTCGCATGATGAAATCAACTGCCTCAAAAATGAATCGATATTGTTGCGATTCAGTATCGAGTTACAAATAGAATTCCGGTCTATAAGATTCTTCTGTCTTAACTCACCCATACATACAGTTTTTTATACAGTTTTTTTTTTTTTTTTGTATCCAGCCTTTTTCCTTTTTTTTGTGCATTGTTCAGCACCTGTGTGATCCGGATACTGCTTCCTGACGGTCGTTTTCAACGATTCCCATCGTTTTGTGAACACTTTTGACAATTGGCCTTCCGGGTCATGGATCTTATTAAGCCTTAAAAATACCTGGACAGAAACGACGAAGCCTAAATTGAGCATGTTTGGCTGTAACAGTATCAAGACCATAAACCTTATTCACATTTCAGTCGCCTGACTTGCACATTCAAGTTTATCGAAGAAAAACTGTAGAATGTATGTTGTGGGTGCCGCGGCGTAGTGGTAAGTGCGTCGACCGCCGCGCAGAAAGTCTGTCACGGCACCACCTCTTTCGAGTTGCTGACAACACTCAAAGAGTATTAACTGTCTACGAAAAGCTTCTCAAATCTCACCGTTCGGAGTCGGCAAAAAACTGTAGGTGCCTTCTACTTGTGAGAGAACAGTAGCACGCACAACACGAGCAGTTGTTGTAGAAGCTAGGCCCTGGTCCGTTATGGGCTGTATTGCCACTCAATTATTATTTTTAAGTAAGCGCATATGCGCAAGCGAAACTAAATTAGTCAAATGCAAAGCTGTCAATGAAACTTTTTTATCATCTTTCCATTGTAAATCAATGAAACAAAAAGATGAAGTCTTGACAGTCAAATGAAGTTAGCAATGCAATGTACTTGTATTAGTCCCGTTTACATCCACCACGTTTGAAATAGATGACTGAACCAGCTTTACAGTGAAGTTACGTCACTCAAACGATTTAAGTTTCTTGAATGAAAAATCAAAATGAAGTCATGGCCATCAATGCTTCAAATTAAGAAATCTGAGATTAAAAATCGTATAATAAAGTTTAAAAAGAAGACCTCTTAATTTGCTACGTATAAGAAAATGGGGCACCCAGCCAAAAGATGTGCTATTTAGAAATACACCTTGACTAACTCCCAGGTCCATTTCTAATTTAAGCGCCTGTCGCTTGGAAAAAAGATTTTACTACATTTCACAACTTTTTTTACAATTTTCTCTTTCAGAACATTTATATCAGCTTTAGTTGTAATTCAAAATAACCTCAACGTGCAGACGCAGGGAGATCGTCTAATCAAGGTTGGCTGCATTATCAGCAACTCAACAACATCAGGGTCGCAGCTTCCCAATGCCATCGCACTTGGTTCGTCCCTCGCGTTTACGCAAAAGTAAGTTAAAATAATCATCATTAAGCCGATGATATGATATTTCTCGGAATTCCATGATTTCAGTGAGTTACCAAATGAAGGTTCAATTCTTTTGAACGACACAAGCCTTGAATTCCCACGAATCTTCATGCAAGTCATCGATTTGAATGCTCGGCACGAAACAAACGATGTTCAAATTGGCCAGAGCCTCGAGCTACAAATCATCGCAGATCCACCCAACACGCCGTTCGACTTTGACGCCATCTCTTTGGTGGCCAAAACGAAAAACGACACAAATTTCATCGTACTGATCGATGAAAGAGGTTGCCCGACCGACGTGACCGTCTTTCCCGCCCTAACAAAAGTCACCACAAAGAACAAGAAACTTCTGTACGCCCGATTTCATGCGTTTAAATTTTCCGGCACACCACGAGTAAGCTTCGACGTAAAAATTACTTTCTGTCCAGGAAAATGTCCCCCGATCATGTGTCAACAAGGATATATGAAGAGATCACGAAGGGATGCCGAAAGTGCACACATTTTCGGAGAGTCCATTCAAATCAAGAACCCACTGTATGTGTCGACCATAGTGGAACAAAGTGCGAGCGAGCCTGACTTGGACCAGGAGAGCTCAATATCAACCGAAACCGTCTTCAAGAACAACACACAGTCAAGCCTTCAATATAGCTTGGAGCAGCCAATAAATTACGACATTAACGTCCGCGGCCCGAATATTGTAGACACCAAAGGGCTGATCTATGGCGAAAAGGGTGTTGTCATAATTGCGGGGGTTGGTAAGACGCACATCATCTTTCTGTCCTCCATTTATGTTATTTATGTCAACTTCGTTTGCAGATGAGTCCTCTTCGGAGAATATTTGCATCAACCAGAGTCTTCTTATCGCCCTTGTGATCTTCTGGTTGATATTTCAGGTTGCCCTCATGTTCAGCTGCTGTTACCTGATCCAGAAGTACAAACGTCTTGCATATCTGGACGAAGAAAGGCGAAAGATTCAGGAGAGCATCGATTACTACGAGGGAAGACGTGTACACTGGGCAGATCAAGGTGGCTTCACTTTATAGATTCGTACAGAAAAGATTCGAATTCTTTTGGTACTTCAGCAACGTGTGGATGGCGGATTTATATTTTTTAAGCAATGAGCTAACTTGTGCTAAAGAGTTGTTATAAGAAACAAAGATGTTTATAAATTAAATAAATTAAGTAACTAGTCACATACTTTTGATTTTCGTATGAAAGAAACTGCGGGTTGTTAGATTGTCAGACCGATGATCTGCGATGCCTTATCCACATCAAATCGATAGTCTTGGAACACGCATCTTCCACAGTTATCTCTTTTTCGCTTTTAATTCTCAAATTTATATGGTGTAATTTCTTACAAACAAAACCACGAATGTTATCGCATTTCAAAAACAAACAGAAAAGAAGTCTCCATTTGCAAGCGAACTGTCAGAACGCACGAAAATGTGTCGGCCAAAAATTCTTTCGTTCGTATAGCGTTAGGTGTTGGGATAGCGTTTGGTGTTGAATTGGTGTTGGATTCTAAGCGTTCATCGACTTTAAACGGTTCCCCACAAAAGGGAGTGTGCATTTTCTCCACGGTACTGTGCTCTTTTCAGTCGTCTTTACAGCTGTTTCAACCGATATCAAATCTGACCGTCTGCGAGTACTGATTACTTAGTTTGCTTATCGATGAATTAGTATTCTGTGATATGATTTTGGATAACTTACCTGTCAAAGAAGAACAATAGAAAGAAAATTTGAACCAAATCCAAACACCTGCTTGTGAGATGACATTGACAGTGGCAACGATCCCAAAGATGGAGTATGGACAACTTTTTTACTCCCTTGGACAATTGAATTCCTACAGATACGCGAAATGAATTCCTACGGATCCTTGTTAGATGGATAGTACCACAATAACACTTATCAACCCACTTTTCTACCCATAAATGGCTGAGGAACAGTAATATATCGTAAATTGAATATAAATAGCCTCTACCCTGATTTGCTCAAAAGCTGCCGTCGTCGTAAGTGACCCATAATTAAATAAGGACTGCCGCGTCTTTCACAGGAAAACGGCGGCATAATTAAAGCGAAACTCAAGTTCAAAGTCGAATAGAATCCATTGGTTAAGCAGATATTTAAGCTTTCGTATTGGTACTGCGAAATTCTATCATCATACAATCATACAATCCAAATAACAGTAAACAATGTTGCGAGAGTTCTATTACATTGTCTAAGTAAAGTTTAGAAATGATAAGATTGATGATTATAAACTAGGTGAGCACTGCACTAAGTTTAGCAAAGTTAATGCCCGGACGTAACGCTCACATCACCAAAAAGGAACCTATAACAAAAGACGTTGTTGACCCCAAAATAACCAACCATAATGTTATAAAAACATGCGGAAACAAATCCCAACTTTAGGAGTCACAGAAATGTGGGCTGATTCACCTTACCGAATTCCAATCAGTCAGAAGTACCTCATATAAAGGATTTTCCAATTAGGACTTGACAACTTTTTTTTAAATACAAACCATTTGAGATATTTTAAATACTTTATAATCGGTTTGAACTACAATTAAGACATGAATGAAATGAAACTCGACTTCATATGGCTATTTGCACCGGTCGATTCGTTACACCCAAATTTGCAACGACTTGGCAACACCTTTCAACTGATACAGCAGCTATTTAGTGTTCAATGTTAACTTTAAGCTTATCCAACGTCTTCAACTTATTGGCATAAACTAATGACATAACGTAGCAAATAGTCCAACGGCGTTAAATCGCACAAAATATGGGGACAATCAACTGGCCCATTTATTGAAATAACAAGCTCACCGTACTTACTTTTCAATAAATAGATTGTAACGCATTCTTTGTGGCTTTTGGCACCATCCTGTTGATCGTAAAAGTTCAGAGCTTCCAATAATGTGACGATCGTATAATAACGCCGCCGGCATGCCAACCGCACCATTTAGTTATTTTTTGTGGGTGAAGTGGTGATTCATGAAGCGCGTGTAGACTTTCATCCAACCCATAACGGATATTATTGACGAACCCATTGAGCCAAAAATGAGCTTCGTCACTAAAGATAATTTTGCGAAGAAATTTATAATCTCGGCACATCTTCTCCAGACCCAATTGTAGAACGAACGTCTTTTCAAATGGCCCATTTTTTCAATGCTGAAGTCAGTTGATCTTGCATGGGTGTAGACCAAGACCCTTATACAAAATACGACATAATGTGGTCTAACCGGTGCAAAGTGCTCGAGAACACCGGCGTGGATTGGACTGATTTTGATTGTCGACCGAAAATTGGAGTTAACGCTCTTAAAGTTGCTCCGAATTTCTTTAAAAAAAAAGTTTATAATTTGCAGGCCTTGCTTGTTCGTGTAATTTAAATTGATGAGTTTACTGATTAAATTGACAGAGATAATTTAATTATAGGTTAGAAAAGTGCATTCAGAAATTAAATTCAAAGATGTCAAATCGCTATTGGAAAGCCCTTTATGAATGTTTATCTAATTGCTTCTGAGTACTCGGGTATAATTAAACTGTCATCTGTAGTGTAGATACTAATGTTAGCTCTGTACTTGTCTTTCAATTCGCTCTTACTTAAGTGAAGATTAGTAAATGAATTCAAATAAAACTCATCGAATTCCAACGTATGGATAATTGCCAAGCAGACTTGTAGTAAGTTCACAGAGTACAACGCGACGTTTAAAGCGTCATCCGATGCGCGGGAAATACCAATTACAGGTCTTTTTTATTTAGATAATTTTATTAAGTTTAAAAGCAATGATGAGATCAAAGTTTTACGCGTGTTCTTTTCTTCAGTGAGTGCCGCATTTACATTTTTTCAATCAACAATAGATGCGAAACGTATGAACAAGTGTCTTACACAATAGTTGAATTTACATTTAAGCGGTGATCTGTCTTTACATCGGAGTATTCAGGTCCGTCTTTCGCTGGTGTTCCTTTGGGGTATAGGGTTATATGGGACTTTGCCAGTTAAGCCTTTATGATGAATTGTATCCGTACTGGATTTAAAGTATTACGGCTCACATTTGTCGGATGTCGGGATCGTCGGGCAAATCGACTCTTTCGGCATATTACATGCCTTTGATATATGGATGTGAACTGAACTTCTAAATAAGGTGATCGGATTGGATTCCGGTTTCTTCTAAGACAGTTGTACCAAGAAATGTTACAGGGAAATGAGGTGCGCTCTTTCGTAGACCTTCTTGTTACTGTGGTGTTTCACTTGGCCCTTTGGCTGGCGGGACCTGTGCAGATTCGTAGTATATTCCTTTCAAGGACGAAGTGTTTATCGATGCTGATCTCTGATATATTGTATTACACAGGGAACTGAGCTGCTGTATAGTAGCGTTTCCAGAGCATCTCTTTTAAAGAGGACATGTCCTCTCCTCTTCCGATCTTCGATTTGTGGTGAGGGCTATGTGAACTGTGTTAACAAGTCGCCCTTGAATATGTTACATCTAACAGGCGGACATAATGACGCTTGGTCTGTTAAAAGCTAAGAAAGATTACCGATTTTGGAAACGAATCTATTTCTTTTACTCCTGTAACAGGTACCTGCTGGGGGAGGTACATATTTAGAAAAACAAGCGCCATGTGGTCCCCCCTTATGCTATAGTGTTTTCTCAGCTTTTATTTGTTTGTCTGGCAGGAAACCTGGTAGTGGTTGATATTGTCGGGCCGAGGCAAGGATCAGAGTAAGAAGACCCTTTTATTTAACACTAAGTGAAAAATCGCCCATCCTTACTACCAAATCACTTACTTATATACTTACTTGACTTTTAGTATATAAGTGTGTAGGCATTTATATATCGTTTTGTTGGACCGCGATCGATGTACTTCTTATTTGTGAAAGGAAATACAAACATATAAATACATACCCACCTACATCTGTTCTGGATTGAAAATAATAGAAACAAAATTTTTCATCATACAATGATCAAGTGTGATTCATCGTGAGGTTCGATTTGTAATGTAAAGTAAACATATAAATTTAAAATTGAACTTATCGGTAAAGGGAACAATTCATTGAATTTACATTTCGAAAACGACATTATGTAAGTGTTGGCCAGGTGGTAAAATGGTTTGTTAACCAGTTTATTGTTTCACGCGCTGCATGGATGAAACCAGAACTCACCGGGATCTTGAAGCACATAGTCTGTTAAAATGGACAAGTAGTTGAAAACGACTACAAATCGATCAATCACCGTCTTCGTGTACTCTCTCAGCTAATGCTAGTATAGGCTCTTCACTACACACTGGATGTAATATAACTGGTCGAATATCATCCACTAAAATAAACTGGGACCCGAATTTGCGAATGGCTTTGGCAAAAGTGGTTTCAGTAGGTCGATTCTGCGCACTGTAAGTTCCACGAATCTCATGAAAAACATGTCGCAAGATCGCTGACTTTTATTAAACCGAACAACAATTTGGGGACGTTTTTGCGGGGTGAACATACCGAACGATACTGAACAAAAATAGCAGAGCACTTTGTTAGGAGTCCTGCATGATATGCAAAAAAAGCGAATTGAAAATCAAATTTCACTATAAATCACCCAATATTAACAATCTTCTTGTTGCAGCTGAAATTGGGCCACTTTATGTTGCATATAATCCGACGTCTCTTATCAAGTATAAGTCCATAAATTCCAAGCGCATATTTCAAAACGGCTGCCCACCTAATTATCTTATATTTATATACAATAAACAATTGATTTAAAGAGTCCTCTCTGTAGACCGAAACGGTTCCATACAATATCTTGATTATTCCAGTCCGGTTATTTGGATTCAACGCCCAATTACATTGGGCGTGCAATTGGTGTTCGGATTTGTCACACCGCGCCTCGAGATACAACACTTAAGATGTCAAGAAATTGTAGAAAGTGCAGACATTGTACCGGCCCGAAGAGTTTTAGGTTTTGAACCAGTGGGACAAGAGAAGAGACCTTAATCAATTTGGAGAAAGTTGACGAAAGACCATGCTAGATTGAGAAGCATGTTGGTTGAGGCCCACATTCTTTATAACTGTAAGAAACCACAGATTCGTATGAAAAAGTATTGCTGAGTGTTGTAGACATCACTCAATACCCTCAACAATTTCTCAATACCATTAAAGTACATTAAAACCAGAAAAATCAATAATTTATAAAACAAGTTTAATTTAGATTTTTATTGATATTTCAATTTACTTAAAATAGTGTTCAACTTATTTCCTTGGATTATAGCTCTCCCACTTGCGGTGATTGAGCTTATTGAAGTCATCACAGTTTTCGGCAATATCCTTTAAGTACTTGGACAGCTTGACAAGCTCCTTGTCAGTCTGTCGATTGAAATGCGCCTTTCGAAAAGGACGAATTTTCAGTCCAGATTTCGGATTCATCAAAAAATTCCTTCTTATATCATCAAACATGATTGTATTCTTTGAGCTGTATTGCGGAAAGTTGCCCCAAATCACTCCCAACGGCTTTACATCAATCACCCCCTTTTCGGATGTGTGCACGGTAATCATTGCATTCGAATCTAGATAAAACATAATCTTGTAACTCTGGTGGGTGCTGACACCTAACAACTTCATTTTTTCCTCGATCCATCGCATTCCTGTGGCCGACCAAATCACTATGTCGTAGTCCTCGTAAGCGGTGGTGAGAAACTCATGCAAATACGGTCTCATCAGCTCCGCGCCAGTTTCCGCTGAAGAACGATGATCAAAAAGTGTATAATCAATATCTAAAACTAATAATCGCTTTCCCTCTCGCGGGGGATTCATCACGGTTATCTTGTACTCCTTAATGCGTTTTGCGATTTTGGCCAAAAATATAGCCGAATTCTCAACTGAAACCTCTTTCTCTTCTGGGTCATCAAAATCATCGATAACGTCGTCAATGCCTTCGGGACGATTGCAAGCATCCTCAATGTCCGCTTCGGTCGATCCAACCATCATCAACTTAAAATTTGGCTTCAATTCTAAACTGCTGATTTTTACATTGTCTGCAGCGGGTTTTCCTACAAATTAAAAATATTAATTTAAGGATGTTCAGCAGATTGTGTATATTTATACCTTTAAATTTGAGATTGAGCAGTTTTTGTCTTTCTGGTCGAACTTGAGTTTTCTTGAAAATCTCATGTCGCAACACCGCAACTGTATCCTGGTCGGTAAGGTCTGTTATGGGATACTCCTTACCGCTCCATTTAACGATGATAGTTGCATCCTTTATTTCTGTCATTATTGATTATAACTACAAAAAAGTGCTCCTTCCTTTGCTTCTTTTCTCTTATTTTAAAAATTTTATTAACAAATGCAGCCAAACGAATGTAGATTTTGTTGACAAAACATTAAATTTTACTGATGTCAGTTACCTCCTAATGTCATTTTAAAGTTATGCCAAGTCACTGTTTTCAGGTCGCTTAATGTAATTTTATCGAATTAGGATTTACATCGTCGCGTTCACGAGATCGAGCTTTGACACTTTCAGTAGGATATCGGTAACATGATACAGATTTTAATACTCTCATAGTAATCTACCCTCTCTGAAAAATATTGTATATAATTTTTTCGTTAATTGGGGCTACTATTGGGGCTACTATTTGTGAAACATTGTGCTCACAGCACATTGCGACCTGTAATATGTCAACACGTGGCCGCCTTATTTTGACTTGTACAATGGCTCCGATAGAACTTTCTAATTTTTTATTTTTCAGATATCTCTAAAGATGGCAATTTCATACTTGTACATTTTGTTATTATATATATATATACATCACCAAAGGATTATTAAAAAGTTTTAATTTTTTTTTTTTGGTTTAATTTTTTATTCGCACCCATGTAACATCTCAATTAAACCGGTGAATTCACAACGCCAACAAGTGTCATCTCACACAAACAAGTGACACATCTTGAGAGTTCTGCAATCGTTCTTGGTGTCATAATTCTTCCGTTCAAACCTAAAGTTAGTCGTTAGTGTTTTATTTTTTGTGTTTTTCTTTAAATAAATTAAGTAACTTTACATATTTTTATACTTGCTTACACAATAAAAGATTCGTAACATGTCCGAAAAGCCAACTGTATTAATATTGGGAGGTACGTAGCAGAAAATATCAAGAATATTACATTTTCCATTCCATCATTTTATCTACACCTTTGTTCTTTTTATTTGTGTGTTTTTTGTATCTTTTTGCATAAACAGGGTGTGGATTTATCGCACGTAACTTGGTTAACTATATAGTAAGGAATGATCTCGCACAGGAAATCCGAGTAGTTGATAAGACTCCACCACAAATGGCTTGGCTGAATGCGGAGCATACAGCAGCGTATGAAAATGAAAAAGTTGAATTCTGTAGTGCTAATCTAATCAATTCTGGTACGTTTGAGATAACATTTAAGTCTTCTGTTTATTAATTTAATTTGGCAATGACCAAAGAAGCCAATGTGCTTCTTCAACAGAATTACCTTTAAGTTTTGAATAACGTATCTTAAATCGCAATATATTTGTAGCATCTTGTAAAAATGTATTTATACCATCGAAGGATGGTCGAAACTGGGACATTGTTATTAATTGTGCTGCCGAAACCCGTCCAAATCAAACCGACGCCGTCTACAAGGAGGGAGTCTACAAGTTGAGCATAAACTGTGCAACAGAAGCTGCGAACATCAATGCCAAACGGTACATTGAACTTAGCTCAGGTAGCATCAATTCCAGCGAAAAGACCCCACTGAAAGAAGACTGCAAAACAGACCCATGGACAGCCGTCGCCAAGATGAAATTAAAAGTTGAAAAGGAGCTCAAATCGATGGAGAATTTGAATTTCACTATTCTACGTCTGCCTGTCGTTTATGGGCTTGGTGACAAACGATATTTAAGTGAGTATTTGTGTGGCAGACACATTGTTTCATCATGCATAAGGTGGTAACAACTACCTATGACTCAATCCTCTTTACCCATTCCATGCGTGGCTTAACGATTTTTTTTTTCTTCGCCTTTTCAGTGCCTCGTATAATAATTGCTGCGCTCTATAAATACCTCAATGAAACAATGAAGCTTCTTTGGAATGACGCAATGAAACTGAACACTGTTCATGTCCTGGACGTTGTTAGTGCCATATGGGAAGTGGCACACAATCCCAAAGCCATCGGAGAAACGTACAATGTGGTTGATGATTCGGAAAGTACTCAGGGAACAGTTAGTGATATTTTAGCTGATATATTTGCCATAAACGTCGATTACTGGGGCATTGTTATGTCGAATCTAACAAAGGTATGCCTTCAAAATTCAAACAAATGAAACACTCCCATTTACTCCTTTCCTCATTTGTTCCTTCAGTTAAGCATGTCGGATACGATAAGTGAAATCAACGACAAGCACATGGGACCATGGGCAGAACTCTGCCAAAAGGACGATATAACCAATACACCGCTAACACCGTACATGGACGAAGAGCAACTCTACCACAAGCACATGAATTTAGATAATTCAAAACTGAAGGAATTGGGCTATCAACTGAAGGTGCCGAAAATAACCCGTGATAATGTTAAGAGCATAGTTGATGATTATGTTAATCAGAAGCTGTTTCCAAAATCTCTTCTGATGTGATTTAGTGATGAGCGATGAAGGGAATTGTACGCAAACCTGATGATATTAATTTTTATTTTCTAAATTTTCACATTTAGATTTTCAAGTATTGAGTATTCTCTTTTTAAACGCGATTGTGTACTTAAACAATTGGCTGCAGACTTTATGTGCTTCCCAATTATTTTTTTTTTACAATTATATATTTTTGAAATCATATTTCAATGGAACCTGAGTGCTCTTGAAAAGCAGTAAATGAGACTTCTAGTGCCTAAAAATGGTATTTTTAAGATCTTTGTACTTCTATTTCTTATTCTTTTGAAATGCGGCAAATAAATGCACTTTATTGGTGGACTATTTCGAGCACATAAATACGTATTTCATTTGTTTTAGTCGGTTTATCACTCTAAGGTTAAGGTGTATAAAGAAGTTCACTCCTTGGACTTAAATCTTTGAATTCTCATTCGGTGCTTGTAAGAAATGTATGTCTGTGTTGTGCGGCAAAAACACTAATTAAAATCTTAATCGAATTTTGGCAAGATATGGTATCCTTTTTAATTTTAACGTTTCTTCAAACACAGGAGATACTTTCTCCCAGAAGAACATGCGAAATGAGCTGGTCTTCAGGTAAGTGTTGTCCTCATGTAAAAACTATATGAAACCAACTGAGTGTCAGTCCATTGGCCACCACTTACATTTTTAAGGAAATTAAGGAATTCTCTGCTTCAGGGCAAATGTAACCAACGCAAAAGACACATAGTGGGGATCCGAAGTAAGGACGTAATTTACGGCTCTGGAAACAATAACTAGTCGCGTCTTACCCTCATTTAAGACCTTTTCCAATCGCCCAGAATCTATAATAATTTAATAATTGAGTGGCACTACAGCCCACAACGGACCAGGGCCTAGCTTTTTCAGCAACTACTCGTGTTGTGCATGCTACTGTTCTTCACGAGTAGAAGGGACCTACAGTTTTTTGCCGACTCCGAATGGCGAAATTTGAAAAGCTTTTCATAGACAATTGATACTCTTTGAGTGTTTTCAGCAACTCGAAAGAGGTGGTGCCGTGAAAATATACTAGGTGTCGAACCCAGACTTTCTGCGCCGCGGTCGATGCACTTACCACTACGCCACGGCGCCCAGAATCTATACATTGGACAAAATAGCCGTCCGGAGATAACCCAACAAAGCTGGATACAAAAAGAATATCGATGCATAGCTACAACACAATTAAAGCCAAAGAACCTCTTGGATTTACATCTTTCAATTAATGCTGACTCGCAACAATATCGAGCCACTTTTGCAGTGGATGATGACTGGTGATGAAAAGGGCATCACGTACGACAACGTGAAGCGAGAATGGTGGTTAAGCCAAATTTAACGATTTTTTTTACATTCTGTAAAAATTCTCCTTGTGCCTTAAACGTTGTACAAGCCAGCAATGTTGTGCAACACCTTTATTATTTTACTGAAAACTATTATTGTCGAATGTATCAGACTCCAGCTTTAACTCAAAGATGAACCCATGCACTGCAGGTACCCCGAAGCGCTGATTGCCAATGAATACGCCGTGCACGCTACAATTAGTTCAATAAAGAGACAGTGGAGAGAAGCATTTTGGATTGAATATTTTATTTCGGCAATTACAAGGCTAAATGTATTCCATAAAGTTTCTTAATTTAAGAGTTAAAAGTTGGTGTTCGTTTTTTTTTAATTTACTTTTCTTCGATTTTATTTACTTAGTAAAATGCATTATTTCAATTTACAATCTAAAGAATAACAACAAACGAAACAAAAAATAGAAAGTAAACTAAAGTTAAGTTAAAGAGAAATTAGAATACACAATAAAATACACGTTTATCTTAGTTTAGTGCAGCGAAGCATGGCAGAAGGGTCTTCGGCTCCGAAGGTAAGGAAACGTAGATAAATAAGATAAGGTTAGGAAATACTTGAAAGAGGATGCTGCGCGTGCTCCCACTACACAAAATCCGTTTCCTAATTTGATTGGTACTGTGTTGGATGTTGCTGGCAATCAGGTGTGTGTGTGTGTGTGTAAGTTTGTTTATGTTTCTCTCAGTTACTTGGGTTATTATAAAGATTTTATTAATTACTTGCGGCAGGAGTTGATTGATGACGGACAATTGATAAAACCACCGCGTTCGATTTTCATGTTTTATACATCACGCCCGTCCTAAAAAGTGTCTTGCTATGCGAATTTTAATTATAACTATTCGTTTATCGTACGAATCGTGCTTAGAATGCCAAACCAGCATCGCGATAAGTTGTGAAGATCTTCTCGATTGAGTTGACATAGGCGGCAGTCCTAAGATCAAGACCCAAGTTGTAGCGCATTGCTGTCTTCATGATGGCACGCGCCGAGCGCTCCATGGTGTAGTCCAGACCGGAGTGCACAATATCCTTTTCAGAGGCACCAGAGATACGTTTCTGGAAAGCTTCCGATGGTGTTACTGGGATACGTCCACCGACACGTCCGAAGCGGCGCTCCAATGACTCTTGAACGGATTCTAAACGATAAAATGGAAAAAATAAGTTATTGTTGGGACGACAAAGATTCACGAACTGTATGTCTAAAGCAACATAACAGGTTAGTAGGCTTCATTTTAAGAAAGATGTAAGTAAAAGAGAAAACAAAACTTTCACATGCAGAAAAACCGTATTTTATCCACTTATGTACAGAATGTTGGTTTTGGTGTTATGAGATTTGAAAAGCTTGGTTGATGAATGAATTGGCTAAAGATTGATTAGTATTTATGGGAAAGCGAAACACTTTTTCAGGAATTATCTATACACCTATTGATTGAGGGGTTGTTTGTTAATACCTTCAAGGGGTTAGTGTGGGAGGGCCAAGAGCAGAAGGAGTATTTATATTTTTTATACTTATACAGGCGAGTCCAAATAAATCTGCAAAGAAACTTAACTTACAGAGATTCTTTTGCACAAGTGTCATTTTTGTATAACAAATATGATATGTTTACAGACGAGCACTCTTAGTAAGACTCTGAAATCCACCAACAGACACCGACACAACTTGTTAAAAATGTGAGGAAAATGGGGAAACTGGTGGCCAAGCAAGCACTCCGTTACGTCTTGTACGAAAGAAAATAGTCCAGTAGACCACAGTAATAATGGAAAATGACATGGCTAAGGTGTTGATATTTGACCAGTTATTAAGCTCCAAACGCAAGGGGTAGTATTACTAGCAAGGAAAAGTTGTCCAAAGACATAAAGGCATAAATAAACAGATTACTTTAGAACTCCCGAAAGGAGAGTGTGTGTTTGAGGAATTACAATGAATCAGGCACAATTTTTTTGCCCCCTGATTTTTATTTGTTTGTTGTTTCTTCCTATGTCTATTTTCAATCAGTATTCATAAACATACGTGAACGTTAAAGGAATTCAAAATAAGACAATTTGGTTTTCCCTTTATATATATGTATGTATCGAACGCCAAACGAACCGAAGAACTTCATCACTGTAGCATCGTCATATCGATAAAATAAAAATTTAATTCGTTAAAGTCAACTATCAATCCCACCGAGACAAATAAGGGAAGGAGAAAGAATAAGAGCCAACAACCCGCTCGCTCCTTCTGCGTTATCCCAATGGCTTCATACTTTCTTCTCTATTATTTACAGAAGTAATTGCAACTGAACTTGTTTGCAAAGCTAATTCTATAACAGCTAGATGATCGCTGCTGTAGAAGAGTCTTGTAGTATAAGAATCTCAATTTAAGTCCACAAAAAAAGAAAGCAAAAATATAGCAATGGTTTAGTAATGGACGACTAATTAAAATTGAAGATATCAAGAACAAGAAACAGATTGTCAATCGGTAAAGGCAATAAGTGTCATAATTGCTAACATTCAACAAACGCTCTCCTGTAACCAGTAGCATGTCTCCGTCCTAGTCCTCAACTCCCAAGGCTTACTCTGTGGATAATTTCAGTCACAGCAAAATAGCATACGGCGTTGGCAATTAGAGACAAGTTATCAACATTTGGGACACTTATTATCATCAAAAGACAGTCAGACAGAATTCCTAAAAGCAATATTAGCGAACGAGCAAAAATTGGAAAACATGAGGACTATCATCTCTTACGATTCAAAAGGGTATAAAATACGATCAGTTAATAATCCTATAATCTGAGACCGGAAAAGTGTTTCATAATCCCACAAGCACATGACTCTTAAACCATGCTTTGAAATGCAATGAACGTGTGTATACGACTAGAAAAGAAAATTATTAATGCGCTAATCTCTATGTCTACATCACAAAAAATATGTAAAACCAAAAACGGAAAAACGATACAAAGAAAACCAACATAAAAATGATAAAAGCCGAACAAGTTGATTTTCCGATCTTTGCCTGGAATGTGTTCATTTTTTTTTTTTTGCTTTTGTTTTGCGGTTTATAGGAAGAAGGGAGTAAGTTACGAAAATAATGAAGGATATAAATTAAGAGTTATACAAGAAATAATTCAAGAACTGTACCGTCAAGAACAAATCTTTCAATAGACTGTTGGACTGAGGCTAAATAGTGGTAGAAGAAAATAAAAATATGTTTTTGTTTAATAAATAAATAAGAAATTAAAATCTTTGTTTAGCAGTAAAGAAAACTAAAATAGCATAATTTCAACTAAAAGCAAAATTATAAACAAAAAGGAATGAAACCGAAATCAATGAAGACCACGAAAGCATCAATGGTTGCATGAATGAATGAGATAATGAATCTAAATAATATTAATTTTGAAGTAAATTAAAGAAAACCGAAAGGAATCTCATCAAAAATTAATAGAAGCGAAGAAGATATTTTATTTTGCTTTAAATGCGATCCACACGAATCGGCGGGTCACATTGGAAGATGTCAAACTTACCCAAGAGATGGTAGTTAGATTCACGCTCATATTTGAATGTAAGACGGCCGTATGAGACGTGGTTTAAGTTCTTCAGCCATTCAAAGAATGATACTGTAACACCACCAGCGTTGATGTACAGATCTGGGATGACCAAGATGTTGCGATCGATCAGGATCTTATCGGCAGCTGGAGTAGTTGGTCCATTAGCAGCTTCAGCAATAATCTGTATCAATGGATGTTGTGTTATGGGCATGATTGAGCTGGCGGATGGTAGGAATGCTTACCTTTGCTTGAATTTTGTGAGCATTTTCACTGTTAATCACTTTTTCAACAGCAGCAGGAATGAAGATGTCGCATGGTTCAAACATCAAGTTCTCACCCTCGTATGGCTTGGCGTGGGGGAAACCGACAATGGTGCCAGTTTCATTTTTATAGTCTTCCAATTTCTGTAAATAAATAATTTGATTTGATCTTATTTTCATCTATAATTATAACTAATGCTTCAAAAAAAAACAATAGGCCGTAGGAAGTACTCGAAGATATAATGACATTTCCCAGTGTAATCTAAGCAGTATTATACACCGAGTGTATACGTTAAAATATTGAATGCAATTTTGTCATTGTCTTGGCTGTAGAAGCTGTGTGAGAGTAGTATAAACGACCGCTGTGTCTTCGAACTTAGACATCAGTTAAGAATTAAAGACATCTATTATGAACTTATGCAGGGTAACAGATTACTGATATCATTTGTACGCAAACCGGTCTAGTCAAACGAATTTTAATTTCTGATAGCTAAGTTAGAACGGCAGTGAAAAATCGTGTCTCAAAAAGTCTATGAATCCATTCCAAAGGCATCGTGCTAGAGTTAGACACTATTTCAGAGTAAAACCCCAGTCGGAAATTGAGATTTATCACCTAGATGTTGAACCGTCGCCTTTTTGTCCTTTACTGTGTTAACTAGGGAGGTTTGTTAAACTGGTCTACCTCCAACTGTAAGTTCTGTTTAAAAAGAAGATTTAGCATACTAGAGTATTTACCAATCTGAACACGTCCTGCAGTAACATCGAAACCGGAGACCGCGGACTTGTGAAAAACAATAATTCATATGCCCTTGTCCAAGAACCCCAAAAAGGCTCAAACTCCAAAACGAATTCTTCGAAATGTGTGTGAAAAGTGAATTCTTTAACTTTCTCACTTTCAGTGAGTTTTGCGTTTTTAGAATTTTATCAGACGTTTAATTTTGCACCCTTCGCCTACGAAAACTCGAGATGGTAATCGCTTCGCATTTAATCTGGCGTCGAAGTGTCGGCATCTGTCATATTTTACTTATGTTCAGACTAGATAAATGTAACGGTAAGCCCTTAGGGCACCCAGGAAAAATATCTACCCTTACTAAACTTCAATTTTCCATTTCGTATTATTCGAACGCGTAATCTTTGTCGACAGTCATAACCATTCTCACCCACCAAATTGATTTGTGGGTGTTTTTAACCGCATTGTTCAATCGACTCAAAATGAATCAATATCTTACCTCACACACGCTCAACACATTATTACATAAACAATAGATAGAAAATTGTGAAGGTTGCGAAAAGCATGTGGGCACGTGCAAACTATTTAAATATATGCACATGCCACTTCCGCCTTTGGTAAATCCCTGCCGCGCTATAGTATGTCTTTAAATCGTAGGGTTTTTAATTTGTGTTACAAAGTCATTGCGGTTAATTCTGCCGTTGGAGGATTTCTCTCGATACAACCGTCACGTATCGCATCACTTCCCTAAAATTAGAATCAAAACAAACAGCAACGATTCAAGATTTTGGCAACCACTTAACATTTCTGAGAACATCTGTGTCTAATTCACACCCTAATCGAACAAATGCGGTCTTTGTCATTAATTCACGACATTATTAAAGCAGTTGCTAATTACCTTTGGGTCAATGCCTTCAGGATTGAAGATTGAACCGTCGTGTTCAATAATGCCAACACAGGTGGCACCAGCACGTACGAGATAACGGCACGTGTGAAGACCTACATTACCGAAACCTTGAACAATGAAGGTCTTGCCACCCCATCCAGGTGTTGTTCCTGTAAGCGAAATTAACACAAATACACAAATTAGCGATTTAGTTACGTAAGTATGCATGTGACTCTTGAACTTACCAATCATACTCATGTAATTAGCCTCATTGATGAAGTTCTCCAAACCGTGGAACACTCCGCGACCTGTCGCAGATACACGACCGTGAATACCACCCTGATTAATTGGTTTACCAGTGACACAAGCGTGAGCATTGATATCTAAGTGACCGATGGTCTTGGCATATGTATCAGCGATCCATGACATTTCACGCTCTCCAGTTCCCATATCGGGTGCAGGCACATCAACACCGGGTCCAATGAAACCCTTCTTAGCCAACTCAAGGGTAAAACGACGTGTGATTTTCTCTAACTCGTGTTCGGAATATGTTTTAGGGTTAATCTTAAGGCCTGCCTTTGCTCCACCGAATGGAACATCAACACAGGCGCACTTGAAGGTCATCAAAGCCGACAAGGCCTTGACTTCATCGCGGGACACATCCAAGGAGAAACGAATACCTGAAATAAGAAGAATACCATTGATTAGTTTTCACCGCAACATATAGACATATCTAAGTACAGAAAAAGTGAAATATCGATTATTTAAGAAACAAATTGGATTGCAGATCTTTTCAGACTACCCAAGTCGGACTATAGACAATTTCTTCATTTTTCGTAAGAGCAATGTTTAAAGTTAATACTGGATATGTGCCCGAGGAAATGTCTCATCGACCACTTTACAGATATATTCTGGCAGCAGTGCTGATCTGAATGCTGTCGTGCAAAACTCGATGCAATGGATAAATACAATATCTCATAAAAATGTGGTGGCTTTGCATCCACATCTTCTGAAATTTCATGCACGGTTCTAGTATTTTTCAGAGTCACTTCACACTTCACTTCTGGTTTTACGAGTACGCAGACAGTGTTAAAGATTCTGATTCTTCAGTAAGCGTGGCTTTCATATGGGAGCCGCTTATTTCCCAATATACTTAATATGTTGCTAAACAGTTTTGACTTCATTCCAACAGTGATTGAGTAGAAAATGTAAAGCGAATATCGTTAAACAAGTAAAAATAAAACGCCATCTACCCAACAAGTTAGACACAAGCACCCGCAAATCTAGATAGAAGTGCTAAACTCGAGTCTTCCCTTTAATATGCACCTCTAATTTAAATTAGGTCACTTACGTAAGCATATCAATCACATTCGACTGTTTTTTTTCTTTATTGTATCAGCTAACTCAGTATAAATTCAAACATTGTTTAGAGGTTATCTTTATGTTCAAATCTAATCACAGATATGACGGTAAATTGGGCTAATAAAAACTTAATTGCTTACCCACATGCCGGCACTTAACAACAAATGTTCTTGCATCAAAGTTACATTTCACTTAGATTGCGCCGAAGTAGACTGTGAGTTATAAAACGTGTAGTCTCATATGGTCCTATTGCCATGGGAGACGGCGGTGTGTGTCAGATGATTCATCCACTTGTGTATTTGGATGATAAAAATGAAATTGAAGCTGCACGTTTATTGTGAATTGCATAAAGATGTACATAGACACAGGCCAGACGGTGGGACTCGTGTGAAAGCTCCAATTGAAATAACTAAATAAGAATGGACGGCTGCTGAAAATGTATATTTAGAAATTGGTCTGCGTCCAATGGGTATGTATAAACAAACAACACAGACATGGATGAATTTCGCTTCAAATTGTTTGAATATATTCAGACTTCAAAAAAAAAACAAAGAAAATAATATTTGGCTGGTTGTCATCATGATCTCATCTTCGAGTATTTTTTGTCATTACAATTCTCAGATTCTTTAGTTTTTGTAAAGAATATCTTAATGGAAAGAATGGAAAGAAGACATAGCGTGTGCCACATCAGCGGACATTTCCTACCTACATGGTTGAGTGAATGCCTAACTAAGGGCATGGGAATATTCCTTTCAAACTTCTTCATTGATATTGTGCAACACAACTAAAAGTTCTGTGGTACACACATAGCAGACAACAGCCAGGTAAAAGTTCTGTGTTACACTTATCTCTGTTATTGTGTGGTACTGCTTAGAAGTATCGACGGGCGCACTGGCAATTCCCTAAAGTGCTGTCCTTAGGGCTTGATGTGAGCGTATGAGCTACAACTAAACATGTGCAAGGGAAATGCGTGAATATGTTGCTGTGGTCCTTTAATGGAATTTAAAACTTGTGATACTCCTTGCTTAATGCGTTTTGTTCTTGACAGTGTATTTATAGCAAGGTTCTGGCGTAAAGATCAATAAGTCATACATTAGAGTCAATCGTAGCACAGCTTGCCAAACCAATGGGAAACATATATTGATTCACTGCTCATACAACCGCAATTTTTTGTCACATATTCCCTCGCAGGCTTTTCAATAAGGTCACTAATCCCATTACATGTTGGTTTAAACGTCAAATACCAACGTTAACTTCCACTTCAATCATTTCATGGTTTGCTAGAAACATTGGACTGTTGTAAGAATAATATCATATAGCTTGCATAAACAATGTTAGGTTACGGGTAGAGAAGCACCTTAAGGGAATTACATTTAAGCAAAATAATTAAGAGACAGAGACGTAGTGTTCTACCAACATAAGGATACTTGAAATTTCACCAAATATACACACAATGGTACATAAGTTTGTTCTAAGAGATGCGTCTCCTGTAGGATGCAAGGAGAGTTCACATGTGTAACGTCAGCAATATTACTTAATCAATCTGGAAAACGTTTCTGTAGAAAGAAACAACAACATTTGCTGTTTATATCAAGAAATTAAAGAATTGTACCTAAATAAATTCACCCTGTTAAACATGTCGCGGTTGCATAACATTTTTAAGATCACTAACATTCACAAAAGAAGTGCACCTGCACATGTATACACCAATCAATGAAAGAATCTTGTTATCCAGGCGCATGGTGTCGACGAATGCCATCTGGCAACATTAATTCATTAACACAACTGATATATGTATATACATAAATTACTGAGTGTGTTTTTAATATGTATGCACGTAGTTGTGGTTTTAAAAATGTAGAAGTAAATTTAAAATCAAAAACATTTTCGCACTACGCCAAATTCACTGTCTAGATAATTGCTTACGCACGTTTTTCTGACGTCAATGACAGGCCCCCTTTTTATGGATTTGTTTTGCTTTTTTCATATTTCATATTATTAGGAAAAACAAATCTCAATGGAATCGAGATTCAAGAACAAAGCTATAAAAGAGACGCGATACGTTTAAAGGACTTATTTCCGCCTGTATAAAAATGGTAAACATTCTCATAGCAAGGTCAGAGAAGGGCGTCTTTTTGTCATTTTGTTTCTAAATTCGCTTGAGATTATGCCCCCGCGTAAAATAATGTTTGAAATTCATAATGTAACTCCCAGCACATAAAAGCCAAATTGTCCGTTTCAGTTTAGAGACTGACGTGTCCTTGCTGTAAATATTTCTCTGTCTAGAATTAATCCAACCAAAAATATGCATGGAATTAAATTAACTAAGAAAATGTGGTTTGGCTATCCACCTCAAAGCGTGACTCCATTTGAAGCAGAATAATAAAAACAAACTTTTTTATTATCGGAAAAGCCAATTGTTCGAATGGAAACACCCGTCATCTGCAAGGTACTTATGTGACTATGCATGTAGGTTTGAAAATTTCAAATGTCAAACCATATAATTTGTTATTCAATGTCTCTAAAATGTTCTTCCAGGACAGAAAGTAAATTTAAAATAAAGGCAGAACTTTTCACACCCATATACCGTTACTTAAATTCGTCTTTTTCCTTATTTTCCCTATATTTGTGTACACCTTCATCAAACACAATGATTTTCACGGTAAAACAACAGTTACTTACTTTTTTACTTCTCTTTTCCCTAAGGGCTCATCGCAATCAGTCAATTCGACATGTCAGCGTTCTCGCAATCAGTTAATACGGAAACATGTCTGCGTTCACTGAATTTGCGCGATCAGTAAAGTAAATCAATAAGTGAATGCCCATGTGAATTCCTGTGTTGAAACAGATAAGGTCACTTGCACAGCGGAGTGCCACAGCGAAGTGGGGATGTTTGAAGAATCCATCAAGCGTATATAATGCACTATCATTCAGTTGCATATAGGAACAAACAAATTAATCAACTAAATGGATCTACCTTGTAAAGAATACATTTGCATCTGCGATATATAATTTATAAATAACAAATAAACTAAATTGATGACTTGATTTGATTAACACTTGTTACATCACTCAACCAAACAAAACTGGTATCATCAGACTCAGTGACAGTGTCAATGAGTCAGGATTGGTGAAATTGTTGTTTACTTGTTAGCTCAGGTGCCGCTTCGCCGTAGCCATAAAGCGTGTACACAGCAGTGGCAATCATAACCAATAAATTTACAAACCTACACGTGATAAGTTGATAAGTAGTTACCGTCGAAAAAAAAAAACATCAAATTTTGAAAGCATTATTTCTGGTGATTGCCAAATAATGGGTTCAAACGTTTCGGCCGCTGTTAATCGATTGGAAGGCATTGAGTCAAAGTTCAATTGATAATTCAATTTATCCCCCCTTCTGATATCACCGACGACTACAGCCAACTTGTTTTCATTTTCAAGAATAACGCCTTCGACTTGTTGTCAAGTAATCACCAGGTCGATCTGTTCTCTATCAATAAGTGGTGTTAGCAACAATATCCGAAAATAACGCAAAAGATTCCCAATGGGGGGAAAAAAACAACAACAGCACATCCTACTGATAACAACATCAACCCAATAACAAGATCTTTTGAAACTCAAATTAGCATCCACTCAAGAATATTGAATGACTCCAAACCAACGTTCAAACATTAGCACATTAGTGAAGTCATTCTAAAAACAGTCCAAATATATGCCGGTTGGCAAGCGATGGGTCCGGCCATCTTCTTGGATGTAAGCTTGGCCCATGCGATGTGTTCTGATTACGAATCGGTCATGTGTTTACCCCCAGATACTATGTTTCGGTGACAGAAATAGAAAAGCAAACGGAAATCGAAACACGCCCCTTTACGAGCCCCCCACACATATATATTTATGTCAGGTTGCCAAGTGGCAACACTTTTCTTCTTCAAAATACGAATGTGACAACAAAAATATCGCCAGATTCAGTTGCTTTCCGGTGCTCATACCACTGCTACGAATTTTTGGCGACAATAAAACCTCTGATAAGATGTTGATGATGAAAAACAATAGTGAAGTTTCAATCTTTCGCCTTTCGTATCACATGAACGGGAAACTCGTAAAACGGGATCAAAAAACAGCACACCCAGTCCGCACATGTGATTCTGTGGTGACGTTGATAATGCCCGCTAGCCTTAGTCATTATCAAAGTTTAATGGCATTTGAATTTGATCAGTTTTCCGGTTTGATCGGGTTGTTCATGGGTTCTCAAATGATGAGCACCATCTATTCGGTATACTGCAACAAACCGTGAAGGTTGCTTCAGATTCGATTTCGTTTGAATTTGATATGCCATATGAATATCACGTATCGGGCGGATGGCAATTTAGGCAATTGATGGCTGTTGCTGTTTGGACACACACAGCAGTGATGATCACTGCTTGCGAACTTTTAGCAATATAAGCATGGCCCTTTGACTTTGTTTGCAGGCGTCGTCATTTAAATAACGATAACGATAACATTTATGCAACAGATACCGAGGCGATATATAACTTTCCATTTCAATGCGCTTTGAACATGATATCTTTTTAATTGCTAACGAACAACTCAACGTTATCGGCTGGTGTATGTGCATGAGTGTACTCAAGCGAACACTGAATTTGTGTTTTCCTCTTCGAAATTAGGTTCAAGTGTGCTACTTGAAAACAAAAGCGGTGTCGCACTCGTCTCACACACTTAACCTGTGCACAAGTACTGCCACTCTTCGCTGTTCAGAGGTCATGCATTCTTAATTGGGGAATTGATTTTTGCAAGCACTGAGTATTCGTGATCTTATGACAATTCGGAAAAGTTCAAAAACAATTTACTTACACTGAAGACTAAATGTCTCTAAGACAAATAATTAATGACAACTTTGAACTGGGATGTGTTTGAAGCAAATGTACCCTGGCTGGAGGACTATTGTGGCCACTGAAACAAACGATCGCACAAATGAAATTTAACAATCAGTCAATTACACGAAATATTCCAGTTAAGTTCTCATCAAAATCTGCTAACAACCAATTTCGTGGTATCCTATAAATTTCACTTGAGATGTGTTTGCTTATTTAAAGTACTTATCTACAAATTCAAACAGACGCACTAATTAATATACACGCACACTTTTTGTTAAACTTATTATTTTTCAAAACACTCCTTTTCTTCGTGTTTTGTTGTTTTTTTTTCTTGTTTCTTTTATCGCTGTTGTTGTTTACTTTTTCTGAGCAAACACATATCTCGTGAGCGATGGCATTATGCCAATTTTCTATTCCAAAAAATAAATTTGTTTTTTCGTTCTTAACTATTTTAATTTAGTTTTCTTCCACAACAACAGATTTGAACTAGACATGCAGGTTGTGATGGATATGATCCACCTTAAAATGATCAATTTGCACTTTATGCTGTCTTCATGCCATACATCATGTCACTTTGTACTACAAATTTTCACAACGTTTTTCCAAACACGAACGTAAGCAAATATTCATTTAGTTATCTCTTACTGGGTTTGGAGATGAGAAAAAATATTCTTAGCGCTTGCATGCTATCGTGGTATTAAGTCATATCATAATATATCAAGCTAGAAGATCACTTTGATGATGTCCCACAAAGACAGTGTCGAAGACCATGAATTGTCGGGCAAAACGATTAAAAAAACCACAAAATGGAGAAATGTCTCGTCATAAAAAAGATAAGAAGATCCTCTTGATTTAGTCTGCCACCACCCAAATATCCGTAAGAACGACAGCATTGAAAAAGATCTTCGTTGGGAAACATCAGCGCACTAAGTGAATCCCAATCACATTTAGATTTTATTTAAGCTTGTAGTAACGTGCAAAAATCCTATTTCTAAATTTGGCAAGGGACATTACTCGTAGTTTTTACATCTCCGTCTCTCTCGAGATGCTCATAAGAGCATTAAATCTCCTATTCGGAATAGGCTAAACTGCTTCAACTAACACTCGCGCTATTCCTGTTATTGTCCTAGCGCGAGTGGGAGGGACCTACAGTTCAAAGCCGATATCGGAAAACCTTTTCATAGACAATTAGTATTTCCGCAATTCTAAATAGGTGAAGTCTTAAAAATGCGAAATTAACCCTGTGAAAGATTTAAACCTAGAACTTCCGCGTAGAAGTTGACGCACTGCGCACACAGCCACCAGCAAAAAAGTTCTTATTCTGATATTCCGATAACTCGATACAACAAATAAATATTTGGGTACCAGTATAACAAAAAATTAGCTACGCATCGCAAAATAAGAACATACACCAGTTTTTTAAAATTCCTAAAGCCCAAACATCTTATCTAACCCAAAAATATATTAATGATGGATGTGACGCAAGAAAACTTCCACGACAATGATAACAAGAGATAACCAAAAAAAATAATAAAAAAAAAACAACTACCCTTATCTCATTTGTATTTACCCCCCATGAAGAACTTATTTGGAAACTGATAAACAAAGCAAATACACCAAAAGGTGAACGAAAACTTTATTTGTTACTAAGTAACACCGCTACCGACGACAATGGCATCATTCCCTAAATCCTCAAGCAATTAACAATAATGAAATGCGTAAATACGAACATGGCGTATGTTTTGTAGAAACTCCTTCAAATGGTAGCAGCAAACGATGACAAGTTTTGAATTGGAGATATTAGTAAACATGTTTTTCACTAAATTGACCGGGTTTATGCATTAGAGTCGTTTTGTTAATTGCGACATTAATCATTGATACATCGGTTTGTGGTAAATAATTCGTCATAATTTGATTAACACCTACTAACAGGGCTGTTAGGGGATAGATTCTGCAGTATCTTAAGTCAACAAGGATTGACGGTACATACATACGTATGTGTAATGTAGATCACCAGATCGTCAGTGATCAATTGAGCAAGCAGCAGTAAGCTTAAGAGATATGTTTACTTTTCGCGCTGTGATAACTCCTTTTTTGTTCATGAATAAACAAAAAACATGTTACATGAATCGAAGTTATATAAGACTTGATAAGTAAACGCTCAACTAGTAACAGAATTTGGGATGTTGTCAACAAGTTTCGCAGCGATTTTAACGAGTGTCGATAATGATGGAGCAGTGCCACCCATTTATTCAATTAGTTGTGGTGATAAATGGCATTCTGTTTGTGTTTTTGGTGAAATAAATTTAGAATTCAGTGAACATGCTGATTATCGTTTGATTCTTAATGGGTGCCTTTTTTTTCTTATTTTTTTATATTCCCAGAAAAATAGATTCGGTAGTTAGCATGTATTCATGCAAAACTAAGCGGATTGAAGTCTGCTGATGTGGACACATAAATCCGAATTTCTCTAAACATAGCCGACAAAGTAAAGGTCTTTCCCGTCGATTCATAGGTGGGTGTAGCTCCATTCGTATCCTAAACAAACACCCTTCATATTTTCTGCTCAATTGTACATATCATCGACATAATCTCTTTGGACATAAATTTTTCCGATGATCAAAGTGACGAATTACTTTGCCAGTTGTCAGAGTCACCAATAGTTCGTTCATACGTCTACACATTTCAGAAACCCTTTCACCGCTTATAGCATGTTTTTTCGCGCATATAAAAAATGCATACAAAGTATTGAACCTGAACAAAATCATCTCATGGTGTATGACCGATAATTAACAGATTTCATAAAATATGCGCCCGCATCCAGTTACACAAGGCTCACTCGCTACTCAATTACCAACATTGCAAATATGCATTATCAGCACTCAGTGCCCGTTTTGAATCACACTAAATTACGCGAAATCAGATATTTCTTTGCCGGCAAAAATTGGGCAATTTATAGTCGGGTGAGAGTTTGAGAACTTGTTGAATTTGCGCTCAATTTTATCCACACTGAATATGCCAATCTTGACATTTTCTCCTTTTCACAGAGTCTAAAATTACATAACGAAAAGGAAAATCCAATTGGGAAACAGCAAGTGCGAAAAAAAAGGTCACCACATTTCAGAGGTAAGTAGGTTAGATATCGATTATTCATCTTGGAGATTTCTTCAAGAGATGAAAAGGAATAAACATAGATATAGTTAGAACTCACCTCCTTTTGTTGGAACACGATGGGTGCTGTGCTGGGCACGATAGCCAGTAATCATTTCATAGTCTCCAGAATCACGGCGCAGTGGGAATGCAATCTCGATGATATGGTCACATGGTTGCATAAGCATTAGAATACCTCTAACCTTCTTTCTCTTTTCTTCCTCGGAGATCCTGCCTTTCATGTCGTCAATAAGACGGCTCTCGGATATTTGGCAGCCACGATGGAAGAAATATTCAACCATGTCGAAGAAACGGGGATCCTTGGCAGTTGGTACATCCTTAAGGCGATCAGGTATTTGATGGTCAGCATAACCACGCGATTGCAGGGCGGCGGTGGGCAGTGCCTTGACAAGTGTAGACACCTCTTGCTTCACAGCAGAGTGTCTAGCTAAATTCTTTAAATGGTACATTTTTCTCTTTGTATTGCGGTTTAAATTAAAAGTTCACACAAAAAAAATTCAATATCCAATTCTCTATCGTTCTAAACACAACTGTCTTTTGACCGACCGCGCAACGAACTGAACCAGAGGTGAGTGCTTAAAATTATTTTATTCACTGCGACTCTATGGTGGTATTCGTTCGAAATTTGCTTGAATGCGCCGCGCCGTTCACCGACTTCAAACCAGAAATCATAGCAAACATGAGGTCTGCAAGTGTGAGTGGCGGCTATCAAGAACTTCTTTTTTTTAAATTCTTTCTCTGGATGTGGTGCCGGATGTGTCGGTGTGTCAGTAAACTGTTAAAAACTTTCTTTGGCGTGTGTGTGTTTGTGGGAAAAGTAGCAAAGATTTGTCGATTTTTTGCCAATGTGTTGAATGGTGGTTTTGCACATGAATTGCTGATGTGGTAAATTCAGTCTAGTTTGGAGCAAAAGCTGTGTGTGTTCGTTTGCTAAAAATCCCCAAACGTCATAAATTGACACCGCACTGACGTTAACGTGAAGAAATTCACCACGTGAATGTCAATAAAGACATTTGTCCGATTAAAGGGGACATGTTCAGAGTAACAGTTCTTCGTTTTTAATTTCTTAATTTTTAATTTAAACAGTTTTAAATTTTTAATTTTAAGGACCTGTAGGGATTCCGACATAGGATTATATAGGCCCAACAAAAAGATACAACAATTGCTTTACCTGTCAATTTTTACTAATAATAATGTCTTTTCACTTACTAACCAAGTGAATTGTCTGTTTCATGTGAAAAGGGCCATTCAAGAGGTTTTCATTTAGGGAATACGAAACTAATCAGGTCTAAACGAAGGCTGACGTATTGAACAGTATGCCCGATGCTTATTCAGGGGATAATGACTTGATTCATCTCCATATAAAATCTTAGCTTAGTGTCACTGCCTATTGTTCATTTCTTACCAAGAATTAGAGTGTTAGAAAAAATGATTCATTCACTCACAGAAGCTTTAAAAACATGTGAAAGACTTTCGTGTGTTCTGTCATTAATTTGTGTATTAATAAACTATTTTCTGTGCTTGAGAAAAGTGTGCGAAACTTATAGAAGTTAATAAGTGAGGAACAAGTCAATTTGAGGATCGAGAAACAGAAAGAGAACGAGAGAGAGGGAGAGGGATAGTGAAACAGATTGTGATCAGTGTGTTCCTTGAAAGACTTATTTTATGCTACTTATGCAAATCATATCTGACATGTATAATGTGCCGGAACACATCTTTTTTCCACAGCGGATACAGAACGTTCTTCGGTTTGACACGTAAGTTCATCTGTGAGACGAAAAAAGAAAATAATAAACCAGCACGTCGGTTTCTCGTAATGTACCCATTTTCTACGGATATTGAAGAGAGATTTAAATCCATCTCACGTTATAAACAGTATTCTTTTTTTGTCATCGTAAATTGGCCAATCTGAAGTGTGCTTAAAATTAAGGAATTGGCATACAATTTTCTGTCAGCTGTCATCTCATCGGTTTGGTGTGCGATCAATTTCTGCAAAATATCTTTGTTTTTCTCCGACAAATTAATATTTCAAAATCGACGTGAACTAAACATACAAAAGTAAAGTTTTTGATTGATAGTATTGTATGAAAAACATTGTAAGAAACTTGAACATCTCACGCAACAACAAATGTTGCATGTCCACAAGTCGTGCTCTTCACTCATGTGCACCTAATAAAAATTGAATTGTTTCCGATTGATTTGTTTCAATTAGACACGTTATTGCTGTCCTTAAAAGAATGCATTTGTAAGCCAAACTCATTGAAAATCGATATCTAAAACGAACAATTATCATGGCGAAGAGCAGGAACACTGTTTATTTGGCTTTTGAAGATGAAGAAGTTACCGAGAAGCATAGAAATCTAATGAATAGTTCGATTAATAAGATTGGTGGACATCCTGTAAGTTGAATGTCCTTGTTGCATAATATGTCATAAAATTCAATTTTCTTGTTTGTTTTAAAGGATTGGCCGGCGGCAGATATTAAAGTTTCCAACTGTCCGGTGTGCAGTTCTATTCGTCCGTTACTTGTACAATTATATGCACCATTAGAAAATTCTCAGTTTCATCGTACCTTGTACATATTTGGATGCTTAAATCCAACCTGTTCGAACAGCTCGAAAGGTTGGGTGTGCTTGCGAACACAAAACTTAGACACATCTAACTATGATATAGAATCCGGATGTGCTATTGAGAATAAGAAAAATAAAACTTCCGGCCAAAAGATCTCTTGGTGCAATGGAGCCGACGATTGGGGGGACGACGGTGAGTCGACAAATCAGAATGAAGAGAATGGCAATGTGATACAAATGGACAACTCTCGTTTTTCTGATGACGAGGACGAAAGTAACTCGATGGAGAATGATATTATCTGTGCAATAGAGAATTTGGACGTGGACGATAAGAATGCTAATTGTGGAGCACAAGCAGAGAAAGTGGTTGGAGCCGGTGTGGGTGCATTTGGTACGGTGAATGTGCATACAGTTTGTGCTGAGATAGAAGGTGAAGAGTCTGACATGGTCTTGGTTGAAACGCCTAAAGTTCCCGAACGTGACCTAATGGCTTTGCTGAAGGAGAATACTGCGGTACAATTAAAGGTCAGCGATCTAACACTTAAAAGCTTCTTCCTAGCAGTGGACGAGGAAAGGACCGTTTCATCACCAATTAACTATTTCGGACTGACTGACCACGTGCGGGATTTGTACCAAGAGTATAAAAAGCGCGATGAAATGAATGGCACCGCTAGTCCACTTACGCCTCCATCGTCTGGACACAATGGCAGTGGTGGATTGGAGGGCGATCAGGAAATGTACGAGAAGAGCGTCCCCGTGCATGGGGACATAATGTTCCATCACTTTGTAAGCAACATCCAATGTAATCCTGGTCAATTATTGAGGTAAATTAACAAAGCAGACGAATTTGAAGATGATAATTAAATGGCCGTTGTTTGTAGGTACTCTCGTGAAGGGAATCCATTGCTAATAGCACCATTGAGTGAACCTATTCCTAAGTGCCCAAACTGTGGAGGCGAGACCATATGTGAAGTCCAAATTCTTCCTACGCTGATTCCAAAGCTACGCTTGCAACAAAATGGAGAAGCTGTCCCTATCGAATATGGGAATGTTTTGGTGTTTACATGCCTGAACAGTTGCTGGGATACGCCTGACAAAATGCGTATCGAAAACGTTATTGTCCAAAAGGAAGTCTAAGTCCTGAGGCTTTCAAATGAATTTCTTATTTGTTTTCAAAAACCATGAACTAGCTGGCTGGAAGCTGAAAGCAACTAGTCTAGTCACTAATTTAGTTTCTACAATGTACACGTAGACGTACAGCATAAGTTGATAGATTGTAATTGCAAGATTCCTCTCCCACTACAATTAGAGAAAAAAATGCACAGTCATGGTGCTTGGTCAATTATTACTAAGGCGAAACAAGAAAAATAAAACTATTTAGTGACACTAAAAATTTTTCTAGGAACATCCCGAACATATCCTAGATTATATTCCCCTTTGTCCTGTTCCCACGATAGGCAGGAGTGGAAATCAATTTTAACTACGAAATACAAGGCGCAACGATAGACGTGGATTGAAAGGATGACATAAGTAATTTGGTTTTAAGTTGTATTCTATCATTAGTGGAGAGTATACTATTCGAAATAGTGTAGTGTCAAATTAAATTTCTTCCAGTTAATCTGCATTTTGCACACAAATTCCAAAAGGAAGCATAACCTTAAATTTTTAATTAACTCCTTTAACTGAAAATATTTAATGGTGATAGAGAAGATGTGTGTATTTATTTGAGAAAGAAGATCCATATATTTAATATTTAATGGAA
Source organism: Eristalinus sepulchralis (assembly GCA_944738645.1). Classification (NCBI taxonomy): domain Eukaryota; kingdom Metazoa; phylum Arthropoda; class Insecta; order Diptera; family Syrphidae; genus Eristalinus; species Eristalinus sepulchralis. Next base: position 40,418,294 of record OX122882.1, read on the forward strand.
GGAACCTGGCCGAATAGAGGTTTTTCAATGTAACTTGAAATATGTGTGTGATTACTAAGAGAATGTTCAACTTTTAGAAATACTTTTAAGGCATTTTTTCGCAAATAAAAAAATTGTCACTCTTAGCTATAGATTTAGAAGGAAAAATATGTTTTCTTATTTATGCTTTCATTTAATAAGTCTGTGTGTCTTTTCATTTCTGTAATAAAAGGATGAAACTGTAGGGCGGCCTATACAAGCGGACGGATTCTGACGCCCATCAATGATTGGGGTTTGAGGAGAGTTTGTACGTGAAGTTACGTACTCTGATCCCTTGGCAGTTAGTCATAGAAGTGTACTTTCTTGTGTTATCAGCAACTCGGAAAAAGTAGTTCCTTGAAAAAATTCGAAATGTTTAATCCTGGATTCGTACCTTTCGGCGTGTTAGTCCATTCACTTACCCATGGCGCTCGTCTGGGTAATATCTTCCATGAAATATTGGCTGTGAGAGAACACCCCAATCAGCCAGCGCAACCGAGAGACAACTTCCTAGCAGTGTTTGGCACAGGTTAACCGTAATTTCAAGGAATTGCTGGATGAGAAAACGTACGCTATTGATGCCCTCCACACACCAATGAATAGTCGAAACAGTGGACTTCAGGCGATTGATAGGCAACCCAAGGATTGACAGACGACACATGTTCTTAAATTTCTGGAAGATTTCTGCGGATGTCGTTGATTCTTCCTCATAGCAGATAAACAAATAAATTTACTTAACACCAAATCAAATTTTTTTATTCCACGAATTGAATTGACAATTCAAACTTCAAGGTAACTCATAAAGGATAAGTAAGATACATAGTTGTGTAATTATAACTGCTAAGCCTAGCATATACATATTTACTTGCATAAAACAAGACAATCTGTCGATAGTTAGTGCTCATTGTAAGGGCGCATCCGCATCCAAATGATAACTTTTAACACATGAAAACCTCAAGGGTGGATACTTGGAAGCAGTCAACTCAAAATCACTCGAAACCTCGCGTTTATTACGCACCAAAATAATGGAGTAGCTCTTCCAAAGCAGCTGAGAGAACTTTCGCTTTGGCGTACTCGCTATAGTGAACTCAATGTAGTAGGTAGTAAAATTAGCATCGTAATCAATTGTAGCGGCCATGCTACCACGACGTTTGCCACTGAAGTAGTGCTCCCCCTTTGGAAGCCGCTGATTCTTCTTAAGCATCACTGTCACTGTGTCGCCATGTAAGCGGTAATGTCCACGGAGTACATCTGAACGCAATTGACTCAGATTCTTTAAGCGCGTCACACCTTGCGCCGGTTCATCAGATGACGTCAGCATCAAGACTGTACCATCGGGTAAGAATCGAATGTATCTGTAATATTCGACCAGTTGTACTGGCCGATAGAACTGGTCCTGGAAACTGTTCTCGCCCAGGCGAAGATAGGTCGTCTTACTGATGTAACAACCATTAAAGTGAACGCGCTCCCTTTCAATGAACATCTGGCGCCAACTACCGTACAAAGACTCTGTAAGGCTTCCCAGGCTTATACCCCAAACCCTACAAAACGAAAAGTTGTGAAAGGTGACGGGCGCAGATGGCTTTATTTAACTTACTTTAGGCAAGCTTGCCGCCAAATTTCATCGTCTCTTGCGCATAAGTATATTCCTTTGCAGACAGCCGCGCATTGCTCCAACGATTTCATATCCAATTGTGCGGACACTACCCATCGCAGGATATACAACAAAATTTCTGTCGGCAAATCTGAGATGTGTAGCTCAGTGCTAATGACACCAGCATCCCGATTGCTTAAAATCAGTTTTCCTTGTTTGGCAATGTCGTTCTGAAACCTGCTAAATAAATCATCATCAAGCTGTTCTTCCTTACTCGAAGCATATTCCTCTGCGCCCATAATTGGGGTGGCATTTACAAGATTGTTGTTATTAGCTTCATTTTCAGCTTGCTGTGGGATTTTGCTGGCCTCGTATGTCTTAAATTCGATGTCCGGATCTAGCTGTACTGCCCGTCGATAAAACCCAAGTGCATCGTAGACCTTTCCACGCTGCTCTAGTTCAACAGCTCTCTTGAACAGTGTTTCAGCCTGCTCCTCTGGGCTTGTGGTATTATCCAAGGATAATGAATGATGATGCGACGGAGTCTTATTGTACTTCGCGTCGGATTTAAGCTCCTTTTGCCAATTATCACGGAACTCATCAAGAACGGTCCGGAAGTCATTTGCCATGTCATCGTATCTTGTCGTTGCGTCTGTGGAAGTTGAGGTGCGGGACGAGGACGAAGAAGACTCGGCCTCTGTTTCATCCTCACCGTCGGACTTGTTACCTGTTTGCTTTAAGAAAATAAAAATGTTCAAAATTAAACCATGCGTTGATTATTTGTAAATGACTTTTGGTGACTCCATTGAATTTTGAATTCTTGAAGGTCACTCAGACCATAACCTTACCATATTTCAATGAAAAAACTTCCTTATCGGGTCACTCCGGTATTATTTTAGAGTTCAAGGTCTTTACCAGTCGTAGGAAGGATCTGCGAATAATAGCTCACGGTCACTGTACCTTATTATGTATGGGCGGTTGTTTACTTCCGAATATTGCAATTTGATTGAAACTGTTAGTTGAAAACTCTTTGCCATTATATCTTGGAGAAACCGATAGAATCTCGCTTTGATTATACTGAGGGCGGCTCTCTTTGCTTGTGCAATAAAAATAGGCTTGTCTTTTTCACTGTCTGGGGATGAGGTTAAACTGGATTAGATCACTGCTTGGAAATCTGATTTCCTAGTTTTTTTTCTCGAATAATACTTTCGAAATGAACTGCGAATGCTTGAATTTGTGTTTTTTGTCGTATCAGATGGTTCCTATGCCGCTTTCTTGCTTTTGTGACTGAGATTTTTTGTTTAAAATTGTGTGGTATATGGCTCCGGCCTTATCCAACACAGCTCCTTTAATAATACCTTACAATTTTACTTCAAATTGCGCACTTGAAACATTCCGAATGAATTAAATTTATTCACGGTGAGTGGGAGGCTGCAAAATATTTGGGCTAATCCTGTTATATATTTGTTGCCTTTCCCTACGTCACTCCGAATGTGGTGAATTTTCTTCACATGTTTCTTCCTAATTTTTGTTGACGTGTGGAAGAGATGTCAATAAAACGAACAGCTGTTTTCTGTGTCCAGCATGTGGATGTGTTAATTGACCCGTAAACAATAATTGCAATATTATTGTTAACGAATGTATTCATTTATAAACTAAATAGTGCCTGGTACTAAAAGGTTCTAAATTTACAAAAAATGAATAATTTTTATTTATTCATACAATGTTGAGAGATGAATTGTATTATAATCGGAATGAACATAATATGTGGTTAATTCCTTTTGCTCTAAGCCCACATTCACTCAGTGCAGAAATATAACACTACACCAGACTAGCAAAATAGAAATTCTACTTCGACGTTTGTATTATACATTCAAGCGTTTTATACAAAAATAATGTTCTCTATTTATTATAATTTTATAATGAATTTATATAACAGAATATATCGTGTTTTAACAAGAGATGAGAAGTGTTCTAAGAGTCGACGTATAAACGTAGTATCAAGATTTTAAACTCACCACATTTGTGTCAAAGTTTGAATATCTGTCAAACAAACATTACTTATTCGACTGATTTATTTTAACGATTTAGATTAATTTCGTGTGTAAAATGAATAATATTGTAGATCTAAATCTAGAAATAGATGTTATCACAGGAGAGACAATATCACATTTCATCACTTCCATTCTTGAACTCCTCCTCTATCAACGAAATCAGATTCCATTTGTTTGCAAAACTTTCAAGTACCTTATCGCCAAATGGGATAAAGCGGAGGAAACTAATGAGAAGCCAGTGAATTTTCAAATAGAGCGTGAAAAGACATCAGCCAAACAAACATTGGATGGGATCAAATCCATGGTGGAGGTAAGCAATGTTTCACTCACAAACTACCCTACTTAAAGTGATATTTCAGGTGCTAAATATTGGCTTCAAAAAAAGTGATATTTCATCTGTGAGATTTCTCTTTGGTGCAACGCCAATTACACCCAAAGAGGCCTACACAATCAACATCCCGTACATTTCAAGGAATCATTCATTTGATCAGCATAAACTAAATCCTTCAATTTATAATCAGGCTCTGATGTAAGCATTGAATTTGTTCTTTTTTTTTAAATTCATATTTGAAGCATATTATTTGTACAGATCCCTTATTACATCCGATATCCTACAGACAACATTCTCAACAAATCTTTGTCAAACAAATGTTTTCCTGGAAATGGAGATGCCTGACGTGGACGCCAATGGATGGGAACAAGTTATATCAACCGACTTACACGAACTACCGCCAAGTTGTAAGCAGTTTGTGATCAATTTGATTCATACAGTGCCAAAGAATGGTGTGAACTTGAAATGTTGTCAGGAGTTAAAAGTTTTTCAAGACATATCAAATCTGTCACTTCAAAGTGTTGACGACAATATTGATTGCTGCAACGAGACTTCCAAACAAATAGGATGGTGGGAAGCATCGACAATTGTAAAAGGTTTTAAGCAGAAACCCCACAAAGGATTTAATTTATGGCAGTAATGAGGGGATTGACTAGATTTAAGAAATAGAACAAATAAAGACTGCAAAATAAATTTAAATATACATACATATAATTGTTCAAACTGTGCAAATGTTGCTTAAACGTCAGATACATGGCCCTGTCACTGGGGACAGAAGAACACAAGCGCTACCTTCACCAGGTGTACAAAGGTGTGGATAAGGGAAGAAAAAGGGCTTTATTGGTCCCTGGTGTGGATATAGTTCAAAAGATTAAGATGCGACTGCTGCACAAGCTCGGCCACATCGATAACAATTCTCCACCCCAGAGGGTCTTTGACTTGTAGCCTCAAAAATCAAGGAGGATAAGAGTATGGAACTTTTAGCGTGGAGACCGATTTATGACAACCAATAACAATAATTGAGTGGCACTGCAGCCCACAGGGGGCCAGGGCCTAGCTTCTACAACAACTAAACGGATAGATTTTAGCCGTTTTCATTGACAATCAGTACTCTTTAAGTGTTGTCAGCAACTCGAAAGAGGTAGTGCCGTGAAAAATTCGAGGCGTTTATGCCAAGCAACCAGAAATTTATTATTAACGAAAGGGGCTAAATTTTTGGGCAGAAAGACCTGTGATCCAAACCTCTTATTAGGTATGGTTTATGTTTGTGCTATATTATGCGTTTTCACCTCTTATCGATGTTCACACTGGTGCTCAAGTTGAAAATTCAAATTTTCAAACCCATACATCTGTTATTTTCAGATTGTCAAAAATAACACTTTGAAGGCAATTGAAATTAAACGCGCAATTAGTTTGACGTTTGAATGCTTATTTGAAATACCAATAATAAAGGGTAAATAAATACATGTTTTGTTGTTTCTACTAAATTGTTTTGAAGATGTACAGAAATAAAAAGTATAAATCTAACAAAACCAAGGCTCCCTTAAAAGTCATCGATGAGAATACTACAATAAAACTGCCGGTAAGACTGACTTCTTCACTGCTTAAAGTAAATTTCATCAGGTTGCCGCTTGCATTTCAGAAACTTGATGTGCCAGAAAACAAAGAAAACTTATTGAAGACAAATGAAGAAAAGGAGCTATTCAGTCAAGAGCTGGAGGCTATTCCCGCATCCCAGGAACCCACCCAGCGGTATCTCTCGCAGCGCAGCACGCTTTGTCGCACCCAGTCAAAGAGCACTCAACGTGCACCAACAACTTACTTCGAATTGGTGTTGATTAAGTCGGGAGTAGATATGGATCAACCGGATAATTTTGTGATATGTATGATTTAAAAACTAAAATAATGACCAGATGAATTTCATTCATTTCATTTAAGCTTGTGATCATGTGACTTTCGTGTGCAGATTTCGGGAGATTTTTGTCAAATGCCAAAATTATCCAACGAATGTTGATACATTCCGCACTGGCTTACGCGATGCACTGAATGACAAAAAACTTGCACTCAAGTTACTGAGTGGTTGTACCATCAAAATGCCAGGCGAAGAGAACTCCTATCAGTCCCAGGATAGTATGATTGTTAATTTTCTGATGATTGACTTTTTGCAAGAAGTTGTAATCAATGTTGTGCTGGACAAAGTTGAAGAGTGTTCGAAGAATGAGTATAACGCAATAATCTTGGATCATTAATGTGTTTCGCTAATCAAATGCTTTACTTACAGGGCCACTACCAGTGTCCATGTGTCCCTTCTTCCCCTGATGTTGTCACAGCTGCGATATGTAACATTTTCGCACGCTGACCTCATCTACTCGAAAATCGTGCAGATATTTCAAAATGCAGTGCCTTCCGTTCAATGGGATATAATTGCGAACGCCGAAATGGTTGTTCAGTCATCGAAACATGACGATTTTGTGGAAATTCTCTTGTAAGTGTTTCACTCCTTAAAGTTATTTATCATTACGTGATCTGTTTTAGGAATAATTTTGCAAGCAATAAAGATATCTTTCACTCAACCACAATCCGAACATTTACGAATCTCTGCTTATCACCGAAAATGCAGTCTAAATTGAGAGCAAAGGCGGTAGCGTACATAAAGGATGGATGTCCACCAAAAGTAAGTGGGTTTAAGTTAGGTCAACATTTACATATTATATATTACATTTTAGATTTTCCCACTTTTGATAAAACTTATGTTAAAAGTTTTAAACGACGACAATGAGGAGATTATTCGAGGGGTAAGTGTTGACTGAGAGGTTGTACTGTACTCCAGCACATTTCCTTCTTTTAATGCTGCAGCTCATTGGTGATCTGAAGGACATTCTTATGTGGGAAGAGTACGATCGAAGCAACAGCGAGATTAGACAATCACGAATCGATGTATTCAATTGTATCTCTCAGGGCTTGACTAGATCAAAGAAATTTTTCGATATTTGGCAAAGAACGATTCAACAACTACCTCCAGCAAACTTCAGGTAATTGCTTAAAAAACTAACTTTCTGCGTAAGTAGTAAGTAAGTAGTTTTTAGGTAAGGTTTAGGCCGATACAAATTGGCCGTATAATTGGTTTAGGTGCCGTAGTGCCTTCTTTTCCATTTATAATATCTTCCGTCTTCAAGCCCAACCTCTAATATGTATTGAGTTATAGTATTTACTGAAAAAATGGTTTAGAAAATATGAACACGTTTTCGGATTGTCCATTTTAAGTATTTACAGCAAAAGATAACTACCGTGTTTTTAGGACTGCAGTACCTTTGTGCACCTTTTTTTCCCGCGTAGCTATTCAGAATTAAACAAAGACCCACGACTTAGGCAGCCATGCAAAGTTGTTAATTTCTCTGTGGCTGGTGCTAAAAACGATTTCATTCTATCATTGGAAAACCGTCATAACATTAGTTATAAGGTTTTGCAGCGTCTTAAGCGAGATTACGTAATAATATCTCGCCAAAAGTGGGCCGACGAATAGAGTAATCTGCCTGATATCACCAGCAGTCAACTTTCAAATTACTGCTCTCACTATTCTCAGTGTGTTTAGTTTCTAAGTCAAGCGCATTTTTAATCACAAGAGACATTTTTTTCATGATGATCATTTCTTACAGAACGCTTGACTTTGTCATTTTGCTCATCATGGTTTCCATTAAGGAACAACGCAGCAACTACATCGAAAACATTGTAAGTCAAAGTGTTATTGCTTATGTATCGAGAACTCATCAATAATTACGGAAATCATAGATACGTCGTCGCATCAAGTTGGAACACATCACAGTGGATATTTTGAGAAAAGCAATCGCTAAATATCCAGACGTTCTCACATCGCAAATGAATGTACTTTTGTCAGTCCTGCACGACTTCTTGCGTGAGAAGCACAAACTGATATCCGATTTTGGAAGGAACTCATACAAGTAAAGTGGTCAGATTATACAATTCATACAATTCATTTACTATCCTTATGGATTTAGTATAATTTTTGGATTGAGTGAATCTACCCAGAAGGACATACTTTTGAAGCTGGTCGAGTTGACATGTGACAAATCGGCATCGTCAATGACAACCACAGCCCTTGAGATGATCAAACAGTTACGTGCCAGCCATCCATCGAATGTTCAAAACTGGGGAATGACATTGATGGTGGGTAGAAGTAAATATCTCTCAACAAATCATCATCTGTATAAACTCTCCATACTAGCCCCTCCTGGATAGGATCAGTGACATGACATTGCCGCAAACACGTCTCGTTATGGAGTTGCTTTGCTCAATCGCCTTTCCGACGCCTCCTTTGGACGAATGCCCAGCCCTCCAGGATCAAATTGACATGCTTGTCAAAAAGCAAATCATAAACCGATTACCGTTGTAAGTATGAATTCGCAGCACCCACGAATGTGATCATTTATTTTGCTTCAGAGTTAAAAAGCAGGGTATAATTGGCGCTGTACAATTGATCGATAGCGTGGCTAGAATAGAGGATACACTAACAGAGGCTATGTATGATTTAAATGAGTCGTACAACACTGTGGACGAAATACCAGATGGAAGAGGCAAAATTGCCGCAAATTACATATGTAACTTAGTTCAGGACTACTAGGAATCTGATTGCATATTAATGATTTCTATTTCAGCCCGAATTCATTCCACAACCATGCACTGCCCCGAGTCATTGGCTTTGTTTTACGACGAGTTGGCGACCGTTTGCTCCACTAATCACAAACGAGCAGGAAAGAAGGCGTATCTTGACCGACCGTTCGTTATTTGGCTTTGTGAACTAATAACTTATTACTTTCAAAATAGCTTTATTGTTGAAGATCAACCGCGAGAGGATCTGTAAGACCATCCAATTTGTGAATTACCGTATTGTCTACCATCTTTCTCACATTAGGGGAATCCCCTTATCCTATCAGAAATGCATCAATACACCAAATGATACGAATTCCCCAAACGAGAGTGAACTTGTCCCCATAGCTGTTAATATTTCCCAATTGGTACTTGCCCCGTCGAATGAGTAAGTGTTTGTAAATTGTTTTTAAGTGTGGATTGTGCATGCTTTTTCGTATAGGGCTTCGTCATCGATTCTGATCCTAGCACCCTTATTCAACCTCATGCGTGTTCTACATTTCACACGCTATGATGGAAGTCTTGAAATGATCAACGCGCTCCTTGGATGTGGAATAATTCTTCCAAAGTTCCTCGACGAAAGCAGCGATTTTGACATTTTCTACGAATACGATGAGACACAGTGCAAGCAAATTATGGATATTTTATTTCACACGGTGAACTGGATTCGTGAGACGATTAGTTCATTCTCCAGTCAGGATGATCCAATGATACGGGGGAAGGTTCTACTACGACTCGCTGATTTGATCAAAATTGAAGAAAATATTTGCAAATTATTGATAAATGCCCCAGAAGACTATCAGCCGCCAACTTGTCAGTTCATGAGTATGCCTGCTTGTACTGGGCGGACAAAGAAGACATGTGCTGTTCAGAAGAAGGCCCCAACCAAGGGGGAGAATAAGCGACAGAAGCACAACGTATCAGAGGAAATGGGGACAGAGGCGACATTTGCAAATATCACTGCAGCAAACAAGACAAGAATAGCCAATCAAAAGAAATCTATTGTCAAATGCATGGACAAATTCAAGACAGCGTATGGGCCAAAGGAGACGTACAGGTGTGCATGATGCTGAAAAATCTCCCAAAAAAACACATCATCGTTTTGCCTATTTCAGACAAATGAGTCCGGACATAATGCTTATCTTAAAGGTTAACTTTAATCTACGGTACCCCCGACCAAGTGAGGAGATCGGGAACACCATCGGTCTCCTGGAATTTAAGTACGCATTTTATATAATCCCTTCGTGTAACGCATCTTCTTGTTTTCAGATTTATAATGACGGATATTGTCAGTAAATTGGAGTCCGTCACAGGAGTGAACAAATTCTGTCCCGATGAGCAACTCCAGTACATAGTATATCCGAAACACTTCATAAGCGATATCATCAACCAGTTTCTCGAGCCGATACTTAAGAATTTCCAAGAGGTAAATATAATTTGACGCCTTCTGTAGCTACCAAGAAACCATTGCTTTTTGCAGATATCAGATGCAATCCTTCAAGTCGTCCAGAAAGTGAATGGAGCATTCGGTAATGCTGATTTGTTTACCGACGAAGTGAACTACCTCAAGATATGCTTCGGTCTTTGCTTACGTTTATTGGCTGCATTGTTTTCTTGGTCCGGATTTGGTGATGCTGCCAATGAGAAGTTGCTCAAAGGTTCTAATTCAACAACCCGGTGTCTGTTCTATGTTTTATTTGTGTATCTTTTAGACGCTCTTCTCACATTACTCATAAAACCCAGCCGACGCCAGTATGCAAGCAAGAATATATCGACAATAGCCGTTGAAGTATTCAAAAGGTGCCTAACATTCGAACCAAGCGCCATTGACATAAAATCTGCTGTTCATTTGTATCACCTTGTGCAGTCACTTAAGCAGTTTTCCAAGGAAATCGATTTGAACGATATACGTGAGTTTTAACACGCAAATTCACTTTTGACTCTAAACTGCATCTTTCTTTAGGAAATTTATGCAAAAAATTGCTCTGTCGAAAGTGGTTTAATTTCAACAGCACAATGGAAAGAGGTTCATTGTGCAACATTTATTTGGATGAACTGGTAAAGGGGTACCTAAAAAATTCCGATTTCCGTCGCCTACAGACCATCCTGAAAGTGATTCTAGATGAGACCCAGTACCTGAATTCCAAGGATAATTCCTTAAGAGCTTTTCCGAATTTCAACAAGTAAGTTCAAGTGTCAAATTGTCACTTTCGGAATACAAAGGATCATGTTTTTTTTTCAGAGCCAATTTCCCTATGCTATTTAGAGGACTGTGTGAAACACTTATAAGCACACTCAGCGATTCAGCTCATTGCAGTAGCAACTCAGATCAGCTTTTAATTTGGGAGAAAAGCTGTGAAATATTAAACACCCTGTTGGAAATTGTTCAAGCAGTGAATATACCAAGGAATTTCGTGCTTTTCCTCAAAGTAATCCTCCTTCTGAAAAAAGTGGTACATTTGATTAAGTTTCATTCCCGCAGCATGCACATTTTTACTTGAAAATTGTTCTGCAACAAGGACTGCCTGTATATGAGAAATATCTGAGAGAAAATCCGGAACGTGTCAACGATTTATTGAAAAGTCTCCAAGTAACCACAAGATTCCTACACAATCTCTGCTGTCATTCCAAGGTACCCCCTCTCCTCATCATCAATCATAATTTGTTTGTGTAGAAATGAAATTGTTACAGGCCTTAAAAAACACATCGATTGTCAGTCAAATTCCAGTTCTACGAGAAACCGTAGAAAATCTTGTGTTTCGAGTTAAAGCGCTGCTGGCAGCGAATAAATGTTCGTCAGTCTTTTGGATGGGAAACCTTAAAAATAAGGACCTTCACGGAGACGTAATACTATCACAGGTAATACAGAAATTGCTATTTTCCGTAAGCTTAATGTATACATAAATTGTTTGTGTATCTAAGACCGCGTCGTGGAATTCGGCAAACGATGCAAACAGTGAAGATGAAATTCCCGATGATGATGCAAGTATAGAAGAGACAGTCTTAGGAGACAATGACAAGAGCGCTACCGGATCGAATGTAGTCAACGATTCATCTCGAAGTACATGTTTTTAAAAAAAATAAAAATCTTTATGTTATGAAAGTAGAATATTATTGTTTATTTCCGGGAACGGATTCATCAATTCTATTACATTCGTTACTTCTATTTGTGATTTGGCTTTATAACAACATTTCAGTTGGTAGTATTTTTGTCGAATATACTGTTTTTTGATCAGTCATCATCATTCTAAGCTGTCTGTTGCAACATTTTTTGGCGCGTCTTTAAATAGATTTTAGGTCTTCCAAGTTGATTTTCCGATGCTTGGATCGTAAGTACTTCACACAACTGGCCATTTATGTAGAGATCTACCTTAAAAATAGTTGCAGATCAACGATAGAAAATAAAGTACCATCCACAGAAGGAAAAAAATGTATGATTGCGTCCATTTTTAAAACTTGTGATTCCCCGTTTAATTCGTGGGTGAATTATGAGAAAAGTAAGGTGTGAGTAACTCTTTGCTCTGTCAGTTCTCTCTTTAGGTGGAAATGAAACGTAGCGGATATGTAGAAGACAAGAGTGAGTGTTTTATTTAAAATTCAGAACTAGATTTTTTTGTATGGTGAAGTTCCCCGACGTCGTAGCCCGCAACAAGTTTTCCTTGTTTGAAACCACTTGAAGGAAGACTATCAGTAGAAACAGTGTTGAACACTAGTCATCACCAGGTCGATATACACATTTCGTTTAACCTCTTTTTTGGTACAAAGCAAAGAATCAACGCTGAAGCAATGAATAGTACGCGAATGGGATTTTCTACAGACTTGGGCCTTTTTATATCGAATTTTGCTCACAATAAAATATAGAATCAAGTCACACTCTGGTTGCTAACATCCACCACACTCCACAGGTCGAAAAAAATTAAGACACTTGCTGAGAAGAGAAAAAAAAAATACCAACCGATGCTTTTCATGATGTTAACGTTTTATTTGAACCTTATAAATCTCTCATACTATTAACATCGATTAGGCATAAAATATTGATTATTGCATAATATATTTAAAGACATAAATTGTTAAAAGAAAAATAAATGTTTTAAGTTGTTTCTTCAACTTTTTGTTGTTTTTGTTTTTTTTGTATTTTATTTAGGTAAACAATTTGCCATAATGTAAACATAACGAATAAAAATTTTTGAGACATACATATCTCTACATATGATTTTTTTTTGTAAAAAGAATAAACAATACGAACAAATATTACACAAGTGCTTTACATCTAAGTACCTTTCTTATTTTTTATATCACTCTACACACGTTGACGGATACCGTGGGCGTCTTAATAACTAGCTAACTACACTACACTAATGCTGTTTACTGATTCATGTTTGCTGGATTACTAGGTAGAGAGCGTTCTTGAGTTTCTCGTGACGTTTATCCAGGCTATTCAGCTTTTTCTTTAACTGATAATTTTTGTTGTTCTCGCGGTCTTCCTCGGCTTCCATTTCCTGCAGCTTCTGCTTGTTCTTTTGTCGTGATTGGCGACTGGCTTCGTTGTTTTTACACCGATCTTCGTAGCGTTTGCGGTCGATTCCTGATAGGGTGCTCAAGATTTTGGGGTCTGGCCGATCGCTGTGCTGCTTTGGTGGTCTGCCTCTTGATTTTTTCTTTGCGCCATTGCTGTATGTGGAGACGGCTGGTGAACTGGGATTCGTTGAGTAGACTGTATAATTGCTGCTATTGCTGGGTGAAGGTGTTGCGTAAGAGGGCTCTTCGCAAATGTACGATGATGGTATGCTGGGAGGGTTGTCGAAATTTGTTTCTGTTGTGTTCAATTGTTCTGGTAGACATGATTCCTCCGGTGAGTAAATTGATCCATACAATGATGGACTGTGTGAATACATGCTCCCATCGTTATCCTGTTGCCAGGTGAGCACCATGTTACAGACCTCCGGTGTGGCGAGTACGCTCCCCACTGATGTGTCTAATAGTGTAGGTATGTTAAGTCTAGTTTTCTTAGCGCCTAAGTATTTTATGTCTGTCAAGTGATCACTATTCCGTTTCAGATTCGGCTGAACTGATGGTTCGTCCAAAATTTCCATGATCAATTTCATGTGCTCGTCATCTGTATTGTACTGTTCTTCTGATTGATTTGGAGAAAATTGAATGCGACAAGTTGTCTCGTCGTCCTGCATGCTGCTATTATGTAAACTAATTTCTGGCTTGTGTGTGTGTAATTTTGAAGTTGCTATACAATCGTTTTCTGTTGGAACTGGTGATCCAGGTGAGATTGTTGATGAATTTTCCAATGAATCATCGGAGTGTGAGACTAAATTATCAAAGAACATGTCACATGGGAATAGAGGTTCACATTCAGGCATATGCCCCAAACTGGGCTGTGATAAAGATATCAACTCTTCACTGTGCAGTTGACGTGCGTTAGAAAAATATTGTTCTTCTCCAGGTACTTCTTTCATAAAGCGTTCTTCATCTTGTGTTTCATTGAATTGCTGCTGCAGTTGTTCTGCATAATTTTCATTCGTTTGATTAATGGTCATCTCGTTTAATCCTTGTAACTTGAACGTTCCGTTGTTTGCTTCAAAATCGGAGTTGTTGTTATTGGTTTCAATAATGTAATCTAAAAAAATAGACAGAAAATTATTAACATTTAATATGTGGCATCAAATAGATAAAAGACACATTTGCTACCAATAGGCACTTTCAAATAAGCTCCCTAAGATCTTGTTTGCATGTGACTGTCACGTCTAGTTACATTTTTAGCTTTTAAATATAGAATAGCAAATGCTAAAAAAAAAACTGGATCTGCTCTCTCAAGTAACAATCCGTATTTGCAGTGTGTACATTTTCATTATTAAAATCTATGTGTACAACAAACTTTACTTAATGTTTCTAAATCTCTTTTCTTTTCTGAAGGAAACTTTGCATTAACTAACTAAACTGAACTATACACGCGCATAGCTTCATGAATATGTCCATCACATGATCGTCCCTTCTAAATGTTTGAAACCCAGAGTGAACACCGTTAAAAAATCGAATATTAAAAAATATAATCTATACTATCTATTTCACAAGTTCAATTACCACTGCAAATCTTGCATTACGTCACAACGTTTGTTTTTGTACCCAGCGACCACACTTCTTCATGTTTTTTGTAAGAGGTGAACAAAAATTATGAAGAAGTGTAATTGTACTTTAAATTTAAGCCGGGAAACGAACGAAGTGCTACTATCTTTTTGGATTTTTAGATACACGAATGACGTTACGAGAATATACTTTCGACATCACTAACTTTCAAATGTAAACTTCACAATTGATTCTCTACCTAAATTCACAATTCAAAAATTTTATTTCCATCAGCTATTTAAAACATTGAGAGCAGTGATAATAGTTTGGCTCAATGTTTGATCACTCTCTCTTGAAAACATTGTGCATATCGTAAGTAACCACTTAAATGCCGGTAATACAAACAAAGCCAAATTTGTATTAATTTTGAAACTTACTTGTAATGTGTGAAAATGTTTCTTTTTCCAGATCCGAAAAATTAATAGTTTTTAATAGAATACCGGAAAATTTGGGGGCGATTTGTTTAAGCAACAGCGAAGATAATATTTTGCAATCTGAACTACACGAAAGAAGGCAGTCGACTAATTGCTAAAATACGGTGATGAATCAAACTGTCCCCCCTTTTGATTACTCTTCTCTTCGTTATTCTCGCTCTTTATAGATATCGATAATGTGGAGGAGAAGAGTATAACCCATCATTCACCTATTCACTTCTCTTCCATTTTTTTCGCTATCATCGTTTGCGTGTTGGGGGAGAGCGAAATAACAACAGTGTGGAACATGTTCGATCATGAATTTGAATTTGCTTTTGGGGGTAATTTTTCTTGGAAATAAGAGTACACATACATATCAGCTTAAGCGAATATGGATGTAAAGTAACTTACAGGTTGCTGCTAGCTCTCTAAAGCATGATTGAACGTGTTCCGTTTGCAGTGAAACTAAAAGAATTTTCAGTGCATAATCAACTATAAACGTTTGAATGTATTAAGAAAAAAAAATTCATAGGCATCTATTTACTGATAAGTGAGATACATGAACTGAATTTTTTTCAATTCTTTGTTGCACCGTTCTGTACAAGAAGGCTTTTCGAATGTTTATTTTGGCAAGAATTCAATTATTCATTTTGAGCTTATAAGTATGCTAAATTACAAACAAGTACCTTGATGGCCCTCTGATGAAAACTGTTCCGATCCGTCCGAAAGAGCTTAATTTATATGGATTGACTTTGTTCTACGTCCCCCTTTGATGCAAAAGTTATTGCCAATGTATTTGTATAAATGCATTCTCTTGCTTTACTCTCTTAATTTTTTAGTTCTTTAATACAAACGTTTTAAAAGAACGTTTAACATATTCATGTGTAAATTTCGACATTGAAATTTTTACTAATTCTGTGGGACTTTTGATAAGATGTAAAGGTTTTCTTTATTCACCCAAGGAAAACCAAATACATCACTATGAAAAAACCATTTCTCTTTTGCCCTCCGTAGAGGTGCAGTATTATATAGTGCGAATATGAGAGTTCAACACATTTAATGAATCACCGAAATTGATGTGATTTACGTTTCTGCAATATCACGTTAAGTGCGATCTGTAGATTTGACAATGATTATGTGCGATTATGTTGCATGAAAGGACGTTAAGCTTACTGGAATACCACTGTTATTGTATTTTAACTATTTCAACGCCCTTTCAGCAAATGTGATCGACCAACACTTGATCGAGCTGACAACAATGAAACAACATGCAGATTGCAATAATGATAAAAAGAGCACACTAAAACATAGTTACTAATAGTTAATTTGCATAAATACTCAAAAATATGTCTGCACGCATATTTTTTGATTTTGAAATTTGAACCTGATGGTGTTTCGAACGATATTTGATAAAAAATGAGAATACATTGTGTTGCTAAGAGAGGAAAATGCTAGTTTTTATATCAGGGGTTTCTCTTAAAGAAAACGAGATAGCTGGAGCGACAGTGTGGGAGATAGCAATTCTGCTCAAAATATTTCACAACATTGGTTAAATGTTAGTTTAGGCGTAAAAACGTTGAATTTTTTCGTTTAACTCTTTTTGCCATTTGTTGAAGGTTTGTTCACACTTGAGTTAATGGCAATTGATAAAAATGCAATGAACTTAATGACAAATAAATAGAAAAACCTTATTTCTCAAAGCATTTGCTTTCACTTCCGAAACCATTAAACGCGGTATATTTTGGAAGTCGTAAATTAAAGATATTTTTTAGGCCAAAGATGTAGTTTCCGGTCTTCCGATTTACCTATGTGTATACTACACATGGGTACTCTTGTACCCATGTGTAGTATACACATGAAATAACTAGACTAGCCGTATTCAATACTGCCGCAAAAAAGTTGTATGACCTATTAACTCG
Source organism: Eristalinus sepulchralis (assembly GCA_944738645.1). Taxonomy (NCBI): domain Eukaryota; kingdom Metazoa; phylum Arthropoda; class Insecta; order Diptera; family Syrphidae; genus Eristalinus; species Eristalinus sepulchralis. The sequence continues at coordinate 40,435,423 of OX122882.1, forward strand.
TGTTTATTTTATTTTTTTTTATCCGCGACCATGATGTTTTATTCTGCGTATTTTCGACTTTCTGACAAAATGAATGACATGACAAAAAAAAAAACAAAAAACAACATAGTTTCGGCCGAAATAGCGGTCTGAAAGCAGTAAAGCAATGACTCCTATGGTTAAATAAACTATTCGATCTACGTCAACAAGACATTGAATAATGTGCAAATTAAAAGGGAACCCCGTTATTCTTTCAACAGGTGGCTTAGTACTTCGCGTTTTATGATTAATCTTTTTGTGACACACGGTTTAGCCGCCGAGACCGGCTAGCGACCCCCTATCAATGTTTAACATATTTACCGGAAGGGCTACCAAACCAGCTAGTTTTCCCTAGAATAAGATGCTTACAGCTGCATTTTTGACTTTTTTGAGAGCTAAAACAAGAAACCTAGGTCTAGCATTTATAGCAACTGTTCGTGTTGTACGATATTTTATTGTTTTTCTACGTGTAGACCTGTGGTTTATTAAACACTCTAAATGCTGAAATTTAAGAAGCATTTCATAAGCATTTACTGCTCTTTCAGTATTGTAAGCAAATCGAAAATTGCTGTCGTGAAAAAATCATCAAGTCCACGAATCGAACCTGAGCCTGCAGTGTGCGAATCTAAACCACTTCGACCCGACAGCCGGCAGATTACCCGATATGTATCTCTGCAGAAAATATTGCAGTGGGTAATACTATATTTTTTATTTAAAATTTAAATATTGCGTTCTTGTTGGGACACCCTTTATAATACAGCACCGTTGCCAATAGGCCTACCTGCTACTGTTACGGAAAACGTTTGAACTGTCCAGGTGCTATATAAAACATTCAATCTTAACAAATGAAATTTAATTTCCTGGTACTTAGAACGTTGGGTCCAAACTTGTCAATTTCTCATTGAGGATATACGAATCCCAATGTCCTTTTTCCCAAACGAGGGCTCGTATTATTCGACGTCTTACAAAGTTTAGAAATAGACAAGTGGATACTTAACTTAAAATAAACTTAATTCTTCTGCACTTGGTATAAGTGCAGATATACGAAATACGTACAGCGCAAAATTATTCATTGCACTTCCATTCTTTACATAGCAAACAACACTTACCGTCAAGACATACTGGACCCATTAACTCTTCAACTGCGGCAATCGGAAGTGTTGAATTCATATCCTGGAACTCGCTCCCAGGCAAATGAATGCCCATCATCTCCGCAGAGTTTCGTGTCACTGATGTTCTTGATGTATTCAAACTTATTGGTGTTGTTGTGTTTGAATTTCTTATAGCCGTATTCAACTGACTGATATTGTTGCAAACTGTCGTATTCAAAGTGCTTTTTGATTTTTGAACCGTATTCAACTGAGAGCTGCTGCTCCTGCTCGAGTGCTGAGTTTTCTGCTGATTTGATAAATTCAAATGTGCTGATGTACTCTTCTGGTTCTGACAAAATATGAGCTTCTGGCCGTTTTTCCGGTCTGAGTTCACTGCGATCTGCTTCGTTTTTACTAGGCCGTTCGTTTTCGGATTCTTTTGTTGTGTGGAAGAAATGGGCAAGTAGGACCTCGCCAAAAAGGGTACACTTATAATTGAATACACGGGAGTTATTGTCTCCTGGTCTTGTTCCTCTGGTGACGATTGATCGATTATTTCCTCTTCCCTTGGGATACGATTCGATAGCCTGTGATGCAGTAACTGATTCGGAGTTAGTAGATTCGCTTGATTCAACAATTGGTTCTGATTTATCAACTGAGCCAAAGATTCCTGGCTCAATATCTCGCAGTTTTTCAAAAAGAACGGTCTCAGCTGTGGTTGTTGTTGTGGGCGTTGACGTCTCACTAAAATTGGTCTTCCACTTGCAGAATTCGGAGCTTTCAGTTGAATAAATTTTGTTGTTGGTGTTGTTGGATTGTTTCGGTTCAGGTGTCGATGATGTTGCGGTCCTTGTTCTAATTGTTCTGATGTTGACGTTGGTAGCACTTTGAGTTGACTTCTGGTCGTTGTTGTTTGCGGATTTTGGCCGTGATTGGCAGTTTGATGCGATTTGGATACTGGCAGCCATTTTGAATGGGTCTAAATGAGTGGGGGAGGAGAGTTGAGAGAAATGAAAATATTATTAAAATGCATATACTCAAATGTTTTGTATTTTTTTTTTTGTCGAACATTTCATAATAATAATTTTCATAAACCTTGTCTCAACTTCCAACAAATAAGAATAAAATTGCTCAGACCCATAGAGGTCTAAGATTGAAAAAAGTTTTTTTTTTATTTGCGGCATCAAATGGGTAATTAAATTGTTCTTTTTTTAATTACCGCCATCAACATTTTGTCCTTAATATTTAGAAATCCTTCACAAAAAATGTAGGTATACAAGATGAAGATAAATACAAATTCATGGATATGTGTGTTGCTGCTGAATCCCAAACCAGAAAAATATAAACTCTTAAGAATCTTATATTTCTTCAGTGAAGAGAAAGCAGAATATGTGATTAATAAACTGAACGACAGATATTTCATTTTGCTTGCATGAGAACGATTTGCAAAAAAAAGAAAAAAAATCACTGATCGAAAGCAAATAGGAGGCCCATACAAAATAAAACACGTTGCCTTAAATTCACGCAGGCACAAACATGCCCAAGTTGGATACACACTAAACAAAAAGTTCGCACAAAGAAAGCGGACAAGATAAAAATGGACACTTGTCTGATTTGTGTATGGGTCTCATATGCAAAGTTAAATTTTTTGTTTTTAATTTTAATACGCAGATCGTTTTCATGTCAGTACTTATATTTATCTATTAGTTTACAGTACTTACATAATGATATCCTTTTGTTTTTTGCAAAGGAATTGTAAGGGTACCTCTCAACTAGCTCTTAAAAGAGTCAGGCGCGGTATTGTGTTCCCTCAAACTGTAAAAAAAAGAAAAAACATATTATAAAGACGTTCAAGATGTGTATATACATATGTAGAACGAATACATTTCAATAAATGATGAATATTAATCAATGTTTCCTGAAGGCATTGGTTTTACGATTATGTCAAGTTGTTAGAGATGGTTTCCTTTTTTTTTTGCTTCAGAATAGAATAATTTATACTGAGTATTGAGTAATTCGAAAAATCACATGTAAAGTTTCAGAGTATTTAAAACCTACAATATGATGCTTTATATGAAAAACAAAAATATTGTAGAGCAACTATGTATGTCTTTAAGGAATTTGTCAACCTCGGGCATACGTACATATGTATGTATGCAGCGCGAGAAATTTAATTTTTATCTTCATTTTATAGAAGTTTGGTTCTTGTAATTTATATGCGAGTAAATAAACTTAAAAGAAACTATATATTAAAAGGAAATTCGTTAAATTTCCATTCTAGAAGTGCAGTTGTGCCATCGCGGTTGCTATCATTAACAAAATATAAAAAGGACCTTTATATACCAATGAACTTATAAAGCTCATGGATGTTTCCCTTGAATAGAAAATGTGCACTCGGATCTTCGTAACGATCCTCAGAGCGGCTCTCTTAATGTCCATAACACTATCTACCCAATCAGCGACGAATAAACTTAAGGGATGTGCCCCCACCCTTACAAACGAAAGTTCTCTTTTAATCGAATTGTAAAGAGAGGAAGAGTGCAAGACTTGATTTTGACTTGAAATTTAGTGAAACAGTAAAAGATAACAAAACAATGTCTCTCTTTGCATTTATTGCTCCCATTTCGTACTGATTTCATGGTAAATTTATAAAAATTGCCACAATGTTAACAAATCGACAATTTTAAATTGAAAAAAAAAAACATGTACGATCGCCTAATTATCACTTGTATGCCGAATCTAAACTATTCGAAACACTGAACTTTGATCTTTTGTTTCGCAGAAATGGAGATAATCAGATATGAGTCATATTTTATTTTTTTGTTCATAAATATAATTGTGTGTATATATGTACATACGGACATGCATATGAATGTCAAGCTTTTGGATTGTGCATAAGAACTTGTTGTTTCAGAATAACAGTCTTCCGCATTGCCTCAGAAAGGTTTGCTTGTTTTGTTAATTTTACACATTTAACTTTATATGCATGGGAAACATACATATGTACATACGTGCAGACTGACTAGTTGTCGGAACCATAGAAAAGAAAACAGTTTTTAAGTTCAGGAATAGCTGGAATTGTCTATGACTCTAACTTCTTGTATTGTTAATGAAACAAGAAATGTTAATTGAAATGTTTTTTTTTTAAGATATCGAATATTTACATTAATAGATAAGTGGAAAGCCTTTTTCGGACTTTTTTAAAGCTCAGTACATAGTTTTTTTTTTTTACATTTTACAGGGAGAGATAATGGAAGCAAAATATACTGCTTGCCATCGGATAATAAATATTTATGGATCTACTGATAGCTCTTACACACCTTTTCAGAATGCAAATTTTGGTCAAGGACTTTTTAAAATTTGTAAGAGAAATACTGAATAATTAAATAAATTGTGTGACACTACAACCCACAAGGTAAAGGGCCTAGCAACTTACTAGTGTTGTGCGGTCTATCGTTCTCTCATGAGTACAAAGGGACTTAGCGTTAAATTCCGAGTCTGAACATGTCATTTTATTTCTTTCAACATTGTCATAAACTCAAAAGATGCCACATACTCAGTACATAAATCGAACCATCGGCGTGTGAATCGACGCACTTAGCCACAACGCCAATGCGGTCATAGCAACTGTGTAGGACAAATTATGGTCCAAATCGTAGGGAAAATAATAAAAGTTTCATAGTTTGCTGCCGTAAAAAATGCCACGTATTCAGTCCAGAAATCGAACCTTCAGCGTGTGAGTCGACGCAGTTAGGCACAACGCCAAAGCGTAGAGAAAATAAAAGTTGTTTTATAGTTTGCAGAAAAATAACAATAATTAAGTACAGTGGCTCATTTTGCCCCAAAAAAGTCACACATGTTCAAAGTGCAAACTTCCTTGGATATTCTGAAAAACGTTTAATCAATATATTTTTGTCAGTGCAAAATAAATATCCATCATTTGTGTATTTTTAGGCTGGCAACGTCTTGAAGCAGCTTTTGGTTTCTCCAAGCTTTTTTTCTTACAGATCCGTTTTACGTTCCAAGTACAAATGATGACAGAAATAAATCGGGGAAATCACATATATATACACATGTTTATGTGTGCAAGAGTAAATAATATAATTTCATTGCATTCTAAAAATATTCATCTCAAGGGAATCGTCTGCCTTTGTGAGAAAACAAATTATCGCTTGCCCCCATCATGCCTGATAAAGTTTTATACAGGTAAGAATTATATCCCACGAACAGGTTTCATTAATTTCATATCTCTTACAACAAATAACACTTCCTGATAATGCCAACTTGTAGATAAATCGCACAAAATTATAGAACGTCACATATGACGTCAGCTTTGCATGGCAACTGGGAACGTATGATCGCTCTGCAAATTACCGAGAAATATCAAATGTAGAAAATGCAATTACTTTCCAACTGATGGCAATTAAACTAAAATTGCAGTTAACACGCAATTGCTTTACCCGTAATCAGTGGAATTATGACAATACTACACATACAGAACACAGAACGTCCCGAAGGGATTATGAAACTCTGGGTGGTATTGCTTCCATATATGCATATTTTCACTTAGAAAAAATGTATGGGCACAGACGCGCTCTGTGTAGTATTTCCAATTGAATGACTCATAAGATAATAATTTTCAGTACTTAGTTAGACAAAAATGATCTGAACATGAAATAATACAAGTGGATCGTATATCCAATTATCGATGAATTGGCAAAATAAGTAAATACTCCTTATTGCATAAACGGGCGCACATAATTCGAACTTACTCTGACTTTAAATTCTTCTATTCCCCAAATGGGATAAAATAACACAAATGAAATGGTTCAATACGGGCTAGAAAGCGTTTTTCTAGCCAAAATGTTCACATTCACTTAGTTCTCAAAGAGACTTTAATATCAAGGTTTTGATTTAACTATTTTAAATCTCGGCACGCGGCAATATCTGTCCGTCTTTCCGTAGTTTCTTTGATCACTCGACTGAATTAAAGTGAGAAGCGCTACAAACTGAAAACCTTACGAATGGTTTGCGCGTTTACGAATTACTGATTGTTGTGAAATTCAATTCAAGCAGGTTTTCCTGTTGTGACATGAATAACATGATAAAGCTTTTGATACGAGTGTGTGTGTGTGTGTGAGTTTGTGAATGGGAGTTATTAGAAAGAAACGCACAAATACACAAAAATGGTAGTTTGTTCCCAGTATTTTTTTTTCTTTAGGCTGAATTTCTTCATGAACCTGATTACAAGAGGCTATTCACATGGGGAATCACATGAGCTCCCACCAGCTTCAGATATAAATTTCTAGTGTGTCACCATGCAGATATTTTAGCGGTCTAAAAAAAAACAAAACCATTGTGATTTTTGTTTGTTTATTTCGGACGAAAACGTAACACCTTCATATGTAACTGGGCATTGAATAAAGCATGTACATGTATATATATACATATGTATGTATGTTGATAAATTTTCATAACAAAAATGACCTTGGTAAAGAATCTGTGTACTACTACTCCCCCACAAGTGTTTAAGGACACATCTATATAAATAATGCCGAGGAGGACTTGTGCTTTTGAATAGCTTTTGATTGTATTTAAACTTGGTGGCATTTGTTTGCACTCAGTAAAGTTGAAAGGTCGCCTGTATTCTCTTCTCTTTTGCGTGGGTGTTGTAATCCCTTGACTCATTGGGTGAAGCTTTTGTCCCCCTGCGAACAGTCGTACACGTAGCAATTGGTACCTAAGTAACAGAATGGGAGCCGGCAAGTTGAATGCATATAGTCATTTTAGTCATTTGACAGCGTTAGTATTCGACAAGTGATCCTTTCACTGATTCTTTATACAATGATTATAATCAAACGCGAAATAACTAGATCAGTGTTAGTGTATCACTCTCCAAGAACCAAGGGGGACACTTCCTATCGATACATGCTGCTAGACATAAGCTAGACTGCAGTATTTTCTAATCACCAAATAATTTCGGAATTAAGAAGTATTTTAAAGACTAAATTCGAGATCTATCCTACAATTAGGAAAATGTTTGCATGCAATGAACATTTATGTAATTTAAAAGTATGTCTAGGATGCCATAATTGTCGATAAAAAAAGAGCGCGCTGTTTATATTTGCAAATCTTAGGCACAGACAATATTTGAAAATTGTACTGTAGGTATCAAAATGCGAAAGAATACACAATTATTCATTTAATTATTTTTTCTACTGCAGGATTCCTAAATGGCTTCCTCATTGCAGTGGAAAAAATGCTTCTACAGAGAAAAGTACGTTTGGAAATTTTTTTTGTCGCTTTCCCTCTGAGCAAATTCGTAATATTTACTTTTTAAAACAAATTAAACTCTTACAAAGAACCAAATTCATTTCAAATAAATCTGCACTATCAGCATGCACATGTCCGTTATTTATTGGCGGTCAGATAAATAGAATACAATGCAAATGTATCGGATATGATAAAAGAATCTTTTATTAGCAAATACACAAAAATTTACTTTAGACATATGTTCATATGTATTGTATTTTCTTTACGGTGTGTTGTCACAAAATGAAAAGAAATAATTGGGACATGTGGGGATAAGAGTTGCACAAGCTAACCAGTAGGTGTCGCTGATGTGCTACGAATGCTTAAATTATCACTCTTAGACAAAAAGAAAAGTTATTCCTTTGTAATATTTAGATTCAAGTTTAGCATAGTATTTCGTTCCATTCTAAGTATACCTAATCAAAGTTTGTTCGCATACTCAAAAACCAGTCCCTGATCACTACAAATATGCCAAAAAGCAATTGTGAGAGTTATAAATTTGCCTAGCCTGTCAATTCTGTTTAATTCTTTTCAGCCTTTTGACAAATAATAGTGATTGTCCGGTTTTTCTACTTTTTTGTAATTATCAATTTTTTAAAAGCATTTCATAGCATCTTCTAAAAAATAGTATAGCAGTCAGCGCTTGTAAGCGAATAAACCCACATATGTAAATTTTAGCTGAAGACTGTAGCAGTACTCCCACTACCTGCATAAGACAGTCAGATTTCTCTGCAGTGTTGAATAACAAAAATGTGTCAAAAGGTTCTGTTTATATTTTTTTTGTGTTAAGAATGCAGCTATATTATATTTTGAATTTAGAGAGTAAACAATGTATAACTCAGAGTCCGAGGCAAACAATGCTGATATCTGATCCATCAAATACTTTTCTACCAACAAAACAAAACTAATGTCTCGTAAATTTGTTATGCAACCTTGTCGGCGAGGGAAAATTAAATTTTATGCGTTGTATCTGAAGTGTCTTGATTTTATAAGATAACAGTATCCAACCTCAAGTAACACTCATTTATTTTATTGATTTGCATGTGCTATTAATTTTCCCATCTACATCAGCCATCAACGTGTCGCTTGCACGATTTGAGCAAAAATACAGGGATTTTTTTTTTGTGCCTAAACTTATTTATTCTTCACAGACTAGTCTTTACTTAGGTGGGAGGGTGTGAGTGGGATGCGTTTGTATGAGTTTGTTGTGAAATTCGTAACAAAGAAAAGCTCTACCGCACTACAAGATGGCCGGCCACTTGTTTGTGCAAAGTGGAATTCCGGGAAAAAGCATATTCGATGGAATGGATACACGGCCAAGTCTCTATACAGTAAAGCCATCTACCAATTATATTGCATGACTCACGCTAAAGTTCAAAGTCATGTGATATGAAAAATGTTTGAAAACTTTAAGCCGCTTTGTGCTTTTTGAAAGCTTTTTGTACTGACCTACAGTGACATGCATAAATATGTTCCCATCAATAATAGAATTCTGTGATGCTAATTGTGAACTTCGAAACAAAATTATTCGTTTAAATGACACCAATGACTGCAGAAACTGGGAAAAAAAACTCACTGAGACGGAAGTAAAAATGGTCTAATCTTGTACCGGTTTTCCTTACTAATGTCACTACAATTCAAAGGTTCTTGCACACAAAATTCTCTAAAAATGAAAGTTCTTCAAGAGTAAAGGGATTTTAAATTCCAGAGTCTTAAAGTGAGATTTCGCCTGTTGTCGAATATGATTCAATGTGTTTTTACCTGTTTTTGTGGCCGACGTATTTATATTTATATATTATATTACGCCCTCAGAAAACCACGGTTGGTCTTCTACATAGTCAGTGATAGTGTCAATACACTCCAATTTTGTGACTGGAATAGAGGAAGTTTGTTGCGAAGCTCCCCCCTTTCGGAAAGATGAAAACTTTAAGGAAAAATAGTCGCATTCATAAAACCCTGTACTTTATCGAATTTTAAAGAACGGCAAGTTTTCAGATATCCCTGGCCCTTCACTTTATGTGAATATTGTGGTTACAATATAAAATTGTGGGGCGCAATCTAGTTGTAATTTCTGAATCAAGAGGATTGATTTATATATTTTATCAGGTGCATGAGGTTGTGTCGTCATGTAATTGCTGTCTATTGGCACACATGCGTAAGGTTTGGGGCGTTTACTGCAGTTGGGACAATCAGCGATTAAACCTATTGCTTTGTTTGCATGACTATGCAATTGTTTGAGTGCGCAAAGCAATAGAACAAACGATGCCAAACATATTTCTGCAAAGACAAACAAATAAGAAAGTATATCATGTGTCGATAAATGTATGACAACTTATCGAATATCAGCGTTTGGTTGGTTTTTACACGTCCACATTGAAATGTGAATATAAGATAAAGAACATTGACTTCTTTGTAGTGGGAGGTAGGAAATACATCAGGGCGATCCCAAATAAAAACCCCAACATTTGGTGTATGGTTTATGTATGACAATTGGATGGAATTTTAAGCAAAGAAATATTTTAATTCAAAATAGTCAGATGTTGCAAAATAATACCAATATAGCCAAAGAGATAATTTTTCATAACGTCGTCTTTAATTTGAGTATGAATAGAATTGTTTTCTTCGTTCATATTGTTTTGGTCTCGTTTAAAGTGACCAAATAAAAGTTGTTTAATAGAATCGGTGATTGATTGTAGTTTTGTGATTACATTACGAATCTTTGCGAGTGCAGTCAAACAGATAAGATTTGGTCACATTGGAGAGATGGACTAAAACAAGAGTCGATCCCACTAATGTAGGTTTAAGATTTAAGTGAAGTCATTCATAAAATAATAAATTGAACGCATTTTCAGTGATTTCGAAGAATTCTTCTTCTTTTGTAAGATTTCAAAAGGGCAAATTCAAATTTGCTTAATCGCAATCTGGGTCAGCTGCAGAAAAACAAAAATATCGCTTTAGAAAATGAAACAGCAGGAGCGTTTTGATAGGAACCTAATGAAATAACCAATTAGCATCGACAAATTTTTGAAACTGATAACCTACAGAAAAGGAGAAATCTGTTCAGACTGCAATTTCTAAGACAACAAAACCTGCTCCTAAGGTGACACAGACACGATACACACTTTCTCCTTTACATATACATCACAAGCTTTATTTTGCAATTAACTGCAGTGTAATATTAATTAGTAGCTAATTTCCAATCGCATTTAGTCGAACTAAATATGTAGGTATTCGAAGGAAAGCGTTATAAGGAAATCAGAACTAATACAATGCCGAGCAGTTTTTATCTTATATGTAAATACAATATCCAGTGCTTTAAGTTATTTTGAGAGTACACAATAATATTTATGATGGAAGGAATGAATAAGATCTTAGCTTTGATATTTCATAGGGAAGAAACTGTCGAGTGAAAAAACCCACACTTTGCATAAATGGAGTTTGAGGTTATTCAAGTAAATTAGTGTGTTGGGCAAAAAGTCGAAGGTCTTCGGCAAATTTCACTTTAAATTATTGCGTTGCGGTCAAGGTGAAAGAAGCAGTTTCAGACAAAAAGACTCATACAATTTTATTTGTTTTTCAAATGTCAACAGCATTTTGGGAAACATACACATAAATGTAGAGTGCTAAACGGATAGTTTGCAAACATCTCGAAAATTAATTTCCGTTTCTCTAATTAAGTTTCCATTTCTTCAGTGGTCACATTGTGTTTAATTTTGAGTGAATATCTATGACTCCGTTGATGTCACTCAAAAGTAGAAAACCCTTTCGCTTTAGGAGGCCATTTTGTGGCAGCATTTTTTTGATTCTTCAACAATACAATAAAAAAAATTGGACCAAGTTTTGCTGCTGGTCGTCTGTGCAGAGAAACTCACGCGGGCGTACATACATATGTATGTGAAAGCAAGAGCCAATGATATTTTTTAATAAGGCAAATGAAAGTTATTTGTTTAAAATTCTAGATGAAATTTTTCTTTCAGGGCAAATTCACACATTACATACGAGTGTTTTCTCCATTCAAATATTCAATGTTGACTAATCATCAAGTAAATTTATGATAACTTTACATTCAAGCTAAGCCAATATTTACTACGCATGTGTTTACGTATATATGTACATATAATTTATATAATACATTTTGACCGTTATTGTGCTTCAAAAATTTCCTTAGTTAAAGGGTTTACAAGTGATTAAAGCTTGTTCGAATGAAAGTCGATCTGAACATAACGCACTGCGTTAACAAAGTTTGCAAATTTATTCAGCGATTGTAACGTTATTATACAGGCGTAAATTAAAAGGAATGGAAACGGTGCGAATTTTGTAACAAATGGTTAAGATCAATTGAAAGGATGTTAAAAGGAAACAAAGTATATTTGACCGTAAAAAAGTGTTTGTGACGTCAATTGGTTGGAGGTTCATATAGGAAATTACAATAAACACAAAGAGGACCAGTACGCTTTCATTTACTCTCAATCTGTCTTGATTTCGATTTGGCGTAAATAGCAACCGTTATGGACATTCGTGTATAGCAAATAATGACATGAGCTACACATCGTAGCGTTAAGAAGACTAGAAACAACTAAATACAACATGCATACTTTGTGGCCGTGTATTATGGTTTTCAAGACCACATTTCACGTATAAATGTATTGTCATACGTCACAATCTGCAAAAACATTTTTTTAAAGCCATTATTCCAAGAAATATAAAATCTTTATAGGTACACGTTTCGGAAACGTCTGAACTTTAAAATGTTTTTCTATGCCTTGCCAGATATTATATGTAAGCACATGCTCATACGACGTCATGCCGTATATTTTATCGATTAAAAAGTGACGAATACACGGATGCAGGAACACAAAAATATTTCTTTATGTAACTTACCTCGCATCATACTTGCGAATCTCTTTGCAATTGTGATCAAATTATTACACTTCTTGGGCAATACGGGTTGCAAGGGTAAATGATCGCCGTTGTTATGGTGGTGTTGCCAAAAATGCTTCTTATTGTCCTTCTTACAGTATCTCACAAAATCTTGTTGCATTTGATTGACTCTCCAATAAGAGCAGGACATGGAATGCCAACAACCACCACAAAAGCAGTAACCGAAACAGTAAAACTTCCCGTACTTTTTTGTCTTCTTAATGGACTTCTTCACCACGATACCGACAATAGCAAAGATGTACAACAGAGCAATAGCGCTCAAAAGAGTCTTGATCACGAAGTAATTATTGACAACACCACCAACGAAGGCTTGACGAATGTTTTCAATATTGAACTGCAACAAATTTTTTTCAGATATCATATTATCTGCGGGCTAACTCAGCTCACTGGCTTCTTTTTTTTGTCTTTTCCGACGTGACGCACACTTTTAACGGACACTGTTTTGTTTTGAGACAAAAATTTATTTTAACGAAAAATACGTAAATCTCAAAGGATTGAGAAGCTCTTTTTTTCTAGGCTTACGCAATTACCACAAATTTGAATGAGGAATTAAAACACAAAACAACCCACAAATAAACTCAGCAATTTTATGCTATGAAAAGAAAATCCCTTAAACGATATGACCACGATTCCATGAATATATCTTACAAAAGTATTAGGTAAAGTAAACACAATTTATTTTTTATTTAGATTTTGAAACTCGATGGCTCGGAGCACAAAGTACACGTTTCCACTGACCGACGCGACGTCGAAAGATTTGGAGATTTTTTCTCAAATTTTTTCCACAGGTTACATGGGAATGAAGAGTTTTCTCTTGAAAGACCAAAGGGTTTTGAAAAGATTTTTCAATGAACGGATAATGTTCACACGGGCAAAAATGTAAGTTGCTATCTCTAGACAGAAGTACGAATTAATTTGACACGATGAAGAACAACAATAAACTGGACGGAGGGAGAATTCGACTGTGGCATGGACAACAGATTTGGCGAAGCGAAGAGCTTTTTCGTTAAGTTTCACTTCTCGGATGTGCTTTTGTGTTTTGTTGGGAAATCGTTTTGCGAAAATATATTTCGACAGTTGGGAAATCATTTCATAATTGATAGTAATTGCATTTAGAAATGCATGTATACATCTCGAACGATGTCAAGGACGAATTTAGTCATATGCGCAAATAAAAATTGATAATTATTTGAACTGGTACGGTTGCCCATGAATTTATTTAGGAAACACACTAATCGGAGGTTTTGCATTGAAGAATGCCATTTGGAGGATATTTATTATAGATTTCAGAAAGTGATTGGGAGTATTTTTTATATTTACAAAATTTTATAAAGAAAAGATTAGAGAAAATGCACAGCTGACTGATCAGATGATTAGAATCGGGTAAATGCACTTAATACAGCAGCTATTTCTTATCACCGTACCAATGTCTTTTTCATTAGGAACAAAGTTAAAGTAAAGTAAAGTAAATGTACTTAGATGTTATTGCAAATTTATGAAATAGAATTTTTCTAAAGACTGTATTGTGACATATACCTCCAAAGCTTTTGTTCGTTTTCTTTTCAAATGTTTATAATTGACCATTTGTGTTCAAGCCCCTAATAGCATACCAAGACAAAATAGGTTGCAAATTGCTGTACGTGTACATATAATGTATCTAGTTTTCTAGAGTGGAAAAAAATATTTTTGAAAGTGAAAAATGAAACATACAAATTTAAATGAAGATTACCACATCATAGAATAGGAACTCACGTTTTGTTCTTATAAATAACTAAAAATAATAATAATTGGGTGGCACTACAGCTCACAAGGGACCAGGGCCTAGCTTCTACAAAAACTACTCGTGTTGTGCGTGCTACTTCTCTCTCATGAGTAGAAGGGACCTATAGTTTTTTACTAACTCCGAACGGTGAGCTTGAAAGAGGTGGTGTCGTGAAAAAATGGGAGGTGTCCTGTCCGGGAATGGAACTTTTGGTGTTAAATTGTTTTTTGAAGATTCACAAATCTTTGAACGCGAGAATTATATTTCCACTTGCAAAACTAGGAACGTGTCACGTTGATATACATTTTCATAATGTCGATAAGATATGTTTCAAAAGTGGAAGTTGAATGCAATTGGTGCTGTTTTGCAGAAAGAGTACACGGTCAACGAGACTCGCAGTCCGAACCACGAACTGGAGAACAGAGCTTTGCAGAACCACTTTTACCTTCGGAAAAAAATATGTAAGTCAATGGCGGTCTGAGAACCCTGGTTTCACCAGGTCCAGTGACTACCTTCTGGCAAATAATGCCGTCGCTGACGATCGAAACAACTCCATCCTTTTTCGAAAGATGAACTCCAAGGTATCTTTAACACACTGAATAATAAGAAGTCAGTGGGAATCGATGGGATAACAAACATTGTTCTGCTCCGTCTACCCTCTAAGACGGTTTACCAACGCGTTGAATAATGCATATTACCCGAAGCATTGGAAAATAGCTGTGGTACAGCCAACTCCGAAACGGGACAAAGACACTTCCATTTCGACAAATCTCCGGTCTATAAGTCCTTTCCGTGCATAAGTAAGGTTTTCGGGAAGATAGTCATTAGAACTCTGAAATAATGGGTTGAGGTTAAGCAAATAATACCGGAAAATTATAATGGTGGATTCGCGCTGTCGGTCTTTGGACGACCTACATAAATAAGGGACTGTGATGTTTATAGTGCTCTAATAAATTTGTTTTTTTCTTCTGGGTCTATTTGCGTACCCAAAACAAGTCAGTGTTCAGTACATTCTCGTATACTAAACAATTACAATCAGAGTCAGTCAGAGTGTGGTTAGAAAAATGCTTCCTTATCGTTTTAGTGCAGCCTTAACGGTGAGATCTGTCTAATTGATTGCTCAACAGAACAGACCTTTCATTTGAACTTTTCCCACATTGGCTGAAATTCCCATTTTCTCTTTTATTTGGCAGCCCAGCATCGGAATTTGAAGCACGTTTGATTGTTGTCCCGTTTTCGATTTAGAAACTCAAATATTTTGTTACTATGTCGGTATAAAAATAATTTCCCCGCTTGAATTGGGTTGTATTTTGGTAAGTATTTTGCATAGAGACAATTTTGAATGTGAATTAACGCTAGAACCTAATAAGCTCAGATGGGGATCCCCCCTCAACTATTGTATAACTGTGACTGTGTCGATTTCTACACACATTTCAAGACCACACAGTCTTGAACTTTAGTTAAAAAAAATTTATTTTTAAAAGTTTATGAAAAAATGTGAAATATTAGATCTTCTCTTAAGCAAATGCTAGAAAGAGCTGTCCGCCAATGAAAAAAAAAAGGAGCCGAGACTGAGGTCTACTTTTTAGACGCAGAAGATAAATCGTAAAAAAAAAATAAAAACAATCGGAAGGGAAATCGATAAATTGCATTCGATAGCAACTATGCGCAATATTTTTTTTTGTTTAAAATTATACGAGCTTGTCAGCCGCAGCACTCTTTACAAAATTTCTGTTTCTGATAACACACCTCAGTCTCATCATATCATACTTGGTTGGTGATGTATGAAGTAGAGAATATTAGTTAAGTTTACAATCCGTTTGCAACCTCTAATCTATTGGCGATTTTGCTTTGTCACCTTGGACAGCAACAAATTCAAAACCTACTTTCGAATTCTTTCGGCTCGCGCACCAGTTTACGATCTCGCCGCCTATGTTTATTATGTCTTTTAGCTGATAACCCAACAGATACAGTCGCACTAGCATATACATACATACTTATGTATATGAATGTGTGTATCTGCTTACTTACGGATGCCGGGCATTGCTTGACGTTAGTTTTTCCCAGGCGCATGGTACACGGATTTGCTGATGTAAGACCTTCGTGTAGTTTCATCATATAAAGCTCTAGTTTATCGTTCAGTTTAGCTTAAAAGATACATTTGTGATTTGAACCTCTTTCGTATGGGGTTAAGATAAAGCTCAACACAATCTTTGATGACAACAGGTTGAAAGACAATTAGCATCAAAAGTTTAGCACATGTTAAATTATTCAGATTTTGAACTGTTGCCAAGTGTATAGAATGTCGCTGACCGAAATGGTTTATCCATGATTATTTTGATGGTTTTGTTTACTTTTAAATTTGATTGATGTTTTATGATATTGCTACCTAAACAATACAATTGTTTCCTTTCATCTACACTTCCGTGTATCCATGTGAGGTAAATAGATTCAGTTTTAAATGAAATGAGTCAGGTGCGCAGCGTTGCTTTGTGTATTTATCTACAAAAAGAAACACGCGCAGTTCGTTTTTTAATTATCATTAGGTGATTTTCGCATGCGAAACAACTACATTCATAGGTATACAACATATGCGAGCCAGCTGAATTTAACGTTCAAGAAACCGACATACGTAGTTTACTTATATTAGATACTCGCATGAATGTCCGCATATGACGAATAAGTTGTTTCAAGCAGGCGGTTTAACAGTTTCTTTCTTAATGTGAAAAGCAAAACAGTTTGAGAAAAAGAAAGCGAATGGATTGGGAGAAGAGATGGAAATAGAATTATTTCTAATTTTTTTTTTTCGACAAAACTCGAATAAGGGTGGGTGTACCAGTACCCTTCCAGTCATTTGTATTCGATCATTTCCTATTAAGTTTTAAGAAAAGTTGCCATAATTTGCTTAAGAAAAAAATTATGACCACGAATGTGTTTCAAAGGTTTAACAATTAAATTCAAGGGAACTCCAAAACTGAAACAGTGTGCGATTGTTAGGAAAAAACGAAACACACAAATATATTTTGTTTCATCAAAAATATGCTGGGACTCAATTTAGATTGCACTCCGGGGATAACCTCTTCAAAAATTATTGACACTCTAAAATTAGCTACATGGTATTGGTATCTCTAAAATATTAAATATATATTACGTTATATTATAAATGGGACTGGTAAAGAAAGAAGTCAATGATGGTAATATTAAGTACTTGATTAGATTTAGATTTATTCCAAAAACGAAAGAAACGTACGTATGTATATTGAATCAAAGTGGGCAAATTCAGAATCTTGGAGCCCTTACTCTAAATTTTATTTTTTACTTAATAATTAATCAAATGCTCAAAATAAATACCATTGCCTTACATAATAAATTGAATTAGCTGTTTGGATTTAAAATAGAAAAAGGTGTTAGGTGGCATTTACACTCTTACCTTTTAATTTAAACAAACACTTTAACGATGTTCTTTTCTCATTAACAGTAAACTGGTTACGATTTTAATGTCGATAAGACTCTGTTTTGCCTGTTATCAAACATACTTTATTTATATCCCTATACGTTTTATGAGAGGCACGGGATTTAGTTACGATAACTTTGGGCAGAATCTTTTATTTAATTTTCGTGTATAAGAAATAGGGGGTTAACACATTTTCTTGAAGCCATTTAAAATTCGACTAGTTTACCGATATAAATTGGCGAACTTATTTCAGAAGAGAGCACAAAGAACATGACAACAACCTCGTATCACTTAGCCAAAAAACAATTTTTTTTCTCCAAAAACCATGAAATGTTAACATATCTCGAAGGAAAGAATACCAAACTTCAGTGTGGAAAAATAATGGCGAATGGAAAAAGAATTAGTGCTGTCTGTGCGGTCCACAAGAAAGGCCTTTGACTGTGCCAACTATCGAGGGATTAGTCTTCTTGACGTAGAACTCAAGATCCTCTCTGTTGTTTTGTGGTATGGTCTGATACGTCCTTATTTATGCAGTTTCAGGCTAGGGACGTCCGCCATCGACGAAATGTTCGCACTACGACACATCCTGGAAAAGACATAAGATATGCAGATCGACACCCATCACTTGTGCGTCGTTTTCAAGGCCGCATATGACAGCGTTCACAGAGACGAGATATTCAATGCCATGATTAGTTTTGACACTCATGCCAAACTCGTGCAGGATGATGATGGATAATACACACTGCTCCATGAAAGTCGGTAGCAAACTTAATGAGACCTTTAATGTCAAAACAGGTTTTAAGACCTGGCGAGACGCTGTTATGTGATTTCTTTAATATCATACTTGACAAGATCGATCACTGTTAACATCATGAAACATCAGCATGATCATCCGAAAGTCCGTTCAACTGCTTGCTTATGCGGACGGCATCAATGTGATTGGACGACGGCAGCAAGCTTTTAAAGAGGTGTTTGCTGGTCTTATATGTCTTACGATAAATGAGGGCAAAACAAAATAGATGCTGTCATCATGGAAGAATGCGCAACATCGACTTCTCGGACAGAGCATCACAATGGACAGCAGAAACTTTGAGGATGTCAAAGATTTCGTTTACCTCGGCTCCGCAGTAGAGTGGGACAATAACACCAGTACCGAGATCAATTGCAGAATTACTCTTGCTAATCGCTGCTTCCAGGGATCGAGCGGCAATTGAGTAACAGAGCCATCTCTTAAAACACCAAGCTGATTTTATACAACACTTTGAACATTCCGATCCTGTTCTATGGCGCAGTGACATGGACTTTATTAAAAGTGGATTACAAGTCCTTGGACGTTTTGAGAGATATGTTCCGCGTGCGATCTTTGGTCCTGCTTGAATTGATGGTGTCTTAAGATGTGGAGCCAATGGACACCACAACTCCGGCCCGTAGAGTCTTTGATTCCGAACCATTGGGACAACGTAACATATGCCGTCCTCTAACGGAATGACAAATGAAAAAGAACCTCAATCACCTTGGTGGCAGCTTTCAGAAGATCATGTGGGAAAAAATCGTTTAGACATTAAATTACAATAAAATTATCTATGAACAAGAACTACAGATATTACTTAGGTTTTTATCATAATCCGTACGGGACTGATAATAAAATGGCGTACTCTGTCTGTTACTGGTTTATAAAAACTTTCCAAAATTTATACATATTTACGGTACCATACGATATTTTAGATATTTTAGTTCAAACTCATGAAAGTCAAATATTTAATCCGTCTAGTGAGGATGTAAACGTATGCAGGATTTTGAACTGCCAGAAAAAATCAGGCCATTTAATTAATTTCATTTTAATTTCCTTCATATGTAAATAATATGTAAATAATATAAAATAATATAAATGACCGAGTGGAATATAAGCCCACATGTACTGAGTAACGGTGGTGACACACGAATATGATTCATCAAAGATCAATGGCATGGGAAATCGGAATGAGCTTAATTTCGCATTGTATTCGCTTTGGGAGAAAGAAGCAAACTTTGAATCACAAATAAATGTTAAAAAAAACATTTCCGCACTTTCAAATTATATTATATTCACTGTTCACAATCACACTTAGTTGCTATATTCCATAAGTTCGAATTTAATGGCTTGGATTTAATGGAGTCTTCTAGCTAGAGAGTTTCTCGTAATGTCGATATCTACATCTAAGAAATAACAAACATCTTAGCAAAATGTATATTTGATAGGAAAGCTACTCTGTTAGAAGTCGTAATATTTCTTCAATCGTCAAATTCACATTTGCAACAATTTGATAGGTTGGGTATGGTTGAACGGTGGGACTGAAAGAGGCTTATGTTGTAATGGTACTTCGACCCGAATTTCACATGTATCGCTCAAGTCATTAAATACAAATCCCTCAATCCCTTCTGTGCCTTGAGAGGGTTATGCCGATAAAAGACATTTTTCACTTGTTCATCGTCCCTACAACTTTGACAGACGTCGTTGCCGGCGATGAAACCGAAAATTGTTTTAAGTGTTGATCTTATTTATCTGATAAAGCTCACTAAGCATCTCAAATTAAGGTTGGGCTGGACTTGCTTGGCCGTACGCCCCGTTGCGTTTTCCGATCAACATAATTTGAATTTCCAGCAAAAATGTATAGAAAAAGGGAAGTGCAGCTTGAGGACTCAACAGTTAAGCGGTGTCGCATCTGGCAAGTCGCACTGTCCCATTATGCATATAAGACGGACATTACAGTACCTTGTCACCTTGTTAATAGCCAGGCGGCACACCAAAAATTTTGTCTTTGAGAAACTCTTTTTCTTACTCGTAGAGCACCGTTGAGCCATAGGCAGATCAGTCTTTGCAAAAATTTATTAAATTGAAATTTTCAGCTTTTTCTTTGTTTTGCTGTCAAACGAATCGTGAATCAGTAGTGTAGGACAGGTCTTACACTTGCAGTGATTGTGGATTCACTGGCCCAGTTCGTCATTTTGCTAGAAGTACTAATAATCAGAATGGCAAACACTGGGCAAACAACTTGGGTTGTACATAAATTTGTCTCTACGATTTCTTCCAAATTGTGTTTCTTTGAAAGAACTTGCTTTCTGTGCTGTGATTGCAATACATTGTTTCCACAATGTGACTACTACTGTTACATCATACGTTAAAAACATGTCAAAATGTTTAAAGAAAGTTATTACAATTTAGAGAGATAGATCTTTCGACAAATTGCACATTCATGGTACAGAGTGGGGCACGAATAATGCTACAAACACAATACGTAAAAGTTTTTTTCCTTCATAACGAATTGGTTACTATATAGATTGAAATAAAAGCATGACTTCAGTCCTTCATTTCCGCCCAGGAATTTAGACGGTTAAATGGACTATTATGAAGATCGCACGCAAGTGCAAGCATAACATGAAGTTCGTTTCATCGGTTTTCGGTTCTTAAACACAATCGCGGCTTTATCGTCACTAGTTCACGCAAATCCAATCGTTTTCACTCAAAACTTATAGGCACCAATTGAAGTTAGTAGACCGTCATTAATAATAAACTTTCATTTCTTAAATTTGTTCTGATATAAAGTCGAAATTATAAGCAAGCTGAACCGTTTAGATTTGCTTTTCCGCCTAAAACTTTACCAAAACGGATTCAAATGGCCGAAGGAAACAGATACTTTCTACAATATTTGTTTTTATCTGAGCTCATTTCAATCCAAGTGGCAATTATAACTTATCCGTTTCAACAGCATTTGATTCAATAAATAATAGATGAAGCAACTGCACATCTGTGCCGAGGCAGAAATGACAGAGCTCAAAACAATTTACTATTTGAAAAAAAAACTTCACTTTCCGCTGAGTACTAAGATCACCTGATCTGACTGCAGTAGATATTTTCTAATGTCTAATATTAAACAAGCGGTGCATAAAAACACAGCCGAGGCAGATATGCGTGAAGATAATATTATCGACTTTACTGATTTTCGTAAACTGATAACTGATTGTTTTTAATGTTTCTACCGGTGTACTTACTTTTCTGGTATCTGAAATTAGAAATATGATTGGAGCATAATATCTTCCACTGAGACCTGCACTATAACATGAACACGAGGACTTAGATTACATATAAGATAAGGGACTTAAGAACAACTAAAATTCCAACTTGGAAAAGAAATGTACTTTGACAATTGCAAATCAGATAAAGACTTTAGGAAGAATTTGCAGAATGAATTGAACTACAACGTGGATTAGAATTGAACTATAATGATACATATTGGGATCAAAGCTTTTACATTGACTTAGACAAATACTTGTACACAAGGGATTGAACTCGGTTTTGAATAAGAATTTGAACAATCACTTGGGCGAGTACTTGACCAAGAAATTAATTGTAATTTAGACAAATACTTGGAACACAAATTGGGTCACGCAAAAGTTTCCTAAGCGGTTAAGTCACTGTAAAAAACAGAAAGACACAGGTCCAAAATGCAAAGGCACTAAACTACTCAATTAAAAATTAACTGCCTATGATCCATTGGCCAGTCATAGACATGCATACAATCTCTATTTTTAGTCACTTCTTTGTACTTAAGTTCGCAGAGCTGCCACTGTGCATCTTCTATCACATGTGAACTGACGAGTACACTTTTATAGTTTAAGTAGCACAAATACTCACACATGTCCTTGTTGAATTATTTTTATATGTTTTTTATATCCTTAGTAAGCGCGTTTGACTTTCCAAACTCTACGAAACTTTGAATGGCGTATTGGCCACTTTATCGTTTGGTTGTTGTGACTGAATTAAATCTCAGACCATTCCCAATCCAAAATTAGAACAAAATCTATTTTCATATCCAATGATTCGAGGGCTTGAAACATTTCAATTAACATTGATTGTCATACCTTGATGCAGACCTCATCGTGGAAAAGTAAATAGAACAATACCCATAATAATAAACGTCAGTCAATAAAAATTTTGGTAGACCTAAACGAGTAGAGTCTCAGCTTTTTTTCCTCATGTTTACAATTTAGTAAACAAATTAATTAGCGGGCGCCTGTGAAAAGATTAATCATGTACACGTAGATTTAAGTCAAACCGGTTGAACCAGTTAGAGGAGAGTAAACGGGCTATTTGATTACGCAGAAATCACCAAGGGAGTAGGAATAACAACTCACATTTATACGTGTCTCCGTGGCATATATTGTACATATTGTGAAGATATGAAAGGTTGGCAGTATGGGGGTACACGTGTACATGAATTTTTAATCTGAGATCACAATCCCTCGTTTGGTAATCTCATGCGTGACGGCGAATGTTTAACATGCGATTAGATATAAATATAGACATCATAGTCTGATCTGAAAACACAAGACGGATTACATGTGTAGATATGAGTCAAATCTCACCTAACATAAAATATGCGTGCACGAGAGAAAAATTCAATTTGAATAAATGAAGCGGCGTAGTTCCCTAGTATTTTTATCCAAACGTTGCATAAATTTCAAAACAATTCTTTTTAACAACTTTTCACAATTATTCGTAAGCACTACTGGGATTAGCAGCTTTAAAAACAACCATTCAATATTAATTCATTAGGTAGCATGTCTTTGTCTTGATGTGGCGAGACTGTTCGGGGTTAACCCGTGGCATAACCAATAAAACGATATCGTTAGCTGCCTTTAGCTCTTTTCAGCGTACGACGTCTAGCTTTTTCAACAAAAACGATATCTCCACTCCACGGTCGTTTAACACTGGCTTGCGGCATCTTAGGCGAGAACGTCCTCAGTGTCTTTGATTTTTAAGCGTATTTTTATTACATTTATTTTTGAGTGATATCTTAATTCTAGGAAAATACAAGGCTTCGCTTTTAAAACTCTTTGGCTAGAATAAATCTTTAATCTAAAGACCTTTAACCTTAAAGATCATCTGATCCATACTCGACAAATGAAAATGGGACCAATGATTACATGGAGTACTTTTCTCTCTAAAAAAAAATAAAAATAAAAGGTTTCTTATCGGCTTTGAATAGCGGACATGGCTCGATGCCATACGGTAAGACTGGGGAGATCAGTGTGTTTTATAACTTCAGGTGGGTCTCTTGAGAGAGGATCCTAAAGAAAACCTGCATATCATTTCGTTGTTACTGTCCTTATTTACCAAGGTAGACAAGTCCTTAAGTTTTTTCTGTATTGGTGTGTTAAATATTTTCGGACATTCGGATTTCGGTATTTTGTTCGTCTTTATATTAAATATAGTTGGTGTTACCCACGTTTACTTCACGCCCTATGTAATATGCGTGTTTTTTTTTTGTTAAATTGTTGATGGGTCGCCGCGCAGACAGTTACTTGATCCACAGAAGTCTGCCTGACCTTGTTGTTGGTTTCGGTTTGTAGTTCACAGATTTATTACCCCAAGTACTTGATTCGCTTCCAGATTGTTGATAAAACATTGATATTTCATGGTTCATACTCTATGGCGCGGAAACCTAGACGCTACTAAAAGCGACTCAGGTATCCCTTAGTCTTTTCGAGAAAAAAGTTTTGCGTGCGATTTTTGGTTCTGTTTGCGTTGACGGCATCGGAAGGAGAAGATTTAACGATGAACTCTATGGGCTATACAGCAACATGCGCCTAGTCAAGCGTCTAGCTTAAGATGGCTAGGCCATGTAGAGCGTATGGACACCACTGCTCCGGCCCGAAAAGTCTTCGAATCTGAGCCATTGGGACAACGCAACAGAGGACGGCCCAGGATAAGGTGGCGCACACAAGTGGAGAAGGACCTCAACCAACTTGGAGTGCGCAACTGGCGGCAGCTGGCGAAAGATCGTGCTGGCTGGAGAGGCATGTTAATTGAGGCAAAGGTCCAATCCGGACTGTAGCGCTACAAGAAGAAGAACAGATCAGAGGAGGTAAGTTGACATCGTCAAGACAAAGAACTCACACTAAAACTAAGTTTTAACATTTTCACTTTTTTTAAGCACAAAAGAACTTATATCTTTTCGCGGAGGGCTGTGAGTTGGGTAATCAATTGTTGGCTCTGAAATATAAAACCTCTGGTAATATTAAATGTATCTCGCAATATGTATCTTAGATTGATTAAAAAGTGGCATGATATTTTTATTTTTTATTTGTGGCACTACAACCCAGGGACGAGGACAACAGTTTTTTTTGGGAGATAGTATTGAATAAGAGAAAAGTTATAACAATTCCAAACAAGTGAAAATTCAGCACATTATCGTCATATTTAACTATTCTATTATAATAATAATAAAAATATAACACATTGGAGGCTGGTGAAAAAATTGTGAAATTAAGTGGTCCCATTTTTATTTTTTGAAACCATTCCCTTCAGAATTTCTTCAATTTCATGCCGGTAAGTCAGTGAACTTCTCATTTTCATAAATCCCACGGACCATGCTCATTTATATTAGAGGTTAAAATACAGACACGAATTTTATTTAGGTGAAATTTTGATGGCAGCGGTCTTTGTAAGTCTACGCATTCATGGCACGGTGAGCCTAATGATTATCACAGTCGACAGTCCTCTTTGTGTCATGTTTGGCTGCATAATCCTACCGTTTATATAACAATATGTTTATCTTAGTGGTGCCCTAGGACTTAGCAAATAAGAGGCAGCTTCTTTTACAACTTGTTCCTCGATTGTTAATGCAGTTAGCGTTAGTTAGTTAACTTTGACAGATTTTCTGCAGGACTGGATCGGCAAGATCTGTTGGGGTTGCGGTTGTAGACTTCAAGCAGTGGTGTTTTTCTTGACATTATTGCTTCAGCGATATTATGGTTCTCAACTTGTCCCGAACGAGAAAATCTAGAGAATCTGATAAATTAGATTGGATTGTGGTAAATCAAACGATTAATCAGAGGGTGTGATGTGAATGTTGAAGTGTGGAAATGGAGTCACCTATCTTACTACAGAATGGTCCCAATCTGATGCAAAGTTCACCAGCCTTCGGAGTCGGCAAAGAACTGTAGGTCCATTCTACTCGTGAGAGAACAATAACACGCACAACACGAGTAGTTGTTGTAGAGCTAGGCCCTGGTCCCTTGCGGGCTGGAGTGCCACTGAATTATTATTATTATTATTAAATAGCATTATCCACTTTAAAATTTTTTTCCATTAAAATATTGACTCACGTCAATAAAACGTCACATTCAGTAGCACAAGTTTTATATGAATTTTGCGTAAGATTCGTCCGATAAATTAAAAAAAATGTATGATGTCTTACCATCATTTCAATCAAATCGGAATCGGACTTTGAAAATGACATAATCCCGAATTTACTTCTATTATGGCTTTATTGAAATTGCCGATTAAAACAATTGCATTAAATGTTAACTTATGACTGGCTAATAATACCACTTCAATCGTTGTGATTGCGAAACATATTTCTTACGATATGACTGATATACGGCCTTAATCAAATGCATCTAATCATCACGTGAAAAAATAATTATCACCGTTTAAGTCTTTTATAGGTAATAGTTTCTCAATCTCACATTTCAGCAGGCCATCAGTTTGCACGTGGGTTGGATATAATTGCTCAAATAACCTACGAAAGCGGAAACGTCACAATATGGATTCCAAGGAAGATCTTGACACCTCAGATAAATTTACTTAATCTATTACTGCTGTCTATTTTGATCGTTCAATTAGAAGCGTTTGGCACTTAACATTAATTGAATTTAATTTTTCTTACGTCAAATAAACATTCATACTAAAGACGTCAAACTGTGCAGGATGACGGCGAAGAAGTATCGCTGTTCGTTATCAAGGTCGGTAACGAACGGCTTTCAAAATTTGTATAGACTTTACACAAGGCAACATGCTGTCATGTGACATCATACTTTGGAAGACATATTTCCAAACGGAAAAAGTTCAAAATTAATATATATTAAAAAAGGAAAACGAAGCACTAAGACAAAAAGTGTGAAAAAAAAATGAGGGTCCTTTCGTTTTCGAAATAGTATTGTAACAAAGATGAAATTTGAATTTACGAGGTATGCATGCAGTTGATTTAATTCTATTTTCTTGTAGCTCCGTTTTATATAAATTTGTACCTGAATAGTATATACAGCGAGATAATATGCAATTATTGTGAGGTTGAACGCCAATCGTAGACAGGTGTTCTTCGGACGCCCTCCGGTTCTTTTACCCTGAGGGTTTGACTCTAACGGCATTTTGGTGATGCTGTCTATCCATTCCCATTTGCTTCACTTAATCTGTATCATAATCTGTTCTTTTCTTGTCATTACCAACAAAATTATGCTCCTGATGATCTTTGGTCAGAATATTGGACATGTGGCACGGAGACATATGTTGATATATGTTATACCTGAAGTTCCTGTATGATGTTTTTTGAAATCAACCGGGTTTCGTCACCATATACAAGTATTGAGTTGACGCAAGACTGGAATATACGAATCATTGTGTTTCTGGAAATCTAGGAACTCCTCTTCATAGGTCGTGAATATTGTTCTTGATTTTTGAAATCAGTTCTTAAAACATTTGCTTCAGTGGCGATATATGTTGTGTTTATATCGTGTGATTCAAAGAAAGGTTTAATTTTCAATAGGCTTTTTAGACAGGTCACTCTATAAAATTTGTTTGGCATTTTTCTTCAGTATTAGCAAATTATCATGAAAAGACTCATATGGCAAACGCGTTTTTTGTGCGATTCCAGATCAACTTAAACCTCGCTCGAAAGTGTTGCCCAAAATTGAACTATCCGACGGAATCAGCATTTACATGACATCATGTGTCAAAAGTAAATGTCATAAAGAATCATCCTGTACTACCTAGATAGCAGAAGCTTTTTAGATATTCGATGACGTTTGTCCCGTTTTTTTGTTATGTCTCTTCAGTTGCAGATGTTTATTCTCATGGCCTAAGTCTTTTGGATATTTATGTCGTTGAGTCTGTGTGATAGAAGACAAATATTGTTCGCATAGTCCAAGCCCTCGTAAGACAATTATCTCTGTGGACAATTGTGAACAGCTAAGCTAAGTAAAATGAACACCTTAGTAAGAATGAAAGAGTCACTACTGATTCCATTATGTAGTAGCCCGAATCTTCGAACACTGTTTTGAGGGTGTTAATACATTTTTGGAGAACTCCTTTCTTCCTAAGTGCTCTGCATATTTAAACTATTTTGATGGTATCAAAGGTCACCTGAACATCGATGAACAACAGGTATAGATGTATACGAGCACAGTGTTGGCTTCGTCTATGCAGCTTCTTCGTGGATATAAGCCTGCCTTCGATATTGTTTCGAAGTTTCATTTGAATGATTGTAAAAAGTATGCTGTATATGGAGCTTAACAGTCATTTCTGTCCAGTTGCTGCATTCTTTCCAATCACTCTTCTTTGACAACTTTACGATTATGCCTTTTCCCCAAAATTTAGGAGGTCTTTCGTTTTTGCATGTCTTTCTAATGCAAGTCACGCCGTATTTTTAGATTTAACTAACTAGATTTTAGTAAGGTTGATAGCAGCCGTGAGCGTCCCAGGCTCGAATTCAGGACTGCACATCTCTCATATTTTGCGGCAATACTATTTGGATTTGTTAACAAGTCCCAGCGGGCATTAATTGTGTATGAAAAGCTTTTAAAATTTCGACGATAGGAGTCGGCAAAAAACGTGAAGGGTGGTCCGAAAATGGTACTATAGTAATTGTAAATAAATCAAAAAGTTTTTAAGCAATTATCTTATTATATATTTTATTTCTTCCAATTATGCATGAAACAAAATATCTGCGAAATGCTCACCACAGTTGTAGTGGCTATACCCGATGTCCCATAGTTTTATTGAGACTGAGACGTAATTGAGGTTTGACGTCGTTCATGTGCCGAATCGTTTAGGTCTTGTATTGTACTTTATTTTTGACGTATTCTTTTTCTTTTAAATAAAGGTATCCAAAGAAATTACATTGATCGTGAAGGCCAATTAACATCGCCACAATATGAGTTAACACGGCCATTGAATTTCTTAAACATTCATTGTCATTGTTTTGTTCCTTGTGTGTAAAGTGTTTCTGATCACAAGAAGTCAGTTGTCATCTCACGATAGCCAACACCATCCACGGTTACTGCTTGGCCCACTTAATTTTCGAAGAATTAGGGCCCAATGACGCTGCCAGCGCATAAACCCCACCAAATATTCACTCCTTGTAAATGCATCGGCTTTTCAACAATTACTCGTGGATTCTCAATTGTCCAAATGTGGTAGTTCTACACCTTACCGAATCCATTTGGTCAATTATGCTGACTAAAACATCACAAAGTGCACGAAATGCATTTTGATTTGAACGTCCATTTTCGTAAAATATTTCACCAAATTTAATGCGCTGCACAATTGTGTACCTCTTTATGGTTGCATGTGTCAAACACTGAAACAGAGAAATGTAAAATTAATGTGATCAAAAATCTGTTACACTTAACATTGTGCATTCTGCTTGGATCACAGTTTGGTTGCTTAAGAAGCTAGACCTTGGTCCATGTCGACTGTAATGGCACTGAATTTATTCGATTGTTGAATATACATTCATTTTCTTCAAGTTTTTCAATATCATTTTTTAAAGAGAAAATACAAAAAATTAAACCACACCAAACCGAACTGCATTTGTCTGAGATGGCCACATGCAAGTTCAGTTGTGAGGTAACTGAACAGTTCAGTTCCAATTTCTGTGTTCTCCTCCATCTATTCCACGTCCATCCATGTCGCCTTTTATTTTGTTATTTTTCCCATTATTCATTGCAATGACTTTCTCGAGCGCGGTGCGACTGTGTGCGTTTGAGATACATTCACTTTAATCTCATTGCTCCAGGGTTCGTGGTTCGTTCCCCTCTTCAGCCGGCCACTACGTGTTTATTTTGAATTTCTCGGGAAGAGAAAGACTTCTAAACAGTTGTTTGATCAGTGTTGGTTTGTATCCGTTGCGGTAGAGTGTAGTCGGGAGTGTCACACGTCATCCAGCATGTCACCAAGAGGAAAAATACAATTTCTTCTTTTCGTCGCGATATTTACGGGAACTTGCAGTGCGTCTGTGGTGAAAAACGTTCTTCTTCTTGTCGCTGATGATGCCGGCTTTGAGATGGGGGCTTATCTCAACAAGTACTGTCAAACGCCGAATTTGGATGCTCTTGCTAAGGACGGTCTCCTCTTTAACAACGCATTCAGTTCTGTGAGCAGCTGTTCGCCGAGTCGAGCACAGATTCTAACTGGTCAGGCGAGTCATCAAAGTGGGATGTACGGCCTGCATCAGGGAGTAAACAACTTTAATGTATTCAAGTCGGTTACGTCACTGCCGAATGTGCTGCGCACAGCAAGCGGTGGCAATGTCTTGACGGGAATCATTGGCAAGAAGCATGTCGGGGGAACGGAAAATTTCCGTTTCGATTACGAGCAGACTGAAGAGAATCACTCAATAAATCAGATTGGAAGGAACATCACCAAGATAAAATTATATGTGAGGGAGTTCCTCAATAAGAGCAGGGAGGAGGAGAAGCCGTTCTTCTTAGTGGTGGCTTTCCATGATCCCCACCGATGTGGCCACATAACACCGCAATATGGAGAGTTCTGCGAGCGCTGGGGCTCTGGGGAGATAGGAATGGGTGTAATTCCAGACTGGAAACCCATTTATTACGATTGGAGAAACTTGCCGATACCCGACTACTTACCGCAAACTGCGACAGTTCAGAAGGAATTAGCGGCCCAGTACATGACCATTTCCCGACTTGACCAGGGAGTCGGTCTTGTGCTGAAGGAGTTAAGAAGCATCGGTCTGGACAAGAACACTGTAGTAATGTACACATCGGACAATGGACCACCATTTCCAGCCGGCAGAACTAACCTTTACGACCGTGGTGTGCGAGAGCCAATGATTCTCTCATCGCCGGAGGAGGGTGTTCGACGGAACCAAGTGACCGCTGCTATGGCAAGTTTGCTCGATGTATTTCCCACCGTTTTGGACGTCTTCGGCATAAAGCCGAATGTCAGTCTGACTGGAAAATCTCTCTTGCCACTGCTCCGATCAGAACCGCAGCCAAGCGAAAACGACACCATCTTTGGGAGTCAGAATTTCCACGAAATCACGATGAACTATCCAATGCGGATGATTCGGACTCGCCGGCATAAACTGATTCACAACCTCAACTACTGGAGCTACTTCCCGATCGACCAGGACCTGTATACCTCGCCCACATTCCAGGAGG
Organism: Eristalinus sepulchralis; assembly: GCA_944738645.1. Lineage (NCBI taxonomy): Eukaryota > Metazoa > Arthropoda > Insecta > Diptera > Syrphidae > Eristalinus > Eristalinus sepulchralis. Next base: position 40,466,225 of record OX122882.1, read on the forward strand.
TGCTGAACGCCACCGCCATGAAAAAGAGTTTGCCGTGGGTGAAGACACTGCGCAGCTACTATAAGCGACCGGAATGGGAGTTGTTCGATATTAAAATGGATCCATTGGAGCGCTGGAATTTGGCCTCGAAAGATAAGTATCAAAACGTCCTGGCGAGTCTAAGGGAACGTCTGTATGCTTGGCAAGTTGCTACGGAAGATCCTTGGAGGTGCTCCCCTCACGCTGTTCTACAGGAGCAGGGAATCTACAAGCAGAACCCAGTTTGCCTGACCCTTGGTCATGAGGATCTATAAACTACACAGTAATGATTTGATTGATTTAGTTTTAGTGAAGGGACATATTGTCCGAAAATAAAGATTTCCTTTACTTAAGCTTAAACTATTGTTTCCATTTTCGGTCCATTGGTTGTTTTTTAATTGCTCTGGGAGGCTCCACAGAAGCGCAATTAATACACAACTTGTTGTAACTGCATGTATTAAGGGTATGAAAAACAATTTGTTGGTTAAGAGCTGCTTGGAATCCCAACTTCAATAAGGGGTTGACGACTGACTGATCGGGATCAAGCGAGCGTTATTGCGCAACAATCTAAAGGAACGTGTTTCGAGTTCCTAAGAGGTGGAAGACATATTTAGCTTAGCTCAGGTAGCGTCTCTAGATCTTGACAGTACTCGGCGAACATATATCTATCAAATCTACAGGAAATCAGAAGATATTTTGACCGAGTATTGAAGCAAACTATGAAACATGCAAATGTCGGTTAGTTGTTGAATGTTCTTGAAATAGAAACTGTGAAGAGCGCTTAGTTGATATGTACGTTGATTCGATAGTGACCTCAACTTGCCCGAATATCAGTTTTTGATTAGTGAAAAGCACTGAGGATAATTATAGAGAAAAATCACCATCGATCCACTACCACAAGACAACGGATTGAAGATATCCGAGATGTGGCACCTCAAAAGATCACGTGGATGGAGTTAGCGCAGTGCTTCCCGCTCTTGAAGCGCAATCCAAATGAGTTAAGTCGACGAAAATTGAAACCATTGGCATACGCATTTTACCAAGTTACAGTCGAAACTTTGAACTTCACCAAACGATCTCAGATGATAAGACTCATCCACCATAGCCAGGTAGTATCTCCAGTGTCGCCACGGTCAAATGGTTGCAAGCTTCTCACAAATCTTCGCATTCTCCTGATTTTGCTCCGTGCGTCTTAGTTTTCTTTCGAAACTTTAAAGTGTCACACTCCGGACAGGAAAACGTACTTTTCAGCCAAACTGAAGAAGTTCATGCATCGGTGAGTTTTCATTTTCTGAGCTAACGACTTATCGGACACATCTCTTATTGTAAAATAACCACCTATTTCTTTGCGCGGTCCCGGTACCCAACTATTCTTCTTGATTGAGGTTCTTGTCTGTAGTGAGTGATCGCAACCAACCAAGAGTCGTTAATTAAACTCAGTTTGATAAAGTGCAGACACAACGCATCGAACCGAATCGTTGCTTACTAAACTTACTTTCAAATCTTTTATCCAAGTTCTAGAAATATAATTTAACAGTTGTGTGAATGCGATGCTTACCCAATGTAAATTATAGCTACCCAAATGTTCGCTTTGAACATGCCGACAGTACACGCTGATATTGCTTTACTTTGTTTGCCGTCACACAAATTTTACCTTCTTCCAGCAGGCAGCTCATTAGTTGCCGTGCACGTGTAAAAGTGTTCGCATGTGGAAGCCAATTAATTTACACAGCTTTTCACGTCGCCCTGCCTGCGTTGTTTAGTTTACAAATACATAAGTAACCACCTTTCTGGATTCTACACGTTTTTCAAAACAAACTCCTAATGCTAGTTAACCTAGCAGCAACGACAGTAATTTTATGTTATTTCGTGATTTTAGGGTTCCGTGTTATTATAACAAAATTTGGTATACCTTCGAAATTCCGTCTTATATAATTTCAAATAAAACTAACTTCTGAACTATTAAGAGTTGAGGAACGAAATTTAGGCAGATGATGTATTTGTCGGACCGTTGCATAAGTAAATTCTTGCTACGTAGAACATATTATAGATTGACGTGAAATTGTTCTGAAAAAACGCGTAAAAACGCATTTTCATGTTAGATTTAGAGCTAAAAACATTTAATTCGCAGACTATAAGCCTAATTACTTTCACTTAAGTTGAATACACACTAGATATTATCTATTGCAAATTGTATTCGGAAACCTTGACCTTGATTTTGTACAATCTGATATGAAAGATTCAAATGACTAAGTTGACATATTTTGTGCCCTTTGAAATATCAAGGGCAACAATCTTGTTTTCAGCTACATTGTGGAAAGATTGGTTCCATTTGTCGGTGAGACATGTCTTCAAATCACCCATAGATCTGTTGCTGCGGAAGCTGCGGCCAATTAAAAGCTTTTGGGTTTCAAAATATTTCATAAGGTGACGGCTTATTAGCGTTTCCATGACCTTAGGACGTAAGTGCTATGGGTCGGTACAAGGTGGGTGACACGTTTCAGAGATTTAGAGTTCAAATGTCTTCAACTCAATTGCTTTTCCTTCATCAATTGAACAACAATGATGTGTAGGGGCTGTGGTTTTAACACGGCAGCGCAACATGTAACACAGCTCGTGCTACAATTGATTTATTGTAGGAAAAGTTCCGTTACCGCCCAGTTTCACGTTACGGACCTGTGAATTGACCACCAAGATCGTGTGATTTAACGTCGCTTTTCTGTGGAGATATGTGAAGTGGCTTCGCTATGCCGATAAGACCGAAACAATTAACCACTTGGAGGACAACATTTGGTGCGTTATATGGCCTTGTAAAGCGTAAACTTCCTCTGCTCCAGCCGTGGCGGTCACATGTCAGAAATATATATGTATTTATAATGCCAGACGATTATCTTTTGAAGGAAGAAAATTGCATGTATATATTGTGAAAAGAATCATATTTGTGTTATTCCATTTCAAAGTTCTATACCTCTAAATATAAGACCCTTTACTTACAACTGCACATTGTCATATCCGCTTATTGATAATTAAACTGGGTGGTCAAATTGCTAGTTTTTTTTTTTCATAAGATGGATTTACTTCCTAGTGAGCTGTAGTGCCACTTAATTACTTAAAAAAAATTCTTCTTCTTTCCACGACGTTACAGTCTGGGGTGCACCTGGGCCACCAGTCATATGCCGCCGTACAGCCTATAAAATCGAATCTTTTTAGTCAGACGCCACAATCGCAAATAGTACAGAAACCCGCACGCTTCCTCATCCGATTTTAGTAAGGTTCAAGTTTCTGCGCCGTAAAGCATGACTGGGATGATCAAGTTGTTGTACAAAGCCAGTTTAGTCCTTCTTGAGCCCAAAGAAGCAGCGATTGGAAAGAGTGATTCTGCGTTTGATTTCGGCACCGATCTTGTTGTCCATATTTACCAAGGAGCCGAGGTAGGCGAAGTCCTTAACTACACTCAAGTTACTGCTGCATAGTGGTACGCTCTGTTCGAGACGTCGATTACCTTAAATGCCAATAAACGCCTCATTAACGTTACGCTGTGTTAAAATAAATATATCCATTAAGAAAGATATGCAACTTCGATCCAGCGACTGTGTCTGTCTTTTGTCACCCCACTGCCTAAATGGTTTGAATTGTTTGCGAATTGTTTGCTTATCATTGGTTATTCACAGTTTCCTATAAAAAGGGTACACACTTATATATAGTTATAATAGTTATATATATATAACTTTGATATTGCACAGTGTTTTTTAAGCGTAAAGTGGTGCAGATGTTCCGCAGAGCCATGACTTACGTTTCTGTTAATATTTCAAAACGGAAACAACTTTAACTTTCAAAACAGATTATGATCTAAAATATCATCAAATGGCCACCCTGTACGAAGTGTAAATGCGAAAGTTTCCATGCATCTAATGGATGGGTAAACGTATCAGATTTGGGACAAAGATTATGCATTAAGCAATGATTTATCGTTACGGAATCTGGACCCATTCCATTGTCACCTGTCGGGGTATGGCTTTTATGCTCCGTGTCACATAACACAACAAATTCTTATCTTAATGAAAGATTAAACCAACAGAAATAAACAAAAATAATAATACCTTACAAAGCGATAAAGTGAACTCTTCCGCAAATTCATCGCTACTCAAATAATAGATAATAACAAATAATTTACAAGATTCGAATACCACTTGAACATACATAGATTGAATGAGCATGTGCCGATGTTGTGTGTCGTATCATTCAGAAAATACGTTAGATAACGAACTTACACGTGCATGATGAACGTATCTACGACAGAGTGCTAACTGCCTTAGGTAGTATCTCTCATGGAAGCACAATACACACTGTTTGATTAACTTAATAAGAACAATCTAATCCCTCACTTAAGTCGAATTCAGATGTAACTTTTCATGTTTATTACATTTGCCTGCTTAAATTTATGATCATGTTAAACTACAATGTTTGGCGTATACAAGTATTAAAGCAGATAAAACTCGTAGAATGGCAATGCAAAATGGAATGGAATGCCTGCTGGGTGTTTCAAATCGTCTCTGTTGAATCAGTTCGCCTTTCTAACAAAACTTTGAAAACACATCTGCTAATACATCCACATTTGTTTAGCGAAATTCTCGACCAGATCTAATAGTTTGTTGTTTATATTGAATTGCCTATGTTGCTGTGGGTACTTGGTATTCAGAGCAAAAAGAAACGAAAATTAATTAGAAAAGCATTACTGAACAAGCAGGATATCTAAGTAATGACTAACATATGCAGATTAAGTCGGACTGTTGGCACCGTCGGACTGTTGGCACTAAAAACAATAGGAAGATGGTGATATGAAGAAGTACAGGGTGATTTTTCTACGTTCATATCCGGGAACAATACATATGTGTCCCTCCTTACTTTTACAAAATGAATCAGTAGATTAAATTGGTGGCAGACTTTTGAAAAGGCGTTGTTTACATTTCATGGTTGAATCTAGCGGTGATGCGGATGTTGATTTTCGCACATTAGCGGATGTAAATACGAATGCGAATATGAATGTTTAAGATGATATATCAAAAATAGAATAATTACTTTTATTTATTATTTAGAAAGAGTAAGCGAATTAATAAGTGATGTTATAATGGGAGAATGACCTTTCTCAGGTTATTAAAAAGTGACGTTGTCGAATTCACTAATTTGCTCATAGAGTTGACAAAAATCTGTGCTTTCGGTGATAATATCTTAAATTCCTCAAGATGAACACTCCACCATTTTCATTCACATTTACTCCCTTTTTCGTAAATCCTTTTTAGCGTCTTGTTATTACTAATTCTCATCTTTATTCGACGAATCTAACATCACAGCAAGGACGTTCTTTAAGCATGGCTTTCTTGACTGAACCAGATGACCATGGTTCCATTTGTTCTACCCCCTTTAATATTCTTTTAGCCTGGGGCCATGAAAATTTTCATGCATAGAATAGGAAACGCCATTCTCAGTATTTGCCATCATTGAAATGTCTTCTTTAATCTTTTCCTTAGGCAGCAGCTTCGCATTCACAGATGTGGATGCGAATATTCGCAACATCTCTAGTTGAAACAATGTCTGAGCAATAACACTGAATACAAAATAGAAATCACCGCAAGCTATGCAACCAACATTATGCTCCACAAGAGGCTTGTCGATCAAGTAGTGCAACTACATATGTATACCGAAACGAAAGCTGTATGATAACCAGAACTACAGAGTCGGTATCAAATGTAGTATATAGTGTTGTCTGTGTGGAGGATAAAATGAGAGAAGAAAGAGTCCTATGCCATGCTAAGATGTAAATATTTTAAAGAAAACTAGTCGGCTACACTGCTTCGTAGCATGGGCAACTGCAGTCCAGTCAAGACGGTCGTCGAATTCTTCTAGGCATCGGGCTTGGGAAAAAGAGAAAGACTGAATATACGGTTTAACTATATATAGTGATCATGTAAAACTGGTGACAATTTGCGCGGAACTAACGGGAACGAATGGTATGTATACTTCAGGCTTATATCATTTTATGATCACTGTCATATATAGAACTTGCTCGTTCAAGGTAGATAGTGTGACGTCATTTCACTGATAAAAAAATTTACATTCATCCAAAAAGAGGTTTGCAATTGCACTTCACAAACTTCAACATTTGTACTAATGGACTTGTAATAAGGGACTTTCAATGACCTCATTTCTCCAGGAGGATATATAGATACAATCACGATGAGTTGCATCTGAATTCGCCTATGGTGAGGATTTAGATTGATTTTGTCAAGTAGATCAAACAGTGCGTATAGCGTTTGAATGAAGCATTCTATGTATGTTATTGCAAATGGTTCATGTTTGTTATCTAACGCGTTTCCAGAGTGTATATTTTCCTTCAGCCCTTGTTTATACGGTACTTGAATCTTGTAAATTGCTTGCTGTTATCTATTATTTGAGTTGCGATGAAATTGCAGAAGAGCTTAGTTAAGAGTTTCACTTTATCGTATTGTAAGAAGTTATTACTCTGTTTGGTCGTTTTCTTTTTAGATAAAAACTTGTTGTGTTATGTGATTCACCAAAGTGAAATAAACTGAGCGTATTCAAACAAAATAGGTAACCTTTCAAAATGTAGTCTTGCATGCTACTGTTTCTTATTGAACTTTCTTGAAAGGAATCCGCGTATATTGTGTCAAAACCTTAAAAAATTTGATCTCAGAATAAGCTAGCAGCAGGGCTTGCGGGAGATCTTGGTACCTCCCGACTTGCTTCACATTGGATATCCGAAAAACTACAACCGCCCTCAGCATGAGCAGGGTTAATTGTATAAAAAAAGACACTCCAAAAGAGTATTGTAGTAGATGTTATATATAAACGAAGAGAAGGTGAATTGACCTCCCACGTCCTCTGGGAGCTTTCTACATCGAATATGAACATTCCTTCAGAAATCAAAATGAATTCGTGGGTAGGGTTTGAAAAGCGGCTCCTGCTCCATTGAGTCTGTTGTGCTCGTGGTAGCACGAGCAAGTGAATCTATGTGCCGAAAACCACTACACCTGTTTACCTACCTCTCTTTATTATGGATTCAAGGACATAAAGGCACAGGAAACGAATGTACGATAAACCCGCAAGACATGGTGTCTTAACCCCGTTTGTTTAAAAACCCATTTAAGCACACAGTAAATTATTCTGTACGGAACTCATTGTTCCCTTATATTCTAGTCTGGTATGAAATACGGATGCTATCTTAAGATTTAGTGTGGATTGCAGCTCCGTGAAGCACTCAAATTCTTTATTCATCATTCTGTCTCAACAACACCGCTCATTTTAACTCTTAAGTTAATTCAGTTCTGCGGTAAGCCTACACTATATACACACATATGTGAGGCTCAACCGTTACTACTAATCTCATCTTACCATGTAAAAGGCAAAAGACCTTGTCTTTGGTATCTTCAGCAACGAAATTACTTTTTTTAGGTCGCTTCATAAAACTCTTCTCCTCATTCTTCCCACACTTGACCATTTCCCGAATCTGCCAGAATAAAAGTGTGCTCCTAAGTGTAAACCAAGCATTTTCTTCAAACAATTATTCTTCATGACGCCTATTCGCTTATAAATTTTTATTTAAAAAATGGAATTTTCACAACTCCCTGTAAGTATGCAAAATATTCCATTGAAATGATTTTTAGCTTGTTGAAAGTTGAAGATCAATTCATAAACTCCGTATGTATGTAGAACTCATCTTTCCAGCGGTGGTAATCACTAAAAGCAATGATCGATTAGATTAGAGAAATTCTGAGAGATGAATTGGAGAAAAAGGGGAGATCTACATAATTGTGAGGCCATTTGAAATTAGGGCGTGTTTTTTGAGGCGTCTGGGGAGTGGAGAGAAAACTGGGCCAGTTCTTCTGTACTGATGGATGTATGATATATTTATGTAGGTTTGACGAGTTATGGTGTATATATATTATATTTGAGCGTTGTATACTTTTTTAAATCAGTTTGTAGCGTTCTTATCGCTTTAAACAACAATCAAGAATTATATGCATAAATTAACCAATTCAATGGTCGCTGTTGTTCTAAGCGATCTCCTCCTATTTCTTAAGCAATTTATCGATCTTTCTTTAGTATATCGAATAAATTGTTGAGTAGAGCGTATAGACACCACTGCTCCGGCCCGAAAAGTCTTCGAATCTGAGCCATTGGGACAACGCAACAGAGGACGGCCTAGGCTAAGATGGCGCACACAAGTGGAGAAGGACCTTAACCAACTTGGAGTGCGCAACTGGCGGCAGCTGGCGAATGACCGTGCTGGGTGGAGAGGCATGTTGGTTGAGGCCCAGGTCTACCCCGGACTGTAGCACCACAAGAAGAAGAAGAAGACGAACGAAGTTTTTAAGGTTACCTTCATCGCCCTTCATATTATTTGAAAAGGAGCAGAAAATATTGATAATCCGCCAGTGCAAAAAAACAGATACTCCATCGAAATCTTGTACAGCATTGTTTATGCAGATCTCTGTGCTCATCGTGTCATTTATCTTGAGCACTTTCAATGTACAATGCGACACTTTTGGTTATATTCATAAGTTATCAACTGCTGGCCCTGTCATTGAGGACAAAATCATCATGAACTTTACAAAACAATTCGGTACAAACACGATTGCGATAACATCTGTTAATGGACAAACGTCTTGGACTACTTGGAGTTGATGAAAAGCGAAAAAGAGCTTATTTTCGGTATAATTCATTTCAAAAGCAGATGATAATCAAAGTGTGAATTTCCTTCGAACCAATATTGTAAAATTTGTCAAACAACGACCAAAATTTTGTTAAGCAAGAATACTCGTAATAAGAACGGTTTCATAACAAATTAGAGATTCCGAAAAGGTGGACGGAGAAGAAATGACAAATGTCTTGACTTTTTTTTTGGCATAAACAGGAGTATCCTTCTTCATGGCGGAAACATAGAGTTGAGAGAATCATTCCATATTCTTGTGCCGCAGCACGAACGAAAGAACTATCCGAAGAGGTAAAGTGATAGGCATTCTGCGCGAAGCGTGTATTTCAAGCAAATTGCTAAAATGGACAAATGTAGCTTTCTAATTCATTTGCGTATCTTCTTAAGATAGCGATTAAAGAATGACAAAGACGACAAATTTCGTCAGTGTTCTAAAGAGTCGACCGACATAAAAATATCATCGTATCCAATAGCTCGCTTTTGGACTTCATTCCTCTCCTTTCCCTTTCTATTATTCCCGTGCTTTGTTGGTCTGTAGAATTTTCTTACCTTTCTTTTTTGGAATGGCTTAGTCCCTGTTTCATTTAGGCACATATGGAACCATTTTTATGTCAGAGGAAAGAAGAAAATAAGGAATTCCATGTGGTTTGCGTAACGGGCAAAAAACCCAACATGCAAAAATGTTAGCCGAGCTAAGACATTCTACTCATTTACTTTGCTGTTGTCGTTTTGGTTTCTGTTTGGCGCTACATCTATTAACATTTTCATTGCCCTGGCTATATTACAAGAAATATGCTTTGCATTCAAATTTTCAGTCTAGAAGGTCTAAACTTGGCTTACATAAACTCTGATTGAATGTCTTGTGCTTCAGAAGTCGGTTTCTTTTCATTTATAATTAATGCTGTGGCGTGCAGAGTAAATCCTGATAATCAAATACCAACGACAAGAAACTGATCAAGCATCAATTCCTTGAGACGTTTAAGGAATCTTTTCATCATCGCTTCCGACCATATATGCATATATTAAAAAAAAGCGACAACCTCACACCAAAGTTCGAAGTCATTAACGCGTAAATCTGACAGGACAAAGAACATTTCCTTGAAGCGAGTAATTTCATATGGTCACTGCAACAATCACAGACTGGAATTAATGACGCACTTTCGGTTCATATAATTACAATATCTACGAGCACGGTGGACAATGACCATCAATCGGCCGAAGGAAGAGCCCCATCACCACAATGCCAAAGCAAATGCTAATAAATCAGCCGCGTAATTCGATTAGCAATGACAAATCCTCCAATTAACTGACCCACTCTTCACACGCTTCTCCCTGTGTGCCTTGAATTGCTGACGCTGTGTACTGTCGGTTCCTCGCGCGTAAGTGCCAAGAATGGAAGCGCGTACAAGTGCAAACTGGTTCTGACTAGCCACGGAATCTCATACTCGACAAAGACCTGTTGATCAATCGGGAGTTATCACCTCAGTTGGCGGCGTCATCGCAAAAAAATGCAAATGTCCCCAGCGGGATCGGACTAACCCCTGGTCGGAAAATGCCGCTGGAAAACTTGAAAATTTACTTGGTAGATTAATTACTCCATCTGAAGTGTATGTGCTGCTCCGGAATTGAACAGGGGTAGCCTTGATGGATTTTCGCTGGATCGGCTGCCACTCGACAACGGCCAGTGAGAAGCGGGCCGAAGTTGCTGACATAGATCTTACAAGTTTTTACTGCTCGCCGCAGCACCGTGGCACATCAGCACCGGTCATAAAGTTAAGTGAAAATACCCATTTGGATGATTGTAATTTATGAGAGTCGCTGCTCGTTAGCTCTTTAATTCTGGAGCAGAAATAGTGTGGGAATAATGGAGTTGGGGCGCTTAGAGATCTGAGGTGTTAATCTGAATCTGCAAATTCCGCGGTGGGTTCTTGGTGCGTCTGCCTGGTGAACAATGGAAAGTGTTTAAGGGAAATTCTGCATTTTACAACCATACAACCTGGTAGTTAGGGGAAATTGGATATCACTTAAGATTTGACTTAAAAGGTTTTAGGTTCTGGTTTTCATTGTTAATGCCTTTAGTATAAATTGGATCGGGAATACAAGACAAAGAGGGTTTGACGTCAATCAGTGCTTGATTACCTGAAGCTCACTTAAAGAAGCACTTCGTTGTGGTTTGGAATTTGGCCAGGACGTTGACTTGTTGACAGGAAGATGGTTTAATGATTTACATCTGCGTAGATTAATTGTCACTTTAAGCGAAACAGTTAGCGCGTTTAAGAAATCTTACAAAATTTATTGTGAGCCCAAGTAGGTCTTGTGGACTTCGGGATGTAAGGCTCTACACCAGCATAGGTATTCTTTGTTTAGTTCTATGTTTTAGGGACATACGTCCACAAATCATACCTCCACAAGTTAAGCGTCCACGAGTCACACGTCACAAAGGATCTTCTGACCCACTAAGGTGGACTTGTTAGACCAGACATTTTTGAGGATTAATAACTCTGTGAGTATAAAGTGGAAGTGTCAAAGTATCGTATTCTATAACGAAAATTCGTCAGTAATGTTCAGGAATACAAAGATACCACTTAAGATACGCACTCTCATTTAGTTACAACTCACCATTTCTATGACAACTTTGAAACATTTAGGAAGACGATTTTCTAAGTTGGAGCTAGCCACCTTAGACAACAAGAATTAAACGAAAAATTCCTCTCTTCCTACAGAAGCCAGTTCGTAGCTCCTGCATTTGCACATCTTATCACACAATTCCGCATTCCTGGTGTCAATCATCTTTTTGTGTGAACGAGTCAGTTTTCTTTAACCAGTCATATAACTTGAATTAATTTCTCATTAAGGTGATCTTCAATGGGCGTCCTGAACCGCCTTAGCAAACAACCACTTAGTCACGACACACGGTGAAGATATGCATCCGAGAATCATAAGATAAGCACGTTCACTTCTGGTCTGGACTGCATGCAGAACTAATTCTCGGCCTAATTAGATTCCTGTGCTAATCAGACTTTAGAGTCTTCTTTAATTTACTACTTAATTCGGTTGCTGCTCTAAGCTGCAGCTATCATCGCTTGTGTTTATTGCCCGTTTATGATGTCAATCGTGATGCGCGCTGTCTTCGGTTACATGCTTAACTTATAAATTACATAATAACATGGACCGGGGATTGATTCTGGTCCCATCTAAGGGAAAAGTGAACTCTGGAAACAATGGAGTCTACCTGCTTGCTGTAATCTTATTTCGTGACGATATTCCGCACATGTGGGGTCCGGCTTGCTTGCATGCATTTCATGCATTAGGCCCTCTTATCATTTCGCAACTTCTCTGGATTTTCTTTGCCTTCATTAGCTGTCACGCGAGGATTTATCTAACGCAGGAACACACTGCATCTCCTCACTGAGTCTGCTGTCAAAAGTGTTTTTTGTAAGCACCTAAGGCATGGTGTCATTAAATGAGACATTTGTGTAGCTCTCTGTTAATTGAATAAGGAAGCTGTGTGAATATATAAATTTATTTGTGTGCGAATAAAAACTCGCATCTTTATGCATTATTGTGTTGCGTGTCATTTATGCAAGAAAACAGAACGCCTAAGAAGGGACGAATTGCAGGTGAGTAAAATCCGGTACATCATCAACGTCTTAATCACAGTCTTTTGATTGTTTCCTTTGGAATCCGTAAGTTTTAATTTATTTTTGTAATAAATTAATATAACTAAATAAAATAACTTTTGTTTAATTGCCACAACAAGGGAATTTGCTTAAAGCGGATTTACTTTCTATATTATGAAAGTTTACAACAAATGTTCAGTGTTTACCATGCTGTTTTGTCTATTGGAAAGATAAAAGTGTGAAAATGAGCAGAACTTATGTTACATAGGTAGGAAAAGAGACACTCAATGTTAATAACATTGGAATTGGCTTGCGGCTGGGCTTATGTCTACGACATTGGTCGCTAAAATAATCTAGGAAATTTTCATCGCCAAAGAGCAGGGGAGTGTAGATTTAATAATAATAATTGAGTGGCACTACGGCCCGCAAGGGACCAGGGCCAAGCTTCTGCAAGAAGTACTTGTGTTGTGCGTGCTACTCTCATGAGTAGAAGGGACTAACATTTTTTTGCCGACTCCGACGGCGAGATTTGAGAAGCTTATCATAGACAATTAGGACTCTTTGATTGTTGTCAGCAATTCGAAAGAAGGGGTGCTGTGAAAAATTTGATGTGTTTAGTCTGGAAATCGAACTGACCTTCGGCGCGTAAATGGGTGCACTAACCCACTACGCCACAGCGACCACGTACATAAGCAACATCTGTTGATATCCAAATAAGCATAGAGAAGAGAAACAGAGAGTAATAGGGGAAAAAAAGAAACCAATTCTAGAAGATAGTTTTAGTTTAACCCTAAGTTGTAAGGGGTTAGCTCCGAACTGTGAGGAATTACAAAACCCGAGTCTTTTATTATGTTTCTCCTCTTTTCTGATAAGTTTTCAGTTTGTAAGTAAGTATTTTTCAGTTTCTAATAAGATTATCCTTAGCTGAGGCTTGGTGCTGTTTCGTTAATATTTGCTTTTTGAGCTGTCTGCCAGGTAAGCTGACTCGTCACCTACTTGCGGAACCTGATCTTTTGTTCACCTATGGGATTTGATCAGCTTTGCCAATAAAAGAAGGAGCTCTAGTTACAAATAAAATTGTTTTTTATTTCACTGAAAGTATTTACATTCGATTTATAAAGTATTCTGAACTAGAGATCTGCACGAATAGATTCATATATTTCTCTGAACATGTACAGTACTTCAGTGTACTCTATTCATGACAATTATATGAGAAAGAATAATGTACAAATTATAACCACAGTCAAAGAGTCAATAATTGTACACCATTCGATCACCTGATATCAAAATGAGAACTCTCTTTGCTTCCAGTTATACAAGTGGGTTCTCCACTCAAACAAAACATGTACCATTTTAACTGTAGGAAGTACGCTGAGCACACTGAATGCAATGAATGTTATGAGTGCATTCATTTCAAAATGAATGGATTCATTAAAAACGTATGAAGTGGGCATTTGAATTCTAGCTTTGAACGAGTGAAAAAATAAAAGTTTCTGCCCTCTAAATAGAGTATTTTTTTGGTTAACAAAAGGGATGTAGATAATTGCATGGATTTGACACAGGATTCTGACATTTGAATGGCCAGTAATATCACGATTTCAATGCTAAATTCTTCGGCTATCAAAACAAATTTTAAAATGTTTTGAAGAAACTTCAAAAAAATCAGAAGGTGAAGACTACGCAACTCTCCATTTTACAATTGTTCATATCCATCGCCTACAAAAAATATGTGCTGTCCATTTAGAAGAACTTAATTTTATCAAACATTTTAAATTAAAATTGAATAATTTTTTGGATTGTCATACAAAATTTAACAATATTTCATAAACAGGGCTATTCTACTTCCTCCCGCTAATAAATTGATTCAATTTAATGAGGACGAAAAGAAATTTATTAACCCAGACTTTCTGCGCGGCGGTCGACGCAATTACTACTACGCCACGGCGACCACTAAACCTATGTTAGTCGACCGAATAAAGTTTTACATTGTAATGTTAAAAAAACTGATATTCAAAAGGATTTGGAAAAAAATATAAATATGCTTTAAAAAGTAATACTATTGAATGTATTAATTGCATTGAATGGATTGAATGCATTCATTGCACTCAGTGTACTCAGTGTTGTGTATTCATTCTTCGTGAGTACACTGAACTAAATGTTTGATTATCAATGGATGAAGTATACACTCAGTAATCATATATCGGCTGATTTATTCATTTTAGTTTTCAAGATGTGAGTCGAATGAATATGGTACTTGAAAAAAAATGAATGTCTTGAAAATGGTTTCAAGACATTCATTGCAGACCTTTATTCAGAACCACTGGGACAAAAGTGACGCTTCAAAGTCCAAGATCAGCTAAACACCCAAACGGTTTTAGGGCGCTTCAACTTTGACGTGTGTGGTAATTAGCTGCGCTTTAACTTTTTTTCCCTAGAAGATGAATTTGGGGAAAAAGAAATTTATAAATAAGTTAAGTTCCTTCAATCTTATACGCCGCCTATTTGCTATACAAATTTTGTAGCTTTTTATGTCCTGGGAGATGAAATTTTCTAGCGGTTAGTATGACAAAAATAATTGCATCAAAATTAATAATTTTTGAGGAAAAAAAAATATTTTAAAGTCATTATTCCTTGAACGTTGCTGGTTCTTATTGTGCTAACTCCGGACCGTATACCTCACAGTGAAGAAAGTCGTTCACCAAGAGAGGTCAAAATTTCTTCCCCTTTCTAGCTTAATAATAATAATAATTATTGAGTGGCACTACAGCCCACAACGGACCAGAGCCTAGCTTCTACAACAACTACTCGTGTTCTGTATGCTACTGTTCCTCACGTGTAGAAGGGACCTACAATTTTTTGCCGACTCCGAACGGCAAGATTTGAGAATCTTTCCACTCTTTGAGTGTTGTCAGCAACTCGAAAGAGGTGGTGCCGTGAAAAAATGCTAGGTGTCCCGTCCGGGAATCGAACCCAGACTTTCTGCGCCGCGGTCGATGCACTTACCACTACGCCACGTCGACCACAAGCTTGCTGAAGCCAATATTATTCTTTGGAAATAAATTCATATCTTACAATCAATATGCTCGGTAACCAGAATTCTCGAAATGCTCAAATAATTTTTAATATCGCCGGGACTAGAAAATCGCAGGGCTGATGCTTGAGGGGTTATATTTTCTCTACGTCCTGCACGAGTCAATGTGTTGGAAGTCTCAAATGTTGCCGATGATTTTAAAAAGCACAGTGGTTTCTTAGCGCTCTTTCTAAGTTTTCTTCGATTTAAGCTAAGCAACGGATAGGTTCTCATCGTATTTGGTGTCGGGTAGTGAGCTCTCAGTGCGGATGTTATCTTAACAGGCGCCTACCAATTTTGCAATAAAGAGAAATAAAATTATCTCTAGGAGGTCGTTGGTGTCCAGTTAGAAGAAAGTGATATTGCAAGGATCTTATTCAGGCTGGAAAGAAAATATTTATTTTTCCAAACTGTCAGACAAGTGAACCTTAGGATAAAATCGGTCTTACCACTGTTGTGTGGAGGCAGTGTAGCACCCGCAGTAATTATCACATGTACTGCTAAGAGTACACTTGTATTGTATTGTCACTGATGTCAAACTACAAGGTTGGCAACACGCCCAAATTAATAGTTACCTATATTTCACCGTCAATGCTATGACCCACCGTTTGTTAGGCAAATGTTGGACCAATTGGAAAGACGGAAGAGCTCCTAATTAGCTGACACTGTTCATAAGAAACCTGAGAATGCTTCTAAGTTGACATATCGACAAATCGAAGAATGTACATAAGTAAGCAAGCGTGCAAGTGTCAATTAAACTTACCATCTGTGATCGAGCATTGACCTCATAAGCATCATTTTAAGAGCTCCAATGTTAATTATCACGCCAAATAGCTTCTGTACTGTATTGGTTATTTTAGCCCCAAATAGCACAGCTCTGTGTGGATACGATCCTCAGGCTTAACTCCTCGTTTGAATAGATCACATCGGAATGTGTCTTTTTTAATCTGATTCCCAGAAAGCTAAATGACTCCACTTGCGTGTCCACTCCAACACCCGATTGAAAGCAGCAGGTGAAAAACTGTGATCTATGAAACCTGGTTTCAATGACATTATCTCCAGTCTTTTTCACTTTAGATTTCCGATAAGCTCCGCATTAAGTGCTTCAATTGACAGACAAGAACAATAATGCCCCCGTAAAAAAAAACCCAACAAACTCCAACATTGCCTTCACTTTGTGGCGCTCGAAGTGTTAATGATCTCAGCTTGTGTAATGTTCACACAAATGGAAAAAAGAAAACAACAACTTATCTTCGCCAAGTAATATGATTCTTCATGAACTTCGCCAGAAAACGAAAAAAAAAAATGTTTGGACTCAAAGAAAAGAAAAGTACCCCAAAGTGCCCCAAAACACAAAAGTGTCCACATTTCATTTTGAAGAGATGACATAATAATAATGGCGAGCTAATTAGATACCAGTTTCGAAGAAACCACGACAATTTCACGCATGTGACAGCTGTCCCGTGCCGTCTCGAAATTTAAGCGTCCGAGGCAGACCAAGCTAGCAGCGTAAGCACAGCGAATGTGGAACAATTATTAAATGGCCTTAAACCGTTATGTTTGAATGAGAAAGTCGTTTAAGCAAACAGTCCCGAGGAGTGTACTCAGTGAAATGACATGCAAAACGAGATCCATTACTTTCTCTGTCAGATGCAGAACACAACGAAATGATTTTTTTTAGCCTTTTTTGGCACGTTCTCAAACAATTATCGTTAAATATGCGAATGTAGGTACACACTTGAGGGGTCATTCGTAAATATTTTGCATGTTATTTGCTGCTTGAGTAATTAGTAACATTTCAAGGGTGATTTGACCGTGCGAACATATCCCGTGTTAATGTGTTACATTGCTAATTGTCTTATTTGTGTGTCACACGTACGAATTGCAGTTAGATGGCGCTGGTTCTTCAAAGTGGCAGTTAAGCGAGTTTCCACTGAAACCTTTTTTTTGGCACTTTAAGCTGCCAAAGATGGATATGCTTGAGACTCTCTAGTTAAGTGGCTTGTAAGGTGTCAAAATTACTAAGTCAAACAATCGCTTGTCGCTGGAATAATCAGAAGCCGTACGAGTATAGCCGCGGGTGAGCACTTAAAGCACCTCTCTTTGGTGTGAAGTGCGGTTTCATTACAAAGAGCAAATTTCGATGTTAAGATTTACCACATTTCGAGAAGGGTTTCGTTATTAGCCTGTCAATCATAAGGGGTCTATTACAAGACTAATTAGGTCATCTATCCTTTTGCGTGTGAGTGCAAAAATTTGATAGATCTGATTTGCAATTTAAATGATTTACCACTTTGGTTGAATTGAAAATAACTCGCAAAAAGTGAAGCTGGCCTATTAACAATGACGGCTTCTGGCAATTATAATTGCCACTAACATTAAAGTAACCTAGTTCGACGGGTCTGCAGACCTAGTCCATTCAAATCAAAAGCAGGACAATAACAGACCCAGTGCCGCTATGCTTCCTAAGCATTTTGGCACCGGTAATTATAGTTTCTTGTCTCATGCCACTAAATGACTTGGTGGTCTTGAGCATCGGTGTGAGTTAAGTTCTATGAGACAGAGAGAATTTCAGTCACGTGTGTTGGCTTTATTTTTATTTCGATGTATCAGGCGATGTGTTGCCAATAGAGATCAATGGTAGCTTCGTTTTTGGTTTACTGAGCAAATTATATATGTCCCTTGATTGTAATAATAGTAAGCAATAAGTGTAATAAGTTTCATGTGACTGCGTCGACTCACGCACGTGGTACACACACAGTAAAGTGGCAGTTCAGTTCACAGGAGACTAGCAATTGGCTTCTTTTAGCAATCACTTTTGAGGAGTAGGATTTTGGTTCTGATAATCTTACCGCTGTATAGACGTGTGTTATAAACAATAATAAATATATTCATCTGATATTGAGGATGAACAGATAAACTACAAACCACGGTGTTTCTTTGAACAAGAGTCACTTCAATGAATGACTTTAAAGATTCTTAAATACACTAAAAGATTAGCTTAAGGCCTGCTATTCGCCCAAGTGATCCCGACTCTCTGTGATGTAAAATCACATTTTGATGAATGTCACAGCCTGTTTTGCAGAATCAGATATTAAACAGAATCAGATGAGCACGTTAAAACGAAACGTCCTTTGGTCCAAATTACAAAGATATGCACTGGCCAAAATGAAACCATTAAAAACATCTATTCATTCGCCCATCCATTTCATTTGACATCGAAATTTACCAACTTCTGCAATTTTCTTACGACTAACCCTACTATGAAAATTCTTTTGAAGACCTCACCAGAAGAATGCAATCATTACATACTGTTCCGGAAATGATTGTTTGTTGAGTCCCCATCCCATCTTTTACCTCGATTCCACCCATTTCCGTCTTCTACTGTTTAATGTCAACAATTCCATTACAACCATCGACATTCATTGTCAAATGGGAACATGAACACATCCCAGTTAAGTTTCTGCTATACTCTTGCTACTTGCTTGCGTGTGTCATCAAAATGTCATTAATGGCAAATAACTTGTTACATGTGGGATTATTCCCGCAGAAATGTGCGCCTCTATCGATACTTCTCAGAGAAGTGAACCTAAGTATAAAAACAAAACCACAGTAACTAACATCTTAATTTCCCACAACGATTTTTGACCTTTAGAATGGAAATGGAATGAATCTTATGTAAAAAAAAAAGCAAAACCATCAATATTGAGCTAAAGGGCTTAAATTGTTTCCCGATTTTTGGCATAACATCGGTTCTTCATGGTTTCCCTACCGACGGCAAACATTAAGTTCGTGAACTCTCGGCCAAAGCAGCCATATTCTTATCTGTGCACACCGCATGACGACGGAGACTATGAGCGGTGTCCACTTTCACGAACTTTTTGCACAAATTTGCGCAAAACTGTTGCGGTGGATGTTTAATTTGGGTCAGAATTTTGTTTCAAGCACTCATTCTGAAAATAAGTTTTCAACATTTTCCAACATTGCTCAAGCATAGTGTAATGCAGAAGACAGTGCAGAACTTACTGACAACGATCAAGGAATGTTACCAGAGTTTAAGATACATTCCCAAACTCGCCTCAACTAGAAGTGGTGTCTGAAGAATCACGTGTTCTTTTTAAATATAACTATTCTATCTGTCTTTCTATTTTTCTTTAAATTTCAAAGAAATCACATGTGAAGAGCTATACATTTATAGAACTGATGAGGTGGTCCATAATCACCACTGGCAGCGTCGTAGTGGTAAGTGCGTCGACCGCCACGCAGAAAGTCTAGGTTCGATTCCTGGATGGGACGCCTCGCATTTTTTTACGGGACCACCTCTTTCGAGTTTCTGACACTCAAAGAGTATCAATTGTCTATGAAATGCTTTTCAAATCTCGCCGTTCGGAGTCGGCAAAAAAACTGTAGGTCCCTTCTGCTCGTTAGAAAACAGTAGCACAACACGAGCAGTTGTTGAAGAAGCTAGGCACTGGTCCCTTGTGGGCCACACAATTAGTATTATTAAAATGATTTATCATCCTTTATGGTACATTCCACTAATGGGTTCCATATGGCATGTCCCTCTTAGAGGATTTTATAAGCTGACACTTCTCTGATCCACAAAACACGATGGATTCATTGTTTCACAGCCTTTATCCTTGCGTAACGTTCACATCTCATCTACATTAGCGAAAGCATAACATCTTTCCGTTGTTCTTGTCAAAAGATACAAAAATGAGAAAAGAACATTCATTCGCTTGTAGTCCTGAGGTCTTAACCCTTGTCTGATTCGTTCTGAAATAAGGCTTAAGAGCAGAAGATCTTCAGTGGACTTGGGACAAAAGAAAACAAAAAATCATCGAAAAACTTTAAAGCACTCAAAACCGAATTTCTGTCCGCATCCAATTATGGTGATGTACTCTGCCATGGAAATCGCTGTGCATTGGCATTGAAATCTGGACGGATGCCCAGTGACTGGCGTTTGAATATCTGCTTCGTTATTGGCTCAAAGAAAATCACCACGCTACGGGCACTCTGTGTTTTTGTTGTCTCCCCTCTTCCCAATCGCTGTGCTTCAATCAAAACCACAAGTGCGGCCACTAATACCTTTCTTAAGCAAACATTATTTTCCGGCTGCGACTACCACTGCGGCATCTTTAGCATACTGCGCCACTGTGTGCGTCTGTCTTTGCTGCTGCAACCGATGCCGTCAGAGTCCAAGCTTAAGTCCAACCAGTGTCTGAGAAACGTACATTAATCGTGTATACACTTGCCGGTGTGCCATGTATGCGGATTTTACTTTACTGTTGATATATAAAAAAGAAAGAAGTACAAATCATTTCTTTCTTATTAATTTCTTTCGTATCGTGTTTTTTTTGTATTTTCTCTATGCTATACCGCGGACGGACTTACGGGCTTGAAGATGTGAGGTTCTGGTAGCGCGCGAAGATGATGATGGCGCTCCATATAAAGAATTATCACGATGCAAACTTCAGGTCATTTTAATTTCGCCCGGCAAGCTGAAGAGATCGCCTCGTTCTCGGCATACACACTGGGACCGCGCTTGTTACAGACAGTGACCAATTCTTTGGTGTTATTCAGTAAATTTAAGAATCCTAGATTATATTTCGAAAAAAAGTGTGAGAGAGAGAGGAATAAAATTGGACACGCACTGGATTTGATCGTGATTTCTGTGCATTCGTTCGCTGTGATCTTGTAGTGAGTATCTGCCGATCAGTCGATCAATGTGTGTAGAACGTATCTGTAAGTAGGTATGAGTTTGAAGACTCGAGAAAGATTTACTTAGTTCGCCGCCTAATGATTGAATGATGACGGTTTGTAACGAATCGATTTGTGACCAGTGGACAGTGGCCAATCCGGCTTGTGTGTGATCTGATTGCCTTTTGATAACGTTACAAGTCGGTGATCGATAGGAAATCGATCGATTAACCGACCGTGCAGTGTGGTGATTGTGCTTTAATTGGGTTACGAAGTCCATTGAAAATGGGTCTATGCACGGATCATTTCTAATGTTCTCTTCGAAGTGATTATTTAACTTTTAGGCAATTATGTCAATCGGCAATATTCGAGGGAATATTCTAAAATTAAAATGGGTGATACAAAAGTTTTGCAAACTAAGCGATCGCGATTGTTATGCAAAGAAGTCTTCTTAAACCATTCTAGCAATTTTTGGGAAACATTTTTTCCCTGATTTTAAGAGAATAGATTCGCATCTCGTTTGTTTTCTTTTAACTTGAGGTTAAATCGAAGCTCAGAATTGCTAATTCTGTAGAAAGATGGGATTAAAAACTCCTTTTTTAAGAGGAATAGGGAGTCTGAGAACATTTTGTAATGTTTGTTTGGTAAATAAAACTAAATGTGTGTGGAAATAGCTTATTTATAATAAAAAATTTAATGTAGTTTCCAATTGATGGTTAGCGAAAAGTAGTTAGCAGATTGATTGAATTTTGTGAGGGTGCAGGACCGAGTCATGATGCTGAATTCACCAATTTATGCTCTACCGAGCACCGAGTTCTTACTCTTCCTATTCTTTATGGCCAGCAGCAATGTCCTCTGCAGATCTTCAGGTTTTTTATGACCGAATCGTAATAGTCCTCTCAACAGGAAGTTAATTTCGAACGAAACGTGGGCCACGCCGTAAAATATTGCTTAAAAGGAAGTGTAGTTCGGTAAAGTAAGCTGAATAAAGGACCTGCGAATTCCAATCAAAATTATGTGTGACAATAAATCACTCTTGCTGAAATTGAATCATTTGAAGTTTGAGGTTTCGTTTCGCAGACACAGGTTTATTGTTTCAGTTAGGCTATCATTGTACTAAAAATGCTGTCAGTCGTTCAACTATTTTCGATATAATACGCTCATATTACAAGTCTGACTATAATAGTATTAATACTTTCCATTATGGTAAAGCAATGCTCTACGAAATTCGCTACTTTCAGAAGCCCGAAACAATTTGAAAATTGGAATAAACAAGCAGCTCATCAGTGTCAAAGCTTAAGTTTGGGAGAAAAAATCATTATTTTCTTTTTGTTATGAAAATACTAAGCAACAAATGCAATTTAATTGCAACGTTTTCATAATGTATTCTAGTCAATTCCCACATAGTATACACCCATTTTAAATGGAGAACAAGACTAAGTGCTTTGTATTGTGCTTCCCACTTGTTTCAGTTATCTGGCTTTCAACATTCTCTTGGACGGAAAATACGAGTATTAGTTCTGCAGCTCACGATCGATATTGCAGGTTCAGTAGTAGGGAACACAATTTTCGAATATCACTGCTGCATTTTGCATGCATTTGGTTAAGAAAACTGAACATAAGCAAATCGACACTGGTCCTTACACTATGAGTACACGATTGCAAAATCTAATGGAATGTTAGGGTTTTTTAAAAAAAAATATGTGCATCCCCTCTGAAATCCGTTAACTCTTTGTTTTGTGAGCCCATATCTAGAATAGTCTTTTCAACTCTGCAACGAAATTAAAAAGACTTATATTTAAAGGAATCTGCCAGATGATAAGTCGGTAGCAAACATATGTCCTTCGTCGGGTAGCAAGCATTTGCTCTGTAAAGCGAAACTAAGAGTTTTCAGGTGGACGGCGCAGTGTTTTCTATTACTTCGTGATGGATAAAAAGAACAACTTAAAAACCAATAACATTCCTAACTGTTCAGACTACACTGCAGACAGAAATACTTAGTTTGAAAACTATGTGTGCAGAAAATCATGGTTCTGCTGGGTGTGATTAAGGATCCTATTTTATGGGGAGAATCTCTCCCCCATTTCACCATAAAATCCTTTGACATTTACATTGTTTCATTCTAGACCCCAAAATCAATTTTTCAAAATCAGGATAATATTATTCGAGAGCCAAATCAAGTACAACCGCTTGATTTAGTTGAAATTCTTGTTCAGCAATGCGTTGCATTTATTCCTTCCTAGCATATGTATAAAACGTGTATAAAAGAAACATTATCTCAACAAAAAGAAGTTGAAGAAAATGCAGAACACAATCTGTAAGTGCAATGAACATTTTTCATCAAATCTTAAAACGCACTTGAAGTCAATAAAAAACCGTGATTTTTTGCATTGAAAAACGATGTATCTTTCCTTCGAAATTTGGGTGTCTTTGCTGATTGCTTAACGGGTGTAGTGGAAGTTTCCAATGCAGTTCACGAACATAGAGAATGCGTTTATTGAAACACCATTCTATTTGCCTTGTAGCGGGCCCGGAGTCATAATCAATCGAATCAGACAAAAAGGTGCTACAGATTTTCGTTCTCATACATTATTACTCCTCTTTACATGAATACTGACGCTTGCTTCTTAAGAACGTTGTAGTGTTTTTTTTAGATTTCGTATATTACTCGTAAGTACTGTCGTCGCAGTGGCAAAGTGGGTAAATGCGTCGACTTAACGCCAAGGCGCGATTCTCGGACAGAAAAATATTTTCACGGCACCACCTCTTTCGAGTTGCTGACAATACATAAAGAGTAATAATTGTCTATGAAAAAGATTCTCAAATCTTGTCGTTCGGAGTCGGCAAAAAACTGTCGGTACCTCCCCTCGTGAGAGAACAGTAGCACACACAACACGAGTAGTTGCTGCAGAAGCTAGGCCCTGGTCCCTTATGGGCTGTAGTGTTCTTCAATTATTATTATTACATTAAGTCCTGTATTTTCATCTCGACTGCAGATTGCGGTACACTCTCCGAAAGCTAAAATCCCGAAACACGAAATCTGTTTAAACATAAAAACAACTAGTATTTCGGAAAAAACAGGGGAGTAAGACATGATGTACCCTCTGTAATCTACGTGGTTACGGTCGCAATTTTCTTACAAACTTATCACGTTTTGTGATTTGTGGGCTTTCAGAAATTCGGAATTGTCTTCATCTCCCATCGACATAGTCTTTGGTCCTAATTCATTAAACAGATAACAAAATTCAAAATTTCCAAATTTGTATAAATTTATGCAAAAAAAAAAAAATCGAAGGCAGCATATGTTTTTTAGTTAGTTTGAAATTTTAGTTTTTTTACCTTTTTCATAACTACTCTATTCTGCACGGAAGTAGTTAGACGCGTTTAAAATTGTGTTTCTTTTTGTACATCTATATATGCATATTCATACACACATATGTAGATGTAAGTACGCTTCCTACAATATATCGATCCCAATTATACCTTAAGACATACTTTTTCATACATACTCAAAAAAAGTACTTTTACTTTAACCCAAAATTAATTCCAGAATAGACAGAAAGTCCAAAAGTGAAGGTGATCAATTCATATTCGAGACTATCAACACTCCTGTCACTGTCTCTGTCACTTGTTAGACTTCTAATCGAAGAACTTTCCTCAAAATAAACAACCACGCCACAATTTGGGTCCACTTGACACGCTCTACTTCGATTCTTCACTCAGTCCGAATCTCACCTACGCGTGTTTCACCTCATTCAGTAATGCAACACCCAACCTGAATCACGGCAACAGGTGCCGAGATTACACTTCATCTGCTCTTCAACCGGTCTTCAGCCATCGCCTAAGACGATTAGAAAGAAAATCATCGAATCCAATTTCATCAGCGCAAGCGCCAATCCAAGTGACAATCGCCTTACCGTCCACAGAGATCTCACATCAGCTCGAGTGCCGCCTCTCGTGCGCGCCTGCCGTGATCGCAATCATTTCACTTTTTTTCTATGTTTCTGTGCGCATGTACTTGAGGCGGCCGGCATCAGACCTTTCCAAGTTCTGCCTCTCCACCTGGCGAGAGATTCCAATTTCGTAATACCTCGTGAAAGATGCCCACAAGAACCCATTGACTGAGTGACTTGGGAATACTTGCTGCGCGGCGTGGAGTCGATCTGCTATTGAACCTGCACCACTATCCTCCTCATCGCCACGGGCGGTTTGTGTGTGCTTTGCAACTGACGGCGATAAGTAACGTTACCTGACGAGCTGGACATGGTGTCTTGTGTGCTCTGCAGAGTGCTGGCGACGACGGCGATCGTTGTGCACGTGAAATATGTAGGCTAAGGCTAAGCCGGTCCTATTTATAGAAATAGACACGGAAAAACGTTATTGAAAATTAGTTCGCCGGTTGTTTGCGGATGCTTGGCTCTTTGCCTCGGCAGTGTGAACATGGTCGGCGTGCGCCGGTGCCGGCGGGAGGATGTTGGAGATTTACAACATTTCTTAATTGATCGATACACAGTGTTTTCGCCAATAAATAGCTGGCGATGAAGTGTAACCTGATAAGTGATGCTTCGTTTGTGATGGCTACCGAGATGCCGCCGCCGCCGTGCTGGCTTGCAGCCGTGCGTTGGCAGTGAGTTAGTGCATCTGCCACACGGTATGAGTTGGGCGATACATCAAAACTGTTCTGCGGTAATTATCACATAAAGCGGTTATAGCACGATGTTGACTTTGATTTAGACTCGGCTTCCTGCTGAAGCGGTGCGCGTTTACTTATGTAGGAACCACAGGTTCCGTTATTATGACTGACTCCACGTCGTGTGGCATGTATCTTTGTCGTAAATTTAAATCCTTAAGTATTTGTGGGAATGTTTCCTTTAAACCGATAGAGTCGGTTGGGATAGCTAGTTGTTGTCGTGGGATAAAGTGTGGGCAAAGTATTCAGCATTTGCTTACATGTTTGCAGTTTCCTTTATATTGGATTATTTTGGCAAGGTCACGTGTAGACTAGCATAAGTCTGTTGCTTCATCACAACTCTCTTTAATTCCGAATATCTGTTTACCATTAGATTATTGACGCTTCAATATGGTTTCGAAAATCACTTAAGTTTTGTTGTTTGACTTTGACTGTGGACAATGTATTTGTGCCATCCTCTTAGATTGTTGAATGTTCGATGTTTGCAAACAAGATTCTCAAGTGATCTTATCGGTTTATTTTAACCTGCAGCATCCGAATGAAACGATCTCAGGCGAGGTCTGCCGGTGACAAATGGTTTGTTTGAGTCGTAGATTGAAAAAATGGCAGCAAAACACAATAGATATTTTCCAGCGCAACAATGGTTAACCACAAATATCAAAGTAAGTTGAAACATACTTAGAAATGCTGAAATGGGTAGAGCTACTATACCTGTCTTAGGCTCTGGCCTAAGATTCTGCCGCTTGCCGCTCGTGGCCAGCGGCTTATGGGACCGACTTTGAACCGTGTGATTACTATTTCGTTCAATGCCCCATGACCTGACTGACCAGCAAGCCTGCAATCAGGGTTAAGACAAGGGAGATTTCGTTTCGTGGATACCGGGTAAACCAACCAATTTTTTGACGCGGAATTTATCTCTTACCAGAAATAGGTTGTGCCAACAAGTGACAATACTTTGATTTTTAAATTATTCATCATTTTTTTTAAGAAAGCATTGATCTTTGAAAAAGAAAATGGAAAAAGTTGATTTTCTATACAAATCACATCCATTTTTGGCAATATTGTAAAAATTCGATCAAAAATGAATGATTCAAAACGATCCCACCTTTTCAAAGTTCAAGTTTTGTACTGAGTTCACGTCAAACGCTGCTAAAATCAGAAATGTTCAGGGTTTTTAGAAAATAAATACGAATGCCTCAAACGAAATGAGAAGTTTCAGACAGCTTTTGCTCTTATACCCAAAATCAATTGAATTGAAGAATTTGAATAGAGTCAAGCGGACACCCACTCCAGTAGTTTCGGAGGGTCCTTCTTCATTCCTGAGATATATGGATACCCTATAAATTTCTGCGGGAAAATGATGTAATTAGAAACTCTGCTTCCATGTAAACCTATACGGATGGATTCAAAAGGGAAAAGGGAACGAGCGAAGAATTCTTAGCCATCTCACCCAATACATGGTTGACAATTTGCTTTCCCAACCATTGCATTGTCTTCCACGTAAGAAATCGATTTATGCTGTGTATGATCAAGTTGCTATAAAAGAGTGGAAACTCTGTCTTTTACCTCTCAGCCTCACCTTATACTGGCCTGCTGGGCAACGGAAGAGACAATGAACTAGCAAGAAAGGCAACGAGTCAGGCATTTGCAGTTAGGCAGGAATCATCTTTTCTTCCTAGTACTACAAATCATAGATTGGAATAACTGGATACATAGTATATCAAGGCAGTTATAGGATAAAATCAGTCTAAAAGAGATAATAGACCTCACATAATTTAGGGAAATGTGACACCCGTCTGATTATAGTCACATTTACTGGATACTATCTAAGAAGTTACAATGCAGGAGAGTGAAGCATCCGTCTCCTCGTCTTAGCAGCCCCCTTCTGTCGGTGTCGCTGAGTTGAGGAGGAGGAAGAAATCGTTTCTTTCTTCCTGGAAAAATGTTCGCCTCTTGGAGTAGTTAAAAAGACGGCGATCGGAAATTATTTCAACAGCAGCCTAGATGAATTAGCTGATGTTAGATTAGCAAAGATCAGAATTATAACTCAAGAAAACAAATTGATTCTACCAATGATAGGTATTTCAAAAGGATACCAGTGGACCAGAATCCTCTGCTCAAGCAGCGTCACAATTTTCCAATTCCAGCGGATTGGCTGCAGCTCCAACTCCAACGTAACTCAATCTTACTACTTACTACTTTTCATTTGATTTACCATTTTTTTAAGAGCATGAGGCAAACACTGTAACCATGACTTTGATTCAATCCATCGTAGCAAACAAAGACGTCCTCGCTGATAGTTACAGATACTTGATAATTGAGGCCCATCACGGGCTCTGGCGCCAGACGAAGAATATCTCTTCGTCGTGTTTGATGAAATTTGGGTGCACTAAGAGTACAAAAACTATTGGTATTCGTGTCACAACATGTGGACTATTGAAATCCGGTTCGAAAGTGTTCTGCAGCCATTACGTGATGAGGAAGCCAAACAAAATCTTCGCTTTTCTTATAGCCCATAATTTAGCCTTCACTTTTCCATTCTTTATAGTAATAGTGCCAAGGCCAAGCAGATACGATGTATTTGACATTTATCCAACACTATCAATTCGCTTTTAGTTTTAGACACAAGAAGTTTCTTTTCTTCAAATTGAACTTCTGGAGCTGCTGGTTGCATTGATGTTTAAAGTCAATAGAAAGTTCACTTTAATTATATGCATTTGCATTATGTGTCAAACAATTTTTTTTTAAATTAAATATCAAGACTTAGTTGCAATAATAGTGTAAGAAAAACCAGGACCGTGTGATAGTTTGTTAAAATCGTCATCTTTTTGGTAGTTGTGGCATCATTCCTTGACCGTTTTTAACGTATTTTTTTTGAAGCTCATACCGCGATTTGAATTTTTGCATAGAAGAATACAAATTTAAAAAACAAGAGAATGAGTGCAGAAGTGAATGAGATGTTTAAAAATAAATTTAGAAGTTACTGCGTTACTTATAAAAATAATATTCAGTGCACAGAAAGATTGTGAAATCTTACTTTTCTCAACCTTTCGGTGCACTAAAGAAGAAGATCGGCTTAATAACAATACGAATTTCTTTTTATAATTCAAAGCATTGGTTTCCAGTTTATGAATACTTTAAACTGACTTAATGTCCTTATATCGTAACCATTCACCATACCTTATAGCAATTGTCAAGCTTTATAGCGATTGGCTAAATTCCTTAAAGGCATTTGTTTAAAAACAATATCAAGTGAAGACAGAGAAAGGGAGGGACCAAAACACAATATTCTGAAACTCGTACAGAGAACTTCATACATGGTACTGGTTTCTCAAGTGTCAATTGTAATGTACGAAGAACGCAGTATTAAGCTATTTGGAAAGCACAAGTTTTGGGCAAAACGAACTCGCAAGCCAAATGCAATTTCGGATTATATTATATATAACAATGAGCACAAGGAAAAACAACTATAATCGTTTCCCAATTTCTTTAGACATTAAATTTCAAACACGGAGAAGTGTAGCCACCATGGAATTGTAGTTAAGCGGGTCGCGACATCTCAGATTTTTAAAAAGGGTGATTTTTAAAAGCTACAGGAAAGGTTTTCAAAAAAACACATAAATTTCAGACAAATGCATGCAATCTTTAATTGAATCGATAGAACGGTTCATATAATTTAATGCTTGAATATTATTTCATGCAAATGTTGACCTTGACTGCGCCTCAAATGGTCTATCCGCTTAGTCCAATTTTTGCATACTCTTTCCAACATTTCAACCGGTATCTCACGAATAAATGCTTCAATGATGTCTTCCAATGCGTCAATTGAAGCGGGCTTGTATGTATAGACATGATCTTTAACATAGCCCCAAACTAGTCTAAAGGCGTTAAGCCGCACGATCTAGGCGGCCAATTTACCGTTCCCGAACGTAAAATAAAATGTTCACCGAACTCGCCTCTCAATAAGTCCATTGTTGCGCGTACTGTGTGGCATGTGGCACCGTCTTTTTGAAACCAAATGTCATACAAGTCAAGCTCTTGGATTTTGGGCAAACAATTTTCCGTCGTTGAGTAACAAAGGCCCAATTGCTGCGAACGGCAACGAATCGATAATCAATGGTCATCATTAACACTCGCCGATACGATATTTTCTTCAGTTCGTCCTCTACGTAAGCGTATTGGTCGTTTAATGTCCAACAATGTAAATTTGGTGCGAAATTTAGTCACAATAGCCCGAATAGCAGCTTCAGAGTCTCGATTAAAATAATAATTACAATTGAGTGGCACTACAGCCCATAACCAGGGCCTAGATTCTAGAACAACTACTCGTATTGTGCGTGCTACTGTTCTCTCATGAGTAGAAGGAACCTACAGTTTTTTGCCGACTCCGAACGGCGAGATTTGAGAAGCTTTTCATAGACAATTGATACTCTTTGAGTGTTGATAGCAACTCGAAAGAGATGGTGCCGATGAAAAATGCGAGGTGCCCCGTCCGGAAATCGAACCCAGACTTTCTGCGGGGCGGTCGACGCACTTACTACTACACCACGGCGACCGTCGGAACGTTTAACTGACTATAAAGTGGAAGAAGCGCGCGATGAACTTTCTTAACAGAGCACGTAGATTGATAATAAAATTCAATAATTTGCAAGCGTTGTTCGTTTGTAAGACGATTCATGATTAAATTAAAGACCAGTGTTGTCAAAAAGATAATAGCTTAAAAATCACCCCTTATATAGCATTGCGTTGTGGGCATGATTTTTCATGCTTTATCAGACGAACTTTCTTTGCTACAATAGTCCTTAGAGTGGCTCTACACCACGCAGTAGAATTTGGCCCTCTCCTGATAGTACAGCCTTCTAGACCATTATGAGTGGGCAGTGCGATCCTGGGGACACCATATTTATTTCACCAACACATATCGACAAATAGTCGCCTTGTTTTTATTCCCGCAAAAGTCGTGCAGGGCGCTGTATTCGCCTAATCGCATCAGTCCAAGAATAGCGTTGGATGCTCAAAATAAAGAAGTTCTTCTGTTTGAAGTTTCACAAAGAACACTAGGCTGATAGCAGAAAATACAGAAAATATATGTAGATACATAATATCAATTGCAGGTATTCAGCAATCGCTTACTCACAAACAGCATTTTCCAAAATGACATAAGCGTGGAAGTTGAATTATCTCATGACAAGCCTCCCTCAGACGCTGGTCGAATACAATCTGATTACTGTCCATGATGCAACAACGATGATAATCCCGCATATCGCACGCATTTTAGTGTCCTTCTGAATTTGTAATTTCATTGTTTACACTTACAAATTCGCATTAAGACTTTTGCCAATGAAATAAACCAAAAACTCGTCGGGTTATGAAATGAGAAAGTCTACTAGACGTCGTTTTGATGCTCCACCAATCGACGATGAACGTGACAAGATATTGTCGCGTACAAAATTCGTCTTTATATTCACATATGGCTGCGCATTATCTTGTTTTACGAGGTAATAGACTATAATAAGTCGCTCTCACTGCCTTTTTATACGCAAAGAAACAAACTGAGCCTGCTCCCATTATACAATAACCACTGCCCGTCATTATGAATTCTGTCGGTCAAGCGGAGTTTCTTTTCGACAATTCCGTAGGAACTAGGAATCAGTGAAACTGAACACGTTCCAAATGGAATGAAAAAAAAAGTTAGTTATGGTTGACATTACCCATTGCATTGGTGGGAGACTTGTGGTCTTGACATTAAGATGATACCGCAGGGGACTCGCCCTATGAATTCCTACTCATTTCATTGAAGTTCAATTTCTTTCATTTTCTAATTGCAGCTAAACATCCAATCAAGATGATGATGAAATCTGCAGTATATCTCTTGGCTCTGATGCTCTACCTAGAACTGGCTTCATGTGTCAGTCTAGCGCCGTCCAAGGCCAACCCTGCTCAACACTCTCAAGTGCAGTACGTGCATGACAAGGATGACTCCATTAAGGCGGAACAAGGATCCGAAGAAGAACAACACGATCCCTATCACATCCTCAACGAACTGAAGCCAGACCGAATGCCTACAAACTTCAACAACTGGAACCCATATCAGCAGCAGGAACCAGTGTCCAACAACAAATATCTTCCAATCGTGGGTTATCCTCAGCCAATCTTCATACCCTACCCGCTGATCATGTCTCCGGAAATGTTTTATCAATTCGCCGCACAAAACAGCTTAGATGACACAATGTCGCGGGCGAACAATCGCCGCACACAATCTTACCGCAACTCCCCGATCTACTACGTCCGCCTGCCGCCAACGCCATACATGTTTATTCCCGGTCTGGGATACACATCTCAGCCAGGAACCTTCACGCCGAACTTTTCCCCACTTTTGCCCTACAGCTCCTATCCACCAGCACCAGTCCCACTTAGCTCGATCTTCAATCTGCCGGTGAACTTCCTGGCCAATGGAAAGCCCACTGGAATTTATCAGATTAGTTCGCCTAATGACTTGCCATTGAGTCCGCAGAGACCTGCGTCCGCTCCGTCCTCCAATTACAGGCCAAGCTTTTTGCCGCAGCCATCATACCTGACGCCCTCTGACACTAAAGTCACGCAGCTAAAGAGCCCATTCATCTTCAACGGCCGGCCGGAGGAGATCTACATTTTGCCAAATAACTTTAACCCCATGTCATCGATGTACCAGGACTCCATGTCGGGATATTATTAGCGGCTCAGTAGTGGAAACCGTTTATATGAATAGGGTAGTGAGTGATTGGGGCGTAGCTTGTAGGTAAATAAATGTAAGCCAAAATGCACAAGGACTGTTGCGTTGGGGATTGGTGGAGGGGTAGAAAAGGCAGGCTATCCTTTTGAAATTTTGTGCAAACGCAACTGTGATTTTTAATGCATTACTACTTAGGATTTTCTATTTATTAAAAACGAAATAAAATAATCGAAAATTTAAGGAAATTTGTCTTATTTGTTGGATGGGATTTCAACACCGGTCGTGTAGACACACTACAGGATCCCTTCCGAATCCTGTAGCATAATAGAGATTAACACAGTTGAAACAGATGGAGAGTGCAATTCACAACTGAAAGGGAGCGGAGCGTTCGGAGCGAATGCTGGGGCACAGTCGTATGTCTCATCCTTAGCAGCTTTTATTTTCGAAATTATTTTTACGGTTATTACCTAAATTTTATTACTAACGATGAAAGTTGGGACAAATAATAAATTAAAAACCTGCACTATGACACAAATCTCCACCACCAGATAACATATTTTTAGTTACTTCGAAATTTACCAAATTTTTAGATCTGTCTCAATGGAACTGCAGTTGCTATATATGCAGAATATATAGATATGCGTTTTGAAAATAACCAAAGCGGTGTCTTTGTACGAGGTCTGTTCAAAATATAAGATAAATCGTCGATGGAAAAGACGATTGGACTTTGGTTTCGATGTCATAACCACATACTCATGATTCGTAATCAGTTATGACACTTTGACGCAAATCTAGATGTCCTTTGGCGTCATTCAACAATTCCTGAGCGATGCTCGTGCGACTTTTTTTTTGTCAAAATTTAGGAATTTTGGAACGAACTTCGTTGCCATACGCTTTTTGCTAAACATATTCAGGAAAGAGGTTGTATAACTTGTAAAAATTTTTTGGCTCAGAGTACACACACCGTTTACCACCGTCAACACTTGAGATGTTTCTGAGCACGTAATTCCATTTTTGACACAATTGAATGCAAATCATTTTTCGACAACAGGAAATCGCTCAGCAAGCAAAATGTGCTACATAACAAAATAATCATCGTACTAGAAATTTTGGAAAATCATCTTATTTTTGGAACAGACCTTATGCATTTATGCCGGATTACTCTTTTATGATGCAACAAAGTGAAAAAAAGGCGAAAAGAACAACTTTTGGCGAAGACCAACTCCTGTGAACCTAAACGTAGCTGATACAATTGTGTATGGATACTGAGAGGGGACCATCGAATTTATAATGACTTAAATTGCAAGAGCTTTCTTCGAGGAACACAGGCCTATACATTTTTCACGTTTAGAAAAGAACACATTTGGGTGCAATGTGACACTAGAGTGTTCCGCACTAATGTTGAAAGTTCATTAAGATTGTTAATGTAAGTACTCCGCCAACTGTTTTTTCATTCTTTTTGCAAAGCCTTATCAGCCACAGAAAACGTGAACTTCTTCCTCGTCCCTACAATCCTGCAAATACCACTGTGAGACACGAGAAGTCTGGAGGCATGTCGCACTGACGTGTAATGACACTTAATAAAGTTCGCAGTTGCGGATTGGCAGAAAAGCAGAAATAGCGTTAAGAATTGGGTAATGGCCAGATTGCTTTGGTTGTAAGCCAAGTTGGATTGGAATACTTACAGCGCAGGTACATAAGTTATGATGTAATGTATATTTGAGAAAATCTAAAGATATACACAAGCGTTTGGCTTGACAGCAAAGAATTGAATAAATGCCAAAACTGAATTGTGACTTAATCACAATTTCACTTGAAGACCAATTTGTATGCAGAAAGCGGCCAAGTGCTTAAAATGGGTGCGTACGAAATTTCACGACGCGCATTGTTCAGAGAATCCCAGTCACGAAAAAAATCCTTCTGATGACATCAGTGGTAAAGTAGAAACAGATAGAGGCTGTCCATTGCTAGGCTATCTATAATTGGCTACTTTTTGCAAATCATGGAGTAATTTGAAAGTATTCTTAGACCTTTCTGAATTGGAAGTAGTTTTTACACCATTTATTTCAGTCAATAGCTTACAATTGGAAAATTCAAGGAGAAGTCATGCTCATCAATATGCCTACGCAGCTTGACTTTCTAAACGGCCCAAGTCTTCCCGACTGGCTTCATTTAACGTCCCATCTAGCTTAGTGAACAAATTTCATAGTCACATGTTTTCTACTTCTTCAGAATGAAGCAATCAACTCAAAGCAACGCATGAAATGACATAAAACGAGCTAACAGCGCTGCAAATCACGATCTCTTCGTGGAAAGAGACGCAATTGAACTTGATAAGAGATCAAACAAGCAACTGCATAAACGCCGTAGAAAATTTTCCTAACCCCAATTCGCTCTGGATGAATGAACTTTCTAGCCGGGGACAAGCCCGAATCTGAGCTGCGCAACCGTTTGCCGCAATTAGAAATCCCAACTAGTCACGATCATTTAGGCCGCCGCATTCTTGTCGATCGTGGATTAATTATTTGCCGCGCCGCCAGTGGGGGGAAAACGACACAAATATTCTCGTGCGCGATCAGTGATTTCCACTAACCGAATTAAATTCAATTAAACATGTGTGCCCGCCACCGCAAGAAGGCAACGCTCCCGCGAGAAGATCGGACTCAGTCGCTATCACCTGTCATTAAAAGAAAATGGTTAGTCGCATGGCGGGACTACCAAGCAGGCGGATGCCACACAGTCGTAGAAATACAAACCTGCCGTGCGGCAGTGCCACTGCCAATTATTATGCTCCATGAAGTGTCCTCCGTTTCCTACACATGTCGCGTTGTTGTCCGAGCTCTGTCGCACCCGTGCAAGCGCTCTCGCGGGCACTTAACATGCTCTTCCCGAGGCTGGCGAAATGACCGCAAGTGAGAACACTTGCCTCTGGTGGAAGTCGCAGGGACGCTGTTCTTGTTCGCGTTCAACGCGAAATGTCTTTCTGTCGCATATTGACCAAAGTCTGTGTCACTTTTGATGCCATCTCTCCGTGTCCGAAACCGAATCTCAATACAAGTCCGAATTCATTGGCATGACGTGCAGTGGCGCTCGGGAGACAAGCGCTCACGCGTTTTCTATTATCCCACGACACGGACCATTATGGCATACATCCACAGGATTAACTGTTGTTGTGGAGATCGCTATTTAAATTGATGCGGAAAGAAATGACGGCACATGCTTGGAAAGACCAATGCGACAGCGGCGGCGGCGGCCCTGCATGTGGAGGGGCGAACAATAGCTTTGGTCATGCGAATGTTGCCGAGAAATAGGCTTAACGCTCTGAATTTCAATTGACACGACTTCTTGCTAATGCCGAAGGTGCTATCAGCCGAGCGCTACCGATGGTGACAGTGGACAGTGGCCGCATTGGTTGTGGAAGGGACGCGATCGCGTGGGCTTAACTACTTGGTCAAGTCAAGAGATTTATTAGTATCAAACCTAAATTGCTGCGTTAACGTGTCGGTGCTGAGCTCTCAGTCAGATTGTGAATAAAGAAGGATAAAGTGTTTCAGGCAGCGGTCTTTATTGGAGTATCCTGTGGTGGAGTACGCACTTGCAATTTGTCGCGTGGTACTTGCTCTATTTGGGTGGCGGTGGTAAATTTTGTTTCAAATGTGTGTGATGTGTGCTGTGATGGCTTGTGACTGGACGACATTCGATTGATAAAATGTTTTTTGTGACTTGCATATTTACTGCGTAATCAGTAGGTGATGTGTCCATTGGATGCGAATATGCTTAGAATAAGGATTACATGCGTGACTTCGGAATTCTTCTGGTTCTGGTATTCTTTAAATGTACAGCCATAAATGTATTGAGTAGTTTGGTGGGAAATTGAAAAATGGTTTCTTGAGATACATTTAATATGCGAAAGGGAATTGATTCCAAACTTCGATACTCGACAAGTGAAAAAAAAATATCCAAAACTTCCAAAATTTTGGAACGTAATTTCCTTCGAGTGTAATCCTGTGGGCTTAGGGGAAGTTGAAATGTGCTATCAACTAATTGTGGAAGTCTTAAATTTTTTTTTAATTTTTGATTCATATTTTCGACTTTTTTTTTTAATCTTCAGGATTTCAGGAGTTTGTAAGGAGTAAGGATAAGCCTTAACACGACGCTCAGAGCTTTCTGTTGATTAATTACATTTTTTCCAATTTAGCACTGCAGTTTGATTGAAGCTACAGTGCCTGTACATGGATTTTTCCTTCTCTTAAAATCAGACTTACTCTTGAAAGTAAGGCTTACCTACCACCGCTTGACCCACACCTTAGACCAGTGGATATACTACGAATAGGAAAATGGAAACTCATCAATCATTACGATAAAAGTTGTTTGCCCTGGCTTAGAAACAATGGGGCGTTTAGGAGGAATGTAACCAAAGATCGGTCAAAAAAGTAAACGAAATCAAACACGAAAATATTTAATGGCTCTTTACGACATAAATTATATGGGTGCCAGGATCGTGATATTTCAGTTTATTAAAAGCACCTTTTGATTTTGTGAAACCCTTTCACACATATGATAGAGTCTTTAAGTGCATATTCCTTTGGTCAGCTGATGCCGCTGTCGTTGGCTTTACCGGATAGGTCTCGTAAATCATCGTCATATTTAAGAATAGAAAGGTCCTTCTGAGCGTTAGAATATTTTCACGCAGCATGTTATTCATGTTGTTTAGATAACTCTCTAACTTTAGTTGATCTGTTAAACATAATAATCACCACAGAGCCTCCATCACCACTCTAATATAGACATAACCTTTCCCCCTTCATTTGTTACCAATTTTAATGAAAATCTGTCCGCTAACACTAACGTACGGACTATGAACATTTGGAAGAGACTAGGATTATAATAATAACAAGGGACCAGGGCCTAGCTTCTACAACAACTGCTCGTGTTGTGCTACTGTTCTCTCACGAGTAGAATACGGTTTTTTGCCGACTCCGAACGGCGAAATTTGAGAAGCTTTTCATAGATAATTGATACTCTTTGAGTGTTGTCAGAAACTCGAAAGAGGTGGTTCCGTGAAAAAATGCGAGGTATCCCGTCTGGGAATCGAACCTCGACTTTCGGCATGGCGGTCAACCCACTTACCACTACGCCACGGTGACCGAAAAAGATGATAACCGTCATTAGAAATTCCGAAGAATACGACAAAAGCAGAAAACCTCAAACTCGAACTCTTCAATTTGGAATCTCGAACGAAATCATGCGGTATAATTGGGCTATTTAGAAATAATTGCTGACAGAGCAGGTGTCGATAGCGTTGCATTTGGAATCATTTGAAAATCCCGAGTCCCTAAAACTTAAAATGTTTTTCCGAATATTGCAGGGCTTAATGAAGATTAAGTAGAAAGCTTGATTATCAAGTCGTAGATATTTTTAATTTTTTTTTTCAATTGCATAATAATAATGTTTCACATATGTACGTATTGTTGCAGCGTAGATGAGAGGCTTTTCCACAATGAATAAGTCGAGTTTTATTTGTTTATATTTTTACACTTAATGACGTTCTTTCACTCAATACGGTCCCGAAAGTTGACTATACTGAGGCCAGCAGAAGGCTGAATTTTTACCACCAACAACTTTGGGCTTTCCCCAAAGTTTGTGTGTGATGAACGCACACAAAGTTTGTTTGAATAACTGAAATGCATCTATGACTGGAATGGGTTTTCAAAAACACTCTCAAATCATGCAGCAAGGTATGTTCAAGGAAAGCTGGATACTGAGTGGCGTCTTTCTATCATGAAATTATGTATTGTTTTGTTGTGATGTTTCAATCAGATATACATATCCTAAAGTGCGGAAGTGATTTCATTTATCACATTTTCAAGAAGACCATTTAGTGATTAGCTTTGCAAACTATAAATTGTCAATAGTTTCATTCGAAGGCGTTGAAAACAAATTATGTAGAATGGTCTTTTGAAATATTTGAAGCGATGACAGTTTTGACAAGCTCTTAACAAGTGAAAAAATGTTGATGTGATGTGATGTCATTGTTTAACCATTTTTGAAAGATCTCAATAGAAGAAAATAAATTAAATGATCACGTATTGCATATGAATGTGATATTCACATCACAAAATAGCTGCTTAAAGGGTCAAAATATCCCTTTATTTTGATTATTGTATTCGTTTATTTCTTCACTTTAAAAAATATACAATGCTATAGAATTTAAATCTTCAAACTGTCATAATGACGTCACTCTGTACCCACGCAAAATTGTCAACGACAATTTATATTCTCTTCCTCATGCTTTGTCCCCTGAAAGTATGCTGCCAAATAATATCAATGTGCATGAGATTAAGAATTCACTCGCCAAAATTAAAGACGCGCAGATCATAATTTGCGAAATGCTTACGTTAAGACACGCTGTCAGAACTATTTATGATGTAGGTTGCCACCACACACAAACTATCAACATTAAGTCTGATCTTATTGCATAAAAGTAGGAAATTATCTTGTAAACGTCTTCTGCAGTTATTAAAAGATTTACGAAAACACCTCCCAATAGTCAGAAACTACAGGGGATTGAGCCGATTCAAAGTAATGAAATTAAATGTAAATGTAATCGTAGGCTTATTGGACAGCTATGTATGTTGTTTTTAAGGTCATAGCTTCTCACTGAAATACTTCGGTTGAAAATACTACAACTACTGAACAATTTTCATGACGTTCCGCCTGATTACAAGGTCAACGTGACTTATCTTTCCGAAGCCAAATAAATTTGTAAAATATGTTACGCCCTTACGACTTTTATATAGCACGTGCTTTCTTTACGAATATTTTCCCTATTCAGCGGGCAATAACACTCATAAAGAAAGCGATTAATTGTTAACTGCTAACAGTTTTACTTGTAATCAACCGAATGGAATTTCGCAATTTAAAAGCATGAAAACACACAATTCCGAAAAACTAAAATCTCTAAAAGCCGCAATTTGCAAGTGCCCACGATATGCAAAAAACAGAAAATTTGACTTATACGCAACAACTTCATACATATGCGTCATAACCACGCAACATTGGGAGATGAATAATACTCGTATCCCAAAATTCAAAATCCAAATTTTTGAAAGCTCAAAGTCATACAACCTTAAATGTTACAGACAGACAGATAATTTGTTAGGATTTTTTTTCAAGGGGTTTTTTTTATTTTCCAGAGATTAAATTCTCCTATAATTCTACTTGATCCTTAACATTTCAATTCGCTTTCCCATTGGAAAATGCCGTTCTTCTCTCATTAGTTTTCATACAAATAAGAGAAACGACAAATTTTGCAAACATTTCAATAGACGAGTGGTTTTTGACAAACTCGGTGTTTCTTGTGTTGCAAATGTGAATTCTATTTAAGACGAGTGATGAGTTCAGTCCTTTCAGATATGAGTAGGAGAGACAATTTAGACGACCACCACTTTTGATTGAATTTGTTACCGTGCGTAATTTTAGTTTAGTTTTAAAACGGCATGACAAACTAGTTCTATGTCCATGCTTAGTAAGCAGTCACCAAGAATTCTATGAAGTTGGGATCTTTACACTTATTTCTCTGTCTATTAAGAAAACTTTAAGAAAAACGCATTTAAGAAAGCCTGTCAAAGTGCAAATGAAATGACAAAAGACACTTAAACTTCGGTAGTTTTGCGAATTTAAAAACAAAAAATGGCTACCTTTGCTTAACGCTGTTTATGACTTCATTCAGCTATTGAATTGCATATATATATATATATACTATATACACTCACAATTTGATTTGCTTTGGTATGTGCAGACACCGTGAGTATTTTTTCTATAAATTTCTGCAATTAAATTAAGGAAACCCTTCAAACTGTCAATAGCCCTGTCATTCAAAGAGAAAACACTCACATAATCCAAGAGCGAAACTATCAATGAACTCTGCGAAGATTTCTCACGTCTGAAGTGTAGGCAAATGTAATTTCTTATTCCGGTCTGGTAGACAGATTTTTTCGTTTCGTGTGAAAGTGAGATGCATACATGACCGAATTCCTAATCAATTCAAATCACAATCAATCAGTCCATGGGTTCAAGAGAAAATCTTTTTCATTTGTATCCGAGAGTGGTCATGTCCATTAATGGGAGATTTCAATGTGTCTTAAGGTGTGCCACATTGCAACGGTTCCCTCACTTGAAGACTCAATTAGACGATGAATTCTTGTTTGTAGTTTGGCTAAAACTAGGGCAATCAACATTCATATTCATTGCCGAATGTGTTTCCATTTTTTTTCTCTTTCAGTAAAACAGATCAAAGTATCATCTCAAAATGAAGTTATCCCAATGCTTGCTAGTCTTACCGATATTCCTGATGGCTCTAACAGCAACCTCTGCGGCGAAAAGTATGACAGAGGTCAGTAGGAAACCAACATCAGGCAAATACATCACCAAACTGATGAGTATGAAGAAGCAAAGTAAGACAAGCCTAAACAATTTAAATGCATTCAACTAATTAATTGGGTTTTCCTTTCAGAAAGCAAATCAAAGGGACAAAGGAAAACAAACGCAAGAATCCCAAAAATGGGATTCCTTCCCGGCAACTCGTACCACTCATCGGTTGAGGATCAAATGCAGGCATCTGGTCCGCGGCAGGAAATTGGTAGCCTTATTGGGATTCCACGAGTGCCCCGCCAAGAACTCGCTGGATTAGTCGGAATTGCATCTGCCCCTCGACAAGACATTAGCGGTCTTATTGGTGTCGCATCTGCTCCGAGACAAGATTTTGCGAGTCTCTTAGGAGTTTCTGCTAATCATCGACAGGAAATGGTAGGCCTTCTGAATGGTGCGTCCAGACTCTCTGCCGCGGAAAACTCCCCCGTCTATTACGTGCGCCTCCCACCCACACCCTACATGTACACCCCAGGTCTTGGGTACATTTCACAGCAAACATCTCAAATGGCAAACGCAGCCCTACGAAATGAAAACTATCAAGGCAACTCAGTTCATCCATTCATGAACTTACCCGTTAACTTCATGTCGAATGGACAACCGAACGGAGCGTATGATTTCTCGATGCCTGAACTGATGTCAAGTACGTTCCCCGGAAAGGGTTTCCTGCGGCAGGAGCCACCAATTTTCGGACGGAGGCAGTTCTTCGACGATTCGAGACTCAGCGCACTGAAGGGACGTTACGATTTCAATGGACGTCCTGAGGGACTTTATGTGCTGCCCGAAAGCGCATACTACCAAAGTAATATGTTCAAATAAGAACATTTCGTCTCATTTCTCTTTGTATTTGTGTGTGGTTTTGTGTTAAATATTTATTTATTTATTAATTTATATTTGAAATAAAGAAAATAAAGTTAGGAATAAACAAAATAATTTGTAGTTTGAAGGTACAGCTTCTGAATGTGTTAAATTACAAGACGCAGTGGCTTGAAGCGGCTTTCGACGGGACATTTTCAGCTTCAGCACCTTTGAAACGTAGTAAAGGTATCACTCCATGGGACAAATGTGTAATGATTAAAAAAAGACTTCCCTCACCAGTTATTCCCCTCTCCAGTTATTCCCCTCACCAGTTACTCCCCTCCCCAGTTACTCCCGTCTCCAATTACTCCCCTCTCCAGTTACTTCCCTCAACAGTTACTCCACGTACCACTTACTACTTGGTCATGAATTCATTTTAGAAATGCAACGAATGCCTCACTGCGGCTCGCTTATATCTTCTTGCTGCCTCAAACCCCTTCGATCAACTGGTGCCATCTCGGTTTACAATACATACATATAACATTTCAGAATTAAAGGGAAAAATTGTGAAACCGGGTTCTGTCACCACCGCAACAAGACGAGGTGGCCGAGTGGTTAAGGCGTTGGACTGCTAATCCAATGTGCTCTGCACGCGTGGGTTCGAATCCCATCCTCGTCGAGAACAATTTTTTTTTCACCTTACTTTTCAATTTTTCAACGTCGTTTTCTTATTCGCGCAACAATTTGAAGATAACACTTCGCTATAAACTTAACTTCGAGTCAAGCACACAAAGTGAGCAAGGAACGTGTGAATGACAGTGTGGCTTAACAGTTAATTAAATCTGTCTGCTGACTGTGTCAATAGTGATAGCGTTAGATTTTTATCAGAAAAGATTTGCGGTAAGTGGACATTAAAATCAATCATTGGATTCTACTTTAAATTAATAGGAACAAGGTCGTATTGGTTTCACTTTTCCGTTCAATTTGCTTGTCCATGTTTTTATCAAATTGCTGAATTGCGCTGCAAGTCTACGAAACGTGTTTTGAATTTATATTAAAGTAAGCGAGATCTTTATCAGATAAATGTTTAATTTCAATTTGTCAATATTACGTCTCATGAAATAATATCATAGTCAATACAAGACAACACAAAAGATGCCGTATGCAAAAAAGGAGAAAATTATCATTAGTTTTTCATGACAGATAACTGACCTTTTGGATAAAGCTGATAAATTGGTTTTGAAATTCAATAATCCTAGAACAAACCCAAATACATATGTATTTACATTGTACGCTGAAATCGTGAGGTTTAATTTTACATATGATGTAAAATGAGACACCACATTTGAAAAAGAACAAAATATATTTCTTATCGGTTAAAAGAACATTTTATGGCATTTACTTGTTAAAAGTTATGTCACGTAAATGTTGACCACAAAAACGTCTGAGGTGGTTCATTGGGGAAGTTCAATTTTGGGCGATTCGTTCAAGCATAGCGACAGGTATCTAGCAGATTAAACGAATAATATTGGCTTCCGAAGTGTCAAGCGTAGCTGTGTTATTCCTGAAAAAATGAAACCTTAATATCCCCAGACAAAATAGTCCAAAAGTGTGAAATTGTGCGATCCAGGCGTACAATTAACTGCAGCAAATCGTAACATTAAGTGTTCACTAAAATGATTTCCCAAGAAGTCTGTTTCACGCGCTGTATTTGACTTTCATCACCATTTTGTTAAAACTTCCGCTTACCAAGAAGCACAGTGTCCGCGATAACGCTTTTCATTATGGTTTGCCTCATTTTGGGCTTGACATACACTCTCTTGCTGGATCTTGCTGGATGTGGTCTAACAGGACGCGTATCATCCATTGGGACTCAAATTTGTAAATAGTATTATGCGTAACCGTAAGTTTCTCGAATCGTACCAAAAACATTTCTTACATTACGCTGATTTTTGTTATATAGCTGAACAATTTGGCGACGCTCTGTTGGTCTGAGTCGATGACTTGCTAAACTATGTTGAACAAA
Organism: Eristalinus sepulchralis; assembly: GCA_944738645.1. Taxonomy (NCBI): domain Eukaryota; kingdom Metazoa; phylum Arthropoda; class Insecta; order Diptera; family Syrphidae; genus Eristalinus; species Eristalinus sepulchralis. Next base: position 40,510,020 of record OX122882.1, read on the forward strand.
AATGCAGTTGGATAGCGGTTACGCGTGATCTGTTAAATAAAGCAATTGAAAATAAGACCTAACGATACATCTTCCTTTACATAGCAGCAGACACTCCAAAAGCTCAATAGCAGGCGCAAGACTAATGATCTACATAGCTGTGATGTGATTACAGCCAAAATAACTCAGTCATATAAATGAATGTGACGTCTGCTTCGAGAGGTTTCTTATGACATCTTTCCTTTTTCCTCACTCACAGGCATAGTTACTAATGAAGTTACTAGTTTAAGTTCGAGTACAATGGCGAAATACATTACTTCTCGCCGCCGCTAAATTGGAAGCAATTTTCAAAGATAGCTATTAACATTAATTGGCAACACATTTCTTCTTCAATAATAAGCCATTGAAAGCACCGATTGAGATCACGTATACATATCATTTATTTTCTTGCAAATTCCTTCTTCACAGTAAATTAAGCAACAACTCTACCTCAATTAATCCATTAATGTCAAGACAACGTACGATTCTGTGATGTGTATATGTATTCAAATGGAACTGCGCTCATTTATGCACCACTTGCATCTGTGCCTGGATGCGAACCAAGCGAGAATGCTTAAAGAAATACCTCTTTTTAGTTTTTTTGGTAGAAGAGGTGAAGAAGTGCTGCTATCAGATTTCAAATGATAGATAGAGGTAGATTATAATTTTGTTTTATGCTGACAGCATATTCACCGGAACCGGTCAAATGAGGCGATCAGGCAAGGTGTAAATAATAAATGCTAAGATTGTATGTACCATTAGAAATAATGAATAACTTATTCGTTCGAACTGAAGTGATTAGTAGCAAGAGCAAGAAGGCGTCACTAATAGTTCATACTAGAAAAATATGCTTTATTATGTACATTCTTTATTTGTAAAATTTCCAAATATTCTGAGAGTGCAGCAGAGAAAGAGTTCGCACAAATAAAAATAAATTTATTTAATTTACACGTATTTGGCACACCACATTTTTTAACATCCACAGCATTACCGACGTTTTCGCCAATAGCCTAAGAATATGCAACAGAAATAATGCATATAATCTTCATTCTTAATGGAAATATTTTAATTTGTGATATTTATGTATCATATGCTAAGAAATTGTGTTGAGCCCATGTAAGTCGTAGAAGATAGGGTAACATAACCGATTCTGGCATTTACCAGGTATATACGAGTACTGGGTATTAACCCGTATTTAATAATGTGCGTATGGACTTATACATATGTCGACGTTATAAATATCCTAATTTTGGATTTGTTACACAAACCTGAACATCAAAACAACGTGCATTTTGAGCATATGTATATGAACATATGATTAAAATGGGAAATAGAAAAAAACAAAATGACAAAGGAGTAAATATGGAGGGACGGGTGCAGTGTGAAATGGCATGTTGCTTCTCCCAATATCTCCGCAACCATCACGCTGTCATTGCACCAACCATCGCGGATTTTGGGAACAGCAGTTACTCTTGAATTTGAGCTTAACCAAAAAGCTAGACAATTTTAAAATTACAAGCAAACGTATTTTCCCGCACTAAACTTATTTGCAACAGATGAATTTTAAGATATTGTATTATACCATACACATATGTATGAAGAATATTGCCTCTTGGAAGTACTTTAAATCATGTTAGGTTTAATTTAACATGAAGCTGACAATTTTTAACAAAACAATTTCGGACTGTGACGTCACGAAAATGAGAAATACAAGAAAATAGGGTATGTTGGGCTCAGTGAACAAAGTTGTAATTTTGTTTTGGTAACGTCCCCGTTCATATTGCATGTCATAAAATTGTTTCTAAGGTGACGCCAAAATCAATGCAAAAAGCAAAAAAAGGTACTGTCATAGAAATAGAACAGAAACAAACTCTTTCTCAATCGACGTTACAGCTCATTTGTTCCTACAATTAAACATAAACAAATATTTACGATATTTTTTTTTTGCACTATCGCCTGTCCTCCATTGTTGAATAGGACCCCTAACCGCAGAGATGATGCGGCACAATACTCACCAACCCATCGACCGAGTACAGACATGTCGGTCTTAACACGGACGAGTCCTATTCCTGGACTCGGTCTATTTGTATTCATGGACCGAGTCCTATTCGTGGAGGGTCATATATGACTTCGTTGAGAACATCATAGCAAAGTTTGAATTTTGGGTCGCTTCTTGTTCGCAGTTACTTTCAGCGCTATCCACTGTGCCGGTTGTCCATCCATACATCATTCGAATATAATGCAACAGATACACAATGTCTGGAGTTCTCGGCATTTTCCTTGAATCCGACACATAAACCTTCTTGTGTATGGTTTTTCTTTGCTGTCGCAGAGGTCGCATTTTAACCGAGATTTACCCTCGATTTTCCCCTCATCTATAGGATAATTCATCTACAGTTGCTTCTCTGAGCAGTTACCCCATCAAGGCCTCATGTTGCAGGTGCCTGTAGCGTGCCCAAATATCAGAGGAGCACCTGCTTGCTCCTCCTTAGCTTTCTCCAACAGACAGTCAAGCAATTTAATTTTGCTGAGACTCTACCTCTGTTGTCAGTTGCATCAGTAAGAGGTAAAGGGCACTCCTAGGCATCGCTCTGAAGTTAACGATGGAGATGCACTTTGATTCCAGAAACTAAACGTTGGCAATGATTTCTTGCTACAATATCCCCAAGACGTCAGTAGGTTCAGCAGATACACTCAATTACAACATTCTATATGTCTTAGATGTGTCAATTTTTCCTTAATAAACTTGAACGAACAACTAGCAAGCAGTCGACGGTCTAGCAAAGCCATTATTCGTAATGTTAAATTTGTTTCCTACTGCTAACTAACATACCAGAATGAAAGGTTCTTCGTTCAATCCAGATGCGTTTATAGGCGACAGTATTATTTTCATCTTATTGGTTGCTGCTGTTGCTTTGGTTGGTTCTTGCTGCTGTCTCGATTGCTGTTCCTCCCGTTGCTTAAGTTTTTCTCAGAGGTGGTGAAATTGTTATTGTTGCAGATTCACTTATGGCAAATTTCGGTAACTTGCATTATAACTTCGGTTTTCAATCTTGAGCTGGAGACGCTTTATTACTCCTTTCTTTTTTCAATTTCTGAGCCAACTCCTTCTCATCTTCGGCTCGATCAGTTGCTTAATGATGTAGATGAAGTCAGTTACCTCTGTGAGTCGTCTCAGCGTTTGGGTGAATTTCCCCGAAACTGCCTGCACTACCCCACTGCTTTATAAAGTTCGGCAGCGGTTTCCAGATTCTCATTCTCCACTACGAATCAGCTCCTGCACAAGCTACACTTCTTCCAGTTAGTCTTTCTGGTTCATTTTTCTTGGACACAGCGACTTTTGTTTTTCGGCCACTGTCTTGCGGGATTTAATTTTTTTAAGTAAAGACAGTGTATATCGGCTAAAAACATACGTTGTAAAGTCGATGTACATCCTTTCGCTCTTGAGAATTCTCAAGAATGAAGAATTCTCTATCTAGTACGAGTCCAGACTGATGGCTAGTAAGTTTGGATTGTAGGTTTGATTGATAGATTCCGATGTTTTTGGGGAGACATTCCCAAACCAATCGAAGGCACAGCCCGAATCTAGTCTCCACAATGTGAATTAGTAGCAGTAAGATAGTACATCTGAATTAACGTCCAGACGTCTTAAGCGACTTTCGTCTCTATCAGTTCAGTAGAGTGTCTTAAGCCGCCACAACAGCCTGCTTTTCTGCAAACCGTGTACTTATACATTACTCTCATGTTTAATCTCTGTTTTCACGAGATGATCTCTAATGCCGATTTTTATAAGCTGAGATTTTTTCTCACCATTTTACTGATGCCACATATTTAGTAGAGGTGACGAAAACCCCTTTCTCTTTCTTCTTTAAATAATTTTCTGGGTAAAAAAATACATAAAATGAGCCGACGAGGATGGGATTCGAACCCACGCGTGCAGAGCACATTGGATTAGCAGTCCAACGCCTTAACCACTCGGCCACCTCGTCATCTTGAAAAGCTTTGGACAATCATCCATTTTCCTCTTTTCTAGGGTTCTTTGCCGTTTTTTTTAGTGCTTGTTCAACCCATCAAACAAAAAAGAGCAATCAAATGTTTCTCGAAGGTCACAATCGATTCAGCATTAACTAACAGCTATCGCCAGCCACACAAACACACAAGTGTGTGCATTGAACCTGCTAATTATTCGGGGTGTAGAGAAGGTGAAAAAATGCTCCACACCTCACTTTTATTTTTGTTTCCTTATCATCAATCATAACTGGGGCGAGTTCTTGACAGCCGCTTTCAACAGCCATTTATGCTTTAGACGCTTAGATTACAATGGGTAACCATTCAAAAGGGAAATTGGAGAATGTGTCTGCTTGGCGCATAAAATTAATCAAATATGAATTTCGAATTGTGCTCTTATGTAGATTAATGAATGTTTGGTATTGAAAGTTTAATGTTGCGTAAAGGTGCCATCTTACGTGTGGTCGAATTTAACGAAGTAGGTAGGTTAAGTGTTTTTTGTGTGTTACACAAGAGTTCTGTTAAATTGAGTTCAGTCTCGATTGCAATTTCATATCTACTTCACCAACAATTTTAAGGGGGATTGCGTTTGTAATTAGTTACCTTCTTTTAAAAAACATAACGTTGCTTTCTTTAAGAAACTATCTCTCGCCAACAACGTTGTTTTCATTCTTCCTGCCAGGAAGAATTCACAATTCGCAATGATACAGGAATTTGCTCAAATATTACTTTAATTTGATAGGAAGCTACACACCTCTTGCAGCAGTTGAAAGGATACCGTTTAAGAGCTACTTCAAATTAAGAAATTGTTAAAAGAAATTTACTGGCTACTAACTCTTACTGGATTTTAATTTTCATAGGCTTCTGTCTTCTTCTTTGACTGGCGCTTAAGTCCAGGGTGGACCTGGGCTATATTACTCAATTGCCTCCTGAGTTCAAAGAGGCAGCGATTGGCAAGAGTGATTCTGCGTTTGGTTTCGGTAGTGATGTTATTGTCCCCGTTTAACGCGGAAGTCCTTGACTACCTCAAAGTTTCTGCTGCCTGGTAGTATGCTCTGTCTGAAACGTCTATGATGTGTGTCCTCCCTCGATGACAGCATATTCTTTGTCTTTCCTTCATTTATCGTCAAACCCATTTAAGCCGCTTCCGCTTCAATGCCAATAAATACCTCGTTAACAGCTCTCTGCGTTCGTCTAATAACGTAAATGTCGTCGGCGTAAGCTATTTGCACTTTTTGGGCTCTGCCATACTTAAGAAAAAAAAATTAATGGGTTTCGGTTTGGATTTGGGGTCCGCATGCAACCATCTTTTGCAGACCTAAAAAATCTCAAGTTTTTCGCCTAACTCTCCCAGGCAGGATTCCTGATTCCTGCCTATGTTTAAAAGTCACAAACAGACACCTACTAACAGCCACTGTGTATGTTCTTAGAATGCAAATCTTACGAACATCCTACTCCTAATTTATTTTCGTGGAGAATCCCGTGCTAACTCATCGAAATGCCTGTCAAACACAGGGCCTCAAACAACAATCTCTTACGAGCTGCCTCCAGTAATGCACTCCAAGTTGGTTGAGGTCCTTCTCCACTTGTGTGCGCCATCTCAACCAAGGCCGTCCTCTGTAGCGCTGTCCCAATGGCTCGGATTCGAAGACTTTTCGGGTGTCCAATGGTTTTCATATGCTCTACATCGCCTAGCTATCTTAACCGTTGTATCCGAAGACGGTTGACAAGCCGCATACCAACATACAGCCTATAAAGTTCGACTGTCTATGTTGCTATGAAGTTTGGGCCTCTCCTCTGGAACAAACTTTAACAATAATTCAATATCCTTTTTTAAAGTGGTTACCGAAGCCAAAAACAAATATGTACCACTTGAAGCGACACGATCAAAGAGTGACAGTAACTGACTGGAAAAAAAAACAAACCTCTCTTAATAACCAGTCGAAGGGTCTTGGGCCCGGAATGGATTCCCAAATAAAAGTTAAAGGAGACCAATTTAAACACTGCTTTGCAAGCCGATTAATATCGAGCATTGAGAGACCCGAATAATATAGAAATTTTCAAGAGTGGTTAGTTTAAAACGCCTATTTGGACAACGGGGACAGCCAAGAAATTTTATGACAAGATGCAGGTCCTGTGCTTTAAGCACGGTCAGGAGTTTTTGAAAAATTTTAAAAGTGGCACCCTATGCCATTACAGCTTGAGATTCTACTTTTACTATTGCCAAAGAAATGCAAAGCAATTATCTCAAGCGAACAGCTAACGGTGCAGAGACTGGCCCAAGGAGCTTGTAAAAACAAGTAAGGGCCGAATTAGTGGCATCGTGACAAGCCAGATAAGACACCACGATCAAAGATTAGATAAACCCTCACACTCAAGCTCGTTCCTGTCGGGTCATGGGGGTTGATCGGAAATATCGCCACAGATTTCGCAACGATAGCGAGGACTTCTCACAGTTCACCGTTGTAATATCATCTTCTTAACCACCTTTCTCTCATGCTGTGATGTCCCCAACAGATACTCTGCACATCAGGTGTTACTTTGTACGACGACGATTTCAAAAGAAATCGTTTTAGACTTCAGTAGCGGGACACAGATATACGGAATGAGATAGATATCCATCTTCAGACTCGATTTTATGCTAAGCTATGCATTTTGTGACAATTTTGGAAATGTCTTGTTATTCATCTATACTTTTACAAAATCGATGGATTAGTTAGGATTGAAAGGTAACCATCTGATCAAAATGGATAAAAATCAAGAAACGAGAGTGGAAGAAATTAAGTTTCTTTTTGATTTTCTCCGCCCGCGTACAAAATCTGACGAAGAACAAACGCCAGCAAGAACTGCTGCGTATTAGATAAGCCAATCGATTTTCTTCTTCTCTAGTGCATTCACACTTGAGGCGAATCAAATCTTCAAGATCGCGTATAAATACACGCACAGATACCGCTGTGTGCTGTCAGTTCGTACCGTGCGTCCACTGGGCCCAGTCTTGCGTGAAACTATTTTAATTTGTGTTAAACATGTGTGTTTATAATTACACGGTAACTGATGGCTAGACATTACCGCAGACGTTGTATGAAATTTGTTCTGGTTAAGTGGACTCCGCGTTAGCATGGGAATTAGCTAATATTTATATCTGTAATCACGGGTTTCTGAATTACTTAATCCAAGAGTGTCTTAAGAAATTATGAACTGCTTCTGCACACGAACAAGGCCATGGACTTGTACGATGTTTCTGGAAATGTATATGGCAGGGAAAGTAGGTAGAGCGAACATTATAGTGCTGACTTTATGCAAAAATAAAAACCACAGTTCAATGGAATAGTATGTGTGAATTGAAAAAAAGAAACGCTTTCTTGGGTTAGTGGGTGTTGATGAACATGAGATACTTGACAGAACACACAAAAGGTCATAGTTTCATTAGGGAAAACATTTTGTTCGCATCCATTTTGATTTAGATTAAAGCATTTTTACGCCACAAATATTAAATAGATTGACGAAAAATTTTAGAATCTTGCAATAATTTCATATAAAAACAATTTTTGAGATTTTGTTTATAAGAGTCTTGAGTTAGTGCTGGGAATAATGCTATGTTCAACAATTAAATTAAAAATTCTTCTTAATTTACTGGCTACAGTCCGGGGTGGAACATCATGGGCATCAACCAACATGCCTACCCAGCTAGCACGATCTCTCGCCATCTTTTTCCAATTTACCGCGGAGGCGAGGTAGACAAAGTCCTCGACTACCTTGAAGTTTCTGCTGCCTAGCGCCTGCATGTCAATAGTAGTATGCTCTGTTCGAGTCGTGGGTATTGTGTGTCCCTCTTGACCTCATTTGTCGCCAAACCCATTTTAACTGCTTCCGCTTCAATGCCAACGCACGCCTTATTAACGGCTCGCTGTGTTCGTCCAATCACGTCAATGTCGTCGGCGTAGGCTAGCAGTTGAACTTTTGGAGGATTGTGCCTCTGGTGTTGACTTGTGAGTTACGCACGTTCTTCTCAAGAATGATGTTAAAGAATTCACATACCAGTACGTCGCCTTGTGTTTTTTGATATTGCAGGTCTCGGTAAGTTTATTACCGACCTTGACGGAGAAGTTTGGTAGGAATGCCAAAACTAGACATGACACTGTATAGCTTGTCTCTCTGCACACTGTCATATGCGTAGTGTGAAGATTTGGTCGATGAAGGACTTCCCTAGCCAGAAACCACACTGAAAGGGACCTATCAAGTTGTTAATGAACTGTTTCAGGCGTACACACAATACGGTAGAGAGGATCTTGTACGCGATGTTAAGGAGACTAATCCCTCATCCGACAAATGGTCCATCATTAAATAATGAATGAGAGTACGTGTGTCGTCGGGTTTTCAGATGACATCCCTGTATTCGCAGTGGCAAAGAAGATTAGGAAAGTAAAGGTCGCTTCCAATGCAGAAGTTTTAAAGCTGCATTGGAAGCGACCTATCCAAACTCTCCAGACTCTCCATAACCAGCCACATTTTCAGAGTGGAAATTAGAGGAACAAAACCGAGGAGTCGATTAAGAGACTAGGGATGTTGATAGACAACAGATTGTCTTTTAAATTTAGCATAAATCACTTTAGTAATAAAGCGCAAAGAGCATCCTTCTGAAAGTTCCCGGTCAGTTCGACATTTTCATATGCTGCTCCTATGTTCTCAAGAGCACTAGCAATAAGAAAATCACAGCTGACGCTGACGTCTATCGACTAATTTTACGCAATCAGGGTAATCAGCGGATCGATGGAGTGTGCGGTCTAGCGAGCAGAATATCCTTTGACATCTTGTCAGACGAGCTACATAGAGTACACTGTAGGCGAAATCTAGTCCACAACAGACCAAACAGATCGAAAGGGTAAAAAGGACGAAGGTTCACCCTTATAAGCATCAGAGAACACTTTCCTTTCGTCTTCTTATTCTTTAGCTGGCGCTGTACAGCCCGTACGGTTTATCGTTCAGTCAAGCAGTCTTACCCTACACTCGCTTAATTCTGTCATTCTGTCAATTGTAGATAATGTACACCATCAAATAATAAGGTCAGGATTGGTAAGCATCTATTTTCTTCAACTTCATTTCAAGTTACGACAGTAAAGGCAATTTAAAAGGTCCAAATGATGCTAATAAGGTTGCACATATATTATTTAAATTCTCCCCAGCAGTCATTGAGTTTTATGCTCCACAACCGCGGAATCGGAAGGAATTGGCATGCGAGTTAGACTCTAAATGATAACTAGTCACTTTAAGTAGACGTTTTATGAGGTTTGTGGATAAATAAAGATCAAGATAAATGCAATTTCCCTTTTCACAAATATACAACCGTAACATTGCAATTAGTCGAGGAATCATCGGCGTTCCAGGCGACAGACTTTTCTAATGACGCCCATAAAGGCACCCGCTAGTGCACTCGTTAGTTAGTTAAATTTATTGCATCAAACTGCACAGATGGTCTTGATTGCGCGCCTTTGAAGATAAACGAGATCTGCGATGGATACGTTTGTTTGCACAACCAGGACGGGTGATTCTTTTCACCGTCGGAAGAGGATGACTTTTATTGTCTTATCCGGGAGTCTTGACTTGATTTGATGGAATAACGACATCGCGTGGAAAATCTTGTCGAGAGACATCTCCATTTGAGAAGGTACACACAGGCTCGTCATCATAAAGATAGCGTGCCACCTGAGATGGCAATTAGTAACGTCTGATGGGTGGCGAAATCCCACAGACTGTTGAGTCAAAGAGTTTTCAAAGTGTAAACGCAACTGAATGGGACCAAACACGCGATCTTAGGAGTTTAACTATTTCTGGCGGAAATTCAAAGCGTTTCAGTTCCTTCCGTGTTGTCAATTGCAGTTTGTCATAATCTCTATATTTAATATTTGTTAGTTTGCGAAGGTGACGGCATGTACTGGGAGAAATTAATGGCAGTGAGGCAAACAAGTGTCTTAACATGCCAATCGCTTGACTTACAAATCTAAATGCAGTTGCTTAGCGAGTGTTCGAAGAGGAAACGAAGATGATACTTATGATCAAGAGAAAAATTTCTCCTCATTTTCCGCTTGTTCAGAAATTATTAGTTGTGATAAAATTTCATGATGAAGATCATCCTTCCGTACAATAGAATGAACATTTAAGGTGCATTTACGAAACGCGTCAATTAACGACGCACACATCATCCAGTTTTTAACAATGGTGAAAGTGGTGACAGGCACGGTGGCGAAACAATTGACTATCACAGCACTGGCAGACCTTAAGATGATGACAATGTTGCCTTGGGCATTACTAATGGTGGCTGATCATTAGAGAGAGACAAATTGATGGAGTCGAGTCAAATAAAAATCACATATGACGAGCAATCAGCGTCATGATTAGTTTCGGAATTCATACCAAACTCTCGGTACTCGATCAAGATTTCATACTTCCAGAGATGTTAAATATCCAACAGGACATGGAGAGGTGGTGTAACTTTTTTAGCGTCATAGTCACGAAGATCCTGCAAGACGCGGATGTTTAACTTCTACCTGGTGCGAATAAAGTTAATGTAGTCCAAAGTTTATATGTGTAAACCTGTAAAATTCTACTCGTCCACACATCATATTCTTAGGTTAATCCTGCAGAAGATAAGGTAATTTAATAAAGCGCCGATGACTTTGACACGTTAGTCACATACAGCAAGCCCGTATTTGATGGAAAGCCGCTAAAATGGTGATAAGGAGGTCAAAACAAAGTATACACCTAGTGAGCAACAAAAAGGCAATAGCCCTTATTTAGTCAAGAATTTTGTCAATCTTCCCTGTATTCGATTCCGAGACTGGATATATCGCTTATTTCATACTGATATATTATTTTATTTATTTTTTACTATTTATTTCTTATTTTGATTTAAAAGAAACAATAACTTACTAACCCACTACGGCAGAGCCGAAATCGTACGCAGAATCATTCTCAACAATCACTGTTCCTTTCAGCCCAAAAGGCAATCGATTATTACTCGTAGAGCCCTCTCCCAAAAGACTAAGCTGACTGCCTATGCTTAACACTTTGATAAACCCTACTCTAATGTACTAATGGAGGTGATTGAATGTTCTGTGGAATATGGAATGTGGAATATTTTGTCCCATTTCCCTTAATGGCCCTTGAAGTAGAAGATTTCACAAAGAACTAACGGGTGCTTTGCTAACATTTAGTTAGCAACACAATTTTAACTGGTGGCCATTTTTTTAGTTTGGCTTGGCATTTGAACATGATTTGCTGTACCGTCCCCTGAAAAGGTGGATCCCGGCATTCATAAATGTTGGTTGAAAAAGGTTCTTGCCACATTTGATTTATTGAAGGAAATGTTTGGTAACCGCATAGCCTCATGTTACGGGCACGTAAACTGACCTCCAAAATCTTGCGATTAAACGTCTATTGACTATTTTTTGTGGGAATATGTAAAGTCGCTAGATATGTCCGAAACGGTTGGAGAACAACATTCGCTGCGTTCTCGCCGATATATGCAATGTTAAAAAAGTTGAGTGGAAAGTGTGGATCTCCTGATTTGACTATGTCCAATCCAGCCATGGCGGGCATTTGTCAGAAATCATATTTGGGTTATAATGCCAGAAGATTCTTCTTCTTCTTCTTCTTGTGGCGCTACAGTCCGAGGTGGACCTGGGCCTCAACCAACATGCCTCTCCAGCCAGCACGGTCTTTCGCCAGCTGCCTGGTTGAGTTCCTTCTCCATTTGTGTGCGCCGCCTTAGCCTAGGCCGTCTCTTTGTTGCGTTGTCCCAATTGCTCCGATTCGAAGACTTTTCGGGCAGGAGCAGTGGTGTCAATACGCTCTACATAGCCCAGCCATCTTAAGCGTTGTATCGGAATACGCTTGACTAGGCACATCTCGCTGTACAGCCCATAGAGTTCGTCGTTAAATCTTCTTCTCCAGATGCCATCAACGCAAACAGGATCAAAAAGGGAAAGAATAAGGGTCTTTTCATCCGCTATTAGTAATGCCCAGGTTTCCGCGCCATAAAGTAGGACTGGGATGATTAAGATGGTATACAAAGCAAGCTTAGTCCTTCGAGAGAGGGCTTTATTACTCAATTGCCTCTTGAGCCCAAAGAAACAGCGATTGGCAAGAGTGATTCTGCGGACCCGAAGTAGACGAAGTTCTTGACTACCTCGAAGTTTCTGTTGCCTAGTGTGACGCTTTGTCCGAGACGCCGATGTTGTGTGTCCTTCCTTGATGACAGCATGTACTTCGGTTTCTCTCATTAACCACCAGACCCATTTTATCCGCTTCCGCTTCAATGCCAGCAAACGCGTCTTTGATGGCTCGCTGTGTTCGTTCTATCACCTCAATGTCGTCGGCATAAGCTAGCAATTGAACCGAATTTTAGAAGATCGTGACTCTGGTGTTGACTGATGAGTTACGCACCATATTTTTAAGGATGAAATGACAATTAAAAAATCGGCTTTGTCTTATTCCATTATAAAATGCTATACCACTAAAAAAACACATATGGACTGTAGCGTATCAACAACCAACTTCTGGGAAGACCAAATTAAATTAAATTGAATTAAATGGGATAATAATGTTTCACAGGTCCTCCTTAAGATAACATACCACGGCAACGGATGATTACTAATTATAGGCATGCATGCGTTTGATATTTGAAATTCTGGAATAACCTCTATTGTCTAAGTGGAGAGTCAGAGTGAAAAACATGGTTAACAGTCAAGACTGTCAGCGGTTCTTAATTATTAAAACTTAGCTTATTAGAAATTACGATACAACATTATAAAGATATGAAATCAAAAGCTACAGGTGTTGAATTTCAGAGAAGCCAGACATTCAGTCAATGAATCGAAATTAGTCACTAAGATGTAAATTCGCATACACGGACTGCTTTCACAACCTAAGAAACATTCCCACTGCTGATTTGTAGATTTTATCACTGGCTCTAAATAGTTTTAATTTGTATGCCACCTCACTGGAGTCTCAGCATAAAGGTTCCGACACGGTTCATGACATGGTCCAGTCATATCAACCTAACCTAATGTCTCAACTTTGATTTGTCAGTTAAAATTTCGAATCTGTGTCGTATAACTGTGTATAACTCCGCACATTTGAAGTGATTTCTTCATTCTAAAATGGAGAACTTAGAGTATATGCATCTTACGGTAATAGGTTAGTCAGTAATATGGGCTTCTAACATATATGTCATATTTCACGAGTAAAACTGTAAATCATACTTATATACAAGTCGTGGGTATTTATTTCTGGGGTGAAAAGGATAAAAAAAAACAATTTTGCTTTGCCGCTCGCTACCGCAGCATTCACACACAACTGAGTAAGTATTTATTGACTCAGTCCAACTGTAATACAGTATTCTTCTTAAAGCTACTGTTTCCATAAGGCTTTTTCATGAGAGGTTCAGGAATTTTTAATTAAACGTGTCAAATAACATATCATTCCCCTTAGAAAGCACTTTATTAACTTAAATGTCCCTACACATCCTTTAGTTCCCATCTTTCCCACTGTCACTTAAGCTCCATGTTGTTGAACACTTCTGATTGCCAAATAATGCATTCTGCGCTGACATCGTGTGCACTCACGTCCTGCCAGAGCAACTAATTTGGTTCTGTTACACGACCGATGACATCTCGAAGAAGTTCTTTGCTGCAGACGCATATTTTCGTGTGGAAACACTGACGCTGCCAAGAGTCGGCACAAAATCAATGCGAGACTGGCTACGTGACTGAGATTGGGTTTACGGATTGGTACCCAATTAATTTGACCGACAGAATAATTAACCTAATTTGAAGGGTCTGCTGGAAATTTGTTTGTGTGTGGTTTTTCCCAAAAATGTCAATTAGGGCTTTTTCCGAGATTTTATGCACCTACTGTGTACCTGTATGTACGTCAGACCACTCACCTTTGCTGTGGTTTGCAATATTGACAAACAATGACTTTGTCATTCAATCCGTTGCTTCTTTTGTTCAATTCGCAACAATGAAAGGTTGACACATTCCTCATCGAAATAATAATAAATTGACTGATAGTTTTTATTTTTTCACTTTTCCTTTCACAAAGATGTGGGACTCGCTATGATTGTGTACAGTTATATGTGGCATAAGATCTACGCGTCATCAGAGACATTGACGAATATGTTTGATTTTTATCAGTTTGTAAGGAAAATAAAGTTTTGTGTTCGTTTGTCAATATTTTGTTTAAACAATGTCTTTTTGGTTTCATTTACAGGGTGTTCCCTCAAGAGCTTTTGTTTTTTTTAATAAATCATAGCTTATAGTTTATGATACTCACGGATGTTTACCGGTCAAAATCTTCTGAAAATAGTCAGTTAGTATGCTTGTATGTTTTAAAAGAAAAGGTCTATAGGCCCTTCACTGAATATATCATCTTATACTAAATATATCAGTTCGTCGTCGTTTCTGTTGCTTGACACTCGATGGAAGGACGTAGAGGGAGAGGAATTCATAAAAAAAGAAATTTAAACATCTCTTATTTGATCAATGCGCTTTTATAAAATCCATCCAGAGCAAATTGCGACATGTTTCCAACCCAGACTCTTTGCATAAGATGCGCCCTTCTCTCTTAGGAGGCACTGCACTTATCTCCTCGTTTAGCATGTTATTTGTGTTAAGATATCGATCCCTAGGAATGCTCCTTTTAAGCAAATCCTTCAAGAACTGTTGCGAGGGCGTTAATTAGGTCTATTCGTGGACCTTCATGTTTCTGTGGTGTTTCATCCGGTTTCTATCGAGGGTCAACCCGATCCTTGCGGTGACGGCAATGACGCGTATGTCAATAAGTCCTCCGCAACTTCACTCAAAAATACATTTGCTTGTTATTTGTTCCTAGTGCTTTTTCGTTAAGCACCGCCACCTTGACATACATTTTCGGCATTTTGAAGCTGGTCTCGTATCGGTCCATTACATGGTATCGGTCTTTTAGTAGTAGAAGAGAGTTTGCTATTCGACCCTCCGACAGTGATCTCTAGTGGCGGCGATCTTTAGTCGGCGAACAGTAAAGATTTTACATATGGTGATAATGGCGGTCGGTCTGCGGTCAAAATATAAATAAGAAATGATCTTGCAACACCTTCTACGATGCTCCGTGTTTTGGATCTGCTAGCTTCTGTTTCCACATAAATTCCGCTACCATGAAGAAAACTATTGATGATGGCGATGAGAATAGAGGGAAATCTTTTAGTTTTAAGTTCCTCTATCCCCACCGTGTTAATACGCAAGAAGCAGATGAGTCCAACTGTGGCTGTTCAAGCCAGTGTAACATTGTGACGGCTTTCTATCAAGAGATGCGAAGTCTAACGCTTTCCGAATTAGATATCCGAGCTTATGCTTGACTCTTTGCTAAATCTTTTGATTTTCGACACTACATTGTTAGAGATTAATATCGGAATTCGAGGAGAAGGTTCAATCTGTGCCTTTTCTTCTCTACTCTTATCCAGCTGTTCGGAAGGACCTGAAAGAGTTGAGATGCAATCGCTGATGAGGTGCAATTGCTCGTGTATCTATCTTGAGTAAAGCGGGAGAATAGTATTACTTATCAGTATGGCTACACATATAGGTTTAAAATGTTGTATCACTCTGCAACCTCTGCAAACAAACAACTAACGTCGTTATCGTGATCAGGAAAATGACTCATGAAGGTTGTGTGTGAAATACAGCAGTTAACTGTCGTCGCGATGTAAGAAAATTATGTTGACAAGGGAAATTATTTTGACTTTCACCAAAGTTATTTTAAGTTCCCAACATCGTTTAAAGGCCTTAAAGGCTTTCATTAAACTTTCTCGCAGCAGAATGACTGCAAAGTCGAAAATTCCGAACAACCGGTTAAATCGTCCATTGAACTCATCTCGAATCGTGTTTCCAGGAAAACAAAAGACAATCTTCTTAAAGTTCTCCCTCCCGCCGCACCTTATCGGCATCACAAGCGCCGACCTCCAGTGGAGTTCAGGAATATAAACACCCGTTCATTATGCAATTCACGATTCTCACGGCGTCCTTGTCTCAAATGATGCCCTTCAGTTGATTTTATTGCCCGAAAAATCGCAATGGTGATCCCTGAGGCAAACTCGGAGGTATAAAATTCTGAGAATTATTTAAATCCCAGTGGAAAGCAGGCCAACCGCAAGTGCCCGGGGGGCATTCATCTCGCAGATGCATATGAGTTGGAGACATGCAGGAGCGCTGGCCAATTCCTCGCATTATTAGCCAAACTTATTATCACGATCCGACAGGAGATTCTCCGCCGGTGGCATGGATGTGTCTCCAGGTTTCTTAATTATTTTTGCACTCTTCACCTGCAGGTGGGCTGTCTGGGCAGAGGTGTTAATTGATTGCTGGAACCCGGACAAAACATCCTAATTAAACCTGTTGGTTGTAGCTACACGTCGAATGAGCGGCATAGACGGTGACGTCTTGGCTATTATTCCAACTAAGTTTATGGGTTTAACACGTTTATTGCTGCTTGTTTGGACTGCAAAATGGACCGGGCGTTTGCGTCTGCCTGCCTGCGGAATTAATGAAGATCGGGGAGAGCAAATAACTTCTGTCGACTTAGAGATTTCGATTTAGTTAGTTGCTTAATTGATAGTCTTATAAATGGCCAGCTTAGTTAATAGCTGGGTTAATTCAAAAGTATACTACACTCAGAGAGATTAATGGTCAATGCAAAATATCAAAAATAAATAAATTTAATGCTTACAGCAATTTGCTGGCATAGTTCACAAAAAATTCAAATCTACGAGTAAATAAGAAGGAAATATTTTTCAAGTGTCAAAACGGAAGAGGGAAGCCCTTCTCCATTGAATTTAAGATATATATTTCGATCTGAGAAATGCCCCCCGCGACTGGTCAATTTCGATTAAAAGTATACATTTGTATTTAAAGCATACAGTGAGCGTCACAAAAATGTTTACACTTTTTGCATAAACTATCGAATTTACCATCGTTAATAAATTCACTGTTAAATTATAGAAAAGTCGATAAAGCCTCTCCCGTTTTGACTTCTTAAATACAATTCGTATAGTAAAGTTATGAATTCAACACAAACGTAAGGTCTGTCCTCTTTTCCGGGCGGGAATTCTGGAGAGAAATGACTGGCCCAACATTTCGAATTCAAAAGAATTCTGCGAAGTGTGAATGGGCACGCAGCGAGCAATCCCAATTATTATAGAGATAAGGCACCGAAAATGTAACTGAATCGAGCACACAGTAGGACCACCAAATAATAATCGATCTACAGACTCTCGAAGGCTCCAGTTCGAACATGGAGGCGAATAATTTGGATGGAATGGATAATTGTACTTGGATTGACGTCACTATTAATGCTCGTTACAAAATTAGATTTACGTTTAGACAAAAATATAAGTAAAAGTAAGTAAGCGTGTTTCAAATCAACAAAAATACATTGTCAGAAGTACAGCAAATAAAAATCGAGTAACCAAAAAAAACCTAAGCTCTGGAGATCATATTGTATTTCTCTCGATCCTTCGGCCTACATATTGTTTCGTTTACTATATTCTAAGCATTACAAAAAATAAATAAATAAACTAGTAAAAATTCAAAGTTCTTGAAATAACAAGAACTTCATACTTCACCTATTTCCATTCACGTCAATATGCTGTGAAATGGAAAGCAATTTTAGTTCCCAGCGTTTGATAACCCCGAATGTGCTAATTAATTTAATCAACTGTAACACAAGAGAAGAAAGCTGCCTTACAGTTAATCCACCCACATGTCAGACGAAACCACTTCAACTGGCGCTAATGCTTCCTCAAATAATCGCTAAGGCAAATATTGTCATCTCCAACTGCTTGCGGTCATGTTTACTCTTTTTTTCTATAACTATTACATTCTCAGCACTGGTGCAGGCAAACTTTAACCACTTCCTTCTAATTCCCCTTTACACTCGGAGAATCAGTCAGTGCAGTAGAAAAACTGTTACTTATTTAACATATTCCTAGGTCCTGTGTTTACAAGTTCCTCTGGGGTGGATGCGTTTGAATGAGATTCTTTCCTTTATGATGTACAAATAAGCAATAAGCGACTTCTTCGTAGCACTTGCTGCACAGTGGAGATCAAGAATTAGCATATACATCTGGAAGCACAGGTTAGAATTATGGTGTTAAGTGTAGTATAGAGCTATGAATATGTATGTTAACTTTAAGAAGTGAGCACAGAATATTCATTCTTGAAAATAATTAGCAGTAACAAGTTCTCTGACAGCATTCATACCACAAAGGATCGTTAAAAATGTTTAGTGTTGTAAGTTTAACAGTAAAGTCCATGCTTAAGGTGAAATATTGTTTCCCGTGCGATATTAATGCACAACATTACCGTTATGCAGAGACTATGAATAATCATCGTTCAATATTAGGCTGTAGTTAAAATGTAATTTAATTAGCGGGCAAGTTGAAACAGAATAGTCTGCAGGCATCTGCATCCATTTTGAAATCGAACCTCGTTTGTATGAAGGCTAAGATTTATAGAAGGTAACATGATTATATGCCAAACAAGAACTCGAAAGAAAACAATATCGATTTATTGAAGTTGCCAGAGACGAATTATGTATAATATTTTGTGATGTCGATGTTATATTGAATTTCTGCATGGGGGACATTCTTTGTACATTCTTGTCACTTTCTCGGTATAAAATAAATTGGAAGGCATTACAGTTCCAAAGGCGCAAAGACTCACATTTGTTATGTGGTATTACTATTCTCTAACGGGTGAAGGGCACCTGCAATTTCATGTCAAATTCCAAACGCGAAGTTTGACAAGCTTTGCCAATTAGTAGCATCGCAGACAATTAGTACTTCTTAAGCGTTATCAACAACTCGCAACAGGCGGCGACGTTCAAAATGTGAGATGAGTACAACACTTGAATCAATTTTTGACCTCCAATGTAAGAGTCTGCACTTTTTTCAAAGTTTAAAATTCCGTTTTATTTTTTGCATTTGATTTCTTGACCCTGACCACTTATGTAAACTATAGAGTAGTGAACCTATCGTTAAATAAAAATAAAAGGTTTTATTTTTGTTTGCAGGTTATTATTTAAATTGATTAAAATGAAGAAGAATGTAGTAAAATCCTTCTTGTACGTTCAAAGGTAATTCAGACTGAAGCTTAGCGGCGCTCTTCTGAATTGATGCGCCACTATGAGGTTGGCAAACATGTTTGCGAAAATGAAAAACTCTATGTTCGGGTTCAATACACAATCGCTACTATTCAAGTAAATCCAAGCGTTTCGACCCCCAAGGCATTGAAAGAAAATAGCATCCGGTCTTTAAAAAAGGTATGAAATTTATGATGACTTAAACTTCTTTTCGTCCGTTTAGAATTCTACACAAATTACTCAAAAATTGAAATGACCAAATTGAAGCTTGGCTAAATGAATGTATAGTCTATGTCTGATGGGGTCCATTCTTTGATAGAAATGTCAATGTAAGCAAACATTCCCGATATTTTTAAAGGTGGAAGTAAATAAAAGCAACTGTTCTGTCCCTTCACGAGCCGCCGATCTTATAAGAACAAATGTTGCAGAAAATATCAAAGCCTTCACAACAACAAATTTTTTGATGCGATTAATCTCATCGTTGCCACCCTAAGCGCGCATAATACCGGTGCACTCATAGCATCTGTCCAACACAGTGCATCCATGTAAGTAAGGATTATTCGCTAAGAGGTCCAAATTAATGTGCACAACTCAAATCAATTTGCTTGGTGTGTTTTGGTACAATTTTCATGATTATATGTTCACTAAAGCTTTGAATTTTTCAATATAACATGTACATACAATATATCGATAACTAGTTCTTAACGATCTCCCCGAAACATTGTTTTTCTGTTTTTAAAATTGACCATTTTGCCGTAGTTGCCCAGTAATGTTAAAACTAGAAGAGTTAGGATACTCCAAACAATTTTCATTGAAAGTTTTCATTAAGCACAAAATTTAGAATCCATCGGTGTAGAAACTATAGGCTCTTATTATCTCCGTAACGCTACATCGTATCAAGCTGTTGAAAAGCAAACCGTGGATTCAGTTCAAAAGACCTGACGTTTAATAATCAAAAGTTGGCGTATGAGGATTTTTTTTTTGGGTTTCTTATTTTACCCGACTACCTACATTTAAAATACAGATACCTAAATTTCTTTATAAGGCTCAGACATAATAAAGTAACAGACGGACAAACTAACACACTGAAATTAAAAAGGTTTCATTTCAAAACACAATAAAATATAATGCTCCTAGTATTCATCCGCAAAAAAATCGATTCATTTCAAAAACCGTATGGTGGCTTCTGATTGAAAGAAAATCTCTTGTGGCAACTTAAAGTGTAAAAGCTCATGATCGAATTACATCGCGTCAGCAAATTTTGACCAGAGAGAATGAGCTAAAATAACATGTTGCCGTTTATTTTATAATATCATCATCAATTATTAGAAGGCCGTTTTAGCATTGTGGCGAATGTGCATAAGTCTTTGTCTTCATTTGGATTTTCGTTCATCTAATAGCTCATGTTTCATCGAGTCACTGATGACCTGGAATGATGTTAATTACTATTCTTTAATCTTGGAAGCATTTTAGATTTCCAATGTCTTTGAAATCTCAAGCAATCACAAAGAAAGAGCTTCATTAATGTAGAAGAATATACAGAATTGAATTGTAATACATCTTTTCTTAATTTGCTTCAGTTCGATTAAATTGTTCGCGTAGCCAAAGGACTACTTTTTCCCTAAATTTTCCATATTGTAAATATTGCAAATATTTCTTTTATCCGCGTGTTTCTTATAAACACCTTTCTTAGAAATAATGCATTTAAATGTGTCCAAAAACAATGGTATGTAGTTCTATTACTGATGTTTCTTTTGAACGAGTATCCCTACAAGCGAATTTCTTAAGAACGTAATGTACTGTATATATGGCATTATATACATTAATTTCATTTTAGAGGTCTAAACGAAATTTGTCTTTGATGTTCCTTATATAACAATATTTATAAATAACAATATAATATAACAATATAAGGCTACAGTGTATAGGTGTATATTGAAACAGATTCCAAGAATGCTGCTACAAAAGGAATTGAGGCATAAGAAAACTATTTTTTATTTTCATCAAAGAAAATTAATTAACAGAGCGTTATGGAAGAACTTAGAAAAAGTAATAATCCAATTAAAAGGAGAGTTCTAAAGAAGTTCACAGTAATAAAACTCGACTTGGAGTTAAAACTCCCTGAAAACATTGATGTTAGTAATATTATAAGCTTGTTGTTAAGTTGTTCTAATTAATTAGATGCTTCTAAAAAATAAAAATAAAAAAATAGAAAATTGTCTGCGACTTTAGACCAACAATCATTACAAAAAAAATTTCAAAAAGCTAAAAATAATTCTGCAACAACAAAATTTATTTTCATCTTCTTATTTTTAAATTTGTGTATAATCTTTCCGTGCTTTTTCCTTTTTATGACATTAAAATTCTAGCCCTGCTATATATAACAGACAAGATTGCTTCTCGAATTTCGCCACTTGAAGTAAGCTCCTTAAACTGTATAGTATGTCCTCTTCCAGTACCGAAATCAAACGCAGAATCACTCTTGCTAATCGTTGATTCTTTGGCCTCAAGAGGCAATTGACAATAAGGCCCTCTCTCGAAGAACTAGGCTGGCTTTATATAACACCTTGTCCTACTCTATTTCGCGGAAACCTGAACGCTACTAAAAGCGGATGAGGAAGCCCTTAGTCTTTTTGACAGAAAAGTTTTGCGTGCGATTTTTGGTCCTGTTTGCGTTGATGGCATGTGGAGGAGAAGATTCAACCACGAACTGTGTGGGCTGTACAGCGACATGCGCCTAGTCCAGCGTCTTCATATACAACGCTTAAAATGGCTAGGCCATGTAGGGCGTACGGCCCGAAAAGTCTTCGAATCTAAGCCATTGGGACAACGCAACAGAAGACGGCCTAGACTTAGGTGGCGCACACAAGTGGAGAAGGACCTCAACCAACTTGGAGTGCGCAACTGGCGGCAGCTGGCGAAAGATCGTGCTGGCTGGAGAGGCATGTTGGTTGAGGCCCAGGTTCACCCCGGACTGTAGCGCCACAAGAAGAAGAGGAGGATGTCCTTTTCTTCTTTTCTCACCAGTGAACAATAGGCCGCACATCACAAGTGGTTATTTAAAATGCTGGGCTCTGATTTTTTGTGGAGTGAAGGGTTCCAGCAATTTCAGAAACTTGCACTGTCTGCAGCCAAGAAACTGCAAACTTTGTTTGTTATAAGAGTACTTGTGCTCTACCAGGCTAACGACACGTGACACAACTCGATAATAACTCTTAAAGAAGGACTGGCTCGGTTTAGGCGTAACAATTGTCAATTTTCGTTCGTGGCAATCGATTTTGTATGCATAGTATATGATTGTTTTGTTTATGGAAAACCTGCAGTTTTTTCGGAATTCTTTCAACAATAAAGCAATAGATCCGTTGGAAAACATATTTAGCTGTCTCCCTTCGTTTACAAATCCTCACGTCAAGTCTTACTTTTGACTATCAGCACAAGCCACATTAGCTGCAAAAAAAAACATAAATCAAAATACAAACAATATCATTGTTAAAAACTTAATAAATAATCTTTTTATTAAAGAACATATTCGCACTTAAGTTATTTTTATCTAAATTTAGTTTGGGTAACGCTCTGTACGCCTGCAACCTGAACGGTCGTCCATTGAAGTAATACTGTCCATTCAACCGTGTCACCTTTGTGTTGGGGATCGGCAATGGTCGGGGAATCGCTGCAGCATTGGGAGTTAATATCACATTCGGTTGTGGTGCTGCACTAGGTGTCAGAGATGATGGATTATTCTCCTTAAGAATTGGATTGATCTTGATCGGTTGGTAGTCGTAACCGATCCCTGGAAGGAAGCGATACGGCATCGGTGCTATTGGAATGTAATAGATTTTCGAATCTTTTAATGAGTTTTTTGGCTTCGCTGTTGCGTACTTTTTTAAGTTGAGTGGTTTTGATGATAAAACAAACTCCTTATAGATGTTCTCCATCATTGGACTTTGAAAGATGACTTTTGATGCCAGCGGCAGAGAATTTCTTGTGACGTATGACGATGCCAGACTGATTGCTGTGGTGAAAATGACCAGAAGTATTGTACGTAGATTGAAATACATTCTGAAAGAAAAATAAAGAATATGGATTAGTGACTGAAATGTTAAAGATGACTTATTTTGTAAGATTATTTTAAGATATTGGTCTAATGCATTAGACTTTCTCCAAACTCCAATTTGAATAGTTAATTTTTAGAGATTTCTTGACAATCTTGATTTAAACTGGTGCAAGCCGCAATCGTTGGATGGTCTGTAGTTGTTCGCAAGATTTTCTACGAAACGCTCAAAATGTCAAAACAAAAGTTCATTATTCTTGTTCCCAGAAATTGACCTTGAACCAACAAAATGCCAAAACACCTTGACAGATAAAACACTCGTGAAGATGGCGGGAAGTAAAAGTTATTGTTTTTTAAGATTCTGAACAAATCCCCTTTAGTGTGAATCTGTCTTTTAAGCAAAAAATAAAATCTGTGTCGGCAACTGTCGGCAACGTTCTTAATTCCAGTTAACCATTTAACGCAATTTAAGAAGCACGAAACTGCCAAGCAATCTGTCAATAGATAAACCCAGAGAGTGAGATCGAGTTCACTAACCTTTCTCATGGCACCGCACAACATCTGTGTGCTTTTAATTAACCATAAACCCCCGCTGACAACACTGCTCATGTAAGCTTAATTAGTTAATCCAAAAAGGTAATTCTTCTTTGCCCCCACAACTGAAGTGAAAATAATAAGACCGAGTCTAATTCACAACGAATATCAAACTGTTAGGGAGTATCATCAATTCTGGGCATGAATCGGTCGGAATGGATCGATATCAGATCAAAAGTGTAACAATCACCCTCATTCTTGGTGGCCAAAGCAACACCGAAACAGACTCTTCAGCCACTTAGCAGATGTCAACAATGGTCAAAATGTCAGATGAAGCACCGAAGCCAACGCATAACTCCGGCTTATGTCAACCGAAAGAAAGTTGTTGCTGATGGCTACGCACAGCTTTTGCGGTGAAATTCTTCATTTGAATAAACAAAAGCATTTATTATCGGCGACGGCTGCGGCGGCTGTCAGATG
Organism: Eristalinus sepulchralis; assembly: GCA_944738645.1. Taxonomy (NCBI): domain Eukaryota; kingdom Metazoa; phylum Arthropoda; class Insecta; order Diptera; family Syrphidae; genus Eristalinus; species Eristalinus sepulchralis. The sequence goes on from OX122882.1 coordinate 40,534,279, forward strand.
AAATCAATTATTGTTTAATAGCCAAAGCTATTGACTCACTGCGGAGGAGACAACAAATTGAAAGTCACCGCATATGGAAGTCGGAAGATCTTGACGTAGGACGGAATGACACATTGAACTCGGTGTGTGTGTTGACACAGAATTGAGAGAGATGTGAATGTACGGACGGATGGTGGCTTTTGTTTTTTGGGTCAATTCCGTCCGGAGGACATGATAATTTGTCACTCCATTACTTTCTCAATTATTAGCATGGCACAGGGACAGATTGTACACCCACTCACTCATGAATTTTCAACCAGTCCAATACAGAAGCAATTAGTCACTGAAGAGACTGCCAATGCAAATGGAGACGGAGTTGTTTATTCAGAAGGAATACTCCCAAGTGGTGCTTAAGATGATCAACACAATAAGGCGTTGTGATGAGATTCGTCTTGTCAAAGTTATTTGTGGTTGTTTTATTGGAATGCAATGAGGATGTACCAGTGATCAATTAACCTATTATAGCGATGACTCGTAAATATCATCTTTATGTGTCACGTTGCTTTTTGGGGAACGCTCATACCTGTGTGACCTTAATGTAATTTTCGGCATATAATACTCACAATGGAGATCTGACAGATTGTTTGTAATCAAATATGGCTATGAAACAATGACATTTACCTCAATTGAAAATTAAAAATGCTTTTAACCTAAATAAAATTATCAATCATAAAAATAGTTTCAGTAGTGTCCCTCTTAAAATTATATGCACCTACAGAGAAGGTCTCTTTATTTCTTTAGAGTAAACTTAAAATTACCACAATAAGATTGTGATTGTATATATTGGAGGGACGGAAACTTAATATCGTTTCTGTTTAAGACTTGCCAAACCATTTTGAGGTTGTTGTGACGTGTTCAGTTCTGAAGAATTCACCATATTCGTTTTTTGCACTTTGTAGCGAAATCACTGGTTATTACCAGAAGAACATTTTCGGCGTTATATGCCTTTTGGGTTTCGCAACGATACTAACGCAACAGTAACGACTGCCAAAGATGATTTTCCAAGTTCGATTCTCTAATTCCTATCGATCAGGCAAGCAAACGATATAGACAGCAACATACAAAGGGCAGAGAGACTCCATGTAAAACAATCGAAGAGCTGTCAAACACCCTTAACCAACCTTTGTCAACTATTGTAGAACATTTTAAACAGGCAGGAACCTAACAAGAACAGGCTTCTGGGTCCTCTATTATATATCGGAAACAAACGATAGCAAATGATCTACGAGTATCAAATGAAAACCATAGCATCATCGGTTTTTTTTAAATCATAATTGTGAACAGTTTGATCGAGCGATCTAATCCTTAATGGGTAAGTATCCGGTACACGTATTGGTTTTTATATGCCCACGGACTTATTTCATTCAGTTTTGCATTTGTTTTTGATTAACCTGTAGGTCCCCTGCACTCGCGCCTGTATGCGTGCATGCTTAAAGTAGTTCCCGAAAAAGGTGGGACATTATCCTTGGTAGACTGTAGCGCCACCCAAAATATTTCTTATTTCAAATTGTAAAACGATCCCAACAAGGATCTCTTAAATGGAGATGTCCTTTCGGGTTCTAAAAATAGGTGTTCGAACGACATAAATATTTACGCGAGCATGCACACTTGATATAAATGCAAATGCACAGCAGTTTTTAAAAGTAGAACGTGCATAGCCAAAGGTAGTCTTATCATTACAGAATGAAGTGATCAAAACAAAATACCTCTTGACAACTTCGATTCCTATTACGATAATTATTAAGTTGATGTACATGTATTAATTCAGGGGTGCAATATTTCCGAATGCGCGGACTCTATGAGAGATTCGTCCATACTTTTGCATTCTTTATTATTTTTGAAAAAGTTGAAACCTTTAATTCTGTGCTATTCGCTCTCGTTGAAAAATTAATTGAGAGAGGTAATATGCAAGACTTTCACAGAGGCTTCTTCAGTTGTAAAACCGCCATTATGGAGGAATAGGACACGCGCCAATTGCCAATTAGGAAACAATACTGAAAAGTGTTTGTGTCAAAATGCGAGTTTTTCATTTAAGTAACCACTCTTTGAACCTTCTGCCTGTGTCGGCGCTTTAACGCCCTACGCCACGGCGATCACCTTGAAACCAGTATTTCAATTAAATCTAATCATGTTCAAGAGGAGACAACATTCTTCCCTTTAAGATTTACCTCTGCGAAATTCGTTTATTTAATGGCATAAGCTGAGGACTTAAGTGAAAATTGTAAGGCCCCACTTACGATTTACAACTTATATTCGAGTGGAAGGCTATTTCACAGTTGATCGTGTTTGATTTTAACAACTATCGCACAACATTTTCTTATGCAAAATAGACAACTTAATATATTTCTTGCAGATTTAAGCTCTCAATTGGAATGCTGTGTTCTACAAACTCTTTAAAATAGGGTTTAAAACAAAACCCTCCAAAAAGTTTGAGATTGTGTAAGTATTTCTATGTGCAACTAAGATTGCATTATTTATAGATGAAATAAGAGTTCAACTCAGCTTCTTCAACTGCAGAACAAAATAGAAATGTGTTGGTATACAGAGTCTGCAATTGATGACCAATAAATCAATTTCACCAAAGCTTGGAATCTATTATAGAATCTTGAGAAATCTTAGACTATCATGGTTCGTAGGCGGAAAATTAAACAGAATATAATTATCTAGGAGTTATTTTGACATCACATGTCAAGTATACTACTCATCCCGAAAGTAAACGATTGCAGTTTTAGCAAAAATGTTTTATAAACAGCTTTTGGGCCTAAATAAGCAAAACATTCCAATCATTTCAAGATATAGAGTGTTTGAAGAAGTAATACGATATGGAATGTGTGTGCTTAAGTCTTTAACATAAAAGCACAACAATACGAAAAAAATGTTTTGCCTCCATGTAACCTACATATTTGTTCCTTACTCAAAAACGGATCGATTTTTAAGAATTTGCGTTAAAGCTGAGCTTAGGCTACATTCCCCATATAGATTTACTACATGAATGGAATTGCTCACAGACTAGATACCTTTGACATTTTTTCTGCAATATAATATAGTGATCTGAATCTTTTGAAAAAACAGTAAAAAATTCAAGAAACAATCAAGTCCAGGTAAGAGTAAGACGCTGAACTTATTTACGATCTGGGTAATAAAAATTAACTTTAATGACTGTTTTAGTATAAACAAAATGTCATCATTGAATGGTGCAGCGCTCAAAATAACATCAAATAAGACTTGTACATAATGTAATACCACATTGGAAGAGGACTGCACTCCACTTCTTAGCCATACAACCCAAATATAAAAAGACATATAATAAGTATTTTGGAAATGTATTTATAACTCTAGTTCGAATAAAAGATATACTAAACGGAGATAACGCGTGTTTACTGAAATTCCGAATAATGAATAAATAAATTACGTGGCAGCAAACAAATGGCCAAATCCTAATTTCTCCAGCAACATAGAGGTGACCTAATGTTTCTTGCTGAATCCAAACATTTCATAGACAGTTAATATAATACTTTTTTAATGCTGTTAGGAACTCGAAAGTGGTGGTGCAGTCAAAAAAGTGCGAGTTGTCTCTGAATCAAACTTGGGATCTTCAGCGTGCTAGTCAACACTCTTACCCATTAGGTCACGTTTAGAAAAAAAAGTGAAACACAAAATATAATAATAAATGAAAAGTATATACACCATGACTTGAAATCAATAATTAGAAATAGAATCAATAAAGCAGGGTACAAGCAATTGTTAATATAAAGCAATCTAGTTCAAGTATTTTTCTAGAGTTAAGACATCAGACCAAAATTAACATTTAATAAAAATGCGCTAAAAATTAGAATCGAAAGTCATAATTAGTTCTACGAATATGGTAAATTATACATTTTCAATTGCCAGTCATCAGACCACTGCCGACAAGAGCTACTATTATTTTTATATTATTGTACTGTAGTAAACGAGATTAAATTATTACTTCCCAAGTTAAAGAGGATTTTAAGAGTATTTTCTGCGGATTAATCTTTGAACTTCCTTAGCTGCGAAAGTTATCATAAGAACCGGCTAAAACAAAAAACGTGAGAAAAACAAAGCTGATATCAACGTCTAACCATAGTGTACATTTCAAAAACTCTGCGACAGTTTATATTAAGGACACATAACTACTGCTCCAGCGACGCAGTTAAATTAATTCTTTAACTAAACTTTATGATTTCTTGTGATACTGAGTAAGTACTGAGTTCCAAAATCAATTTGATGTCAATTAGTGCCAAATCGTATATTCTTCTCAATATCTTTATCATTTTTATTTATTTATTTTATTTATTTAAACATGTTATCTTCTTTTATATACAAAATATAAATGCAAACACTATGTGGGAGCAACATCAACTGTATATAGGTTAATTTGACGATTAGTGCTGATAAAAACTGAAAAACCGTTACAGACTTCAGCAGAACCAAATTAATTCCTTTTATGGAAAACTGTTTTTTTATTTTCCTTAGAAAATATAACAGAAATTAAACATTAATGCCGGAACCGGCTTTTTTCAAGTTCACGGTGAATGTATGCACATCACATACAATCCGTGTCCATCACCTCATTGTCATGCACACAACTTACTTAATCCGAGAATTAAGTAAATTACGGTTGACTGCCGAATATGCAATCGATTGCGGTGTCTGTGCGGCACTCAGGTCGTTGATTGCATGACCAGTGCTGTATATGTCGCAAATTCTGTGGCTCTCACTGCTAAGACTTGTTCAAAATTCTTTGCAGCGAAGGAAATGATATCACAACTTAATTGTATAACAAAGAGGAGTATAGAAACGGTCAATTTATGAAAATTAATCAACAGTAAATCAGTGCGCAATAGTCAAATGTATTTTTCTTATAATAAGGAAATGTCGGTAGGAGTACTGTTACAAATTCTATTCGCTGAAAATGTAAGTCAAAAATTATTTCGAGAAAGAAATAAAATTGCAAAGCTATCGAGTTTGAAAACTTGTTGAGATACCCCTAACACAGTCAGTTGAATTTAAAAATACATTCTAAAAAAAATAAACAAACCACTCTTATATTCAAAACTCACTTTTCTCAAATATCCTTAATCTGTGAACAGAAAACCAAAAAAAAGAAACACACACGCAAACACTCTTAGTCCTTAAAAATTCGCAAGAGAAAATAAAATAAATTCGAGCATTAACTTTCAACACATTTCACAATCGTCTCGTCTCTCAACAGATCCTAGCACTGAACGCACTCAAAAACCGTATGCAGGCGAAATCAAATAAAAGGCTCCTGAGTCGATGCGGACTGCGCGAACACCTCGAACTTCGGCAAATAAATGAGATCTGCTCTGCATTTGGATCGCAACAAAAATCATCACCATAGCCGGCCAACTCCTACCAGCGTGTCTTTCTCAGCCAAACGCAAAAACAAACAAAAAATCAGCGAACCTCGAACCAACAAAGCCTCCACACACAAGGTGTCTCTTGTAATATTCACCTTTCCTCCATTTAGTCTCTTTTCCATTCATTCATTACGGCCTGTGTTAGGCATTTCTTCTTTTCAGCTCTCTTCAGACGTGCAAATTTTTACGAAGTGACTGAGCGCTGGCTGTGGATTGTGATACCGGTGGTAGTGGCGGTACAACTCCACCACCAGCAACACCATCAGTGAAGTTCGAAGCTCATCAGTCTCAGTTAGCATCCGGACTTGAAAAAGAAGAGATACACTCCGCACTGTCGTTGCCGGTTGGGAATGTATACCTTCGCGGTCATCCGATTATCGCACATGAGCAAATTACAACACTTCCACCGCACCGTGCAATGTTCCGGAAAGTCTGCAAGGAGGGAGTTATCAGATGACTCTGGCTGGAGGATATATCATGGCATTGTCTATCTTGACCCTTTATCTGTGTGCTACTGTGCATGTACCCTGCTTTATCCGAATTGAATGCGCATGACAGCACAAGGCCATCGAAGCGCTGAATGGAAATTTTTACTAGGACGGTTTATCGCCACCAGCTGTCAGGATCAGTTTAGCTGGATGCGTTGATATCCGATACGTACGGGCTACAGTGTGTCGCTCGCTGATGTGAATCCGGCGTGATTCCTTCGACTTACATAGCCATCGATTGTGAGATGATAGCTTATCACATCAGTTAATATGATTTGTTGTATATTGCGGTTTGGTAAGGTGTTGAACTTATTTGCAGTTTGTCTAGCACGTATCCTCTTACGATGAATTCCACAAGTGCATATTAAACGAACACACCTCAACTCAGGTTTCTCGTATCTCTGCGAGGCGTGCTCTTCACCGCGAGACACACTCTTGACGATGGACAGTCTGTTGTCTAACCTTTACCATCTGAGAACATTATAAAGTCAACAAGTTTGGCCCGGGGGTATAACACGGTGAGAGAGACGACCTTGAAGATGGATCAGCTGCCGGCGTAATTAAATATAATTAACAGAACATAAGACGTTAACAACATTTGTCATCTCTTTATCAATTTGAGGAAAAATACTCAATTGTGTATGTTGAAAGGTTTGATTTTTGTTCCAAAATTCAGTTAGGCAGGGCTATAAACATTGATGACGTATGTTTGCACGTTAGATTCTTAATGACGAGTAAATTATGATTTATAATCACTTGTCAGCTTTGGTAAACAAAAATATATTTTATTTAAAAAAATAATTGTTGAAAATTCTGTTTACTTAATATACTAAAGGTCATTATGTAGGATTCTTTTTTTATTTGTAGTAGCGCACACATTAACACATGTGTACACATATTTGTTGAAATTAACTTTGATTTTGAGCATAAACAGCTCTTCAAAACTTGAGTTTCTTTTGAAACATTGGTTGTTTTCTTTAAAATTTCAACAAATTTCATAAAAAATGCGCACAGTACGGCATTGGAGTTTCTAAATGAGTTGAACGTGCAGCAAATTTCGGAGGGAGATGAACCGGTGGTGGTTTTAATTTCGGATCTGTGGCTTAGAAAGATATGGTACTTGGATTAACGTGACTACCTGTCTTGACAGCCTTATGCCATTTCCCAAGGGACTTATTGGGTGGATAAATTAATTCGTGGGGTTTGCTAAGAAATGTCGTAGCTGAAATTATTCCTCCTTCTTTTAAACGTTTTTCTAGATACAAAATTCGACATACATATTTGAGTGCAAAAAAATTTGTCTACGCTTTAAATGAATGACATATACTGAAACGACGTACAATGACTGCAGCTTTCCAACGCATGTTCCAATGAAATAATACAAGTTGTGCAATCTCTCAGCAGTTCGCACGCAAGGTACAGAGCCAATAGGTAACGCAATACTAGACATCTAAGTTATCCAAGCGCCAAACTGAGTTCATGCTTGAGTGGCACTCACTCCATTCTTTGGGTCTCAGTATCCGGATACAATACAATACAATCCGGAAAGTCCTCATAACCGCCAGCCATGAATCGGTGAACAAAATCACAATAGGTCAGTCAGGGTAGTAAAGTAACCCCATGTCTGATCGCAATTTTGCATACCAACCACCGTGGCACCAGGATCTAATCAAGTTCCCCCACCTTCTGGGTCTGAATTGCCTAACTTCTACAGAACATCATACTCAACTGCCATTTAAAGCGGCGCAGTTTTAGTTGAATATTTGCCATTTATGCTTAATAAGCGAACAAATTGTATTGAAACCTAGACACTTTTAACGCATCGAGCTATGATTCTGATCGTCCTAATCAACTGACCAGAAGAAGGAAAGAAACCGATGTCGTTAGACATGTGCATTTTCAAAATGCAAGGTCAGTCGAAAATAATAGTGCTGCTGTAAGTTCAAATGTTTTTGATGTTCCGAGAATATCTACTCGTATTTCCCAGCGGTCGCACCGAATTAATATCGTCCTCACTATGTCGTAGTATGAATTTGGATTTCGGACATCACAAAGTTCATCTTATGCACCAATTGCAGCCTGGTAACCCTAAACAACGCCGCAGATACCCTTCTGGGGTCTTGGAAAAACCGGAAATCAAAGCGGTTTTTCGAACAGCACTTTCTTCAGTGATGAGGTACATTTCTTACTCGGTGGGTATGTGAACAAACAAAATTGCTGAAGGTGGTGTTCCGAAAGCCTACGAGTTATCGGGAGGTGTCGCTGTATTCAGAAAAAAATACTCTTTGGTGTGATCAAAAGAAGCCATCGGTTCGTATTTCTTCCAAGATGTCAATGAGCGGACGGTTTAATTCAAATAGGAGCATTAGGGTCCTGTTCTCATGACCGGTAATTAATAAATATAACTTGAGTAACATGTGGCTCCAACGAGATGAGGCAAAAGGCCACACAACATGAACAGTTATGGCTTAATTCAGTCAGAAGTGTCCTTTTCGCATAATTTCCCTTTTTGACGAGTGAGTGAATCAAAATTATGCGATTTGACACCGGTTGATTTTTTTCTGTAAAGTTCGAAGAAGACCGTACTTACCCGAATATAACACGAACTCCAGATACATTTAAAACCAACATTACTCAAGTTATGGTCACGTTAAGGAATCGACTACTGCGATTCTTCCCGAGGCACCCATTTAAATGATATTGTTTTTACACATTCAAATGTTATAAAAGATTAGCATTCAACCATTTTCCGCAGCTTAGGCTTACTCTTGAAACAAAAAGTTAATGACGCGAGAGTCAAACGGGGTCGGGTAGAAATGGGCCTCAATCAACAAGCGTCTCAAGCTGGTACGATCATAAGTGAACATACCTGGGTGTCCTCTATTGCCACTGGCTCAGATTGAAAGCCTCTTTCAGATGGAGCTTCGGAGCCAGCGAAAAATCCTGTAGCGAAATTTAAGAAGCTTGCTTAAAACATTTAATATTCTTTGAGAATGGCGAAGAACTCGGAAGAGCTGATGAACCAATTCCGGACTCAAAACTGAATACAACGCTACGGCAGCTCCACAAAAAAAAAATAACGTTGACTTTTTTCCTTTATCACTATAGGGCATAAGGTTTTCATCTGGCATCTCCATCCACCTATGTTGATTGGAGTAATCTTGAAATTCTTTAAATCGGTGTTTAATTTGCCTATGTGCACTCACTCTGGCACTTTTGCTTTGAAGGTCATATTAAAAAGTGATCCTGGTAATGTGAGCTCTTTTTCCTCCATTTCATTTCGTAACTTAATCTGTATCCCAATTGATTCCTCTCTTGTCATTTTCAACAAATCCACATTCCCGATGATATTTGCCCAAAATCTTCGACATATGCTACTGAGGCGTTTGTTGAAGAATACCTGATGTATTCTGTATCGCCTTCTTCCTGTGTCAAAGAAAAAGTCAAAAACCTCAAAAGAACCTCAGAAATACTCCGTTATCCAATTTTAGAATTTACTGGCTCTCTCTGTCTCCATCGTTTTCTCTCACTCTCCCTCTGTGAGAGGCATACTGTTCATGGACACGAACTATTTCATAAAACTTAAATTTACTACTTAGCTGTTACGTTTCATTTGGACAACTTTACATGGATCATTCTACATCAAAACAGCGACAAACTGTCAACACAAGACTTCTTTCCATATTTTCAGACCCAATTACAGTTCCATTTTCATCCATGCTCATGTTTATATGTGGTTACCACATTATTTTTTTATCGAAGATAAAATTGTCAAACGTCCTCCCTGTGTTGTCAAGTTCTTCTATCGCGTGTTTCTCATGATCCATCTCTTTTATTTGGAAAAAATGCTTCTCGTGTATTAAAACTTGAAACCCTTAGGTACATATAAAGGTATTTGCAATTCCATTTTATGGATTAATCGCCGCCTACATCGAACCATAAACATCTTTATGATGCGAAAACTGCACAAAAGACGTCAATGTTCTCAAGGTTAATGATTGGTAATAAAAAAAAAGACAAACCTGAATAACTTTAAGATGTAACGGTAAATTTTATGAACTTTGTAACTTCTGAGTGTATAACTACAGAAATAATAACTTGACGAATGCATTTGACCAGGAAATGCTTAAAATTGGAATACAACTTCCTGCACGTTCAGCATGTCAATACGTCACATAACGCAGTTGTCATCAGACACATGGATGTATATGTAAACAACTGAGACCACCATCAATTGGCGAACGCCTATCATATGCGGGAAGTCCAAATATTTGCCTCCAAGCTACCCGTTTTTGTTGATTTTATTAATGTTCCCAAATCTTGAGACTTCCCTGCTGTTGTACTTAATCATTGATGTTGCCCGCCCAATTGAGTACCATCCAAAGCAAAGTAATTCTCTTCAAGAAGAGAACTTTTACAGCCCGAGGCGGAGTTATCAATACACGACTTAGCATTGTACACAAATTACACCATCAAAGGCCAACAAGCAATTAACATTTATAACCAAAATAAACTTGATAAAAACCAATAAAGAATAACCATCCCCGCGTATCCCCACAAAGAGTGCATTAGTAAATTCTTAAAAAAAAAAAACAAAAAACAAAGCCAACAAAACCAACAAAAAAGTAAAAAAAACAATTAAGCGACGACGACTGCAGCCACCTTCCCCAGAAGTGCTATTAAATCAAGTTGCGAATTATAAACTAAAGTCTCTGCACTGACGGAACCCCTGGCGGAGACCTCAGATGCCCCCTGATGTATGAGTTAATCCAGAATGACACATTGACTCGGAGGCAGCCTACCATAGTGGGTACGACTGGACGATACACATACGTTTAAGATTTTTTTTAACAGTTTATTGAACCGTACAGCGCCAGTGAAACTTGGACGAGGCTGGCGCGTAATTTATGACCACATTAAGGGAATATGCCCGCAGTTTTACGATACTTGTCTCCCTTGCTTTGATCCAATCCTCAAGACTCTCACTTTTTATGGAATTTCACGAATAGCAAACCAAAAGGAGAAGAAGCAGGGAATAGGTCTACTTCTGACAGATGCGAATTGCTTTGCGCTATCGGTGTGTCCAAATTGAAGAAGCTGATGGCTTCTAGCGAATGCTATCTGATCCGAAGGTAAGTTCTTCTGATGAACTGGAAACACTTAAATTTGGAGGGCGAATTGAAATTAGCTGCAAATAAAAGATTCCATTAGTGCTAGGGCCATAAGCAGGTCATCTACTTTAGATGAGTAGATTTGTGCGTTAATTATCTAAAATGCGATGGTGTATAGTCAAATCAAATGGATCACAGAACAACAGACAAACAAATCCTTTGCAAAATTTATAGACATAAAATATGGCGCATCCGGTGTATTACTAATCCCATTAAAATGCTGTACACATAATTAACTTACATAATGGAAGGGGAAAACAATAGGCATTCTGGTTTCGTGGAAACAAACATCTAAACAGAAACCAACAACGTTTCCGATGGACACCAACGTTTCCGGTTTCCGGAAAAGGAAAGATAACATGGCATGGGAACCTACTGATGCGGCTGCTTACTCAAAACAACTGAAACAAGACTTCTAATTCAATTCACTGATTCCGAATTTGCGTATTATATCATCACTCATTTCTCCTTCATCAGGTGATATATTTGTCATATTTTCATTTCATTGTTATTGTCAACTAGGAGATTGAATACATTCCGACTAAATTTGCCGCCAAACTTTATTCATGTCAGCAACTTACTAAAGTTAATTTTAAAATTAAAAAAAATTAAAGGAAAAAATAAAACATCTAAGAAAAGCACAGTTTATAATTTTTTCTACAATAAGCAAAATAGAAAATAAAGATTTTCTTGAATGAAATTGACATTAGGACTTGACATCTTTTTTTTAAATAATCATTTTTATCATTTTCAGACGTTGCTCGTTCTGCTATGAAAAAATGTCAAGTTTACTGAATACGTTGACAGTGACAGTTCGTTCACAATAAAATTCAAAGTTATGAAATTCCTATTTTAAAACCCTTTTTGTCGGGAAAAGCTTCCTAAATTTTTCGACGTCGTTGTACATAAGTCGAAGTGATTTCAGTGAAAGCGTCGTAGCAAGAGGTGATAATGATTACATATGAAAGTTGTGAGCAACTAGAAGAAGAAAGGTGTTGCGTTAAAGAAATTCCATTGAATTTTTCATTGACTCTCACGCCGAGAGTTTCAGTTTCGATCTCTGGACTAAATTATCTATGAAAAGCTTCTCAAAGCTTACCGTCTGAGTCGGTAAGAAACTGTCGGATTCCTTTACTCATATGAGAACAATAACATGCACAACACGAAGAGTTGCTGAAGAAGTTTGACCCCGAAACATTGCATTTCAGCGCAGTTGTAAGTATGTGCTCTACCCTACGGCGGGCACATAACTGGAAGAAATACCAAAAATTACACAAAATGCATTTACCTGAAAATATTATGAACTACATTATATTCCTCCAATTGCGCCCAAACAATGGCGCGATAGATTAGGTCTGGGATGTTCAGAGCATTATATAAACCCAATTTAGTCGAGAGAATGCTCTATTACATTGCAGTCCAAGGAAAAGCAGCTAAGACTCCAAACGTAAATAGACATTCAGCCTTATTGGGAATACAATTTCCTCCTTGCCGATAAGGCTGATTGTTTTTTTGATTTGCAGCCATGTGAAGTGCATACATCAGTTTTGTCAACTGAAATCTTAATTTCGCTGTACATCGGCGATATACATATGTATGTAGGCAGCGGCAATATCTCAAAAGGAACAATTGAAGGTCGATAAAAAAATCTATCCGAAAGAGTAGGCCCGAATACCATAGTTCTCAAGAAATATTTGGATTTTAGCTGTAACTTCCAAAATAAAGAATTTTCTCAAACAATATGCAAGTAGTGATTACACATTTCAAGCCGTCATTTTTTAAATAGCCAAGATAAATATCTCCAAGAGTTGCCTTTTCGATGCCTGAGTTTACGAAAGAAAAACAAAAATTTGACACAGCTCTACTTTGTTACTAACAAAATTCAATCTCTTATGTATGCTGTTTATTGTCGGCATTAAACTGTAGGTTCCCTTCTCTCACGAGAGAGAAAGATCAAGAACAACAAGATCTTTTACATCAAATTCTGTATTCAACGTGTATACTCCACATATCATCGAATTGCAAATAAGACAGAATGAAAATCATATCAGGCGAAAAAAACAGGAGACGTATATTTTGTCTTCAAATCCCCAGTTTTTTCAAACTGATGATTGCTGAAGGACTACTTAAGTCACCAACACCCAATATCTGATGCCCGACATATTCTGTCAATTAAATAAGATTCCCCGAAAAAATAAAATTACCGTTTATTACCTTTGATTGAAATCCATATAGAAAGATTAACATTGTCCATAGCGCCTCTGCAAACTCATCAGTTTGACCTATATAGCAGCCAGAGAATCTGTAACCATCTTCATCACCAAAAAAATCTTAAGTACATCATTAAGAGCCTAATACAAACTAAGCAACCATCAACAATTTATAGTCAGTTTCTGTGTTGACCCAAAAATCGGGACAAACAATCTGAACGGAAACATACGTTTCATGGGTCGTTTCACATACATTTGCATTTATTAAGCCACCATTTCAAGAACCTATTGAATTCTTTTAGCGCATGTTTGCGGCCGTTTTCTGTTTTATCTTTCATCAGCAACAATATATCAGTTGACAACACTCCTGGAAACCACTGTTTATTTTTCATGGAATTCCCAATTGCATAATCAATATCCTCAAGGATACGCAGTCAACTGTACGAAATAATTACTTGTACGTTGACTGTGTCATAGCACACAATAGTCTTTTGTCTCTGTCATTTTAAGATACATGAAAATAATATTTGTAAAATACTTTCAAATTTGAGTTATTTGTGTAAAATGAGTTTGCCATCAACCGCGGAACAACCGCCTGAATGCGAAGAAGAAATCGTTGAATATGAAAACATTACCGTCAAGTTCAGCATTGCCGACAATCAAGTGGTTGCTCAGATCTACCCAAATTGCATGACCATCGGTGAAGTTAAGGTCGATCTCGGGCGAAAATTTGAAGTTGAACCGCAGTTGTTGAGCATCGTTCAGTCCGGAAGAGTTTTCACAGATGAATGCAGACTCTGTGAAGCAGACGCGAATGAATATGGGATATACGAGTTGTGCTTGGTCACTTGTGATCACGACGCTAAGGGTCAAATACCGAAACTGAATTTAGATATTTATTACAAGTAAGTGCGATTTTTCAAATAAATTTATGAGTGAAAGTCTTTTTTACACTAGTGTTTAAATATTTTCTTTTGTACACTAAACAAATCACCCGGGTGCTTTAGGTTTGTTCTAGAAACTAATGCAAGTAACTGTATTTCATTGTGAAATATAGACCTGTAGAAATTTAGCTCAATTGCTCTGAAGAGTTGGTAACAACAAAAGAATGTACAAAATATTTAATTCAAATGCGTCGGCCCCAAAAGTGTATTGATGTTGCTTAAAAAAGTTGTAGTTTAAAGAAAGAGGAAGGAACACCCGTCTGAAATGAATTTGGCAAAGGACCACACCGTTCCTGTTTATTTCAAAATATAATATGGCCATTATTAGTTTTTAATGTTCGAAAGTCCCTATTGAAAGCCGCTTAAGAAACAAAAAGGATGTGGTATCTATCCTTTCAACAGAAACTAACTCCACTGATGCCAAAACGTGTCTCCTTCTTTCGTTGAATTGGGGCAATACTATTTGCTTATTAAAAGGAACATGTGTGCTAAGAATATTTTTCCTTGACATGTTTACAATGATCATCACATAAGAGTATAAGTTGGAGTCGATTAAAAATATATCGTATTCTTGTTCGAATCACTTTAATAAAGCACGCTCCAAGTCGAATTTCCAACATATTGATTGCTATTGCCCTAAATTTGTTGCTTTCGAGAAAAAAGTTTCTGCTAAATATCCTGTTTTTTTCCTTGAATGTAGTCAAAAATAATAGTGTGTTGTGCAAAAAACTTATGTTATAGCCCTTAATGAATGTGGTCCTAGCTTCCTCAGCAAACACTCATATATTGAGTACTATTGGTTTCTCGAGATTGAAGGGGACAAACAGTTTCAAAACTTTTGCGATCCTAATGGCCACGAACTATTTTGTGAAGAATAGGTGGGAGGGGTGAAGTATCGGCGTCTTTATCAACAGCGAAGCTATGCTTAAGGCTTACTCAACCTTCTAACCGCTACCAAGTTAATACAGGGATGCAAATCTTCTGTTTTTGGTCGGTAGACACGGAACACCACGGGATCATTGGAAACGAGATTGCCGATGAACTTGCTAGGCGAGAATTAAAAGAGGCATTCATAGGGTTCGAAGCTACCTTGGGACTTCTCGCATCCTTGGTTAGGGTTTTCGTCGACGGTTAGGTCTCTCAACAGCACAACCAGAGATGATATGACTCTTCAGGACGCAGGCTGGCCAAGTTTTGCTTTTCTGTTATCTCTAGATGGGAAAGACTGCAGACGACTTATAGACGTATAAACCGGAAACTTCCGCTAAAAACTAAAGTGTGCTTGGGCTTAGCGATGATAACCTATGCGACGCCTGTAAGGAAGGTGAAGACACTGTAGAGAACTTCCTCTGTCCCGCCTTTGCTCAAATCAGGTGGCGTCTGATGTAGTGGGAGCTGAAAAAATAAACACTTTATCAACAAAATTTACTTGTTTTCTTCCTGAAGATCAACCAATTACATTAAATGTACGTTACTGCCTGGTAGTACAGTGCAGTGTTTAACTCCAAAAAAAAAAAAAAACTTTCACGTCAACAGCACTGAGTTTTATTAGTATTACCAACTCCAAAATTGTGGTGGTAAACAAATACAAGATTAATGAATGCCTTATTTAGGGATCGAAACAAAACTTCTGATATAATTATAATAATAAAAATAATCGGAAAATTTTCTCACTGTGATTTATTTTAAACATCTCAATTTTTTGCTCAAACATCCTATTCATGTTTACATAAATGTATAGCAGCTAAACAAATTTTATGGTAAGAAACTAACTTGCTTTCACCGTTAATGAATATATTCAGTTAAATTTATGAGAATTATGGCTTATTATTATTCACAAAGGAGATAAAGAAACAAATTCAAAAAAATTAGAGTTTTACCATTATTTAATACGCTGTGTTATAAAGTACAGAACAATTTATTCAGGATCTATGGTTTCCTATAATCAACTGAATTTCCGATTTGTTCTTTTAGAACTATGATGTATGAATTGAATTTGACAATCTATGGTATTATGGATTGATTCTTAATTTAAGTTGGGTTTAACTTGGCTCAGATTTCATTTTCCCGGAAGTGAAGAAACAATGGAAATAATAATTGTATATTATGACTAAATATATGTGATTTCATGAATTTACAAATAAAATTCTAAAAGTTTGTGTAAGTTTTGGTGAGTATAATTTTGGCCACAACGCAAATGAACGTAGATGGCCAGAAATTCGTCAGATTTAAATGATGAACATTAAACTATAAATATTTTTAAATTAATCTAAATAAATGCAAAACATCAAGTATCAAAGTGGGCAAAACCTGTAATTTTTTCCATTAGCAATTTTTTCATAAAAACGCTTTTCTATCCCATTCAAATATTTGTCGTAGTATCAAATTTCCTTTTGAGAGAAAAACTTTTCAAAAAATTCTGTTCCTAATAATCTTTTCCTCTAACCAAAATTATTTAAGAAATCCCCCCAATATGAATTAACTTTATTTTTCCATAAAAAGTAGACTGTCTTTAGATAAATTATAAAATTCTACTTTCGTACATCCCACCCGATACTTTATCCTTCAGCATGTCTCTGCGAATATTGTAGACGCTTCATTTTCGGAACTTCCGCTAAAATCGAATCTTAAAACAGTCAGTGTTTCCTTGTTGGTGATTGTTGGTTTCACTTTTCGCACTTTCGCTAAATGCGAGTACAAAGTTTCTCTAAATTCGTGTTTTAATTTTGTTTTTTTTTTTTAATTTCAATCATTCACTGACACGTTGGTGCACTCCGGAGTTTAATTTTAGCACTAGTGAGATCTTGTAAGTCTTCGAAGCAACACTTTTAAGCAAGGTAGGTTTATATCAATCTCAAGACACTCAAGAGGTCAGCATTCTTTTCGGTTATCACTCTCACTACACATACATGCAACAAAATTCCCAAAAGCCATCAAAAATACATACCACGAATAGAGATAGATAGACAGAGTGTAAAGCAGCAGTTTACGACGATAATAATGCAGTGCAAGTGCTTTATAAATTTAACGTCAACAAACTTTCTATAATTTCGTAACTTTGTTTTAACACGCATGTCATTAAGATAATATTACAGAATTCACTTAATAAACGTGACTTATACAAAATATACATTCTCGTATAAAGTAACCACCTGGTTTAAAAAAATGTCATCTTACTTTATGTTTCTATTTCGTTTAATAGCAAATCACGACTGCCTGATTTCATAACGGTACACATAGCAGCTGAAGATGCCAGAGATGGCGTTAGCAAAGACATTATCGTGGAAATCCAAGATCAAGTCATAGTCAAACCGTTCATTGGTGGATACAGGGATAAACGAACTGGTAACCAACTTAACACTAGTCGTCCCAACTATAATCGTTTAGAATTTGCGATTTTCAGGTATAGAGTATCATGACGCCTACACGTTGACGGGACCCAAGTTTGATCAACTGAAAAGAAACACGCATGTCTCCCGCATTAGTCAGACAAAGCAATGGAAACCAAAAGTTGTTGTAAGTAAGAACCTTAATCAGTGCTCTACTTCCTTCAGCGATCACGAACATTCTAGGACACCATGGTTGATGAGGGGACCCAATCATATGGAGATGCCACGAATTTCATTTTCGTGTCAGCTGCAACCGATCTTGTCATCATTCCAAAAAAGTACCAAACTTATGCACAAACTGAGAGACGAAAAAACAAGCTTGCGAAAATCATTTTGATCCAACGAAACTTTCGGCGATATCTGCTGATGCGTCACATCAAGAAATGCGCAGCCCAATATCGGTGAGTTCAATGGAGGGCTGCAAATTATCTTCCGATACTTACGATACTTCCTCCAGGCGCATTGTTGCTGATCGTCTCGATGTTGAAAAGCAGATCCAAGAGATCGAACAAAAGAAGCGACTGAAACGTGAGAGTGCAACCAAAAATTTACCCCGAACCAAAGAAGATTTCGCCATTTTGTACTCGAACCTGGAAAAATGGAAGATCGCTGAGGTTTGTTTTGTGCAGACATTTCCATCGTGGGTTTCTGTACTTTCGTCCTTTGTACTAGATGAAGAGAATAGCAGCCATGTATTCAGGAGCTCCCAGATTAGCTGAGATCAACATTTTACTCGATAAAGAGATTCAGTTGATCAATGGAATTGAGAGACAGCGAAATATTGTGCAGAAGTCAGTGAAAGAATACCGAGAGAGACAACTTCTGAAACAGCTGGGAAAACCCATCAAGTGGGTTGGTTACAACGGTATTTTTAAAGATTAGGTGGTACAGGTTTTTAAACTAACCGGACTAATGTAGATCTAGTTATTGAATTGGATTTTTTGAGAACACAACGCGTACGATTCCTGATAGAAGTACTTAAAGATTTTCAGGAGAACCGTCCAATCCCTGAACGTTTAAGTTTCTTGGAAAAACTCAAGAAAATCATTGCGGATGAAAAGGATTTCCCACAAATTACAGAGGTAATATTTTTCAATATGGACGTTTGTTCGTCTTTCCTTTTGTTGGTTATACTCAAATATCTTACACGCTTAGGAACGATTTGCATTAAAAATGTGATTTGGTGGCTCACATATACATAAAGTCGAATCAAAAAATGAATTCGTAGTACTATGCATCAATCGTGCGATCTTTTTAGATAGTTAAAAGATAGTCTTTCTAGATTTTTAAAGCTAAGTACCGTTACAGAGATTCTATGCTTGAAAAATCATATAAATTTGCCAATCCCTGTCTCAAGACCTATTAATGTTCTTTAAGATAAGTCCTCTAGGGGAGATCTTCTATAATATTGCTGTAACTGAGAACTGGAAGAAAATATCTAACTAAAAACTATGCCTAACAGCGGTATGAGCAAGTGTAGACAAGACCTTACGGATTAAGGAGCTAAGATGAAAAAGTCGTATACAGCGCAAATACACCTAAGAGAGTGATAGAAACTAAGAGTTAAGTGGTAAAAATTATATTTAAAGACAATAAAGTGGTGTTCGCAAAGCCAATGAAGACTTCAAGTCCAAAGGAATAAGACGGGAAGTGCTGGAGAATGAAGTCTGGAAATGTACTCAAAGGATAATTTCTTTTTTTGATAGATATCAATGCTAGATCTACTGTTATATACATTTAATGATGACTTATAATACTCATCGAGTCGTAACCATTGCTGAGAATTTGAAAAAATATACGAGTATATATTTTTATTGACTAAACGACAATGATAACACAAGCACTGCCTTATTTTACCTTTGATGGTCGGCCGTTTTAGATAAGACCAATATAGAAATATTAACACTGTAGTCGACCAAATCTGTTTGAACTTTCTAAACTAGCTAGTGAAAGGCACATGTGCCAGTTTATTTGGAAGAAAATCGTGAACAACGAGGCTACTCGCAGTCTAGTTCTTTATTCTACAAAAAGTAAAACTGAGCACGAAGTACGAAAGATCCTATTTTGTATGAACGCGTAGAACTCATTGTCAAGAATCTGAATGGTTCTTACCAGCGAAGTTTTTGGCTTTCACACTGTGGCAGATCCTCACAAGGATGTTTGGAGGAGAGAGAATTTAAGCGCGGGATGTATAGCGACGTCGACTTACGGATACATTACTTGGGATTGCTAAGTCATATAGCACTCACTCGAAAGACCAAGTTAACCATGCCAGTCTTGATCAATGCAACAGACAAGCTATTGAATGCGGATAAGGAAGTTACTGTCGTTGTGTCGCATGTTTGAAAATGTCTATGGATAAGATTTTGAAAAAAAAAAGTCCAAAGAATAAAACACTTTGGATGGCTGTATAATGAAGATCACTTTTCGGTCCGTAGAGAAAGCAATTGACGTTGGCGCTTTTAAATGGTACACACAAGTAGAGAAAGGACCTAAACCAACTTGGTGGGCCAAACTGGTGATAGCATTAGCTCCAGCGGCACCTAGATTAATGCCCAGGTCCGTCCTGGTCTGGAGCACCACTTTTAGAAAAAGACGAACACTTAGCTCTTTATCTATTTCTGTCTGCAGACAGTCACACAATCTAGAAAAATCTAATACACTATACTCATTTAATTTCTCAGTGGTCTCAGACGAAATTTAGCTAGCGTTTTTTTTATATTTTTTTTCTATGCAGGTATTTTCTTGTAAGTGTGACTGCAGCTAAACTTGAATCCAGACCTCAACCAATAAGGCTCTTTAGCAGGAACTATATTTTTTGCTATCTGAATCAAGGATGTCCTCTATTGTGTAGTCATAGTGGCTTGCATTTGAAAACTTTTCGAGTTTATATTGACCCTGGACGACTTGCCTTAAACAAAGAGCAGGTACGCCAAAAACTTGTAAAATTTGACATTACGGATTCAGTTTTGGCTGCCCAAACGCCTCAAAAACCTTCGCCTGACAATAGAAGCACAAAAAATGCATGAGTTGGAAAGAACTGTACCCTATGAGTAGTTCCGAATTTCAGTTAATGCTAAGCTTCACTTCACTTATTATCAAATGCATATAATTTAGGGCTATTAAATGTTTCGGAATTTCAGGCACTTTAAAAATTTGTGCATTTGATTTTTGGTGTTTTGAATTTTGAGATTCTCCCTATTTCCCGCACCATATCTCAAGCGATATGGGTAGTAGTGGTAAATTTAGTGAAACGTTCAATAGGGAACCAAAGAGGATGACTTCTTGTGGGAATCGTAACCTTATGAAGGAGGTTATATTGCATCCAATACGAATACTATTAATTTCGAATTTCATTACAACTTATAAAAATCAATCCTATCTTTACAGATGTTTGACTTAATTGAACGAGAAAAGAATCTCTTGTTGCATACAAAATTCTGCGACGTCACCCTCATAAGAGAACGCTTTATAATTATGTTTAAGGACCTAATCAAGTTTACCAAAGAACCCAAGCCGAAACGTAAGTCCATTTGCTCATTTGTAAATATTTTCATTAATGCATCATAAACTGGAAATCATAGCGGAAACAAAAGTATGCGATTGTTGCAAGATAGTCAAGCCAATTACATCATTCGCCTTGTTAACGCGGCAAAGTGCGGTAGATACATGCCAAGTATGCTTTTCTCTCAAGGTAAATTTTATTCATCGTTAAGGAGAGTTAAATAAAATTTTACGACCTGCTTAATGACCATTTCCATTTAAAGACCTCAATCAAGGACAACACCGTTTATAAGGCCATCCTTCGTTCCATTCAACGGGAGGAACGTAAATACCGATCGCTGTCGTCATATGCGTTCATTCTTCAGGAGGATGATGTTCGATTTATTGTCGATAAAATCTGGCATCGTCATTCAATCCTGAGCAAAGACCAAGACGTGCATAAGTTGAGGTGAATATTGCTTGACGACTGAGTCAATTTCGGATTGATTGAACGATTCATTTCAGATTGCCACGATGGATCGTGAGCGACGATTGGTCGCCATGGAACTGTGTCTGCTTGACCGAAACAGAAGCTAGGAATCATAAATACTTAAAGGACCTCAAAAGCGTATACAATGACAACATGATACTGGATATAACAAATCGACATCTGTTGGCGAAAAATGCTTTCAAGAAAATGCAGGATGTTGAAAACGAATTCGTTGAAAGCGGCCAATGGTGGGAGGTTGGAATCAAACAGAAGGTTGTTTAAGAGCTTGAAGCTTAAGCTTACGATTAAGTTTTTCTTTTTCAATCAACAATGGATTAGGATTAATAAAGAAATTAGTGAAAAAGAGAGTTTCGAGCCATGATGACGTGTAAGCAAACAAAATGTTTAGTGGTCGCCGTGGCGTAGTGGGTAAGTGCATCGACTCACTCGCCGAAGGTCCAGGTTCAATTCCCGGACGGAACACCTAACATTTTTCACGGCACCACCTCTTTCGAGTAGCTGACAACACTCAAAGAGTACTAATTGTCTATAAGATGCTTCTCAAATATCGCCGTTCGGAGTCGGCAAAAAACTATATGTCGCTTCTACTCCTAAGAGAGAACAGAAGCACGCACAACACGAATAGTTGTTGTAGAAACTACGCCCTGGTCCTTTGTAGGCTGTAGGCCACTCAATTATTATTAAACAAAATTTAACACCTAAAATCGCCATTCATTCTTCTTAATTAATTCTTCCAAACTTCAAAACATGCTGCCAATTCCTTTAGTCTTTAATTCCTTCATCGTCATCAGACTTTGATGGTCTAGCTGACTTTACCTCCTCTTCAACTGTTTGCCAACTTTTGAACAACCGCTTATAATCTTTTGCTATCAAAAGAGCTTGGTAACTGAAGGGCTTCTGCAACATTCTCAACATCCTGACAGCAGCAATTTCTGAACAGTTTCTGACATTATATAAATTTCATGTTCCGTTGATTATTCAATGACACGTACATATCTCAAGCACCAATAATTATTTTGGTGTGGAACTTGGCGCAGATGTCAGTATCGGTGCCCACAGTGGCATTTACTTGTTTTTAGTGAAAAAGGTTGGTACTTAAGCATCTTTTCATGATACCGTTAAAAGCTGAAATGAAAGCCTATGATCGAATTTGAAAACGTACTTAATACGTATGCTGTAACTGCTGCGGAATAAGCTAAGTATGTCGCGACTAACTTGGAAAAAGGGATGGGTTTGTTATTTACAGAATGGAGGTTATTCCATGCTTACTTTGAGGACAATTGCAACCACCAACGATTTCCATCGCTCATCATTTTGTTTTTTACGTGGATTCTAATTTCTAATTGTTATTGTGCTCTTTTACTGTCTCTTTTGTGATCTAAACACATATGGTAGGGCCAGTGTTTTCTCAATTTCTGACCTTCCTTAGTAAATGTTTTTTTCCCGGCGTCCAGTGTAACTTGACATACAAAAAAATTATCTAAAATCATTTATGTACACGGGCTCGTTGTTATGCCACGCGGATTAGAGGTCCTCTATGTTTATAAAAAAAATTCAACGACTATTATCACAAAGAACATTCAAGTCATCGAAAAAATATTCACTTAAAGAGGAGAGGTGATAGAAGACAGTTTTCAATTCTTTCAAGTCCCTAAAACTGCGACAAAAGTGGCTGTGAAAGGGAAAGTGTCTATTTTCTAGATTATATAGCACAGTGTGCGGTGATGACAACAACAAATGGCTGCTTAGTGTCCGCATTTTGCCAAGAGTTATGTATAATTGTAGACCTGCCTCCTAACGGTCTATGAGCAGTCGATATTTAGTTTGGGCGAACTCAATTCATATTTTCAATCCTATTCAGCTAACGAAGGGAGTTCGGTTTAGCGTATGCCGTGAAAGGCATTGTAGTACAGAGGGGAAGTGCGGCTTTCGAATTTACTTTGGATGTCGCTTTGTCCCGGCACGCCCGTAATGTGTGTCTTATAATATTTGACCGTCTGGTTAAGACTTTGAAAGATAATTCAAAATAATTGTTTTGTTTGTTAGGCGAAGTGCTTCCA
The DNA here is from genome assembly GCA_944738645.1 of Eristalinus sepulchralis. Lineage (NCBI taxonomy): Eukaryota > Metazoa > Arthropoda > Insecta > Diptera > Syrphidae > Eristalinus > Eristalinus sepulchralis. The sequence continues at coordinate 40,557,976 of OX122882.1, forward strand.
AACAGGGGACACTACAACACTATTGTTTAGCGCTAACACCCCTCTTTCATTTCAAAAACGGTAACAGATGAACGCACCAACATCTGTATGGGTTCAAGTCGGCAAAGTACGCCTTTAAAAAGATAGTAATTGATAAGACTCTACCCGTATATCTCTTAACGACATACGAGTATAAAGAAAATTCAGCATTTTGGTCTACTGAGTTCCTAGACATAGACGAACAGAAAGGCTTGTGGGAGATGGAGAAACCATAACACATGCCGATATGCAAGGCAGACGTGGCCAAGAAAACCACACACACTCTCTGCCTGAACAGAAGTAAATGAAGTACATAACTTAGTAGCAGTCCTTATGGGGCATTGTGCAATGGGCAGACTCGCTGCAGGATAAAGGCTAGCATTAAGCAATTATTGCAGCAGATAAACGGATGAAGAAGAGAATAAAAACACCCTCTCATCTCCTCTACAACTGCCCTGCATTCGCCTGCCTAAGAAAAGAAGCCCTAAATGCTTTTAAGATAGAAAAAACTAACTGATATCAAATTCAATTCTTTCAATCAAATTTGTTAATATCTGTCTGTGGCTAAGTATATCCACCAGATATGAGGCTAAAACCGTACCTACCTATCTATATGACTTGCAAGAAGCTTTGGAAAAGGTGATGTGTTAGCATGTCGCTCGTCTTTGCAGGACAACAAAGAAAAAACGCGTTGCTTCCGCACGGTTGGTTAAGATTTCCCCGAGATTTTGTTGGGGGCACTTTTGTGAGAATCAAAAAGGAAGCGGGTAACATTCGTCAACGAAAGTAAAGTCTAGCTAACACCGCCATTTTCATGACGAAATGCATTCTCGACTTGTATTTACATTCTACACGACAAGCGAAAAAACATCAACGCTTCTAATCGAAAATTGTTTACTTCCAATTCCAGCAACGTTAAATAACACAGCCGAGTAAGGCTTTACTTGAAAGAACTTGAATTCTTTGATTTTCTGATATCTAACATTTTGTTGACAACAATAATTCGAATGTTTGAGAAACTACTTGTTTTTTGCACGTAATGCTTATATGAATTCGTAGCCTCCGTAGTATGTTTCATGGAGGCCTACGACTCCCTACGTACTAGTTTCTTTTCTTTTTTATCAGAATTAATTTTAACTTCGGGAAAAATTGGAGCAAACCTTTAGGACTACGAATTGCCACTGTCCCCTCTAAAGAGACCCCAATGCACTAAGAAGTGTAATCCGTGCTACTAGTAGAGGAATGTTAACTAAGCCAATGTCCACCCCAACAAAAAAGAAGAAGTAGAAAATTGCTCTTTATAAACCTATTTTGTATATTTTTTTTACTACAAATTAGCGTGAATTAAAACAAAACCACAGAAATAATTCAGAATCTGTAACTCGAGTGTTCATAAGTACTGAAGGCCCAGTATTTTATTTTCACATATTCAATCGAAAAAATAACTCTTTATACTATTCTCTGTGATGATTAAAAGGCAACGGAGAAAACAACATTCAAAACACACAAACAGAGAAATTTTAGATATCTTAGGTTAACTTCATTAGTCATCAATTTCCACACCATCTGTTGGACGTTGGTGCTTGGTGGTATTGTAAACAAATAATTTCACAACCTTGAATTTAATTGAGCGATGGGTTTGCCTGGAGTGTTATTTGTAAAATGAGAGAAAAAATAATTCTTGCGGAAGCATTGGAAATTTTAACAACATTCTGCGGAGTGTCGAGAATAAAAACTCACTTTATGCGGAAACACTGCCCGCGAAAGTATTTCACACAAACCGCAGCGAATTGCGCCATTTTTCCTGTTGTTATATTTGCGAAACATTTCAGGCGTTATAACTTTCGTTGACAGTTCAATATGCAACATAAATACCACAAACCACCTAAACCACCTATAGGTGGTTTGTGATAAATACAATATCGTGTGGACATTTTTGATTGTGGTATATTTAAAAACTAACATTTTACATTAATAAAAATAATTACAATACGCGGTTAGTTTTGCTGTTTATTTCCTTTGTCTACGTCGACTAAGTATCTCATTAACTACAAGCCTAACTTCGATTTTTAATTTGTTACCCTCACAATTGACTTAATCTTCCCCTCCAAATACTGCACTCGCTTCAGGAGCTTGTCGCTCGTGCTGAATTCATTGTACGGAACAGGAACGACTTTGTAACCGCACTTCTCAAGCAAATCGAAACTCAATTTTATTATGCCGCTTGCTGATCGATGAGGTCCGTTGCATACGTCGTGGAAGTCTACCAGCATCAAAGCAATTCTAAAAGAGAAGAAAGAGAGGTTAGAAGTTAAGCAAAACAAAGAGGAAATATTTTTTACTTGATCGCATCTGGATTGTCTTTGTCCAGGGGCAGTGGGTTGCTTTTAGCATCAAATGCACAGAGGGCGTCTTAAGTAAAGAAAATCATTTAGTGGTATATTATCGTTTGCTCGATTCCAGTTCATTACCGATATAGAATCCCATTTTCGTGTCCACATGAGACTGTACATGGTTACTCGATGGCAGGAGGCTCTTCAGAGCGTCTAGCAATCCATTGAACATGATTTGTTTCGACTTTGAATGTGAAATATTCAAGTCGAATATGGGCGTTCCCTCGGTCAATTGAACGTCGCTCTTCACCAGCAGTTTGGAGATGCTGTTCAGGTTAAGGAGCTTCATTTTCGCATTTGGTGTCAGACCAGACATCTCGGTTTGCAGCTGATTCACGAATTTTTCACTGGAAAACAAAAGGACAGTTTAATAGGGAAAAAATTCTATTTTCGGCTTACTTAAGGACAGATTCGAGGTGTGACGTCTCAGCGAGGTTAAGCAATCCCAAAGCCCAGACGTGGTTCAGCCAATCAATTTTCTTCCCAAAGTCCTCTTTAATCAAACTCTTTACAAGCTTTTCCTTCACCTTATCGAACGAGGTAGTTTGAAAGTTAAGCACGGCTGACGTGATGAAGTAAGCGCTGAGATCCTGCGGCCGACACACTTCAATGTTCTGCAGTACCCACTGCGTTAAAGCCTCCATGATATCTGCAGAGATGAGCTAAATCACAAACTTAATATAAAAGCCTATCTCACCTAAGTCTCTGTATTTAAGAATTCCGATACTGGTGATGATTGAACCAACCACAGCAGACTTTTCCTTGATCTTTGGCAGAGCTGCCTGAATGTCAGAGCACATCTTAGCAGCTAACACCGAGTCTTGGAAATTTAAGCTCGCCATTGCAAACAAGACATCAGCGCATTGTTTAATGTCTAACTGATCCGTACTACTGCTTATATTGTACGCAAGGGATCTTAGCAACGGTGTGCTTCGCCTCTTTCTCTGTGCAAGAGTGCTCATTACCCTAACCATCTGTGGCACACTTATGCTGGCGATAAGTTTGGCCGCTTCATCGTCACCTGCCACACCGAGGACCGTATTCAAATCATCTGTTCTGAATCCTGAGACACGTTTGTTGTTGTTAGGAGCTGGCGGACTGGCCAATCCATTCCCATTCTTTGGGAATGTTTTGCCCAGTATCTTGCAGACTTTTACAAAACGCGAATCGTTTTCGAATTCCGACAATTTCACTCGATTTGTAGAGCTCCATTCTGCCAAAATCGACACAATCTTTAAAGCATGCTTCCTTGATATAGGTTCACTAAGCTCAGACACAGAGAGCAGGCCATTAACAGTTTTTGCATTGGATATTCGGTCATCCAGATTGTTGATCTTGGAATTGGACGATGTTGAAGCAGCGTTATTCACAATTTTTCCAGAGGTTGAATCATTTTGATCCTTAAGCGATTCAAATGCCGCAGCTACAATTCGACCTGCATATCGACTCGATTATAGCAGATGAAACGAAAATTTGTAAACACTTACTTTTCGGTTTCTTGTCAACTGCTTCTGCGTCGACCGAAACATCCGTGGGTTTACTGGATCCTTTAGTGGCGGTCTTCACAGAAGAACTGTACATGCATCGTAACCAGTGGGTTGACAAACCATTCGCTGCAATACGTTGTAGCCCTAACATTTCTGTAAATATATGATGATTGAGCCGCAAGTTTATATAACCTTCTTGAGTACAGCTTAGGTGTGTTAATGAAGATTGTAATAAATGAAAGATGAGTGGTATTCTGAAGAGATACCCCTGGGCTTTAGTCGTGTGCAATTATTTTATTGTATCAAATAAGAATTTTTTCTTTTACTTTATTTTAAATATATCCAATATTCCCACGGGTTGGTTGTTGGTTAAGATGTCAAAATGTGAAGAAAAATGACACAAGCTGACAATTGACAGGCATGCTTCATACTTGTTGGTATCCGTTCACTGGTGCTAGAATTTGTTTTAATAATTTTTGCTTAGACTTTTTATCAAATTCGAATACATTTTCTAGACTTTTATACGTTTATTGCAGCACTATGTAGATTACAAATTTTAATTCATTAAACATTAATTTATACATTGACATTTAAATGAGGCACCCTTACATTCGGTTATTCAATTTCAGCGTATATTAAATTGTATAATTGTAAATAAAAACGGCAGTTTTAAATGTTTAAGAATCTACAACTTTCTTGTCTTAAAAAGAGAATCTAATAAAATTTAAAGCATATATATTTAATTTTCAAGAATGATTGTATAAATATGTGATGACCACCATCAAACTTGTGCTTCCACCCATAAACTTCGATGACATATAATTGCAATCATAGGCGACTTCACTACGTACAGACATTTTTTTGGTTAATCGTGACGGCAGCCAAATCACCAAAAGTTTTTCATTTTAACTAAAGGAATTTTCTACGAAACTTGCAACTTTTCCTATTGCTATAGTTTCATTTGTGTTTTCTAAAATTGTATTATTTGATTTTCTTCAGTTTCTATACTAAAACTTATATCAATATGGTTGATAAATTTATAAGTATGTGGAAAGTGCGTGAACTGGCTGACAAAGTGTAAGCAAAATCTTATTAATTTTCTACTTAATCGCTGCATAAATCAAGATAAAACCCCACCAAAATGATGGTTATGAATTGAAAAATGTCACAGTGAGATTTTATAACTCCCTCTCGACAAAGCTTATCTCTGAAGAAAAAAATATATATCGCGGTAGTGATTTACAATAACAGATATCAATCTGGTGAACAATTGGAATTCACATATCATGTTTTTTGAGATTTCTGTTAATTGCATCATGTGTCCGTTTTGAAAAGTCGCTCTAAATTTAATTATAGAGGTTTTTTGTTTATGTTAAGGTCATAAATATTGATAGCAGTGACCGATGGGCGGGCAAAAAGTTCGTGTGCACTTGTTAAACGGATTTGTTATTGGTGGATGGAAAAAGAAAAGAAAAGCGAAATCAAATCGTCTTTTTTTTTTGCTCTGTGTTTTAAATGTCTATACATATATAGAGGGTTTACACAAAAAAGCCTTGAAAAGTAACAGATAAAAGAAGAAATAGTGTAACCAGCACCGAGGAATGAACAAAAAGCTAAAAATGAAATAATTGTGACTGCATTTACCACTTGGTATAGTTTTTGCCATTGACTTGGAGTGGATGGCTGTTATCCTCTCTTTGCAGAGTGATGAAGAGGTTTTATTGTGCTTTAGAGACGGGGCGGGGTTGCGGCCAATAGATTTATTTTTCTCAGGAGATGGGTAAGCGGAAATGTTGGACTTCACTTCCGGGGAGTTAAACGTGATCAAAATTCATAATGAGTTTATTTCCCTCTGACTGGGTACTCTGAAGACAATGACTGCGTTGGATTTACGGAGATTGAGTAGGAAATGTATTGACACATTTCGATAGATTTTGCCTTGCACTGAATTATGGTTATGACCTGGTTGTGCTCGAAATAGATGGATAATTAGACAGCAATTAATAACACGTTTGACACAGAGCATTTTTCAAGTGCCTGAAGATGTACAATATATAGCATTCTGTCACGGTTTATTACCACTTCAGATTATACTGTGTCAATCGAAAAATTATACGCACTTCTTGGCAACCTGTTTGTGAATCAGATGGGGGTTTCGGCTTCGTTTTATGTCTCGGCATAGTCTTGGTTGCACCGAATTGAATTGACTACGCCCACAATTTTATGACGGTTGCTGTTATAATATTCCTGTCGTGTTTAGGGGCACACATCATTTACTAGATTTTGAATTTAAGTGTTTTTTTAAAGTTATGATAGTCTATTGTTAACGTGGGCGTACATCCGTTTTGTAGGGGTTCGTTTTTTCTTTACCTACGTTTTAAAATTCTAGAGCTCAAGCACTAAACACAATGATTAGATATCGTTGGAACTAAAACTGTCATAAAATATTGAAGATAAGAGCTATCTTGGATGTAGTTAAATGTCATAGCATTGTGCGATGTAAAGTATCGGGCCCCCCAATTGAAAAAGTCCTATATATCACTTAAATGCCTTCTTGGGCAGCATTCAAAATTTGTGCCGCTGGCTATCCGGAGGGGCTCTACAGGCAGCTCTACCACATAAGGTGAAAATTACATGAAATTCCATGTTAAGAAAGTAGAGCTTCAACCCAAAGCTTCGTTTTATCTTTAGAATCACTGATACACAGTTTCCTATAGATCGTGATAGATAGAGAGACCTCAATGGCTCTTGTATTTAATCTACACAAAACATGAGCTCTAGAATTGTTTACCCGAGTCAGGTTTACAATTGTTTTGTTATGCCTCCTTATTTGCAGGAGTTATGGTCAATTGGAATGCTTATTTAAGGACCGACTTTTAAGACGTTTATTTAGGGTTTCTATCGAAAACATGAATGTCGTCTGATCATAAGACTGGGAGGAATATTTTCCAATATCAAGAAGAGTTGTATATGTGTGTCAAATTGGGAATTTGAACTCTAAAGCGCAGAGCTACACTTTAGTTTAACATACATTTATTGCAAACTACTGAGAAAGTTTCAGAAATTAGCAGCTAGGTTATTCTAAACAAGGTCTTGTACTTTTATTTAACAGTATTTAAAACTGGGCAAAAAAGGTAACCAACTCGTTTTTTAAATCATTTCATGATCTAGCTGTCATAAAGCCCCTCCCAACTCCCAACAAAGCTGCGACAACCACTGTAGATTTCACATCAATTGTAGATATTTCAGTTAAAAAACGTGTTCAGTTAAGGGTGTTATGTACTTATGTACGTATCTCAGATATTGGTTAATAGCTGAGTGCCTTTTGTACATACATATGCATGTACAATACATATGCATTTATTTCCAAATTTAGATGGAGTTGCCATAAATGTATTTCAATTTACCTAGAATTCAATGAGTAATTCAGTACTCAGAAACTCCCTGTACCTACTACTGAACCTGTTGCCGAAACTAACCGGTAAAAGAAATTAAATTTCTCTTTCTTTTGGCACACAGCGTGGCTGGTTTCAGCAAAATCAAACGACACTCACAGTAAAAACAAACGTGAGTACATCATTAAAGTAGGACTTTTCAAGCTGGCACACTTTCAATAGAAATTAACATAGAAAAAGCAAAAGTGTGTAATGAAGTAGTCACTGATACACACACACGCTCGATTAGTCTATCATGTTAATACATTAAACAAAGTGAAGAAAAATAAATAAATAAATAGAGTAGATAAACACTTGACGCATGTCTGTTGCCAGTTTGTCCCATCAATAATGCACGTTGACTGTTTTTTTTTTTATGATTGACGGGTAATAAAGCTTTATCGCGTTTGATAAGATTTGTATTTTGAAACAATTTTCTATAAATATTGGAGGGGTTTTCTAAGAAAAGGTAATAATATGAATACAGCGGAAGAAGTTCCGATGTTTCGTTAATATTGTAAAAACCTATTGGAGGTTAAATAAATAAGTAATTGGTTTACGCCAGACTCTATAAGAGACGAGGGCTAAGACTTTGCGCAATCTCTTATGCCGCCAGAATTCTAGTAATGCAGACAAAAAATTATCGTGTCGAGGTAGCTTTCTCAGAGCCAATGTATATGACAAGAAGTTCCAGATCTTATAATTGAGTTTGCCTACATGCCGCTTGCGATGCAATCATTTTCTTTTAACTGCTTGTATAGTATTTTTCTATGTTGGGCAATGCACAAACGATCCAAACCTTTTTCTACCTCAACAATACAATTACTGCTGTAATGAGAGATGTGGAACATTGGATTATCTAACAGCCGTAATAAATATTTGCATAAAACTTACTTTTCTCAATTCTAAACCTCCTTAACTAGGCTTTAGTACCTGCCACGAATGCACATGCTCAAACAGCAGCATTGTGAGATAAGAGATTAGGGCTTTGTTTAGTTTTATGGGAAATGGTGACATTTTTTCCCGGCATTTTGTTGTTATCATTAACTAAAGTGAAATGACATAATTGTGTGAATTTTCTATTTTAGCACAAACGTGGTGATGAATTACACTGAAATCGAGGGAAAAGTACGTGAAGCTACAAACGATGATCCATGGGGACCAACAGGACCACTAATGCAAGAATTAGCTCACGCAACCTTCACATATGAAAGTTTTCCCGAGGTGATGTCAATGCTATGGAAACGTATGCTACAAGACAATAAAACTAACTGGCGAAGAACATACAAGGTTTGCCTAAACAAAAAGCAATCTAAATATTGTGTTAATAAATGACATTCTCCAGAGTTTACTTCTTCTGAACTACTTAGTACGAAACGGCTCAGAGAGAGTAGTCACCTCGTCCAGAGAACACATTTACGATCTGCGATCTCTGGAAAACTACACGTTTACCGACGAGAATGGAAAGGATCAGGGAATCAATGTCAGGCATAAGGTATACGCGACTACAGGAAAAGCGAAATATGTTGTTGTCTTTCTAAACAAGAGATATTCCAACTAGGTGAGAGAATTGATAGACTTTATTCAGGATGATGACCGGCTTAGGGAGGAACGGAAAAAAGCCAAAAAGAATAAGGACAAGTACATTGGCATGAGTAGTGATGCGATGGGAATGCGAAGTATTAGTTCTGGCGGGGCAGGCTATAATGATGGTTGGAAGACGTCACGTAGTGATCATGGCGAAAATTGGTGTAAGTTACAGACTCTATGCCCTAAGCTATCTGCTTCAGAAAAGATATCTTTTTTTTAGATTCCGATGCTCGCCCTGGTGACAGATACGATGATGAGGAAAATCCATACGAAGCTGAGAAAGAACTTTCGGATAGTGACACTCCAAGCCCAAGGTACTTCTGATTTTTACTTGGATTTCGATCAATGGAATCAACATTTTGATTTGTTTGTATTTTCAAATTGGACATATAGTTTAGCTCTTTAACCGTAACCGGCGCAAATTAGCCCAGTTACTTAATTCTGTCAACATTGATCCTTTCTATACCTCTTGCTCTTCCAAATAACACTGCTCTCTATTACAACAAATCAAGTTATAAAATAATATTTTTAATTTGCAGGACTTACCGCTATAATGACAGATCAAGCCCCGCAGATATTGCAACGGAAGCAAAACCCAATATCAGTATTCGTTCCAACAAATCAATTACAACAATAACAAAGCAACCTCACACGAAAACCGCCGCAGTTCCAAGTAAAAAAATCGACATGGGAGCTGCCGCAAACTTTGGAAAATCGAAAACTCCAGGAATTCACTCACCGACACATCGCGACACCCCACCCGAAGATATTGTGGCCAGTAATCACACGAACAATAACCTAATCGATGATTTATTCAAAACATGTCCCACAAATGAGAGTAAAGCCACACGCATTCCATCCGTTCCTAGCACTGAAGATTTGGAAGATTTCAATCCACGAGCTGAAGACTCTCATGAATTTGGAGACTTTACGAGCGCATTTGGTGCGGCAGAAACTAAAGCAAATACTTCAGCCATTGCTGCGGCCTTAGCATCTACTACGAAAGCCGATGATTTTGCTGATTTCTCTGCATTCCAAGGAGGAACTGCACCCGTTCCTGTTGCAGCTCCAATTGGGAATGTATTTGGCAGTGGTATTACGACTACTGGCAATAACAGTGGATCATTTGATTTGTTCACAAATCAAGCACCGCCTGTGCAATCGAATATTGTTCCCTCAGGAGGCGGTGGCAGTGCTGCTGCTGATTTACTATCTGGATTCAGCGATATGTCAATTAACCAAGGATTGCCAATGGGTAAGTTTAACAAATATTTTGCAAATGTTTTTCATAAAAACACGCGAATGTTGTTGCTAAATGATAATACAACGTGGCGGCAATTATGTGTGCACAATTCGTGGCAGAATGGCGCCTTACTGTGATTGTCATGAATTTACCATGAAAATGTCTGTTGTGCAGGTTGAAGAGGAATAAATTTTCGTTTGAAGCTTGCGTGCAATTTAGCTATAAACTGACGGGCTTACACGCGAAAATCATGTTTCTACCGAAGTCGTTCGTTTTTTTTTTATTTAATTGATTTTAATTCGCAAAATCTCTGAATAATTTGTTGATTACCTACCCAGACAAAAAACAATACAATTCTTTCCCAGGTGTATACATGCAGAGGAAATTCGTGCATGAATAGATATAAGTAGTTTTTTGACCTCTCGCACAGTGCTTTGTAAAAAAAATATTCAAAATAACTTGTCTTTAGACCCATTCCAATTGGACGCAACAATTTTCCGTTTCAGCTACGTCGTCGGATACGAAAACGGATCCAAAACTGCAAAATGTGATCCATGCACTGAATGACATGGAAAATGTCCAATCTGCAGCAGATGTCTGCAAAATCGAGCAAATGATATCTGCCATTTACGAATATCATCTGCCAGGGCCTGCAACACCAGAAAAACTGATCGATATCGACCAAGATTCAGGCAGAGATTGGAAAACATTTGCTTCCACTTCATATTCGAGCATACTTAAAGCTATTCTTAAGCATTTTACTTACCAGTGGCCAGTGGACGAAGATAAATGCGTATCAAAAGTCGTACTTAACCTGCTTAAAACTGATCATAACTTTAGTTTCATCTTTGAAACTATGTATGCACTAAATAAAGAACTTAATCCTTGGCCGACAACCACTGCAGAAATTGTGAAGGCACTCATTATGGATGAGCAATACTTAGGAGTAGCCTTCATCAACATGTGCAAAGAAGATGATGCACAAAAATACGGTACGTCCGATGTGGTCGAATTCTTGCAAATGCTGATCTCAATACCAAGCAAAATTGCTAATGCACTTCATGGACACATGGACGACATCTTTCAGCCTAAAAACTACGCTAGAATTCTCTTGATGCATTTCGTTCGAGCATTCCATTTCATGGTAAAAGCAAAAAGCGATGACTGTGAAAAGAACGCTTTTAACCTCCACTCAATGAGCCGCTTACTTAGCAGAGTCATCGTCGACTTTGGAAGTGACGCTACTGAGAGCTTGCATACTTTCGCTCAGATACTTGTGGAAATCTGCAAGACAAAAAAGTACCGATCTACTGTGAATGAATTGTTGCTCAAACTGGAAAGAAATTCCATCCAGAAGTTTGCAATAATTCTCTTGAATGGCAACTTGAACTTGTACCTTCTGCTTGACAAAAGTGTGCTCGTCTCCGAGGAATGGCGTTTCTGTCTCTTGAACAAGACACCACTCATGAAGATGCTTTCCAAGGACGAAGCAATAAGCACCCTAATAGAGTACATCACAGTGGTTGATGGATGCAACAGCAAAAAGGACTTGAGTAGCAAACTCTTGTGGCAGCTGCTGCAGGACCTACTGCCAATCTGGTCGAATCGCAATGTATGCGTAAAGCTGACCTCCGCTCAGCATATTTACATCTCGAAATTTCTCATTTTGACCTGCGACTACCTATTTACAAATGAAGCTGTTTATAGACTCGGCGAGCAACAAAAGAACGAAATACGGCGGCGGCTCTATGAGGGAAACAAAAACCACCTCACATCGGTTGATCCCATTTTCCGGCACATTGGCATGATAACCGCTGAACTGATCCTTGGTATGTTGGACAAGAATCCACAAGGCGAGAAGTTGCAGTTTGACTATACGTATGTATTGAACTTGCCCCAAGGAGAAATCATCAGCACATTGCGTTCTCTGACGGAGAGAAAGAAAAATGTCGATGAAAATATATTTTTAAACCATGAAATCGACGAAGAATATCTAGAGAACCTAACCCGCAAGTTTTTCCAAACAGAATCGACAGATTCGAAAAGTGCTGAGATGATTGAAATCGAAGAAATTCCCAGGCACGATGAAAATGATGAAGATCCGCTTATAAAAGCAGATGGTGAGAGTGAAAGACCAGAACTAGATTCCGATGATGACGATTTCGTGGCGTATGACATGTCAAACGACACGAAGTTATTGACAGACAAACGTCCGAAATTCCTTGTGGACCTGAAGGAAGCTCTTATGAACAAGAAGGACAACGATACATTTCAAAGTGCTCTCGAAACGTCTGAGAAACTTATCTGCAGTCAGTTGCCAACAAACGATTCCCAACTAGCAATTGATCTGTTGCAGATTTTCATAAGTCTCGAAATGACCTTTTACTTTGAGAACTTCGAAGAAGTGAAGTTCAGAAACTGTGTAGCAATATGTGTTCGCCAGCCAAAGCGGTGCGCTGAATATCTGTGCACTCAGTTCCACACTGACAACACGTCGTATAACGTCAACTTAAGAATTTTAATGCTTCAGGTATTAGCCGCTTCTGCCAAGGAACTAAGTGAAACCTCAGAAAACCCAACCACAGAAACTAAATCAAAATTAGTGTCCGGCCACCCCAGAAAGCTGAAAATACCAAATGAGCACACTCAACGGTTGACCGATTCTCAAAAAATCATTCGAATGCGTCTAAAGGAAAAGACAAGACGATTCATTTCAAAACCAAAAACAGAAACACCAGGAACTATAAATCGTTTCACCGCTGTCGCTGGATCATTTTTCTTTCCACTCGTTAGAGGAGAGCGCACACGACAAATGATATTTGCGAAATTCGGAAAAATCTCACACGATATCGATACGTATTTGTTGGCGAATTTCCTGAACACACTCACTGTTATGGTGATCGCAGCGCAGAATAGTCCTCTGTTGCCGAAAATGGCGAGGGAAGTATTCGATCTTTATTCGTTCATTCGATTTAGCAGCGAACCCAAAGTGAGAGTGAACACTTTGCAGCTAATTGGAGCAACACTGGTAACTGTACCACGGTTTATTTTGTTCAACGAATTCTACGACAAACTGTACGAGATCAAAAGTTGGCTGGAAGATTGTTCAAAGAGTCCCTTGATTGGTGGAGAGCCCTCCGAGGATTGTCGAGAAATCGCAGCTCAAGTGATGGCAGTTTGCTACAAATTGATTTCAGAAGAAAATTTATAAATGAGTATTCAACTATTTTCTGTTTTAAGAAAAATAAAAAATGTTATGAACAATAAGCAAGAAGCTCCCGCACCATTGCAGTATTTTGTTGCTAAGAGTTATGTTTTGATGCTTTTAACTATGGGGAGAATACTTTTGTGTAACGGATTGCTTTAACAGAAATAAAACGTATGAACAAAAGAAATTTTTAAATTGTTATTTTTCGTGGGTGAATGGATGAATAAAAGTGTATTTTAGGAAACCATATTGACTTGCCAGACCTTTCCAACATCTTATGATACAAGGGGATGTTCGATCAATTATAAAATACGAATTTCAATCTAAATGTCTCTCATATTTACCCAAATAAAAGTTGATCTTCATGTCCCCACCCCTTGAAAAAGAAAACTTTGTGGTTACTCCTCAAAATCATTTTTATAATAGAATCTGTGTTGCACTCTATACAGTTTCGATGCTAGAGTAGGCAAGTTGAAGTTTATAAAAGGTCAAGGTAAGAAATGTTCTCTTGTAAATTTATGCAGAAGGCAAGAATATTTTTCGGTTACGATGACATACACACCTGCGCTGGTTGATTGCGTTCAGAATTAAATCTAATGCATGTGTAATGGGCACAATGTTCACAACGTACCCAAATAGCAAACGCTCATTTCATATGTTCATGTTCATATGTATGATTTGTGAATAAATAAAATCGCTGGACCCAAATTAAAAGTTGGTTGTAAAACTTTCAGTTCAAAAGTTAGGAGTTCTTAGTTATTTGCGTTTCCGTAATCTCAAAAATGAACAAAAGAGAGTGGCAAGTGTTACGTTGGAAACCGAAAGATTTCGTTTTTTTTTGGTTCAATGTTGTCTTCCAATGCGTCAATTGAAGCGTCCATTGTTGCGCGTGCTGTGTGGCATGTGGCACCGTTTTGTTGAGACCACATGTCATGCAAGTCAAGCTCCTGCATTTTTGACAAAAAAAAAGTTGGATATCATCTCACGGTAGCGCTCACCACAGTTACGTTACGATTCCCATCATCTTTGAAGAAGTACGGTCCAATGATGCCACCAACCCATAAACCGCAACAAACTGTGACTTTTTGTGGATGCATTGGTAACTCTTGCAATGTTTCTGGCTGATATTTACTCCAAAATCGACAATTCTGTTTATTTACGTACCCATTGAGACAAAAATGAGCCTCGTCGCTGAACACAATGATGCGCGCGATGAACTTTCTTAACAGAGCACGCATTTTAATAATAAAATTCAATAATTTGCAAGTGTTGTTCGTTTGTAAGACGATTCATGATTAAATTATAGACCAAACTGAAGATGTTTGAAAGTGAAACAAAACACGAAACGCCACGAGTCACCCCAATTACGTTCCAAAAATTGATATAGGTACATACATACATACATACAGATTGCAAAGTTACAAAAGTCTATGTTCGGGCGCCAACATTTTAGGTTTTGTGTAAGGCATTCGTTGTTTCGCGTTACTTTTCATATAGACGGGATATATGCTATTGCTAAGATGTGTGTATGTATACATCAGCTTCTAAAATGTAACATGCAATAAACGGTAACTAACGGTAATCAAGGCATCGTTATATATTGTATATATGTATTATGACAAAAAAAACACAGCTGAAGCCGTTCCTCCAATTTTTCAGATGCTGAATTTCATTAATCCAACATAAGGTTAGAATGCAATTTTCCAACATCTATGCAACACAGTATTTTCTTTTGTTTTATATATGTATATAAGCTGGTATAGATCTTAAACACACATGTGACCGTGATGCTAGACATTTCATTTATAATAAGCTACAGTTTTTTGCCAACTCCGAAAAGCGAGATTTGAAAAGCTTTTCATAGACAATTAATACTCTTTGAGTGTTTTCAGCAACAACATTCTGTTCGGAAATCAAACCTGGGACCTTGGCGTTTGAGTTACGCACTTACCCACTACGTCGCCGCGATCGCACATTTCATTTATACAAACACAAAAAAATTAAGTGCAACATCAAACAACCACTGCATCGAATCGGAAAAGCGCTAAGGGATACAAAGAACTTGAGTATTCGGTACTTTGTACTGGTATTACACTACCCTTGTACTTGAAGAAACTACTATGTAAATACTTAGATTAAACCATTTCTCAGGCAGTTAAAGATGCTAGGCGAGAAATAGTACTTCAAAACATCGTTATAATTTCAAAGAAGCAGAAAATAAGATGGAGTTAAAGAAACGAGTTAAAGGGAATTAATATGTACGTGATTAAAATTATTCGCTTCGAAATATTTTTTGAAAAGGTAGAAAACATGTTCATATCATACGTATGAAAGCTTACCACCGATATATTTTATTTTACCTCCAAATTTGCGTTCCGATTGAATTAATTATCTCTTTGAGTAGTTCGGCTTAAAAATATTCGACTTCGGAAGCAAAAATATATGAAAATGCAACGAATATAAGTGTTCACGATAAAAGTTTGACTTGGTGCTAGGTTTCCACTTGCCCATTTCAATTTTTTGAAAGACCCAATACTAAGCTCTCTAAAATCACACAATATTTTTTGATTTGTGTACATTGAAATTGGCACCTGTAAAGTCAGCTTCTGAGAGCTGGAATAAGAGAAGTTCAAATTGGGGACATTATGAGTGAATTTACGCTACTGCTGCATTTTGTGTGGAGGAATTTCCTGACTAAACCCTAACCCATATTTGGATTTAACAAGCATACCTAATAACAAAGAAATGATTTGACAACATAATTGCTGCAAGCTGATAACAATGGATTTCTGTACTTTCTTACGGTTGTTAAGCTCGTATAGATCCCATCAACGACGGATGCAGTCGCTTTAAAGCAAAGCTGGTTTCATTACTCCGTTTTATAGTCAAAACTGTCTTTCGAAAAAAGACATTATTCTAAAATCGCCTCCAGGAAAAAATCTCTTACCCGTTCACCCGTAAATCTCTAAAAAGTTATGAAAATTGATCATCAAGCTTTTAATACGTGACTTAAACTGTGGTCATGAAATTTTATTTCCACCGCCCAACTTTCATCTAACTCTTGTATAAGTGAATGAGAAGGGGTTAAGTGACAAGTTTGAGGTTTTGAGTTATAGGCATTTGCTGTTTTACGTGTATTTCCACAAAATCGTGTAGTTGATGATAAGAGAGCTTTAATAATAATAAAAAGTTGATTTAATGTTACTCAGGGAACCGCGAAACACTATGATCTGAAACATAAAAATTAAAAATTTAAGTTGTCGATTTGCTTGATTGTAGTTACAACGACATTTATGTATGTATATACTATATATATACTTTGAATGTCTTACACTTATTTCAACAAAAACCAATAGTTAATCAGCGTGAAAGCACTGTCATTTGTCCACTTTTCATTTTAAGTACTTCGCTTTGATTGAACTTATTGACTGATTCTGATTACTTTCTACAGATTGAACGAGTCTGGCTAGGTTTGAATTTCAGTTAGATAATATCTCATTGCTGCATTTTCCTTCATGATAACTAATGAATAGGATCATATTGGAAAACATCAACATTTAAGAGGCTGATTTAAATTTATGTTGAATCCGTTATAACAATAAAATTAACGTACAAAAAAGAAATAAAAATAACTCGTTACTCATTTATTTCTGTTTTCAATTTAATTTCAGACAACATTCTACTTCCAAGCAATAATTTACTACAACCAACTAGTGCAAATAACAATAACAACAACAATTTAATTAATCAACAACAACAATCTGCAACGACAACTGCATCAGACCTCGCCGTTGGTGCCACATGGTCAAATTCAGGCAATCTTAAAATTGACTTGGATAACCTACTGTCGAGTAAAAATTTAAAATCAAACGCCCCAGCCCCATCGATGAATGCCCTTAAAGTTCAAAGTCCCGTCAAGCAACCATTAACAGTGCAAACTCCAGGAATGTTTAACATCGGCACCGGTATGCCATCACCACTGAACAGTCCGATGCAGCGTTCGCCAGCCGCCGGTTTCGGTGTGAAAACAAACTCCATTCCAAATCAAACGATGCCAATGCCGCAAATGATGAACCAAACGCCAATGTTTGCGAACTTCAGTAATATGCAGCCAGCAATCAACCAAAATGCAAATAACAATCTCAATGCGCAGCAGTTCAATTTGTTTCAATGATACATAGCGAATTGAATTCAGTTAATTTCTTTATTTTGAGTTTCTTTTCATTTTTTTTCCTGTTTGTTATCTCTGTTATTACTATTCCAAAATGTTAGTGCATAGTTTCCTTTTGTCTTTTTGGCTCGTTTTTTTTTCTTTGCAATTGAATGCGTCTACTGAAGTAAGTTGTAACAATTTCTATTATTGCGATTCCCTCGTATCTATATCTATCTATATACATATACATACATATATATTTTTTGTTATTATTTCCAATGAAGGAGAACGTTAAAGAGGAGCATGCGGATACGGGCGTGTGTGTTTGCTCGGAAGACGATAAAATATATCACATATAATTAATAAAGCAATACTGTTGATTGTATATATGTAGCAATTTGATTTGATATCATTAGAATTATTTAACATTAATGTACTGTACGTCCGATAGGTGTTATATTTTACATAAGTTAATCGTCCAATTGTTTACGTAAACATTACACACATATACATATATATATAAAATACGTTTAACTGTTTCTTTTTATTGAATTTGTTTAGAGTACACTTGAGGTTGTTTTCTAGATGATCTTACCTTTATACATGTTTTTCATTTGTTATTGCGTAGAGAAAATCAAATATTAACATAATCTGAGCTAGCAACCACCTTCGTCGTGAACGATGGCGATTGAGAGGTTCTATTTTTATACATAAATAGTATCGTGTGTGTGAAAGTATTAATGATCTAATGTCGTAGGTTGTTTCTGAAAGGAGGAAAATTTGCTCAAAAACTTTACACATTGACTTTGATGCACTAAACAAGGGGCTAGTGACTTTAGAAGTTCTAAGGTTTTCAAAAATGTCAATGAATTAATTTAAGGGCAACATTTTCTTTATTCACTTTCAAGCTTTAAAAATCCTCAATCTTTGCTTATTTGTTTTTCTTTTTATTCTTTTTTTTCGCTTTTAAGTTAAGTAAACTATGTCTTGGTAAATGTCATGGTGCACCATTTTTTTGATGATTTTATGAGAACACAAATTCAAATTGTAGAAAAGTGAGCAAGAGTGATTGGAAAGGCTCGAACTGCTATAAAAATGGACAATCAAATGTTATATGTGAGTTTCCACTAAAAAGTCGCTGAATTAAATTCAGATATGTATCACTGCGGCACATGGGTTGCATAACGATCAAAAAGACATTTGAACGAAAATCATACATTTATGATTCGTATCGCGTATTGGATATGAACACGATTGATGTTGATATCGATGTTTTACAGAAAAAACATAAATAAAATCAGTCGGATTGTTCAAGTTCAAGCTATGCTTTCTTAAAACCTACTGTTTCCAATCTGGCTCAAAGCTGTTGAAGTTCCTCCACCACAGTCCGACTTTCTTTTCGAGCCAAGCCACAGTTTTAAAGTCACAAATCTTTGCAGACATAAGTACAGAAATAACACTACAGCGTATGACAACCCTTGCTATTGGATCTAGGTTTCTTTTTTGTAACTCTGCGCCTAGCGATTTGTGATGCTTTTTTTGGCTAGCTAGTGATAAAAGTTAAATGACTGGGTATCGTGGAGTGGTGGTGTCTACATTGTAGATATTGGGATCGACGCACAACGTCTCCCGAATTAATGACAAAGACGAACGAGTACAATTTCTCTGTAACAGCTACTCACATCGACTGGAATACAAACCTGGCGATTGGAATAACATGCATTTCGTCTGGCAGTAATAACAGAAGCTAGGCGCTGATCTTCAAAAAAATGTTTTTGTTCTCCAACTGCACTAACTTATACCTAACCATAAAATAACAACTTCAAACTTGTGGGCCAGTTTTTTTATAATTAGGTCTTATGACCTTGTCGTTTGAGTCTCGTCAGCAGTCATAGGAATTCATCCTACAACGTTTTGTTGTAATCTGTGCGTGATCAGAAAACATTCTTTAAGCATCATCAAATCAGCATAAGGCCGAAATGATTAAATTACTACAAACTTGCAACTCAAATCGAAAATAAAAAATAGGAATGAAATTCTACGAAGGACTGTTTGGTACGCAAAAACTGTACGCCTTCTCTTGGAATTTCGTAGAATTTTCTTATTTGTTTGGTTCAGGTTCGGAATGATGCCAATAATTCTCATACTCATTTCTCCTGATTTGTAGGTGCACTTTCACATTTTTAATAAAACAACCACTGAATATTGAAGAAAAAGATATTATACAAGCAATAGTTTAATTTTATATAAATGCAATTTTATTTAGAGAGAGAGTATATTATTTTTTTATCCGGTGTTGGGCTTATTTTTATTTTTTTTTATTATTTATTATTAGTTAAATGAATTGATATTAATTTAATTTGCAACGCACAATTAAACAGAACTGCAATGAATCGGTTTTGGGAAGTGGGCACGCTCTTCAACGTAGATTTTATTTTGCGTTCGTATGTTATTCTTACATCACAAAACATAACATTCCAAAAACAAAACTGATGTTTAAAAAAAATTAATAAATAATGACCTACATCAAAAATAACTTCCATTTTGTATTGATTCAGTTGAAAACAAAACCATGTACATATAACAAACTAAAATCAATTAAACAACAAAACGTTTCTACTTAAGTCTATTTGATGGAGGAAAATGAAAATTAAACAAAAAACATGTCAAATGAAAACAAAAAAAATCAAATAATATATTTATAACAAGAAAGGAAAATCTAGGAATTTATGAGTAGAAATAATCGTGTAGTTTTTAATATTAAAACAAACAATTACCGAGGATCAATGCGATCGCAATATAAGATTCTTAAAGGTAAACATAAAATTAAACACTAACAAAGTTCTCTGTGTCTTTGTTCGCAGTAAAGTTAAGTCAACAATTAGTTGAGAAGAAGAAAAAAACAAACAACGTTTAAATTTGCATTGGATACAAACAAAAAAAAGTTACATACATGTTCGTCGTGATAAACTGATTTATAGAACATTTTTATTTAGCAACAATAATAATAAAAAAAAGTATAAATAAGTGTATAAAACAAATAAAACGAAAACATTTAAACAAATCCGAATAGTGTTTTAATGGGTATGCAGCGTCTGGTACAGTAGAAAACATTCGAATGACTTAAGTCGTCCGTGTCTGTTCAATGAATTCATGTACACTAGCAAACCATTGGGTACTAGTTAGCAGTTTCAGCTTATATGCAGCAAGATAGAGGAGGCGCCATAGACCGTCCAATTTAGAAAACTCCAACCTTCCTGTGGTCGCCGTGGCGTAGTGGTAAGTGCGTCGACCGCCGCGCAGAAGGCTTGGGTTTGATTCCCGGACGGGACACCTCGCATTTTTTTACGGCACCACATCTTTCGAGCTACTGACAACACTCAAAGAGAATCTATGAAATTTCGCCTTTCGGAGTCGGCAGAAAACTTCATGTCCCTTTTACTCGTGAACAGTAGCACGCACAGCGCGAGTAGTTGTTGTAGAACCTAGGCCCTGGTCCGTTGTGGGCTGTAGTGCCACTCAATTATTATTTTTAACCCTCCTCCAAAACTGACGGAACTTGGAAAAGATCTACTGAGCACCCTTTAAATTTAAAGTGATACCCACTTCCCGACAAGTTGCAGCATCGAATGTACTTTTTCCTATGTAGCCATCCTTTCGAGCTCCTTCATCACAACACTGTTTAGTAGGCTATAGCTCCAAACCGATTATATCAACCCGGCAGAGCCAAAGGCATCATTACTGGAACACATAAAAGGGCAGCAGAACATTCCTTGGCCAATTAGCTTCTTGAAGTTATGTCCGCGACTGTCTTATGTCCCCAGCTCTTGAAGTGTCTTCTTCGATAAGTATGAAATCGACTGCCTTATGTCAGCCACTTCAGGCCTATAGGCCGTTTATCTTTTCTCCAAAAAACCTATAAGAACGAGGCAGGCTTCACGCTTACAGCAAAGAAAAATCTGTGGAAGCGGCACACCTTAAAGGCAACATCGAAAAATTACAAAATGCCTTCATATAGGAATTTACACTTGCCGCCTTCCCTGATACTGCTGTTAGGAGTTTTTATCTACACAGAAGCAAAGTCGAACCCCTCTCCTCTTAACACACTCCAGTTCGATAAGGATCATGGGGCTTTTATAAAAAGGCAGTCGTTGTCAGAGTAATTTACTCCATCCTAAGAGAATGAAAGGGACAAAGGACAGAATATCGCATCGAAAGGATTGCTCCTGAAGGTAGAAAAGGCTGGTTACAAGGTTATTGTCTATTTGGACGATCTTGCCAACGCAATGAAATTTATCTCTACACAGCACGCCTTGCACTAAGATGAACCAAGAACTGTGGTCTTAAACGGAAATCCCTTTTAATATTTAACTTGTTTTCTTTTCCAGAAAATACAAAATTCCCTCTATTCGAAACCAGTTTCAGTGTGGTACAGTTTTTCATCTGAGCACCAGCACTAAATTGTTCGGTTTCATCAACGATACCAAACTCAGTTGAAAACCCAACTCAACATTCAAGAGCGACTTAAGAAGGTCCTGCCACCCCTTCACTGCTGTAGAAGAGCTATTGGTCTCAATTGGAGTCTTTAACCACGCAATGTCTACTTGTTTTACACCACAGCTGTTAGAGCAATTTTTCTCTAAGAAGTCTCCATATTGTAACATGATTCCATTAACGATGTTACCTCTGTAACCTCTCTTACTATGTTACCTCTGTCCCCATAGGATGACGTAATCGGTCAGACGACACTTGGCGTTTGATCTATTCAAACACCAAGTGTACGTATGAGACCTCTCCGTTCTCTCCTCTGCTAGGCAATACAGCGGAGAGATTTAGTTAGTGGACCTCTGAACGTAAACGGTCATGAAAGTGAATTCCTTTTTTTTGTGTGTCATAATAATAAATGTGAATGATAATAAAGCTATGATTTAAAATCCAAAGTGTTTCACATATTATATTACTATATGATAGGTAGCAAAGAATACAGCTATAAATTTCTTAAATTGAACCACGTGCAAAGTTATGAATGAGAGCGACAAAGTCAGTTATGTTGTTTCTAATGTAAGGAGATCTCAAGCAATACAATACATAAGTACGCTTCTCAAGATTCCAGATCAAAATAAGGGCGCAGGAATGGTCTTAAATTTATTGAATTAATAGAAAAATCAAGTCAAGTTATTCTCCACTTCTGTTCTACATCAATAACTTTTAGTTTTTTTGTTCAAAAATAAATTGATTGTGTAACTAGTACTATTTACGTAATAAATGTCGAAACTATACTTTAAGAATTATTTTGTATTGTGATGAATGTATACGAAAGTTCACATTATCGAGGGACTACTGTACTTTCATATTACTTTGGCAATGTTTCCACTTGTCCATGCGAAACATCGAACATTTTTCTCAACACTAAAGAATTTCACGAAACATCAAAAGCATTGTAGTAAATTGGTAAACATGTTGCATAAGCTATGTCACGCAATATGTTGCATCAATCTCGAACATATGGCGTCAACAAACTGCGGTGGATGGTAACTTAATGTTACAAAAGTCTCCAGATGTATTCTTTTAGCAAATCATTGCCCTTAACTCAAAGATTTGGAAAAAAAATTCCCCAAAGAGTTTCTCGGAAATATGATGCAAATATCTCTTCGGAACGCATCAATAACCATTTAAATTGTTTGCAACTTTTCGAAAACACAGAAACTTTAATTCCAAGTCAGTTTTATTGTTATCTTTAACTTGTTTACAAATGAATAAATGGGGCGCTAGTATAGTGTACAATAAAATCTTTTTGAGTGAGTACATTCAAAGTACTCATTGTTGCAAAAAATTGTACTCAGCAGTTTCCCTCCTAAAATTCTATTGAAGTCTAGTGTACTTAAGTCTACGGAAAAAAATACAAGTAAAATTTGCTTAGGATGACTATGCTTCACCATCCTTGTTCTTATTCTTCTTTTTTTTCTTTTTCTTCTTCAGTTCGCCGTTTTCAGTGTCACCGTTCTCGTACGCGACTGGTACTTCCTCGGTTTCATCCACTGCAACAGAGCCATTCATTGCGCTTTCTTCAAGTTTCCTCTTCTTGTTCTTCTTCTTTTTCTTGCTCTCTCCATTCTCAATTGCTTTCGGCGTCTCTTTGGAAACCAATTCCATTGCCTCTTGCATTACCTCAATGTTCTTGCGTGGAATCTCACCAGACTCGTAAAACTTCAGCCTGTCTTCAACTTGCTGCTTTAGACTCTCGCCAAATATATTAGTCGGCGTCTCGAGGAAGCAATCGATACGAGACGCAATGGAGCACTTGTTTGCCAGGAATCGCGAAATCCTTCCCTTGCTTTTCAGGCCAGCTCGTCCAATGAATGAGGAATGGTACAGTAGCCCGTACTTTGGCGTGTTACTCCTTGTCTTGAGAGCTCTGAAGAGCGCTTTTTCAGCGCCTAGGATCTGGACTGTTGATGCTGGGTACTTAGCAAGATTTGTCAAACTTCCTGCGTGAGATATCAATCGGGCTCCCACCTGATCGCCGATCAGAGATTGCAGGTTAGGCGCCACGCTATTCATTTTGTTGTGCAAATACTCGGAGAGCTTCTTACGATACTCGGAAAGCTTGACAACACGTTCAGCAAACATTTCAATGTTTATTAGGTCAACAACGGATATATCCATGCCCATTGACATTTTGGACGCGTCGATAATTGCTTGAGCTTTGGAAGAGTCCATAACAATCTCCTCGAGTTCCTCCAATTTGTCCTGTGTTAAACTCTTACGGTCCTTGATGAATTTTGCACATTTTGCGAAAATGTAATTGTCTGGAACAATTTTGACCAACTCTGGGAAGTGATATGAGTACCATTCACGAATTCGCATTGAGAAAGTATTCACGTCCTTGTCTAGTTGATCCAGCAGGGCAATAGACTGAATAATCATGTTGTCAGATCGATGAACGTTGAACTTAACCTTGGCACGAGAATAACTGTGACCCAAACCTAGTTGAGCAATTCCAGCACTTTTGTCCGTAAATCCTGCAGAAAACAAATGTTATAAGTACACAATTTTATTTCTCAACAGCATTGTAACTTACCCTTGACCAATCGATGGAAATGGAACCGAATGCCTCGAAGAATTTCAGGAACAGCACCAAAGTGACTGCATTGCACTTGTATCGCTTCAGTTATTGCAGCACCAAGCTTTGCATCAGCGACTCCTAAGGTGCACTTCTTCTTTTTTAACTTTGAAAAGATATCATCCAAAAACACAAGCAAGTCCTGAGGTGCAACGCCTTCGGAGATAGCGTTGATGTTCTCCAATGCAGCGACCGCCGTCTTAAATGGAGCAAAGCTCACCAACTTAACTATGGAACTGAATCGGGCATAGTCTGTAACTGATGATTCCACTTGTGGGAGGAACATAGCGATTTCCTCAAACTCGGTGACGCTGAAGAGGCCATAACCTGCCGCGTGCTCGTACAACACGTACAAGCGCGACTATGTAAAAATAAATCGAGGTTAGATTTTTATTTGTTGTTAGATATAATTCGCAATGTAAGTTAATAATATATTTGGCAAAGGCATACAATTTCTGGATTTAATGAAAAAAAAAAAAACTTTATATTACCATATTTTATAATTTTTAGATTTTTTTAAAGAATCTGTTGCGGGAACAACTTTTCCCACGTGCGTCTATCTTCAAATATGTGAAATAAATGACAGATGAATATTTGTTGAAACTGTACCATATACCATGTGTACCACGTACACTCACGGATGTTATTATAAACATCAGGGTGCAAGCGCAATATTGCTTATTTTAAGCAAGCCATAAAATTATAATAATTTGGACAATGATTTGGTTAATTTTCAAATTGGCACATCTCTTAAGCAAATATATAATTTTATATCGCATAATAATAAATCATAATACAAGTTTGTAATTTCTAGTTTCATTTCTGCTTATGGTATCTGGGGATGAAGGTTCAGCAATAATCTCCACTCTCTGTACGAAAGACTTGTCTGATTAAGCATCTATGCACATACATAAGAGAAAATGTTTGGAGCATATAAGTGTAGAAGTTCTTTATCAACATGATGTACATGACTATAGGCTACTTGCCTATTTCTGATGGAATAAGGGTGAAGAATATATAATATAACTATCTAGATATATGTCAGAATTGGGATGTAAAAGAATGATTTAAAGAAATTAGGTAACGGAGGCTTAACTGTTATTTATATAAGGAAATAAGGAACTTAGCACATTTTTAATGGCATATTTTGAAAATGCTACAATCGTCTGCAATTCGCCGTCATCACACAAGTTATCCTCTTCTGGCATATGGCTGTCATCCAAGAGAAAAGAAACGTCAAACTCATACGGCCACCTATATTCGCAGATGAGTTGGTTCTGCTGTGGTTGTGTGAGACAGGTTCTTGTTCTTTCTTTTAAGTTGCATTATTTCTATTTATTTCTCAATAAATTTTCGCAAACAATTGTTCTATATTTTCCATAGTTATTCAGTTTCGTTTAAAACTATCTTGGTTGTTGAATTATTCTGCGTAGTATATCGGATTGTTGAAAATATCGTACGCAAGTTTCCTACTCTTTTATCGGTGCAGAGGAGGATTTCTTTTTTAAAGTACCGTGCCGACGATAACGAGACGAAGTAAGAAGAAAAAAAACTTCTCATCCAGACTGAAAATGGAGTTTTTGTTGTAAGTATCGAGGGGATTCAACATTATCGGAGATATATAAATAAATGATTACATCCTCAAAATAATTTGTCTATGCCTTCGATGGGTGTTTTTTATTCCTCTGTGGAGAATATACTTATAGACATGGTTGCAGAGCAGCTAGTAGCATTTTTTCCTGTGCTTTTAAGGGTGCACTGACCTCCTCCACACAGTGCACTCTGTCTACATCAACAATAATAAAACAAAAAGCGAAAAAAAGTCTGTTAAGCATTGTTATTGATTTGTGATATTGTATATTTTAGTGGATCCCGCTCCAGTAAGACGTTTAAACCGAAAAAGAATATTCCCGAAGGTACACATCAGTATGATCTTATGAAACATGCTGCAGCCACACTGGGCTCTGGTAATTTACGAAACGCAGTTGCACTTCCCGATGGTGAAGACTTGAACGAGTGGGTGGCTGTCAATAGTGAGTATACTTTATTTATTTACGTTTGCCTCGATATGGAATTCTCAGGAATATTCTGTGTTCGTTTTGAGCATCTACTGATCAGGTTTTGTTTTTTTTTTTTAATTGGAACTGAAAATAAATTAGCAAGTGATTTCTTCTTGTTGCTATTCGAGGAGGGAGACTGTCGCAGGGTTGGGTTGGCATATTAAAATCTAGACAAGTATGTGTTAATTAGCCCAAATCACGTATACCCCTTACGCACGAACTTCAAAAAGCGCTGGTAATAATCTGTTAACAAATTATTGAAATATGAAATATAGGTCAAGAAAATTGCCTTTCTCCGTCTGAAGCGTATTTAAAGATGAATCTTATTGAAACTCGTTGCTAACAGGCATATTTTTATTATTAGAGATTAATATTCAGTTTCAAACGTCGTATTCATTCGAGTTTATAACATGTGACGCACCCAGTAGCAATTTAATTTTATTAGTAATCCAATTGGCTATGTAAAAAATAATAATTGCTCATGAGCACACCAAGACCTCTTACCGTACAGGAAGTACGGAAAGTATTCCAATGCAAGCTTTTCTTCGTGAAACAACTATGCGAACAACGATTTCTTTTGGGGCGATACTTACTTACTTTCAAATTGTAATAATGATTCATTCTGATCAATGTGCATATGTTCAGTCAAATAAAATAGTTTATCTTTCCTTTCGTTTAAAAAAAAAAAGAGTTTTGTAAAAAATTACTTTTCTCTTAGTTATAAATGAGTTTGACCTTATAATGTTCTCACATCTCCGCTTACCAAAGGTAGCAACGAAATTGATAAATTAGTTTCGGACATATAGAAGCATCTTTTCTGTGATTATAGCAATCAAACAGCAGAAGGGACTTCGAGAGATAATTTCTTTTAGAGTTTGCTAGTATTAGTATTTAATGCGAAAAAAGCGAAGCGGTATAATGAGAACTTTATGAAACTGGAGTTTTCAGGGTAAGAATTGAAGTATTTGTTTATCATGTCATTACTCATAAAACGCATTGTTATTGGCGTGCAGAGCATTCTGCAACGTATATGTTGGTCAACACCATTTTGCTTTTTATGAAACCTTTAGTTGCTCCCACTGTGGGGATTGTTCAAGTACCCACATATATCGTGTATGTTACGCGGCAAAAATTATGTCATCATAAGAAAGAACTTTATCGTAGAAGCAAAATCTGAGGAAAACATGTGGAAGACAGGCGTGTGAAATGCGGTACAAGACAAAATTAAAGAAAGTTTTTTTCATGAAAAATAGTGTCTAAGAACTGTCTTCAGGACGCTGGTCGGCATCATTACAGGGCCATTCCATACCAAACAGCTTCTTTCACTTCTTTAATCTGCGTGGCAACACAATCAACTAAATTTAGCTTAAGTGTGGCAGCCACTTGCAATATGTTAGTGGCTTCGGTAAAACCCAATAACGTTTAACGCTCGTTGACACTGCTTTATTTCTTGTACAATCAGATTTTCGGATAAGCCGGCTTATATGAAAATACGTACTTTTGCTAGCAGGCGGATAAACGTGGAATGGAAGCCTGATGTATTGTTCTTCGATTGAATGATTTCCTTCGCGGCCCATATCGTATCTTGCTCGATCTTAAGTAATTGTTCTGTGTTTTGTCTAAAACCCTACAAGTTTTTTACAAACTGTAGTATTTTTATTTTTAAATGTTATTTACTACGGTGGTCGCCGTGGCGTAGTGGGTAGGTGCGTCGACTCGCATAAGGTCTAGGTTCGATTCCCCGACGGAACATCTTGCCTTTTTTTTTACGGCACCATCTCTTTGGAGCTACTTGACAAATAGTACAAATTGTCTATGAAAAGCTTCTCAAATCTCGCCTTTCGGAGTCGTCAAAAAACTGTAGGTCCCTTCTACTCGTGAGAGAACAGTAGCACGCACAACACGAGTAGTTGTTGTAGCTAGGCCTTGGTTCCTTGTGGTCTGTAGTACCACATAATTATTGGTATATTATTTATCTTTAGTACGGCCTGACTGTTAATAACAATTTTTTTATGTTTTCGTTTTCATTTTATATGGAAATACTTCCTGGGTTATGGAACAGTTTCATTTTTAAAAATGCTCACACAACACACTAATCTGCATGCAGTAGACAAATGCATTTCACTGTCAGAGATTGAAGCGCGTTCTAATCGTTAGCTTTGTCTTTATAATTTTAATTCCACTTGTATATGGGCAATTCTTTATTCTTTCTCTTTGAACTTCTTTTTTTGTACAAACCTACTTTAATTAATGATAATTTGTCATTTTTAGCTGTGGATTTCTTCAATCAAATCAACATGCTCTATGGGACCATCACAGAATTCTGTACAGAAGAAAGTTGCGGCAATATGTCAGCGGGACCAAAATACGAATACCTCTGGGCCGATGGGCAAGCAGTGAAGAAGCCCATTAAATGCAGTGCACCTAAATATATTGATTACCTGATGACATGGGTGCAAGACCAACTAGACGATGAGACATTATTCCCCTCGAAAATCGGTATACCTTTCCCTAAGAACTTCCTAACTATTGCCAAGACAATATTGAAACGGCTCTTCCGAGTTTACGCGCACATTTACCATCAGCATTTCTCAGAAGTTGTGACACTGGGCGAAGAGGCCCATCTGAATACATCCTTTAAGCATTTCATATTTTTCGTGCAAGAATTCGATTTGATTGAACGAAAGGAGTTGGCTCCGTTGCAGGAACTAATCAACAAATTGACAGCAAAAGACGAGCGACAAATTTAAATGAGAGAGAACACCTAAAATCGAGAGACAAAGAAAAGTGAGAGGATAGAAAAACTTCACTTTAGAATGTCTTTATTGTATTTGTATATTATATGTTAAACACAAAAATGAGAAGAGAGTGTTCTCTGGAATGCAATTATTTTTGTAACAATTCACAAACAAGAAGAGCAAACAATATGTAGTTCTTTAATTTTTGTTTCCTGTTTTCCTTTTGTGTTTTGCAAAACACAGCGCTAGGTGTGTACTTTAAGTAATTTTAAATTTATTTAACGCTTATTTAGTTCTTTACATGTTTAGCTTTAAGATTGTTTTTATTATTTTCATTTAAGAATGTTTCGTATTCTTTCCTTTTATAATTTTCACACTCTTATAGCAATTAAAAGAAACACAAATTTATTGACATGACAAATTGTATATATTTTATTATTTTTTTTTGTGTGTTTTGCATGGCGGCAAACTTGTGTGCAGTTACGGTTTATGGAATATATCAAAATAACAGAACAGAACATTTATAAATAGACTTCGAGTGGTCAGAGCGGGTGTTATTAAATTGGAGAAATTCCAATTATTTGATTACTTATCTTTGAGTACCCAATATATTCAGTAAGTAGTTTTGAGAGTGGTACATCATTTTTCTCAGATTTGTTTTTATTTGTTCAGTTGGCCATGTTGATTGTTATTGTACATGAGAATAAACATCTTTTCATGGTCAGTATGAGTTACTAAGCTCTTCTGGTTTCGATGACACATTTAATTGAGGATTGCTGATTTCGTAAAAATGTATTTTATGCAAGCACCTGAGATCTGTCTAATAAGTGATATCAATGCAAATTTCGAGATAGCATTTAGTAAGCAGAAAGATGATTTTTCGTACTCGCACTATGTATATAGAATCGATCACTTTTCCTTAGGTCTACATCAGTTTTATCTTCAATCCAGTCGTGTTGATGAAAATGTATAGTTCATGAAATAAATCAGTGTTCCAAACTTATTGTTATTCAGTGTAAAACCAAAATGCATACTGGTACATACAGGTTTTTTCCAAATCTTGCTCGTGTACACAAAGATGTATGTTTTAAAAGATTAACTAGTTGTGGTGAATCTACGGCGTTCTTCCACTATTTGCTTAAGTTATACTTTGCCCAGGAGAAATACTCAAAACATTTTTGCAAAGGCTGTGTACAAACAGCCCCTTTTTCCATCTTTGAGACTTATTGTAATGTCTTCTACAGTTGCTTGTAGGATGAAGTATCAAGCAAGAGTATTTTTATTTGAAAGCAAACGTGAAGCGCATATTACTTTGCATATTTCATGGTTACTGCTAATAGATTTCGCACATTACACTTGTAAATATCTACTCACCTTCATAAGAATATATGTATGACTATGGTATCATAGCAAAATTTTATATAATTTCATCGCTTATTTTATAATGACTATTATACCAAACCGTATCTTCATCTGCTTGCATATACCTTACCCTTTCCTCATGCTATTGCTTGTTGACTTATCTTTTCTTAGCAGAAATCAAGTTAATTCTTCTTCAGAAAGACGTTCCATATACCGTATCCCAAACCCCATGTCTCTTTAATAAACAAAATTAAGGCCAACAACTGCAGTAAAGTAAACTAATATTCGCTGTTTCAATTTAACATAACCCTCACACTACTCCCAGCTCCATGCAAAAAACCTGCACTCTAATTTCTACAGTATGTAAGTTCTAGAATTAAAATCTTAATCGACTGGAGTTCTGTTATACTTTATATTCCCAATTAAATGCAAACGAATCTGCCTTAGGTAAGAACAAGAAAACATAAATGATATAAAATTCGCAAAAGTGAACAATAAATTAGATGTAGTATAACGATAGTTACTATAAAAACAAAATAAATTTCAAGTAAACACGAGACAAAGTTTACAGTGCTGTACATTAAAATATGTAATCGACTTCGAAATTGAAAATATCTATTCGAAATATTTTTGTCATTAAATTATTTTTGTAAGATAAAATATATGAAAAAAAAACGTATTCATAGAAACTAAGCTTTTTTATATACATAAATACGCAGATGAAAAAATATGATAAAGTGTCTACTTTAAACTAAAAAAAAACATTGTTGCAAGCATTTTTATTTGTATTATATCTACATTTATTCTATTAACGACTTTCAATAAATTCACTCATGAAGTCTTATTCTAAACAATTTTATAATGAATTTCGAAAAAACTTCCACTGTATTTTATTTGCTACGGTTTGGAAATTTTGCTTTGATGGTATTTTCTTTTGAAAGCTTTCATTATAGAATTGATTTTCAGTTTCCTTTCTTTCTCTGGAAAGTTCTTACCTCTAACATTTTAGTATTTATGTTAACCAAAGAAAAACGTTTTTTCTTTTTACTATCACTGTAATTCATCCACTTTGTCTGTTAAGAAATGATCTGATTCTATTATTGTATAATTTGTTATGGATTGTGTGTAACTCCCGTTTGCTCTCACTGCTTGTAACGTCGTTATCTTAGTCTCTGCTTTATATCACATGTTATGGGAATGCAGTGAACGGCATTTAAATAGGTCCAGATTTGAATCTGGATCGAGGCTTTTAACGATCATTTATTTTTTCGAGTTGGACCGTAGAGTATTATTTGTCTATGAAATAGCATTTTAAATTTCAAAATTCGAAATTCGCATTTACGACAGGCACCCTCCATTCGTGAGGAAGTAATCATCTCTCTTATGATTGTCATTTTTATATCGGTATCATTGTAATAAAATTAAGTTACACGATATTCGCCTGGCCCATGTTGGGAATATAGAAATACATAATATACGTAGCCTGCGAAATAGATTCCACATCACATAGTGATTGCTAAATACTTCAACATCCTCATGAAGAAAAGCAAATATTCATCCTTATTTCGGCGTTGCTGTACAGATCATGTGTATCCTGCATTGCGGGATTTTTTTTTTTAAATTGCTTCTTCTTACAAATGGATTTCGCTTAGACATCATTTTGTTTCATCCTTAAAGACTGTACAATTTTCTAAAAATATCCTGCAGTGCGAAACACAATGAAAACGAGATTTATTAACTGAGTTCATTCACAAGTGTTTTTCAAAATTGTGACCGAGCGATTTTTGTGTATTTTTATGACACATATCAAAAGATTACACGTTCCGACGAAGAAAGAAATTCCAGATGATATAATTACTCATGCATTCACGTGATGTCACACGAAACGGGATACCGATTTCTTTCACTCATTACGTGAATGTCCCTAAACTGATTGAAAAGTTACATCACATCTTTCTTGTCCACCAAAGTATGCATTTCTTCCTGTTGCAATCTATTACTCTTTGCATGTTGTTGTAGACTCGAAGAGATATTGGCATACAAAAATGCAAGATGAACGAATCTTAGACCTCCGAACTTTTCCGCAACGCCACGGCAACTACTCACAATTCATTTATTTGTACTTCGAACAATATTTAGATATTTAGTTCCCTTTCAACTAGTCCGGTCGTCTACGATTTCTATAGAGGAACAATTAAACAATACTTTTTAAAGGCGATAAATGATTAAACCATGACAAATTGCTGTTGCTTGTTGTTTATATTACACGCCTTGTCATAGCCTACACCTTTTTTTCGACGTCCTTGTTAATTTTTTACGACCACAATGGACGAAGGATATAAAAAAATTTCATTCAATTTGTATTTTATGTTGATGTTTTTTTCTTTCATGTTAAATATACAATCTCAAGTTTTGTAGTCTGTTCACTCTGCAACACATCGATTAGAAATCTACGGCCCTGAACACAACTCGATGTTGAAGGAAATATTTCTATACTTCTCTTCGAAGCGCATCTTTGTCGTATTCAATTGTTTACTTTATTTTTATTTATTTCCTTTTTTATCGTCCTAAGATTCTGCAGTAAGGACAGAGAAAAATTTGCGCTCCTACCTTTTTGAAATTGTTCTTCTGACTAAGTTTTCGATGCATACTTACTTTACTCGCCATATCTTAATCTCAACTGATTAATTTCTTAACAGTCTTTCCCGGGGTTACGCTCTTATTCAATGCGTCCCTCAAAATAACGCTTTACTTTGTAGGAAGCAGCAAATGCGATAAAGGAAAATTATATTATATCACGTCAACATTTTTGTTGTTATAGTCGCGTGTTCTCATGCGATTTCCTTGACTCAGCTTGTTTATGCACTTTGCACAACTTTTCATTTAAGGTTAGTATGTGCATAAAAATTGCTCATTTTAAGCATTAATCGTGAAAATCCGTGTATACAGTTATTGCTCATAAAATAAAATAAAACAACTCCGTGTGCAATCAACCTGAACGCTTTTTATTTGATCTTTTATTTGAGCAAATACATTTAAGACATAAATTCTAAAATATAAAAATTTCGACCTAAATACACGTACAATAGTATATAGCAGTGTAAAAACAGTTTTTCAAAAAATAGTCTGTAAAATTGCAAAATGCTTCAATTAAACAGCTTTTAGTTTGAACAAGGCAGAACGCAGAAAGAAAAAAAATAAATGAGCATAAAACTTAAAGAATGAGTTTACCAGTGTCGAATGATAATTGATTTTTTTTTATTTTAACCAAGACCATGATCTTCAAAGAATCCTTGCGGTGTTTCATCCTGAAATTAAGAAAAGCAACAACGACGGAATTTGAAATGAGTATGTCTTTCGCAGGTAATCGGTCTTACGAACCATAACAAGATATTTGAGTTGCATTTTTTATTTTATTTATTTTGATTACTTTTATTTTTTCATTTCGAATCTGAAATTTCTGGTATTGCTTTGTAACATACCTTGTTTAGGCTCCAACACTACTTTTCTGTGTCTAAAACATTCTTCGTTTAAGAATTAATTTACAGTCGAAGGAAGTGAAAGGCGAAACTCACATTTTTGGTGCAGGTTTTGTTTACCGTTGTGTTAAATGTACAAATGAGAGGAAACAACATTTTTAAAGTAGGTACATACTATACGTATATGACAGAAAAAATGCAAATTATTGAATGTTAAATTAAGTAAACAACCAATGGAATTCATTTAAAATGTTTGCCAACTCCTTAAAGGTTTATAAGTTCTCCTCTTTGTAAAAGGCCCACAATTAAATTTTTCCTGTAGACTGAGTTAAACTTATTTCAGAGCACGAAAAGTTCAAATTGTACGTGCAGTAGAATTTTTAAATACTGGGTGGGAGAGTTCCGACATAAATATTGCTCGTAATGTGGCTACAGACGGTGGGAGTATTGAGGCCCAGTTCTTACAGCATCGATGACCTTTACTTTCTTTTCTTCCTTTACTTTCTTAAGGATCCCTAAAGGGATTCCATCCTATAAATAAAGGTCTATCTTACGGTCGGCAGACCTATCCTATCACGGAATTAGTTTTTGTAGTATATAAATTTTAATAAATAACAGCGTTGCCGACACGCAAGATCTATCGATAAATCGCGGCTCCCTGATATCAGGAGGATATCAAGATATCAAGAGAAAGCAGATTCACATTCACGTGCCCACTCGTTATGTAGTTTTCAAAGGGGTGAGTATGGAATACCTTTAATTGAATTATTTGATTCAGAATTTTGGCAAATGAAGATTGGCATTGCCGAATACACAAACGATCAGATTTGTCTGCGGAAACCAAACACCTGCAACGATCACTGAAATGAGGAAAAGTGGAACGATATAAGATAAACCTTACATTCTCAACTCGCAATGCACCACGTTCTGGACACGTGATGCATTTTCGGGATTTCTGGTCGCCTCTTTTCAACATATGTATGCATAAGAAAAATTATACTTATTGAAAAACACGCAAGAAATGAACCTTTTCGAATTTTGGAGCCTTATTTTCTCCTATCCGTACATAACTCGAATTAGAAAGTGGACTATCAAATCTTCATATGACTAGAAATTTAAAATTTTGTCCAACCATCGTTTATTTGATCCAATCCAAAGCATTGATCACTAGGTCAAATGTAACTTCCCTTAAAATGTCAATCAAATCCCTTCACATGTTTAGGAGAAGGTGTGACACTTTTAAGGAGAAATTTAAGGAAGAATAAAGATCGCCCCGATCCAGCCAATCGCTGTTTCTTTGGGCTTCAGAGGCAATTGAGTAATAAAGCCCTCTCCCGAACGACCAAAGTGACTTTGTACAACACCTTGATCATCCCTGTCCTGCTTTACGGCGCAGAAACCTGGACGCTACTAAAAGCGGATGAGGATGCCCTTGGTCTCTTCGAGAGAAAAGTTCTGCGCGCGATTTTTGGTCCTGTTTGCGTTGATGGTATCTGGAGAAGATTCAACCACGAACTGTATGGGCTGTACGGCGGCATGAGCCTAGTCAAGCATCTACGGATACAACGCTTAAGGTGGCTAGGCCATGTAGAGCGGATGGACAACACTGCTCCGGCCCGAAGAGTCTTCGAATCCGAACCACAGGGACAACGCAACAGAGGACGTCCTAGGCTGAGATGGCGCACACAAGTGGAAAAGGACCTCAACCAACTTGGAGTGCGCAATTGGAAGCAGCTGGCAAAAGATCGTGCTAGCTGGAGAGGCATGCTGGTTGAGGCCCAGGTCCACCCCGGACTGTAGCGCCATCTGAAGAAGAAGAAAAGATCGCCCCGAATCAAAGCTTTGAAGAAAATAACTTTCAATGTGATGCCAAAGATAACACATACATATACGAGTATATTAATAATTGTTTTTTCTTCTTTTATTCATATAAACATTTTCATTTTGAATTGCATTCAACAAAATGTGTGCGCAGTATTTCTAAAACTTGAACAACTAACGGATTTCAAATGTTTTATTCGATGAAAAAGTTTCAACAAGTACAAGAGCCATCAATACTACAAACAGTAAACAAAATACTAATTACATCTTTTTAAGGAGTTTTTAGCAAACATTTTATGGACAACATTTAAAATTTTCTTCGAAAATACAAAAAAACGTAGTTTTGGTTGTACGCGAGCAGTCATTTTCGATCCATTTTGGCCTACTTAAAACAACAATTAAAACCCCCCATAAATTCTGATACAAAGTTGTATATTTTATTTCATGAAGCAATATAATATTCGTACATGAAATGTTTAGAAGAGTTGTATAAATATCTAGTACTGAACAATGTCTTACAAAACCATTTCGTTTTTTTTACAAATATGTCTTCTTAAGTATTTATTTATTTTCACTGAAGGTGTTAAAATGTATTTAAGTTTTGCATGAAAATATACACACATGTATGTGTATCCTTTTTGTGCATTTGCCGTCGACCTACAGTGAACCCAAAATTTCTATTCGATGTTTGTACTTTGTATTTATCTATTTATTATTTGATTGTACATTTAAAATTAAAACTAGCTGGAAAAATGAACAACATTTAATAAAGCAAAACAAAAGAGAATAAAAAAACACAAATTTAAGGCAAATAGACGTATCTTAGTGGATTTTTTTTTACTTTAACTCAGAGAAGTCCCACATCTCTTAATGTGCCCTCAACAGCTTCGTCCTAGAGTATATAAAAATTATTAAGTTGTGTCTTCTTCTGTGGTGTTCATAAATGCTTAATTCAAATACAACGAATAACAGAGACAGATTGTAGTTGTGAACTGAGATGACTTGCGGCCTTGGACCACATTTTTCATTTTTTTTGTTTCGAAAATGAGCAGGTACTTACAATGAGAGGGCAGAAATGGGTTATTAAATGAAAGTTATGTACAGCTATCGGATACATCTTACTTGAATGGTTCGGTTGCTTGCGGTGACAATTTACAAAAGCACATTCAATTGGGGTGTGGGGGGATGGATCCAACTATACAATATGCATATTAGTTGCCTGTTTTTTTATTTATCTTGCTTTTGGTGTTTGGAATTTCGATGATGCTGCTGAGGAATGAATAATGTACTCTTTTGGGCGACCAAGTAAAAGACTTGAATGCGTTGTGTATTGCATATATTTTATTGTGTCATAGATTAACATTGAAGGGAATGCAACATAAATGTTAGCAACGGTACATAAAGCACGTTTAAGAAATTAAGACAGTGTAATGAATAGACGTACGAAAAACTGTATTGTATACGAGGATCTGAATCGCAGATTCTATCTAATCATCTGGTGCTCAATTAATTTTAAGCGTCTGCTTGTCTGTTTTCACCTTTGTGGTGTTCGAAATCAAAATTGGAAACGGTATTTAGATCCGACTGCACTGAGGAATGAGTTTCATTAACTTTGCATGCACAATTTTCGCTACCTAACGAAACCATTGATGAATTATTTATTTAATCAATTTAAATGTGGTTTTAGGCCAGGGATGTCCGAAATAAACTTGAATTTCGTAGAGCACAGAATTCTGCAAGAAGTGTAGAACTACGCCCAATACCTTCTCGCCATTTGAAGGTTGCATAGGTCGGTATTTAATTCTGGCATTTTATAAAAACTTGTATTTTGCATAAGACAGTAACAAACTGATCGAATTCATCAAAGTCAAAGAAATTTTAAGAAGATTATTTGTTAGGTTGTTACAGATACGATCTTTTAAAAATAAGTACTACATCTAGTTTTTGTCATTCAACAGATACTAATTACACTGGAGGTAAAGCGTTTAAAAGGTTCACACAAAAAGTATGGCAATGTCTTATGCAGAGCTGCATTCAAAATAAGTAGCCAGAACTTTGCTTGCCTCCCTGCAGTAAATGGGATCGAAGGTGAAGTTTCTCTTGTTAATCGCTATTTTATTGGCCAAAAACAGGCAATTGAAAGAATGGAGCCATTTTTCGAAAGAGATTTTGAATCATCATCTGACCCTTGTTATAGGTGCAAAAGTGTGAACGAAACTGAAGGTTAATAAAATACGTCTTAACTTTTTGTAAAATCGTTTTCTTTTTTGGTATTGGTCTCGTTTAATGTGATTTCCGGAAATGAACTACACGGCATTGTAGAAATAGTTTAATATTAACGTTTACAACGCATAAAATAGCTCATTAAGAGTTTGCATTTGAAAAGTTAGGACAGCGCGATTGCGAATGTCCTCAGTTTAAATGTTGCACTCAGATGAGAAGGATGAGAAAACATTTTGTCTTCGAAAGTTAAGATTTGAAAAATGTTTTCTTTACCTTGTGTAAGGAAAAGTAAAACAGCCTCAACATGCGTAAACTTCATCCAAACATACGATCATTGTGATTCGCTTTGGTACAAAATATTTAAACTCATGTTGAGCAACTTAATTTTGTATGAAATACTGCAACTTTTATTAAGAATTATTTTGACCTTATTTAAAATGTAGGCTTTTAAGATTCATATTAGTTGTCTTGACGCTGTCAGTCTAAAAAAACGCTTAGTACAAAATTATTAAAAAAATATAATTTTCAATTGTGGGCTACAGCCTACAAGTAATCAGGGCACTTGCATCAGTTGGCGGGAATGCGAAACATTGAAATTTTAGAAGCCGTGTCTAAATTAAATTTAAAGTTACGATACGAAAGTTTCGTAGATCGATGCAGGTTCATTTCAGGATGGACCCGAGGCACATGTCCACTACACCACGGCGGACATGTTATTTCAAATATTGCTGTTAAATATGTACATTTGTAAGTATCAAGGAAGTTACATTTCTTATTTAAAACCCAAACATACACTTGGCCAATAATTCTTTGTAACGCAAAAGTTGACAGCATTTGCAAATGTTACGATCAGTAGGTTTATCCACCCACCGTCTTTGGGACATAATCATTATCCAAGTCGTCGAATTCAAAATACAATGGATTGTGCAGAGTAAGAACTTGTAAAAAGAGTAAAAACTTGTTTAAAAAAAAAAAACACTTGTGTTTTAAGGACAAAAAATGCATGTGTGGGAATGCATTAGACAACGTTAATATGACGGGATAATTCATGAAGAGGATCAGTTTAAAGTTTATACCAATTAAAAAATGAGTATATATGATTACTTCCCCTTTGAAAGGCATGCAAAACAGACAACTGATGAAGAGATTCACTTTCTTGGCAAATAAAATTATGAATTAGGAGTAGAGCAACAACATGACACATTCAAATGCTCGTCCCATGAGTTATGAACTGTAATCCAAACCTGAATCGACTCAAAGATTAAACTGCCTTTCACAGTTCTTCGACTCAGTATGTAACAAGCAAATTGTATTCCAGAAAACAACATACAGTTTGATTAAAGCCTCATATAGCCCAATGTGGCGCAGGCAACACATCTCGTTTTTCCATGTTAAGTGCTTTTATGTTTTTATTGTGTACATTTGTAGATTAACCTTTAGTATTAATTTATATTTATTCTACATATGGTTGGACCAAAAATGACTGCTTGTTCCTTGGTTGAATTAACGTATAAGTAACAAAATCAATGATGAAGTACTTTGCATTTCATTGCTGTGTCTTTACCTTTGTTACAAATGCGAAAATGTTTTAGTAAGTGTGAAGAAAAAACCTTGTGAAGTAGAAACAAAAGGTGGAAGAAGGGGAAACAAATAACACCGACATAATCAAAAGCTTGTTAGAAAGAAAATGATCATCTGTGAATGCACAAAGTCAGAAAGCTAGTGTTAGTAAATGGGTGTGCTCTTGTTTGTATAGAATTATTAAAACAATAAATTATACTTTTATTCTTTTTACTCTTGGTATACATATACAATTTTTTTTGTTAAACTTTATTTTAGAAAGTAAACACATACATATACATATAGAGAGAAAGAAACATACACATACATAATTCAACTAGTATAGATATGGTATATAGTATAAAAACGTCTGTTCCCTTCACAAATAAATTTGTTCACATTCAAAAATTCAAAAATACATTTATCTTATTCTATTTGTATGTGTGAACAGATATAAACAAATTTGATAACATTATTTATTAGTTTTCAAATGCTACATAGTTTAATAAACCACAAAATGATTAATGCCCTTTAAATGAGTTGGAAAGTAGTGGTAGTTGAGGCTTAGCGATAGATTTTTTTGGCGAAACTGAAAATCTATTGTAATAAGTGTCTACTCACGACGTTTTGTAAGTCTTAAACTAAACTGAACTACAACTTAATTCGTGAACGCCGATTACTGTGTTATCACTTTGGTAAAATCGATCTACACTACTTTTCTAGTTGATTATTGTAGTTGCCTTATGAAGAGATTATTTTATAGTCTACGCTGGAAGTCTACGAATGGAAGTACAGACATAGCAGCATTAAAAATTGCGAAATATTTTTGGGCTTCGAGTCAAAGTAACTTAAGTGGGTAAATATGGAAGACGAAAGACGATGACGTCTTATAGCCTTGTTCTGGTTCAAGTTATGACAACGAAAGGAAATTCTAGCATACATCTTGTTCTTACTCCTTCCCTGGATGGTTGCTTAAGGCGCAGTAGCTGTGACAGTTTACATGATCTACACATCTTGTAGCTGCTTTAAATATTCAGACATCAGCCGAAGAAGAATCGTCTTTACCCCATTATGCCTCTTTAACTTTATCAGTGAATTGAAAATGGTGACGTACAATGACTTTTCGATTTACGACTTTACTTTCCATTTATTAAAAGATATGTTTTAAGCATGTTCTGCGTCGTTGAATTTGTTTCGAGGATTATTAATTAAATTGTCAATCTCCATAAATAGCATTGAGACTTTTGATTTGAATGCTTAAAAGGTTGTTTACTTAGTCTAATTTCGACTAGAACGGCTCAAGTGACGTGAAACATTAAGGTCGCTGAAAAGAAGACGTTTTGCTAAAAATTTATGGTGTCGACAGTAAGACGACTTCTAATTCCAATTTATGCGCAATTCAATTAGGGAAGTGATATATTTATACATGTTTCGTGCGAGGCCAGTAACCACTTGGACTAGTGCGTGCTATTGTTCTCTCACGAGAGTAAAACAAATAACAGTTTAATGCCGAGCCCCAATTTAAGAATTTATTTGTAGAAACTGCTCTCTTAGCTCGATAGTGATGGAGGTATGCAAAGATTGTCCCATCGAACCGCGCACTTAGTGCACAAGAGG
Source organism: Eristalinus sepulchralis (assembly GCA_944738645.1). Classification (NCBI taxonomy): domain Eukaryota; kingdom Metazoa; phylum Arthropoda; class Insecta; order Diptera; family Syrphidae; genus Eristalinus; species Eristalinus sepulchralis. The sequence continues at coordinate 40,599,485 of OX122882.1, forward strand.
TGGATGAGTGGACCTACACCACGACCGAAAGAGAAACAAACCCGGAAAGAGGTTTAAAGTAAATGAAGAGGTAATGGTTGAAACAAAATGTCTCCTTTTAAGTCCTCGGAAGGTAAAAAAGTGAAGATTGGATTAAAAAGGCACTATGTTGACAACTATCATAAAGTGCAAACAGTTGTTAACATCCAAATTGTCCTCGTATAGTCATATCATTCATATTTCTAACTGATAGTGTTTTTTTTTAATTTCAGTGTATAATGGAATTTCACGTTTAATTAAAAATAAACTTTTTCTTGGAGGTTCTACAGTCCAACAGAAGGAACAAAGGGAAGGCTCCTTCAGTGAAAAAGTCGAGTTGTGCGTGCTATTGTTTTCTCACAAGAAGGGTAGACCTATAGTTTTTTTCTCGATTCGGAGACAGATCATAGACAGACATTTAAGACTTTGGATTGTTGCTTGCAACTCAAAAGAGGTGAAGCGTAAGTATTGTAAAATAAAGAAAGAAAGAAAGACTAGAAATCGAGGATAGGTCTTCAGCGTGTTAATCAGCGCAATTACCCACTTACACCGAAGGCGGGCACCTTAATTAAGTCAATGCAAAATGTGGTGTTGACAAGGTGCAAGAGTCTGCTTTGCAGCAACAAGCGTTGGCCTATGAGCATTTGATTTCTTAACTGTTCCCAAGGCAGAAATTACGACAGACATACGACTAAATTTTCTCCAGTATATAAAAATAGTTCTCATCAGCAATAAGCACAAACTTGAGGAAGGAGTGAAATAGACTTCAAAATATTCGCTGCTGCAGGTAATTTAGAAATTCATAGAAAATATGTTGGACGTAGCTTGACGCAGTCAGACGTAGGACTTCAAAACCTTTCAACAAGGTACCATATGAGATCGTATTTCCTTCTTTATGCGTCATCAGGATGAAGTTTGTGTATTGTGTGTGCACCTACATTAAATTTTGACTTCTCATGAGCCCTTCGTTGGTCGAACTATTTCCAATGATTTCTGTGATTAAGTACAACTACCGTAACCCTTATGAATTATGTTGAATATTAGTATTAACTATGAATGAATAAAAATCATGTAAATCAAATAAATACAAGACATTTTATATAACAGAAAAAATGAAATAAAATAAGAACTTTTCGAATATATTTATATCTGAAAGCCAATTTGATGATTTAGATGAGTTTTATTTTCGGTTCAACACTCTTTTCGTCTAGAGGGATATCTAATCAATTAAGATACTCAGTGAAGTCCTTGTTTATTTTTTTCAGATTTTTTTTTTGCGTTTTGTTGTTTGTTATTTATTATTCATATTGAAAGCGTAAAATAAACGAAAGAGAGACAATTTCATTGAATACAATTAGGAAGGTGTGTTTTGTATGTAAAACAAAGGGATTTTTAACTACGTCTAAAGTAACGATAAACAAAAAATTAGAATACATTTAACTGAATACAATGCATTAAAATGGGCATGCAAGTGCAATTTCAAACTCTGTATGTGGTTTTGAGGTGAATACAATCAAAGATTCATGCAAAACTTAACTAGGATTATCACTATCGGTCTATTATTTTTGTTCTTGTGGACTGATTTGCATATATTTCCTTTAATTATAATGCTGTTTAGTTCTATTTTTTTTACAAATTTCTCATATCTGAAAGATTTGTAAGTTATCATGCCTGTTTTTATGTGTTCAGTGCAAAACGTTGTAAGTGAATTTAATTTAATGATTGTGAAATGCGTGTAGACGTAAATCTTAATGTGTAAATTGGAAAGTTGCAGCTGGTTCTTCTTGAATCTTAAAATTTATTTCAAATTGGTTACGTTTTGGTCGCTCAAAAAGATATGGTTAAGTTATGGGCAAAAGCATTTTTCATTAGCAAAGTGTCAGAAAATGTGATAATCCCAAATTAATCTGCCAATTGATTCTAGCGTAATAAACAATGGCTTGAAATATAACAAAAAATTATCAGTTCTAAACGCTTGGCAAATAAGAAAACTAATTTCATCGATGATATACACATATACTTGATACTTCCTGATATCCTGCTATTGAAAAATAAAAACAACTACATGACAATGCAGAGCCCATATTACAACACGGCTCGTCTGATAAGCAACTAAGACTTCCGAATTGAAACAAGTGAGTCTTGTTTCTACAACAATAACTGCACATAGTTTGGAAAACTGCTAGTTTAAGAGGAGGCATTAATGCACTTTTTAATAAGACGCTTGCTAAAATTGAAACTATTTCGGCTTTGATGGACTAAGGAACGTATAACGAAGCAAGCTGGATAAAGAAGATTGATGTTAAAGGCAGGAATAAACATAACTCTCATCTGTTTAGTTAATCGGATATTTGGAATCAGACGCACTACAAATAGTAACTCAGCTTCTGTAATACCATTTGGGAGAGAATACTCAATACACAAATAAAGGATGAGATTTTTGGAACAGTCAAATCGAGCACATAATTTTGCCCTGTAGCTGTTCATAGAAGGAAGGTTTTAGTCTATATGTGCAAGGTGGTCCACTAATTTTGACAATCTCAGTTTTTTCATTCGAAAACCTGGCAGACAATCAGTGTCATACTTCCGCGGAACAAAATAAGTCGTTTTACACTAGAACAACCTTGGAAAGTATGAAATTATTATTATGTTGGTGCTTTGTTTTGGCGACAAGTGTCAATTAGGCAGTGATCAAAATGGAAGAGTAGCAGCCATCAAAAGGAATAATTGGTTTACAAAGTTTGGAATCTTAGGCAACAACTTAAAGAACAAGAAGTCGTATACAAAAGTTGTTATCCAGCTAAGCGGAAGTCAGTAGATTAAACAATTGTTGTTGGGAATTTCCGAAGTGTATATATAGCCTTTACATGTTATTCCGATTCTAGATCAGTGTCTAAAAGTTCAGTTGAAAAGCCTGAAGATCAATATATTCGATGTAAGACGTCCGCATTCTCAACAATCAGTCCGTCATCACTACAAATATGTCTAAATCTTGTTTGTGCACAACAAACATTTACAATTTCTCGTAAAAGCTGTCGTGAGAGACTTATACATTTTCCAAGGCAGTCAGGGTTTGGTTGGAAACATTTTATCCATTCTCCGGTACCCTTTGAAATCTGGGTTTTGTCAAAAGTGATTTTTGTATCTTGTTCTTGTACATTTTCCTTATTTTATCATTTTTAGACAAGAATTCATACCCACTCCAGTCAGGGGCCTTTCGTGAGAACACCTTTTATAATATTCCAAATCTGGGGCCGGGTGCGATGAGTGTAGTGTCTGTTCGCAAAGTTTTTGTGACAGCACTCAGCATCAAGGAACACACAGAAATGTTCTACACGACTTGCTTATAAATTATCCTTATGGGTTAAATCACAATTACGCTTTAAGGTAACAATAAGTCTCGTATGGTGTGAGTGGTGAATAGCGTATCGTAAGTCGACACAATTACAATCAGTTAAATAAGCGAGGTTCAGTGGTTGTAAGGTTTGCTTAGCAAATCGTACAGCTGCTAAATTGTACTATTTCTTAAATTTTGTTTTTATTTTTTCCGGGATGGGTTTTATTTTCAAGATTTGGACCAGCTCCATCTTTTTAAAGCAAAATTGTTACAAACTTTCCAATATACACACAATTTTTAAGAGGTTAACATTTGTTCTTGATGAGTAATTAAAAAATCACATCGAATAGTCAAAGAACACAAAAACAAATAAAAGATAAAAAATACTTCATGAAAAATGACTTGCCCATAAATGAGGTCGAAATGATTCCTTTGAAGAAGAATTAATTCACTTACAAATCTATCTGAGTTTCGAAAGGAGAATATATCTATATTGCATTACTCTACATTGATAATTTTCTAATTAATGCCACATCCGTTTCAATTAACAGCCATCATTTGCACGAATGGCAAGATAAATAAATATTGAATAAATATAAAACTATTTGATTTATTTTCTTATAATTGCTAAGTAAATGGAAAACAAAATAAAAATAAATAAGTAAAATGAAAGAACTTTAGACAATCATCAAAACTATGCAACACAAGATTTCACATGCATCCTCATAAGGAGGTGTGGTTATTTTTGTTTTTCGTCTAAATTTAGTTGGATCTCGGTAACACAATGAACGTAAGTTAATAGTTGTAAGATTGACGGAAAACATTCATTGGAAGTTTTATGATTAATTGAATGTAAAGCTTAAAGCATTCCAAAGAGAGACAAATTATCATTCTTTTTTTTTTTGTATAGTAGTTGTTGGTATGGATGCAAAACGAATTCAATTAAGGAGGACAGAACAACAAAAAAAGAACAAAACAGAATTATACAGCATTCTAAACAGAAATATCAACGAAACAACTTATTTTCTTGGTTAATGTTATTGTTTTTTTTTTTTACAATTCATACGCTTCTGGTGTACTGACCTCTTGGAGTAGATCCTGGGACGCAATTGCTTTGAGGACATTTTTCTTTGATGTCTCTTGCATCTCACCACCGATTAGCAGTTCATCTAGTATGAAGTAGGCCTTTTCGAAGTTGAAAATTATATCAAGTTCACACACCTGAAAAGAAGAAAATAGTTTTTTTTAATGTGATAAATTAAAATAAGATGTTTTTTTCTATTGTTCTAGTAAAAGCAACACACAACTTTTTTAGGATTGGCTAAACTGGATCAACAATTTTTGAGCAGCTTGGAGAATGGAAGGTCGAGCTTTTTGTCAAAGCCAAGTTATCGGTTCACAACTCAGAGTTTGTTTCAACTCTCACCTATGGTCATGAAATTTGGCTAAAGACCCAAATAACTAGATCGCGAATACAAGGTGTTGAGATGAAATTACGTGCTGTCGAGAGAATTGCTAGGAGGGATAGGGTCATAAACGCGAACGCGGGCTGACCCAATATTGAGCAGCTACTTCTTCGGACGGAAAGGGCTACGCTTCGTAGGTTTGATCACATGGTAATGATGTCTCCTTCTGAGGCATGTCTTAGATGCAATTTCACCATGTAGGCCAACGCTCGGTAGACGAGCTGGTAAACCAAGTCCATCAACTCGCCTAGTTGCGCTTGGGAATATCTCCTGTTGAGTTAAATTCGAAGGCAGAAGATCGAGCAGCCTAAAGGTCTCTCAACTTGCAACTTCTACAGACAAAAACAGAACACACAATCAATGGCTTTTTCTCCATTTTTCCGACGGAGTCTGTACCATGTGGAACAAAGATATAAACGGAGAAACAAACATTTGTGTTTCCTCTTCGTGTCCCCAAGCGTCTGCCAGAAACACGTTCGCATGTTCATTTTTCTGATTGTAGCGTATCCTCAGCCGGTGTTAACGTTGTTATAAGAACAGGTGAAAGGAAATGAAAATTTCAGTCGATACGAAGATTATTAAGTGCGTTTCACAAGAGTACATGAAATGGTCTACTTCATATTGTAAAAGATGCGTAGGACTGATGTGACAACGTTGACGATGTGCCTGGTTGCCGACGAAAAAATATAACACTTATGAAATTGCAACAAGAAAAAGAAAAAGTACTGTAGAAGAGTTGGCGACGCCACACTGTATCATACGAGCATGTAATACCCAATTGCATCCCATTGCGTTCTTACAGGATTATACGCCTAGAAAAGCTTTCTGTATGCCTTCGTTTCCAGCTTAATTACGGAACTATAATGCACTCCATTCTTTGCCATGAATTTGTTGAAATACACCCATACAACTGCCTCAAAAGCCGTTCTTATCTTATTTAACTTGCTACACTTCTGTGCACGATGTAACACTTTTTACATATTTAAATCATTTTCCAGTAAATCCATATCGCATTTAGGAAACCTACAAACATACTTACACTGCCAAAGTATTTATCCAGCAATTCTACATATCGATGAATTATCTCCAACGTCAGAAGTTCATTATCGTTTTGCTCTATCGCACAGCAGAAATATAAACTTGCATACCTGTATACAAGGTAGAAAAAAGAATAGATAATTAGTATACCCTTCTGATTGGAAAATGCGTGTACCTTTTGTAGACGATCTTACAATCTTTCCACTCTAAGAATGAACACATTTTTGGTTTCCTTGCCAATATTGTTGTTACCAATTCTCTAGTGATCTTCTTCTTCACTTTGTCAGGATATGCCCCGTACCATTTCTGTAGTCTTAATTTGCCTTGTCGGCTAAATAACAGCATAAAAAGCATCTGTAAATTTAGGTGTAAGAAGAATCCAAATATGTAAGCAGGTGGCATGAATTGATTGAAAGTTTTATTGTTTTTATTTGCTTCAATTATTTGAATAAGATGTTTAAATTGTTGGCTTACCATTTTGGAAGGACGTATAGAACAAGAAATACTATAAATTCTTTAAATCAAATTAAATACTGAGTGGATAAAATTAAGAAAAAGTTCTATTTCCTCATATCTGACAACAGTCAATCCAGTGAAAATTCTATGACGCATAATTGACATTTCAGGTGTTGTTTCATTTTTATTTTGGAGTCTGTTCAGTATGCAAGTTGTAAATATCTTAATTTTTATATGAGCTGCTTAAATAAATATTGCGGATAAAATACATTTGGTATGTAGATTGTGAATAAACTACAAATGACTAAAATTTGTTGTAAATAATATTAGATTTTAATAACAACAAAAATAGGAAACACGACGATAATAAGGATGTACCATTAATACGAATGTTAAATTTTATTTTATACTTCAAACATTTCCTAGACTTGGCACCACTCTTAAATTTCTTTAATTTGACAGACATCGTTGACGTTGACTCGTCAGATCGCCTAAAGCAACAAAACAAAAAATCGAAAACAACATTTTTCAAAGTCCAAAATAGAAAGATAAAAATCTCATATGAGCTAAATATTCCAAAACAGTAAATTCACGAAAAGTAACAGCTTAAGACCAGTGCCATCATTTTTAATTTTTCAATGCCCAACAACGAAGGAATCGCGATGGAAAAAGGTAATGCATCGGATACTTCTTACCTGCATATCAACCACAACTCAAATGAATTGTTTATTACTTAGCACGGACTAGTGGCGATGGTATGGAAGAAGATGATATTGGAAAAGCTGAACATAAACCAACATTCTCAAAATCTCAACTTCGGCGAAAGGATAGCAACATTCAAGAGACTGTGCATCAGAAGAAGTCCCAGCCAACTGCCAATGCTCTTCCCATACCTGGCCTGCATACCCTTTATCGTCCAACAGAGACCTCGAAGAGCTTACCCGCAGTGAAACCCAGAGGTGAACTTCGTCTATTGACACCAAGATTAGTCGATGTTCGTGATACACCAGAGCATAAGAGGACTAAACCGCCACGTTTCGTACCTTTTGAACCCTACACGGGTGCAGTGAACCCAATCGTGCCAAACAAGGACAACTCAAATAGATTTCTTAAAAAGGATCGGAATAATCTGGATATCGGGGTGTTGGTTAGCCACATGTCAACTATGAGAGTTCAAGAGCTGCATGAATCGTCCAAACAATCAGAAAGCGAAGTGAAGCAACAAAACATGGAAGATCCGGAATTTGCTGAAATGAAGGCCGAATTGGAGAAAGTAAAGGAGGAACGAGACTATTTACAGAGTCAGCTCAAATTTCAAGTGCAAGTCAATTCTGAGCTCAAGAATCTACTTGTTGCTTCTGTGGGTGAAGATCTGCAAACGAAAGTTAACGTTTTAACCGAGGACAAACTGCAGCTTGCACGCGCACTTTTGGATACGGCCAATAACTTAACAACACATACGGTAAGTGTAGTTATTTATTTTGGTACCTCCGTTTGTTCGTCTTGGTGCACTAAATTTGTAACGATTGTAATCTGAGTTGTGATAATATTGCGGAATCTGATAACACGCCAGTGTCGTTTGTTAATTAAAACAACTGTGTCGATGTTTGATATGATGCACGTGTACATGCATGCAAATCTTGATACAAATTGGCAATGTAATTTGTTTATATTTTTTTGCAGGAACAAATTGAATTTTTAGCCGGTCAGTGTGAAGTTTGGCGAAGTAAATTCTTAGCCAGCAGTGTTATGGTTGAGGAGCTCGCTCGTTGGAAAGCCGATCTCTCACAGAAGAATGAGATGCTCACAGAATCAACGAAGAGATTGTTACACCTGGCCAGTGAAACACGAAAAGTCCAAGTGGAGATGCTGAAAAGCTTAAAGTTCATGGCAAAGATTAAGTCATTAAATCTACCAGCTACGGATGTGGTGAGCTTGGGTTCAGAGTGCCTGAATATTCTGCAGCAAATGGTGCTTCATTCCGGTGTTGGAATCCCTGATAATATTTACTTGAATAACGACAATCGGCTTACCGAAGCGGAGCAATATGCAATGCAGGTGAGTTGCAGCAAATTGCTTCTTCCATGTGACGCAAATAATTTTTGTCTTTCATTTCACAGGCCCTAGAGTTTATAAGTCAACCATTGATAGCAACTGATGACGCAATAAAAGCCTTGTTTGGACAGACGCATCGATCATATGCACCCATCACTGAAAGTGGGGCAACCGATGATGTAGTTAAAGCAAGTTAGGAGTAGTTTTTTTTTGGAAACTGAATGTATTAAAGTTCAAGCAATAAGTAACCCTTCCACAAAGAAAGTATTCTAAGAAAGCGTTTTCTTTTGTGTAACATAGAGGTCAGATCTTCTTTGAAGGGATGTGGGTAACTGCTGTCGGACTTGATCAATGATATTGAAATCAATGTCGGCTATCAGCACATCTTCGTATTCCCTTGCACTTGCGATGACATTGGCCCAAGGATCCACAATCATTGAATAGCCATATGCAACAAAACGGGCCTTTTCATTCCGACTTGGAGAGATACTTGCAACGAATACTTGGTTATCGATCGCTCTAGCACGTTGCAGTAATTCCCAATGCACGGGTCCAGTTATGCAATTGAAAGCACCAGGGTAGACCAACATTTTGCAACCTACAGACAAAAATTATAAAGGTTTCAAGCAATCGTTTGAAGTAACCTTCGTTTCGGTAAATTCTAGCCAGCTCTTCGAAGCGCAGGTCATAGCATATTGCGATTCCAATTTTATGTCCATCAATTTCAACAGTTGTGAATTCGTTTCCTGCTGTGAGTATGTCGGACTCTCTAAACCGAAGTTTACCCGGTATATCAATATTGAATAAGTGTATCTGCAGGCGAGATATACATATGTACGTTTAAACAAGAGGAATCTTGCAGCCAAGACAAACCTTTCTGTATTTTCCTATAAGCGCACCACAAGGGTCCCATACAGTGCAGGTATTGTAAATGCATTCATTTTCATCCTTTTCTGGTATGGTCCCTCCAATGATGTAGATTCCATGCATTCTGGCACATTCAGAGAGTTTCTTACTTGTAAATCCATCGGGAATGGTCTCGCAAAATTGACGAAAGTATTTTATTCCATATAAACAATTGAAGCACTCAGAAAGAGCAACAACTCTCGGTTTGGAGGTTTGAACAGTTTGATCGATTTTTGAAATAGCATTCTTAACGTTCTGGTCTTTATATTTTCCAACGTTAAGCTGAAGTAAAGCGAACCGAACAACTGCAAATGAATTAAATTGTAGGTACTTTCTTACATCAAACACGTGAACATACTGTTTGGCAGTTTAGACATAATTGACAGTCAACCGACTCACCAAGTTGACCATGAAGGCAGGTCGCTATGTTTGAACGCTTGCTCCTTGTAAACGAATTTGTGACAGAACTTTTCGTAATAAACATTTTTGTTTGTAAACAAAGTGAATAAAGATTATAGTCTGAACAACTACGATCTTGGACTTGATCAGGGACACCGTTAACGTCTGGTTCTTTTTGATTTGAAAAGTTGCATATTGTGGATTGGCAATTTAAGAGCAGAATTCAAATGGGTATTTTTTCTGCCTTTTCTATCCAGTGACCCATGTGTGGAATGAGCAGGTGTAGTATGTGAAAGTGAATGACACACTTCCTTCACTTGGTGAGTACACCAATTGAAAATTGCAATTTCTTGCTCTTCGGACCAGCGACGCATGGCGAGGATGAGATATTGGCTTTCATAGAAACACTGACCTTTCCGTCGGAACTGTTGGATGCAGAGAAACGTTTATACTGGCTTACACGCTAGAATGAGATTAAGAAAAAAATGAATCTTCAAAAAACAATTCAATCGAAGCAAAAAGAATTTAAGTTCTTCAGTATCAATCTTTAGAAAATGTTGATACTCGTCCATTCTTATGTTTTTAAGGATAATGGTTGGAAGACAGCTGAGCGGCAAAATAAAATAACCCACAAGTCTATGTGAATGCTTCAAGTTACAACCACACACCTACCGGTTTCTGATTTATGTAACAAGATGCCTGTCATAGTTTTATGACTATTGAATCAGGAACTCAGATGGACCTTACATTTTTAAATGTAGCAGATGGTCGGCGTGGCGTAGTGGGTAAGTGCGTCTACCCACAAGCAGAGGGTCTAGGTTCGATTGTCGGACGGGACACCTCGCCTTTTTCGCGGCCTCACCTCTTTCAAGTTGCTGACAACACTCAAAGATTACTAATTGTCTATGAAAAGTTTCTCAAATCTCGCCGTTCGGAATCGGCAGGTCCCTTCTACTCGTGAGAGAACAATAGCACGCACAACACGAGTAGTTGTTGTAGAAGCTAGGCCCTGTTCCCTTGTGGAAGGCAGTGCCACTCAATTATTATTATTATTAGATGTCATCACAAGAAAACTGTATAAATGCACGAATTTGCATGATTTGTTGTTGTCTTACTGGGTGTTCTAAATTCGGTAAATTGGTCGTTAAAAAGATTAGGGAAAAATATAGCGTGCTCTATACTCTCTGTTAAATAGTCTTATCTGACTTAATCCGGCCTTAATCTGTGAAGCAAATCCATAATTATTTTTAATTACACATAGATCATGTGAAACTAATTCATATTCATGTAAACGCAGAAAATTCACCCCTTTTTCAAATTTAATATATTTTCGCACATAACCCTGAACATAGGCCACTATTTGGATTTAATTTCTGTCGAATAAAGATCGGTTCGTCTTTGCAACGATATAGGTATCTGTTGACGAACTTGTTCCACCACAGAGAAATCAACATCAGCTATAACAACATCTTCACCTTCCTTGGCACTCTTTAATATCTTAGCCCAAGGATCAATAATCATTGAATGACCATACGCAACGTAACCAGCGCTCTCATCTCGTGATGGAGATATGGTTGCAACAAACACTTGATTATCATTTGCTCTGGATCTCTGCAACAGTTCCCAGTGTAGTGGACCAGTGGTCATATTAAAAGCGCCAGGATACACTAACATTTCACAGCCTAAACAAAAGAAATTCATTAACATGCAAAACAAGAGTTAGAATCTCTACAACAACCTTGATTTCTGTAAACTCGAGCCATTTCTTCAAAGCGAATATCATAACAGATGCCAATCCCGATTTTATGTCCATCAGCTTCGATTATAGTCAGTTGGTTGCCAGCGGCAAGGACGTCAGATTCCTTAAAACGAATTCCATTTGGAATATCGATATCAAACAAGTGGACCTACAAAAGAAATGTAATTGAAATGTGTTCTTTCTATCTGTGATGATATGTAAACCTTTCTATGTTTTCCAATAAGATTCCCCGTAGGATCCCATATAGTGCATGTGTTGTAAATAGTATCATCCTCACCCTTCTCGGGAATAGTTCCACCGATTATATAAATTCCATGTTGCTTAGCACTTTCTGATAGCAGTTTACTCGTATAACCATCGGGAATTGTTTCGGAATATTCACGAAAGAACTGTGTTCCATAGGGACAATTGAAGCATTCGGATAGAGCAACAACCCTAGGTTTTGACTCGTTGACTACTTGTGCAATTTTTGTTACAGCATTTTGTACGTTTTCCGTTTTGTCTTTTGACACTTTCAGCTGAAGAAGGGCGAAGCGGAGTACTAAGGATTGGAGAATTCAATTAATACACAGAGATCGTTTGCAATTTTCTCTACCTTTGGCCATTTTGCTCATTTTAATCCCTGAAAGGTTAAATGGAAACTGATAAGCAAAACAAACAACTGTTTACTTTCTGAGAGATAATTGGACCACAGACACGTAATAACAGCTGACATTATTGTGGTTTGTGAACTAGATAAGAACCACAAGGGTGGACTGAACACAACATAGCAAATGACAGGGGCAACAGGTTGCAAACAAAATGAGTTCGTTTCATACAGCCAGTAAATAAAGTGAAGCGTTCTGTTTTGTTTAACTTTTGACGAGTCCGCTCTCAATTTCAATAAGTGGGAGTTTTGTAAGATTACTACAGGGGTAAGTATATCGACAGAATATTCAATCTTCCATAGGAATTGAATGATTTATTTTGATTGTTCGAGTGGGAGAAGAAAATTGTTTGGGGAAATTTGAACTTCGCGTCAAAATGTGGTAAGTAAAGAAACAGTTAATTATAATAACTCTGATTTCTGCGAAAATGTTGCGGGCAACTTTCATTTGAAAGCATGCTCTCAATGGTTGGAGTTTTACTTAGGTCACGCTTAAATAATACCTAAACAACTAATAAGCACTTCAAACTAGACTTCACTCCGCCTGGCTACATTTCTGAGAAAAACCTAGAAACTTTAGTTCCGGCAAAGAATTGTAGTGCAGTACAGCTGAACCTTATAGTTACGTTATACAGACTAACTCAAATTCTAACAGGGGTTTGGAGAAGGGAGCGGATTACCTAAATGTAGTAAAATTCTTTGTTTATCTATTCACTGAAGTGTCCACTAAGCGGATATAATGGTGATCAGCGAAGATCTGTGTTGGCTACTATAGAAAGGGATATCCGGCCGCGAAATGTGCATTTTCTTCAGGCTATCATAATAATAATAATTGAGTGGCATTACAGCCCACAACGGACCAGGGCCTAGCTTCTACAACAACTACTCGTGTTGTGCGTGCTACCTTTCTTCACGAGTAGAAGGGACCTACAGTTTCTTGCCGACTCCGAACGGCCAGATTTGAGAAGCTTTCCATAGACAATTTATACTCCTTGAGTGTTGTCAGCAACTCAAAAGAGGTGGTGCCGTGAAAAAATGCTAGGTGTCTCGTCCGGGAATCGAACCCAGACTTTCTGCGCGGGGGTCGATGCACTTACCACTACACCACGGCGACCAGGCTGTCATATGATCATTAATATCATATTTCAAAAACTTAAGATCAGTAATAGATAGGTAAACATCTCTGGAAGAGATCGCCGAATAAATTAAAATACGTCTACGCTGGGTGCGAGGAAATAGAAACCTGCTCAGTACGTCACGTTGACTCTTGTAGTTTGTAACTGCATTAAGGTGATACACCAAAGATCTCAATTCAAAAATTATGATCATCTCAATTCTGGCCTACTTTTGATCCAAAAAGATGACTACAGTGGTTATAGTTATCGGACTATGCCATATAGACCTTTATGTAAAAAGAATAGAATTATTCTCTAAGGACTTGCGCTAAAGCTGTCTAGGTGTTTCTGCCCTGCATTAGGAGCGAAAATGATAGCCACACCAGGCAACCGAAACAACCTTAGCAAGATACTAGTGAACTCTGTGTAATCTCTGTAATAACTCTTTCATAGCATTCCTCGTGTCGATACAAAGGACCAACTGGTTTAAGATGGCATACATACTTGAGGCAACTTTTCTTACTTATCTACCCGTCAGAGTCCACCACATATACATACCTACAACAACATTGCTTCCTTTAATTCTGTGACAGCAGAGTATCTGTGTGAACTTTGAGTGTACTAGGGGTTGAAAGGAATGTGCTGTGAACTGAAATAGGAATTTTGAAAATCAAATCACAAGGCTTACAATTGCTTAAACCAGAAGTAAGCATTTTATGCCTTCATCTCTGGCTTAGACCGCTCTGAATGTCGTCATAGATAATAATAATAATAATAATAATAATTAAGTGGCACTACAGCCCATAACGGACCAGGGCCTAGCTTCTACAACTACTCGTGTTGTGCATGCTACTGTCTTGTCTTGTCTTGTCCACGGCCAAATTTGAGAAGCTTTCCATAGACAATTTATACTCCTTGAGTGTTGTCAGCAACTGGAAAGAGGTGGTGCCGTAAAAAAAATGCTAGGTGTCCCGTCCGGGAATCGAACCCAGACTTTCAGCGCCGCGGTCGATGCACTTACCACTATGTCACGGCGACCACCTAAACGGCGACCTAAACGTGAGGTACACCAGACTAAGTACATAACATAACAGATCACTCAATTAGTCTCTAGAAATATAGGGGGAGCCACTAACGAAAATTATTCATTTAATACAAATTTTTAGTTAGTGGCGCCTCCTATATGTCCCGGTACTTATTGAGTGATATTTTACAATGATCAAACGTGAACTGGAAATCATTTCAGAACTTATAGAAAACGAAATTTGCAGAATAGATGTATTTGTTAATCTACCGTCCGACTGAATTAAGAATTCCAAATTTTTGATAGTGACAGTGAATAATGCCATACTTGATGGATGTAGGTTTTACCGCCTCTTAAGGAAACAACATTGATACATTTTTAAATCGTCTATGGTATGCGATAAAAGCGTACTGCATAATTAATTCCTGTCGCCCTATAGCACTGCAATGCGTATTAGAAAAATTAAATCACGTCACAACGTATCAATCATGCAATGTATACAAGTTGTTCTTGTTACGCAAACAACATGTCAGGAAACTATTGCTAATCCACGCACGTCTGATAAGTATCAGCAATGAAATCTGAGAACAACATGTACTTGTATTCCGTAAGTAAGGCGTTTTCGTGACATTGAAATAGAAGCGTCTGCAGTAAGTAGGAAAACGGGGACAAAACTTATATGTATTGGTTTTGTTTGTAAAAAAGGACTGACTTCATTTAATGCAGAATACTCATAACCTTCCAAAAAAGGAAGGTCCGGATGCCCATGGGTCTTTTGATAAGATAAAGAACAGTACCTGTTTGAGTCGGATTTTGAGAAAAAGACAGTTCTGACTGAATCTCTAATGAAAGCAACTAAATATAGGTCTTTTCACAGTGTTTAGCAAACATAATATTGGGCTAAGTAGATCATTGAATCTTTGAACCTGAGCTCTTAAATATCACACAAAACCTGCTTGTACCACGAAAGATACTAAGCCACGGGCAGTAAATTGTAAAAATTGATCTCCCAAAAAAGAGGCACTCATCGACGTATCGCGCATGTTTGTGTAAACAAAGTTGCAAGGAAAGTTCAATTCATTTTGTGATTTTCCCATCACTGTGACTGAATTAAGGGTATTTATGTTTTATGCATCGCTCAAGGGCTATTGCCAATTATTTAAAAATAATGAACTTGAAATTATTATTGTATAAAAAGATAATTTGAGTGAAAATAGTTGTGTACACCGTAGACGCCGTGATTATCATGTTTTCAAATTAAATTTGTTTAGATTCTGAAGAAATGTTGACGTCTACGAGGCCTTCGCGAGGGGTCGACTCAGATTTTATTCCGGATTTGGAAATGCTCTTGGGAAGAAAGTACGTCAAGATATTTTTCTTAAGTAAGAAGTTACACGTGGCTGATACGCCTGATAATTCCAAAAAGACGATGCTGATAATTCCACACATTCTACGTCATACTTCTACGCAAGACAATAAGACATTAAAGGTTCACAGTTTATCTCTTGCCAGAACATAATTTAGTAGTTTGTAATTTGGTTGGTGCTTATTTCTTGAATGTGTACATAAGTAGCTAGTTCACTTTGATAAGGAGACGAATTCTGAAAAGGATTGTTGCGATGGCGAATGATAATCCTTTTCGGACTACATATACGTCTGACTTTTCTTATTTATATCGTTCGTCATTGAAAACAATTTGTGTGATGTTTGTATACTATAATTCCAACCTTTAAGTTGAACAACTGGAACTGACAGACTATAAGTAGATCTTCTTTAAACGGCTCGCGATGATTTAGTTGGGCGTAAGGTATATTTGGGGGGAAGCACTCTTATCGTCATTGTCCGGTCCACAAACCTCTGCAACTGTTGAAACTACCGAAAGATGAGTCTTCTTAAGATTGCGTACAAGATTTGCGAAAACGCCTGAAACCGTAAACAATAAGATTGGTTCTTATTAGTGTTTTTTTTAGGCTTGAGAAATCCAAGATATATACAATTTCCAGACAGCGACAAATCCTGGACCCCTGAAGGGCACACCACAACAGCAACCTTCTTGTCGATTTCAAGGCTGCATATGAGAGATTTTATAGAGACAAGCTAGTGCCCTGCTCAGTTTAAGGATACCTAGAGTACTCGTCAGATTGTATAGGGCACCGACGGAGAGCCTATCATGGACTGACTGACCTAACTGAGACCTTTAACCTGAATAAATTTTTAAAATTGAAAATGAAAATTTGGAAATTCGAGCTGTCATGTGACTTATTCAATATCAGTCCTAAGAAGATCGTGCGAAAATCACAAGCCAACATCTGGGGTTACCTCTTCCAAAAATCCGTTTAAGTATAAGTTTATGCAGATCACGTTGATTGGAGGAACCAGCCTTTAGTAAAGGGTTTGTTAGCATTGGAAGTAGTTGAAATGAGCCTGCTGGAGAACGAGGCCAAGATAAAGTATACGCTCTTATCAAGGCCGCACAGCATCGACGTCGTAGTTAAAGCGTTATATTGAGCAGCAAACATGTTGAGGTAGTCATTTACTTCGTCTACCTCGGCTCCAACTTCGTGACAACAGCATCAAATGCAGAATGTTGCCAATGTTCCTTTTTGCCTCAAAAGGCAACTGAGTAACGAAGTATTCTATCGGAAGATTAACCAAGCCATTCTGTATGGCGTACTATAACTGTCGACGCTTACTACTTCTGATTGACTAGATCATGTAGAGGTAATGAAAAACACAACGAAGAAGTTTTAGAATCTACGCCATTTGCACAACGCAGCAGCGGAGCAGAAAATGTTTGCCTCGACTCTCTATTCCTCTGTTGTTGCTTCAATTCTCTGTACCAAAATTTTAAAAGAGTATCTCAATCAATTTATTGTGTAAAATTGAAGGCAATTCCTAGAAAATTCCAGCCTTCTGCAGATGTGATATAGTTGAAACTCAGGGCCAGCTTAAACTTCAGTACTACACAAAGACGGAAAAAAAACCTTTAAACTGCATCTTACTTGCCTCATGATTGCATACCACTTTACAGCGAAATACCTTGACATTTTTGATGGGTAACCTTGAGGTTAAGAGACTTTCACTGTATGATATTTTAGCGCAAATTGAAATTTCGAAATATTGGGATTTTATTTTAAAATTTACTTCATAAATAAAACCATACATATGTTAAACAAGAACTTTGCTACATATTTATTAATACATCTTAATTACATTACAAGGCAATGTCAGTTACAAGTTGCACTAAGCCCTTCAATCATTTCGAACGTACAGTACGGGAAACGGTTTGTCTTTTGGCGGCTGGAGCCAGTTATCTTCGGAATATTTTGTGTTTTCAGTCTCAATCACGTGGAAGGTGTACGCATGGCGGCTCTTGTTGGATCGGTTGTGATCGCTTTTGTGCACAACTTGTCCATGAATCACAATACAGCTTCCTAAAGAGAAAGATTTGCCTAACTTTCTGCACACTATAAGCATTTCGAAATTTACCTTTACTGACTTGCACGGGTGTGAAGTTTGAAGCTGGGTATATGGGCGCTGGTTTATCATAGATTAACATTTCCTTGGAGTCCTTGTCCGGATTGCGCATGTATCGTCTGTGAATGCCACTCTTGTGGGAGCCTTTGATAAATTGCAGGCAACCATTTTGTATGGTGGTGTCCTCTAGGGCAATCCAGAATCCGATCGCTGTGCTAGGTTCTGTGTGTAAAAACCAGGCATCCTGATGTGGAATTACTAGAAAGAGGTTCGTTGAATGTTTTGTATGCTGTCTTGATATTGTTTTCTGAAGTCTTACCTTCACCGCCGATTCCTGGGTGTTTGAATATGTACATGCTCTGGCATACCGCAGGTCGTCTGTAGTTTAATTGCCAACAAATCTCTTTGACTCGGTTGCTGAATGTGATCTTTTTGAATACCTCATTTTCCATGTGTAAAGCATGACCGACCTAGTAATCAAGAAAAGAAAGAAATTTCATCAGTTTCGCGATAACGTACGCAAACGTTGCTGTTGATGTTCTATGAGCGCATGCAAATCGACGCATAGGGTTACACAGAGTGTATAGTTTGAGTCATTTAATTCACCGGAGGTAGTATCAATGCGGGGTCTTTTCATGACCTAAGAGAAATGGTCAAAAAGAGACTCGTAAGCTGTTAAAAATTTTGACACAAGCTTGAGCTAAGCTAAATTAACAAGTCCCAAAGGCGAATTGGGAGCAGCTGCCAAAAGATCGTGCTAGCTGGAGAGGCATGCTGGTTGAGGCCCAGGTCCACCCCGGACTGTAGCGCCATCCGAAGAAGAAGAAGAAAGGCGAATTGTAGAGGAATGAATCTGATTAAGATAATTTTCCCGTTCGCGATATTTTATATGGATTGCATTGATGGTATTTGGGAGAAGATTTAAGGACAAAATCTTGGCATAGGCATGAACCTTGTTATTTAGAACGCATGATAAATGCATCGGATAGTTGCATCGGTTCGAAAAGTTTTCAAATCTGAGAACTTTATAACAGTTGAGCCTCCAATATAATCGACCACATGTTCATTGATGAAGGGCATGTATCATCATCATCATCAGCATCTTGAAACTCCATCCTTACCATTTTCACATTGGAGCACTACTCATATCCTGATTATGCAATTCCCAGGACGTAGCACCAACCAAGAACAATAAAGATTAGCAGAGCCAACGAAGGGCAAAACATCTTGTTTTTTTGATATTCATTCATCGTGCAATTGGTCCATGCCAGTGACCGAACGAAGGTCATCGACCACCCGATGCACGTCGTGTGATGGGGAATGTAAGGAGCCGAAAATGTGTTTTGTGTGCAAAAAAAAAATTCAATCGAAACAAGAGCCTTAACTCTTTTGTGTAAATTTAACATGACACTTCGATGCACTATTTCGTCTTGAAAGGAACTTCCTCTAAAGGAAAATTTAAAAAAACACTCTACTCTTCTTTGAAAAATTTTAATTATTTATTAGTACCTTAACACTTGCATAGAAAAATTCATAACGCAAGGAATTCTGAATCTGTTTAAGGAGGGCATAAAGCTCAGTAGCCATTTTCTTCTGCAAATGTGAAATTTTAGCATAACTTCCGGAGTTCAAAGCCGTTGCTCGTTCTTAACGGAACTTGGTGGTATTGTGATTGCATGAAAATCGAAAATTGTTGTCGAAAAGAAAATTGAGGACAAAATAACAAAATAATTGTTGTCAACTTAAAATGAATTTGTCAAGTATCTCTTGGGATAAAATATTATATTTGAAAGTTAAATAGGAGGACTTTCTTTATCTCATAGCTAAGGAGACAAGCATTGATGTTTGATATAAAGTCTTTTGATAGGTATATCCAAACTTTGACAGTGGACTGCGATCATATTACTAAGGTGATATTTATGCCATGTAGTTCACCGCATCACATGCATTTGTTCAATTGAATGTGTTTCCATTCACCAAAATGAACAGCATAAAATACATGGAGGTTCTTTGAAAAATCTAAAACCATTTTTGAAACACCATCGACGTGACAATCTTGGTTTCCAGCAGGTCAAAGTTATGAAACAGAGCGTATGCTTTCGCTGTGTGATGAATCAATTTAAGCCTACCGGTTACGTAATCAGTCTAACAACTCTGATAATTCAGGATATTCTGAAAACGTCGCACTTGTCCGTGAGAGTATCCAAGAAAATCCCAGACAGAAGATTTTGAGTCGTTCCACAAAAACTCGACTCCAATTTAGTGAATTTTACGGCGTGACTTGTTAAAATCAATTCGCCAAGCTACTGAATTCGCTCTGACTTAGTTGAAAATTGTTCCTTGTTTTGATCGTATGTATCACTCCTATCGGAACAATCCATTGAAATTCGGGAACGTCCAATGCGTTTCCTAAAAGGTCAATGACTGCTTATTTTACTGTAGAGGCGTATAGGATTCTTCACGGCTGAAGATTGATCATCGTCTTCTTTTGGCCTGATACGTGATAATATGGACACCGCCGAAAGTTTGAATATTAAAATGACGGCGTGAGGTCTATAGCTCATACATACAACAAAGAGGGCCAACTTACTTTTGACATCGTGCGATTTAATTCAGGTAGATTTTTTCTTGTGGAGTTTTCTTAAATCGTAAATCTTTACGATGATGAAGCAAATCACCACGAATCACATAGCGATCATAACCATGCTATTGGCCAAATTTAGACTGCGGAGCCAAAATCATGAAAAATTTTACATTTTAAATGCACACCACTCAAATAAGCTGAAAGGGTCAATAAATAATTGCTTCGGAAAGCAAAAATTCAATGTAATTCATACGATGTTTCGGAAACTTGTTTTACGTTATTTAATTTTTTAGGTAGAAGGCACTGTGCCAAGGGTTTTGTGTATAACCACCACAACAATGTACGACTACAAATTAACTCCTCTACCCTTCGCAATCGGAAGACAATGAAATTGGTTAAATTGCTATAGTTAATTTTCAGACAGATTGAAGTTGCTTTTCCTCATATGCATATGTTGTTCCCCCCTACGGGGAAATCTAATGAAAATAGTAACAACTGCATAACATGCTACACCGGTTGTACATTATGTACCATTCGTTGAATATTTGCTGTATCTATTTAGGTTATAATCGACAGCCTACAATTCCAGGCATGCTTGCAAAATTTCTGCAAAAATTGTGGAAGAAAGAGTAACACGAAGTACCTGTGAACACATGTCTTTACATCGAAATTTCATAAGAAGTCAGCATTTAAAATACGAGGCTGGGCCTACACATTAACAGTCAATGCCCACGTAGCCGATCAGCATTAGCGTGTTTGCAACGTCAATCTTTGCAAGCATGGAATTAATTTTAATGAACATACCACTACAGTCTGGCTTGCAAAAGTGTTTTTAATTCAAGAGACTTTGATTGATGATTTGGAATATTCAAATCTCACTTACCTTATTTAATGAGGTCAAAGGATCAACTAGGAGTTCACCCTTTTCGCCGATAGCACCCTCCTCAAAGAAATATCTCACTTTGTCGCCAGATTCAATGAAATAGGCATCAGCACTCTGTTGTGATTGATGATCTAATGTTGTAAAGATCTTCCGGTTTTCCTGAGGTGCTTCCATACATAATGCCTGACCGGTTTTGAATAATTCCTCAGTCTCCTCAGGAGTAAGGAAGTCCTCGATGACTACAAAGCCATTTTCGATTATCTGAAAAGATATGTAAGTCAAGCTAACTTAAAAGTCTGCATTAAACAAAAAAAAAAAAAAAAAAAAACAGACAATTCATTAGAGCGTTAATAACTATGTCTGGGTTGTGGGTTCTGATGGTGGCGTGTTAAGCGTTGATAAGATTGAAAGTAATTATGTAGGTCAAGCGCATGAGGGCACCACGATTGACTGAATTTCAGAGTCAGACTTGAATACGTTCACTTTTCACGGTAGTGTACGCTATTTCCTGTTGTCAATGCAGTAGAAATTTGTTAAACAATTGTATTTATTTAAATTGTTAAGCGGTTAATTGAATGCTTCCGCCTAATTTAGGATACAAAACGAGACGCAGAAAATCAGTTTAAGGAGGGGGAGTTTCATAGAAAAGTAAACGCATTTGTGGAGTTTAAAGCGATTTGTTAGATTTTCAAAGACAAAGCGGGCGCTAGTGATGCCATTGTCGTCGTATTAAAATTTTTTGGGGACCTGGCCCTCTGCCCACGAATATTATTTTAATTTGCTGACTACGTGCTCAATATTTGGCTTATTGCAAAACACAGGGTAATTCGCTTGAGTTGTTTTAAAGTTAAATGAACTTTGATTTCATGGATAAATTTGGTGTTAGTAGGATTCGAACATAAACAACAACAGCAACATATGAGTATATAAAAAAAAAAAACAATAGATCAGAAAAAAATGTTTATAATCAAAAATACGGTTAATGATTTGGTCGCACACATTTTAGTTGACAGGCGTTTAGTCAGTCTGTCCATGTGAGTTGTTTTGTGAAAATGAATAAAAAAATTATTTTCAAGTAAGTCTCTCATACGCACATCAAAAATGAGTTGGACTCTGTATATGGGGATTCTACACCATATTTCACCAAAGTGAAATTTTGGACAGCTGAATTTAAACGAAAGAACTTGATGAACATGATGAACTTTTTAGGCGTCCAAAAATTACTATTGGCGATAAAACTGTTAAAATTCAAAAATGGTGTTCGATGAAAATGTCTACAGAAAAAGTTTGTTACACATTATGTTACATAAAGGCTTAGGCATAAGGAAGCCATGGATGCGTTGGGTCCCGCGTTTGCCCAGGTTATGCTACAAACATATTCGAATAGACATTTCCAGCATCCTGTTGGCGCAATAAATCTAAGTTTTAATACCGATTATTTTTTGTTGATGAAATTTGGATGCACAGTAGATTGCAAGGAAGAGGCAGCTGCAAAAAAGCAAAAACTGTCTTTTCAATGAGGAAAGTTTTGTTTTTCAAACTATTGCAGAAGTCTACTGCGTAGCATTACTTGTCAAGCTAAAAACAGAAATTCCGGAAAACTTGCCAGGTTGGCAAACAAAAATAGAAAGTCCTGGTTGAACAGGACAATACTCCGTCTCACACCCCAGCGGTTAATAATAATAATAAATGAGTGGCACTTCAGACCACAAGGGACTAGGGCCTAGCTTCCACAACAACTACTA
The DNA here is from genome assembly GCA_944738645.1 of Eristalinus sepulchralis. Lineage (NCBI taxonomy): Eukaryota > Metazoa > Arthropoda > Insecta > Diptera > Syrphidae > Eristalinus > Eristalinus sepulchralis. The sequence goes on from OX122882.1 coordinate 40,622,393, forward strand.
CTCGCATTGTGAGTGCTGATGTTCTTTCATAAGTAGAAGGCGAACCTACAGTTTTTTGCCAACTTCGAACGACGAGGTTTGAGAAACTTTTCATTAGTATTCTTTAAGTGTTATCAGCGACTCGAGAGAGGTGATGCTGTGAAAAATGCGAGATGTTCCCACCGGAAATCGAACCTGGATCTTCAGAGTGTGAGTCGACACACTTACCTACTAAACCACGGCGACCATAGCCGTTGGCATGGTGAAAATGTACAGACAACCCTCGTAGGTGGTATTTTTTCAAAGATCAAACAAATTCGATATTGAACTTATAGCCTATTGTTGACTACAGTTTTTTAACATTTTTCTGGTAAGATAAACATTTCACATTGAAAATAAAATCGGTAGTTTTATTGGCATAGGAATGCACGGCTCGATCTAGTTTCTGACTTTATTGTTATTGGAGAAATGATTTGGAGCCAGGCTATTTTACATTAAGCGGAACAAGTTATCGAGTTATCGAGAGATGCAAGGTCTCGGCTTTACGGCTGGTGAAGTAAGACCTTCCATTTCTTTTCATAACACTCAGGCATAATTTCCAATCTGCAAAATCTGATGGTTTCAATTCATTGGCGGACAGAAAATTGTTGAGGGTCCCAAATGTAATTTCATTTTTTTTCATTCTTATTGGGTCGTCATCAAGCAATAACTCCAATTCTTCATCTTCTTCATCCTTTTTGGTTGTCCGGGACATTCTTTGTCTTCTGAGTTAAGTGATGCAAACAACTTTTATACACATTTGCTCATTGCTCAGATCGTGATTAAGTTCCATTTCGTCTTCTATTTTCTTTAAAATGAAAGACTGGCATAAGACTCCTCGTAAAAAAGGGTCACCAAACCCGACATATTCAGGTAATTCAAAAATATCGTTCCTTCAACTAAATGAAACATACTCACACTTGATTTTGAATTTCTGTCAACTACAAGCAGAACTTCTGAGTAGTTTAAAGTCGCGTTGTATTAGAATGTACATCAGTTAAGAAGTATAATGACGGCCGGTAGAGTTTTTGTCAAAGTGCTGCTGTTTGCTATTGGGATTCCGTTAGCCCTTAGTGTAGCATAATAAAAACGAATGCATTTCAAATAATGGCGTTTTTCGGAGGAGACTTGAATTGATCTTGAGAATCTCTCACTTGAACAATTTTCCAAAAAAGCAGTTTGATGTCAAAAATCTCTGATTCGAACCGAGTTCCGAGGATTGGATCTTGTATTCGTTCCAGCATGTGCAAGGTCAGTCGGATAAGTACTTAAACTTGCGGTTCGATGGAGCCATTAGCGTAAAATAAATTTTCTTTCGTGTCAGTAAGTTGATCGCGTATTAGCAGAACGGCGCCTGAAGGTGCGCAAGATAGCCGAGATACGAATAGTAGGCATTCCAAGATTTTGCCTTTGTCATATCCTGTGTGATATGTTGGTCATGAGAAAATTGACTGTGTCAGAGGCAAGACAGAGATTTACTAAGTTGAATTGTTAAGGCGAATAGACGTTCATTTTGTGAAACAAAGAATATCTAGCCAACAGCTTTGTCATCACTAAGGCCTTATTTTTGGAATAAGTTCTGCTTTCTCATCTCCAGATTTGCCCCTGTGCGATTTATACTTCTTTTCAAACTTGAACACCTTCCTCGCCGTGCAGAAATTTGAGTGAAATGAAGGAGTTATCGCCGCCACCCCGGATGCCTACGTTGCAGATCTCTAGACAACGTATTTTTTTCACCTGTTAATGAAGTCAAAGCCCGGCTTCTTTAATTGTATAAAAGGGGATTATATTGGGAACTAAATCGCCACTTTCTCAAATTCTAGTGGGCTAAGTACTTATATTCTCATATACACATGTACATAACTATGTTACATATCTAATGATAATTCTTTGACAATGTTTTGTCAATAACTTAAACACAGATTGCTTAACCCTACTTTAACATCGACCCACTTTTGCTGCAAATAAATCTATTTAGCGGTTCGGTGCAATCGCCGCGAAAACTCTTTGCCAGTCTGGAACGCATCTTTAAGACCATGTGAAATGGAACAGAACTATGACGCACCAGTTGTTGTCTGGTTTCATGAGTGCTTAACCTGTTGGTAGCAGTGTGTGACCTTATGAGCTTGAAAGTGATTCTCATTTAATATCCGTCATGAGCGAGAACAACAAATTTAATAGAAAATAAACAGCAGCTGAATAGCGCATATCTTATCGTGACAAATTCACGCGAACGTAGACAAGAAACCATCGAAAAATATAAATCATTTGTCACTCTCACTAATAGCCGCATATAACGTATCCCACAGATCTGCGCTCGCGTTCGCGATCGCGTCAAAGGATTTATTTTTAGATGCCCACTCGGCACTTACAAAGCTCATTAGTCTGCCGGTACAGGTATCGCGATGGCTGCCGGAGTAGCTGCTGCTCAGCAGATGCATTCTTAAGAGTGCACTCGACACAAAGATCACGGTGCCTTAAAAATAGGAAGTTTGACTAAGCGAATGAATACACCTGCGCACTCACAGGGTGATACTTTAATTAAATCTCAAAGGGGTTCTCAAAGGGGAAGAACAGCGTCCACCTTCTCTTAATTTGCCACCCGATGAAATGCACGGATGCTGTGGTGCAATTAAAAACCGGAAACCAGTCTCGTGGGTGTGAGAATGAGATCCCTGCCGATATGACAGTGACACATCTGCTTTTAATAGCTGAATCAGAGTTGCGACGGGTGGATGAATGGTTTAGGATTCCGTTCGAGCTATTGTCAGGAAGTCTATATTTAGAGGTCTAGTAATGATTGTGAACGGAACAAGTGCTTGTTTGATTTTGTTCCTCTTCATAAAGCATATGCATTCCGATCCCATGAAAAGAATTCAATGAGAAATAAGAAAGTATTCTTTTACAGAAATAGAATGCACTGTTGATGTTTTCGATTAGATTTGATTTTTTTGTTTGCCATGTACAAGACAAGAAATAAAACTGTAGCAGAGGCTATAGAAGGTAGCGCGTGCATCGGTGGGGGGTCTGGATGCAATTTTTGAAAAGCGACAGGTTTTTGACGTTTTTATGACAAAATACACTCTCGGTTCTTTTTTCATCGGGAGCTTATGTACTTGAATTTTGAAAGAAGGAATGAAACAAAGAGTTGCCTTACACCGTGCCAACAGTCATCAGGGAAAGTATACAGACATGTAAGGAATACAAAGCTCTTGTTTGTTTCTTTTTATCAGATCATATGATGAAAACTAAGAGGACATCTTCATTATCTTTGATTTAAGAAAAAGAAAGCAAAATACAAAAGACGTTCTCGACATTGCAGCAAGAAAACGAAAGGGAATTCAACAAAGACAAAAAATAGACAAAGTAACGAAATGTTGGAAATTTGGGCAAGTTTCAATATAAAAAAACTGTACTGCTGTACGACTTAGAATGTACTGCAACTTCTAGCAGAAGGTCAGGGGCAGAATGTTCCCTCTGCCTTCCACCCCGTTTGTCTGAAAACTCGCAGAGAGTTTTAATTACCTTTGAAACAGCTTCTCAAATTAGGTCCCTCGGCATTAAACTGTTACTCGTGATAGAGCAAAAGCTTGCACAACATGAGCAGTTGTTGAAGAAGCATGCAAGGCCCGATTTCCCTGTAACTGTTGCACCCCAATTTATTTTCTTTTAATTTCCATGACTTCCCAAAAGTGTTCTTAAAAGTTTTTCAGTGTCCCGATCTTGGGAATATTATTTTCAGTCTTTTGGGCTATTAAGATAGCTGATACAATAAGACAATACAGTAGGGTCACCTGCATGGGATATAAGGGACACTGGATGTTAAATTCAACGGAAGGCATATGCCCATAGTTAAGACAGCCAACGGGATCGGGGCAAATGTTAGTGAGACTCTCCTCGGCGATAATGTGTCAGCTCCATTAGTTTTGTGTGACTTTAGCATGGCCGTTGTAAAATGTGGTCCAACACTTATTGTGAGTCACACGTCAAGTTTTCAGGTTCAACTTAATTTGACATTTCTTTGTTTACGTGTTTGACATATTCAGCCATGAAAAAGTTCCAATTAAGCAGCGTGTTAAAATTGTTGAAGACTTTTACGAAAATTGGCGTTTAAATCAAAATTTACATTTCAGGTACTTCTTGATTTTTTGGGTCTGCATTAGCGACCAAATGTGTCCGTAATCGGTAGAATTGTGCGCAAATTAAAGCAAATTAGATCGGTGGGAAATGGGAAAAGCAAAAAGCGTAAACAAAGAGTGACTGTTTGGTGTGGTTTATGGGCTTGTGGTGTCATTGGGTCGTATTTCTCCGAAAATGAGGTCGGCCAAGCAATTACCGTGAATGGTGTTCCCTATCAAGAGATGGAAACCTACTTCTTGTGTCAAGAATTTGAGGATATAGAACTGGACGATGTGTGCTTCCCACAAGATGGTGCCATTTGCAACACAGCCAAAGAAACAATTATTTTTTTCTTCCCTATCTCGACTGTTTTTATTTCGAACTATTTTTCCAAATGCAAAACTATTTTTAACTATTTTATTGGTTTTGGTAAAGCACTGTAAGCTGTTAAATTAAAAATGCGATTTCGTCCTCTTAACGAAATGAGAGATAGGATGAGAGCAAATAAAATACAGAAGTACTCGAGATGTAGTCACGCAGTTGCCAAATGACAAGTATATTCCATGTAGAACAAAAATGTACATACAAACAGAACGAAAGTGTATCCAAATTTTCGCTCAAACAAATCGTTTTGGAGGGTAAATGCTATCTTCCTGCAGCCCCATGCCAAGGAATACTATAGTATTTAGACAAGATGCGAAGTTCGAAAAATGCAAGCATTCACTGTTAAAATTTTTGGAAGATTTGTCATTTTTGGAACAAGGAATTTTTGACGCATTTGTCATTGTTGGATTAAGTTTTCTTGACTTTAGGTATTTCGGGATTTTGGCTTAATTGACTTTGAAGATGTTGGGATTTTCGTTTTTTCAAGTCTTTACATTGTTGGATTCTACTCGTCTATCGGATATTATACGTCTTGATTTAGACGAGGTATTTCAACGCATTTTGTAACTAAGTACAGATTAGGACAAATGACAAGCAACATTTCCCAATAGAATCAAACTAATGGAATGATTTTCTCATTCCCCAATGTGTCAAATTGGTTAAGACTTCAAAGAACTTCACTGTAAATGATACGAGGGGAGTTAAAAATATTCTCGGCATCGGAGCGACACTCTTGCTTTACCGTCAATTTTCAATTAACAACTAAAATTCGTTTCGTTTCGTTTGTAGAATTTCCACCTCTTTGTATGCTCAGTACAAAACCACTTCCAGTGAAACTTTTCTAAACAAAATAATTTGATATGACCTCTTATCAGGGAAGAAGCTCGAAAATCAAAGTTGCTTCTAATTATCAACATTTACTGTTCACTAGACCAAGCAAAAGAAAACGAAATGGTAATAAAAACATCAATATTTGAAACCCGATATAGTTCGCACACGCTTGCTACCTTAAACAATCCAGCATGTAAGACTTTCAAAAAACCCCTCGAACCTACTTCAGACGATAGCAATGTCTGCTGGAGATAAGCGAATTGAGATTAGTCACACATCGGCTCTGGTTAGTAACGATGAGTACAAAGGATGAGATTAGAAAATGACCTTAAGGTGATCATTGAGGAATGAACTTGTTTCTTTTATTCATGAAAAAAGTCGGACGCAGACTTCAAAGAAAAGAAAGGCTTTCACCTCTGCCCGGGATACGTAGAACACTCTGATTTAATTTATTTTGACATTAACCAAACTATAAGAGAAGTTACCTAAGAATCGAAATATTCTGAAAACACTAAATACAGAGAAGCATCGCATCAAGTGTAGACACATCAGTTCGATACTTAAGGCAGAGAAATACGCACAAGCACTTGAGTAACAAAAACAGAAAATGAGATAAGTGTGCAAATTATATCGACAAAATTTGAACTGAAGCATTCAAAATTCAGCAAAAAATAATAAAAAAAAAATCTATAAACGTAACATCGACTCATCTTTTATCGAAACTCGTGGAACAGACAAGCACGGTTGAATGCAAATAGAATTTGTTTTTCTACCAACCTCGTCCAAAATAGTGTTAAGCATCCTGAATGGAATTTCTTGCGGCTAATCCTTGGAATCTGTGTCACTTGAGCACTTGAGCACTTGATCAGTTGATTACTTAATTTTTGATATCAAATTTAAAGGCACACACTTTAACACTTCCGATCACAGCAGCGTTCCAACAGGGAATATTCTCTCGACGGGAGTATCTAACAAGTTTCGCGTCCGTTTACAAATTGAGTGTCGTTTTCGAAAAAAACGCTCTGGCAGCAGCAGTAGCGACGCTTAATCACCTCCCTCGCTCTCACACCACTGTCGTGGGCACTTTGACTCAGCGCATAGCACTCGTGTAGGTACTGCGGATAGGACTGAATGGTTACGTAGGCCAACGCGAAGTTGAGGTGCTGCTGAGAATGGTGAAAATGAATCTAAAAATTATATGCATGGCTCACCACTGTGGCAGTCTGAAGAGAAGTTGAATGAGGATCACAGCAAGTGAGTGATCGTTCTATTAAGGGTGCCATCGATGGGCAAACACTCTGCCGTGGGTGGTAAGTTGAAATAAGTCCAGAATTGTTTCCAGAATTTTCCACCCCTCTGTTATTCGGCTTCTGTGATGGAAACAATGCTGTGATCCAAATTTGATTGGCAAACGGGGCAATAACTGATAGCGCAGCGGTAATTCAAACGCCACGCGCTTTCAAAAGCCGATCTTGCGCTCTCTCCGAGATGCAGTGTATGCATAATTATGTAAATTAAGTTGTTTGTATGTATGTATAAAGAACGACGGCCGGACAATGTGTTTTAGTTTTTGTTGGCCGCTCGATTGGGTTGACTGGCGCTGAATGGGTCGTCTGTGAACTGGGGATAGTGTTCACGGAAAGGGTGTTTCTGGTTTAACTTGTGCTAGTATCGCGTTTGCGATCATTTCGGTTTAAAGCTTTTGATGGCAGAACTGAAGTAATTTTTTAAAATGACGGTTAACATTTTGTAGGGAAAAAAGTCAAGAGCGATGGTATTTTGTTGTGAAATCAAATGAAACTTTACCTTCAATTAAGTAATCCGGCAGTAACATATCTCAAATTTTTTCGTTTTAATTGGATTTCGATTGTGTTTTAGAAAACCTCTTACATACTTATGTTGAAATTTCGTTCTCGGTTGAGACTCCCATGAACGACTTTTTTCTGTAAAGAAATAAGGTATTTTGTTTTCTGAGCTATTACTATCGATTGAGTAGCACTACAGCCCACAAGGGTCCAGGGAATGCCTTCTACAACAACTACTCGTGCTGTGCGTGTCACTCTTTTCTCACGAATAGAGGGGCCATACAGTTTTTTGCCATCTCGGAACTGGGGGATTTGAGAAGTTTTCTTCAAAAAATCTGGAAATCGTTGAAGCTGACTATCATGTTAGCTCTATTTCTATTGCACAGGTAGGTGAATGGAGTTTGTTGGTATAGTGCAGTATGTCAAGTGATCATGACAAAAAATAATTGTTCGTAATGTATTTTTTGCATTACAGCTATAATTATTAAGTTTAATACTTAACGAAAGGGAATGTGCATTATTCTTTGAGGTTAAGGAACTATTGGCGAATGATTTTTCCCAGAAATTGCTATATTAACAATTAACAAATGATGAATCTAGGTTAAACCAGTGTACATAAAATATTGTTGCTTATTTTAACAAATGAACCAAATAATCTAAAATACAGAATGAGAACAAGGAATTTATAAGATTTTTTTTTAATTTGAGCAAATAAGAGATTTTTGCAGAAACTTGGACACTACCCAAACCAGATGAGGAAGCGTTTTTGAGAGAAAAGTTCTGCGTGCGATTTTTGGTCCTGTTGATGACATCTATGGGAGAAGATTCAACGACGAACTCTATAGGCTGATCGGCCTATACGCTGGTCAAGCGTCTTCGGATATAGCGCTATGGACACCACTGCTCCGGCCCGAAAAGTTTTTGAATCCTGAAAGTCTCGGACATTGTAACAGAGGATGGTCTACGCTGAGATGGTGTACCCAAGTGGAGAAGGACCTCAACCAACTTCGAGTGAGCAAATGGAAGCAGCTGGCGAGAGATCGTGCCGGCTGCAGAGGCATGTTAGTTGAGGCCCAAATTCACCCCGTTTTTTAGTGCCAGAAGAAGAAGGAATACGAGTTTTTGGTTGCTAAATATGCAACTTCTGAAGTATACTTGCTAAGGAGAATTTTTTTTACGTCTTAGATGTAAGCAGAAATTCTGGGTTCGATTCCCGGACTGGGCACCTCGCATTTTTCACGGCACCACTTAGTCAAAAATCAGTCCATTCCAACCTTTTATTCGACTCAAATATTCTACGGATATGGTATGGTGATGGCGGAGGCGTGAGTCGGTACATTGTTATAGTGTATTATCACTTTGTTTCGCTTTATAGGAACGCTCTTATTGCAAGTTTACGTTCTATCGGCCTAAAAATGTCGGCGTAATACAGTCCTGTCAACTTTTTGCCCTTCTTCATGTAGTCGAAGTAGATCCCACCCTGTGAATCCTAGAAAACGGTGTCCATTACATCTTCTGCTCATAAGACAGACCACGTCTAATTCATACGTTCGTCATGTTAAGTGCACTTTTTCAAATATTTCTTTAACTTTGTGCCTGCTGTTCCTAGTAAAATAAGGCGTCACCTATAGCAAGCCTACTCTCTTATGTCCAATATACCATCTTGGAGGCAATGCCACACGGTATCCAGGTAATAATTTTCGGGCTCACCTTTTATCTGATATGTGTCAACACGTGATCGTGAAATATTGGCATGTTATCCTCCGTGATAGCCGCCTTTTGGGCGGCATGATTCATCGACGTGCGATGGCGTCTAATTTACTAAATTTTGACTGTCGCCATCGAAGGAGAACAGTCCCTTCCCGTGACTACTGTAAAAAAAATCAAACTACGACCAATATTGCTGCGGGCACGCACGCTTCCGTGGTTAAACCCAAAGTACGAGACCGATGTGGTTGAAATTTTGTCACAATAGAGTATTGTAGTTTAATAGTCCTCATCAATGATATCTTGAATTTCTTAGCTTTTACATCTTAATTTTTGTTTTGTCTTCGTTTTGAACAAAGTGGAATAGCGACGTAATTGCTTCTTTTAAACATTTTTTTTCTTGAAATCTCAAATTTTTGAACCTTACTGTTCGTTTCATTCAAACGACACGAGTGCGCTCTGTTTTCTTTTTTTGTTAATTTGATGCGAGCAATATGTATCTTTGGGCTGAATTTTTATTGTAACAATTTTCAACATTTCTTGAATACCAATCTGACAATAAATTCGTTAAAACATATCAAAGAGTGCCTGTTCAGATCACATTTTGAATAAGGTCTCAGTGGTTGAGTTTATCTCGTACTTGCTCCGTTTGTTGGCCATGTGTTGAGGAGCTAAAATGTGCAAGTCAGATGTTTGGTGAATTTATTCCAAAAATAGCAGTCATGGCGCACTGTGCGATTCCATGTCAGACGAACACATGTTGCATCGAATGAGCTCGTGGAGAGGTGAACAAAGGAATGTTTTGTTCAATTGGGGTTTTCCAATTCCAGGCGAACATTTAATTTTTGTCGCCCTATGCAGGCTTACGATAACGTATGGTGGTTGCATATGTTTGTGCACAGTTTCATTGAACTGTCTTCTTATAAACTTATTAAACGACCAATTGAATTAAAAAAGCAAAAAGCCTAACTTTGGAGGGAGAATCCACTGGCCACTATAAATGTGCACCCGTTTAACTATTTTCACTTAAATTAAGAGACTTGTCTCACGTGTGTGAGACACAGTGATTTTAAATGCCATGAGTATGGGACTTGATTAAGACTTTTAATAATAATAATTGAGTGGCACTACAGCCCACAAGGGACCAGGGCCTAGCTTCTACAACAACTACTCGTATTTTGCATGCTACTGTTCGTCACGACCTACAGTTTTTTGCCGACTCCGAACGGCGAGATTTGAGAAGCTTTCCATAGACAATTAACACAGCAACTCGAAAGAGGTGGTGCCGTGAAAAAATGTTAGGTGTCCCTTCCGGGAATCGAACCCAGACTTTCTGCGCCGCGGTCGATTTAGACTTTTACCAAATGAAAATAATTATAATCTCTCTCATTTGAATTCATATTTTTCATGAACTATGCTGTCGTGATGAGATATTTCCGTGCTGTTGCGGGAGTTTCTCGGCACTCACCACGCCAGCAACTTCTTCAGACGGAAAGGGCTTTACTTCAATGATTCGGTCACGTGATGACTTCCGTCGCCATCATCACGCCTTACGAGATGTGCCTTAGAAATTATTTAAACAAGTAGGCGCTTGTTAGACAGACCATGGGCGAGGTGGTTGGATCAAGTTGTACTACTTACACAGCTTGCGATGAGTTAGCGTCTATGGCTGTGGATCGAGCAGTACGGAGGTCTCTCGAGCATGCATTTCCCTCGCTACCTCTTTACTGGAACATGCGGGTCACTTAAAATCTGCAAATGATGATGATGATGATTATAATAAATATTTTTTTAAAATATGCAATAACCACTTATCTATGTACACAACACCAGGAGATGTAAGTTAATGGACAGCCATGTGTAGGCACACAATGAATGTCATGCAATTTTTGTCCCGGTATTACGAAAATGATGTAACTTGATTTCTCCTTCACTCAGGTGTGAAACGCATTCAACGGCACACTGTGTGTGGGTTTTTTTTTTGCAGCTTAGAAGTTGGCGCCGATAGAGTCGTTATAGCTTGTGATACATTTTATTAGACATGGAGACCAAAAGAACAGGCTGTTGTTTGAAGAAATGGCTTCAGCAACGTGATTTCAAATGTACTTAGCAATTAAACTGCGTTACTGATTAGTGTCAACCTTTCAATAGCTGCAACCTTGTTTCAAAATTATAAAGATACATTCAATTAACACTATAATTTCTTCCAATTGGTGACCCCGAATTTATTTAATTTGAAGGCCTTACGTCCCCACGAGCTATTTTTCATACAAACTATTTAAAAAGTAAAGGTTCAGAACTTAATAAATTATTTTTTGAGTTGTCCATATTAAAGCAGTAACATTTTTAAAGTTGATCCGGGTAATATGAACTAACCGATGATAAGGAAACTAAAAGAAACAATGCACTCAAAATAAAATCATTGAAATATTTAAAGAGGAAAATGGCCCTCTAGCGGTAAATAGTAGTGAGTATTGTTTGCAGCGCCATCTACTAGTTCGAGTTTGTACTTTTATAAGGTTTGTTTCTCGAATAAGTAAGCACTAATTTCTATGTAGAGTGGTGAATAAGTTTCAGTCCTCTTTTTAACGTCTTTTCGAATCGAAATCTTGTCTAAGAAGGCTTCCAAAAAAATACGTTTAGTTACGCTGTACAGCAATCATTAAATAATAGTAAGCGGACTCATATTGTCTAATCTTTGAATAATGTGTGTAGAAAGAACGTCTATACGAGTTTCCACAGGATTACAAAAACATTGATTTCGAATTCTTGGTAGAACCGGGCCATCGATATCGTACTAGAAACACACTCACGCAGCACATTCTCTTACTTTATGAAGATTCTACAGTAAAAACTATGTGAAATGGAGAGGCGTAGTGCGTGTGAGTCAGCACACGTTACCTGTTTCAATAATAGACACGTTAACCACCTAAATAAATAACATTAAATGTGCGTGATGTCCTTGAATTTGTGGCGTTGCATCTACTTTAGTGATATGCACCTATCGCCAAAGATATCCTTAGGCTAACATTAAAGCGATATCTTAAGGTTTTTCATTTGATAAATGCACACTTGAAGCTGGGCGTTTTTTTACGCTTTCTGTAGCTATTTAAAATTGCTATTTTTCGAACTTTCGAAAGGTCTATGTTTACGGTTTTTGGTCGATTACGTTTAAACTGTATAAGTGTCCAAAACAATTGTAACTGCAAGTTTCTATTGAATTCAACATAAAATTAGAGAGAATGAAGAGAGGGGGCGAGCTATACGGGAGCCACCCCTCCACAAAATTAAATGTTCATGCAGGGATCATGATGGCAATGTCAAAAGCATTTACAGCCTGACTTTCGTGAGAACTGCTTCATTAGTTTAGGAAATATGAAAAGTGTGAATACCAACATGGACACACAGAAACTCTGAATTTGGTGAAAGTTCTTCCGCTCTGGAGACAACAATAGCAGGCATATAGGACTGGTTATTGAAAGAGCTAGGTATTCCTTCTCATATACACATTTTTAAATTGAATTTGATGTATTTCTCACAAGCAATGGCCATTTCAATTAGAAACCGATGAAAATGTATGAAGTCCACAACTGACAAAAAATTACATTTTTGAGCGCTATGTATTTCACACAAAAGACGCATTACGCAACACATTGTAACAAATACGGTTGAAATGGCGGATAAGACATTCCATTTGACATTCATACGTATGTACACAGCCTGCTTGTAAACAATCACTCACCAATGACAGCAAGATTGGCGCACGCTATCCCATCAGACATACTCGCTTCCGGAGTAGTCAGTCTTCTGTTTGTGGTGTTTGTACCATCAATCGCCGATTAAGGTCATTCTCGTGAGTTCCTCATGCGCCTCGAGTTCTAATTCTTCCTCTGCCATCAGAACACCCCGTCAATTGAATTCAAAGTGCTCTGAATGAATTTCCAGAATCGGCGAAATGCGGCGCGTTCCCTATCAAACATTCCGCGCACGCATTCGATTGAACTTAATTTGAGTTGACAGATACTTGCGACCTGTCGAAAAGTGTTTGTCATCTGTTTGTGTTTTTCGGTGGGAGTCTTGCAGTGCTATGCAAATGCGCTGGCACGCTATTTGCTTAATATCAACTGTCACGTAGTCAACTTGTGAAGTGTTCGCTTCCCATTCGGTTTTGCATATTGCAAAGGTCAGTTGCTCGCGACTCGGTGCTGAAAGTGCTTATGGTATTTATCTCGTTTCTGGTATCGCAAGCCCCATGCTTGATTACGGGAAATACTTGTTTTTTATTGAATCGAAATCTTCGAGATGGATTATTGGAAGAAATCGACCGTGTGATGGATGGCAGCGGCAGTAGATAAACTTAATTGAAGATGTAACGCTTGGTGCGATGTTGGCTCTGGCCATTGTAAAGGTCTCACTTGGAGTTCTCTTTGATATGTTTCAAAGGGCACTTACGGCGTGCTTGCATGGAGGTCATTGTTGTTTTTGAGATGCACTCAATTGCTGTAAGTCATGTTGTGCCCTTTGAAGAGTTATTTTTCCCTTGTATGTGCGCAAAGCCACTGCACTCGTAAGTGGAATGAAAATATTTACAAAAAAGACGTTTTTTTATTTACTTCAGTTTTTGTTGGTAAAAAGGCAAAAATATTGTTGTGTTATTTTCTGAGAAAGTTTGAAATTTATATTGCCCTTGTCGCTGTTTCAAATCTTTATTCTGTAAATTTTTTTGTTGCGAATCTAAAGCAGGATGTGTTCCATTCTCTTCTGTGCTGCTACATCTAGTTTTTCGTCGTCAGTCAACAGAAATGTGCAACTGATTCTTAAAAGAACAAAGTAGCCAATCATGGAATATGGTTACCCTGTATTTTAAATTGCATTGAAAAGAATAAGGCTGTTCGAAAGACAATAGAATGATCGCACACCCGAAATCGAGCATGAGAAATTCTAGCCAACGAAGTTTTGTACAATTTGGCTTAACCTGATCAGGATACATAATTTTCTTATTATTGATTAGTGTTCACTTGATCGAAACTGGACTATACGCAACAACCTGATGTTAGGTGCTTACACCATCAACATCATATATCATAAGAAGGTACGCCTTAAGGGCTTTATTCCACCCGACAATTTGAAAGCAAAAGGGCTGATACAGGATCTCCTCGAAGAGTACGCAGACAGTAGACAATCCGTATATCGTTCTGATCATATTCTTTTCAGTAGGTTCATCTTCGCCCGAAATATGGTTCAGGCCGCCAAGTAATGTCACTCTTATTTGGTGTCCGGTAGCTTTCGTTGCTGCTTATTAGTCCTTGGCCCAACCCAACTGCACTCTCAAGCTCCAATATAGAGTTGCTAAAAGAAGAAGGTTGACAGGACTAAAATATATACAAATGACCATTCAAAATGTGTACATAAGCTAAAAGAGATTCACGTTTATATTTCCCAGCCTGTCCCTATAATTCAGTTTAATTATCAGGCTGGTTGGATCAAAGCCTGATCTTATGCTGCCTTCCATCCTTGACGATCTTGGCCATGCTGTTTCCAGCCATTCAACCCGTAACTAACGCAATCAATTTGTCTTTATACCGGAGGTGGTTGGATCTTGTTCTTCTCCTCGAACCTGGAGGCTGGGATTCGAAGACTATCTTAGATGGAACACTGTTTTTCTTTCGTTCGATGTGGCTGAGCCAGTGCAGTCGACGGGATTTTGCCCTCCATCTACATCGGTTGTGTTTTCTCCTCCACTTTACAGACAGGACCGTATATCCGCCGTAGAATTTTTCTCTTATAAGCCCCAAGAATCCCCTCAGTCTTTTCGCTTGTCGTTCCGGGTTCAAGCGTCTTGTAAAGATGTTATGATAGCCCGAGAGAAATCCGCTAAGAGGATGTTTGTAGAGCTCACATTCGCCAAATGTCGTCCGTGACTTTTTATCCGAGATGGTGTTTGACGGTTTATTGTTCAACAGCATATATTACTATTGCTCAACAGCATATATTTGGCATTATCGGATCATTCCGACAAGCTTCTAAGACAGTCCGCTGTGTTCGCGCGTCTATATTATCTGTGTTACCCAGTAGTTTTACTGATTTGTAGAAGATAGTGCTCCCCGTGTTTATACCTGCCCTTCGCACTATCTTTTTCAGTAAAAGGTTAAAGAAATCTTACGACAGAGGAACTCCGAAATTCCGATACGAAATACTCCAAATGATTCTGAGGTTTTCGAACCAATCTGCACGGTGCATCGCGAATTTTTTAGCATCGCGCGAAACAACCAGTTCAATTTTTTGGGAATCCCGGATTCGGCCTAAAGTATTTGGCTGTGCATGCTGTCGTATGCGGCTTCAAAGGCGACAAGGAGGTGACGTGAAACGACTTGGAACTTGTTGGTCCTTTCCAGGATTTGCCGTAGTGTGCAAGTCAGGTCTATTGTCGATTTGCCGGTCCACTGCACAACCTCTCGTTGCAACTAACAGTTCATGATGGTTCGCCTGTCGTTTATGGCTTTAATTTGATTTTAGAGATGTAGGCTTGTAGACATGTAAATATGTGGATATGGTGTGCAGCTTACAATTTAAATATTCTTTGACTGAATGAAGACACCCAACCAGCAGCTAAGAAAATTTATCCGTCTCCCAATTTGTCCGAAAAAAAAATCGATGTAGGAATTGTTGACTTATTGACGCTGACAAACATACACGTGATACATTTTTTAATCACATTTTAATTCCTTATAAAGGTTGAACATTGCCGGTAAGTGTGCAAAACAATATGTCTGCATCGTGAAGATTCACTGCATAGAATTCTTTTGATGCAATTCTAAACCCCATTCTCTCACATTTCGAGCGAAATCTCGACCCTGACTTTGAAAATGTTGGTTTTCAGTAGGTCTACGGTTCGGAGATCTTTTACGTAGAGATCCATTATCGTAGATGGCAAACATGAAAATAACATTGTTACACTTCAAATGACAGCTGTGTTTGGCAGGTGCCACAGGCCAGCCGTATTTACTTGAAACCACGAAATAGATGACCCTGTATGATTTTGTACTTTATTAACATTTCTGTCTTCACATTACATTCAGTAACATGACATAATTTTGTGAGTTCTCTGAATTCTTCCCGCCCTATTTGTGTTGTTGGTGGAAAGCATTGCCCAGTTTCTGGAAAGGACTAGTAACCTTGGAAAAATATTTCAAAAAGAGAGAAAAACTAAATTCGTAGAAAGACATTTTTTATTGCACGTATTTTTCATTACTACAAACTGACTTAAATTACGGCAATATTTTTTCAACTTTATTTCCTTTCTAATATATAAGATTGGCGCCCGGTTAAATCCACGGTCAAAATTACATTAGAACCAATTCGAGATCTTTTCCCCGTTTAGGTTTTAGTTTTTTAGTTCAAAAGGCATTTTTTTATTTTTATCTGATAGAATTTTAAAACTAGGTACAAAACATTTCCCCGTTTAGGCTGGTACGATAGATTAACAAGATGTTTGATTCCGTGACATTTTCGGAATTAGTGACACACTTTTTACATTCCTCGCTATTCAATTCACGCACTAAAAAATGTAATACGTTGAAGTAACAATCAACGAGCTATTCTTGTAATCATCCTGCCGAAGCAAATGAATCATTACTCCACTATTATTTTAATAGGCATATCAATAATGACGTTATCATTAACAACCTTCCAAACAACTCTAGCAAGTTTCAGAAGAATCTAACTGCTGGTTCATTGCGCTCGTTACAAGGACAAGTGTATCATTCCAACAGCCATTGCCACCGTTACCTACACTTAGTTGCGAGTGTAGATCTGGCTCAAGACATTCCCGTTTTCCGTTGCGCCAACACGCCAACTAACCTACTCAATCGAAAAGCGGCACTGAGTTAGAAATAGCGGTGTACCTGTTTTCCTCAACTCGACGTCTAATGACACGGCACTCAATGGACAATGCCACAAGACTATCACTCGCCTAGAGTAGCGGAGGAAGTCCACGTCACTCGAGGGTCTTGTTCACTACTCCGTTACGCTTGCCGCTGTCATGCACTCACGCCTGACAACGTGGCTGTAGCAGCAAATGCACGTCTAATCTTGAACTGAAGTTTTTCGCGCAACCATCTGGAGTAAAAGTGAGGTTGCTGGCCAAGCACATCACCTCGCAAGGTGTAACAATCTATCAAGGTTATAGCGCATTCATGCGGTGACAAGCCGCGTCCGACTTGCGATGACTTTTGAGGTCTTTGCTTTCGCTTGCAGTGATTTCCTTTCGATTTGCAGTTTTTCTGTGTCGCCGATCTCTTGGGCGAGAGTCTCGGGCGCTGCGCTTTTTGTGTAATTAGAAAATGTATAAATCCGTTAATTGTTTTGCTTTATTTCTGTTGCGTTTGTTGTGGTCGTGGTCGTGCTGGTGTATGGTGCTGCGACTGTGATGTGGAAATGTAATTATGCGATTTTTTAAAGCGTTGTTTTGGATTGTTTTATGGCGTTTTAATTTTTGGTATGCATAGTCGACTCACACGTAAGAGTGTAATAAACTCAGACGTCAAAAGAAAGTTAAAGTATGCACAGCAGGGACCGTGTTGCAGCCGTTATAAACATTTGATTTGTTTTTTTTCCCATTTTTTTTTTCAAATGAGCTCCATCTCTAATATTTTGTACCCACGACTGCGAGTGGGATACGCACTTTCCCCAAATGTGTTGCAAGTCCTCGGTGGTGCAACACGAAAAGTTACACTTGTAATTGTTGTCTGCCACGATCTTTTCTTAATTCACGATGTAACTTCTGACGCCATTTGTCCTTCAGGGCTATAGCATAGTTGACGAGTTATGTAACAATACGAATTGAAATTTAAGATGAAGAAATAAAGCACACATACGTTTCAAGTTGTAAGAAACAATTATCTTCACCATCATCATCAAATTCGTATGCTGCATTAGTGTTGGCAGTTGCATTGGGCCTTGGTAAGACATTAAGGCCCCTACACTTAATTAAACCTATCGTCAAAGTCAATCACCCTTGTGTTCACCTAAAGAGGTCGACGAACTACTGCATAAGAATTTTCCTCAGCTATCGACTGTAGCTTGTTGAGAGATTATTTGAACAAGGTTAAATCCTCGCTTTTCGGGTTTGCTAAGCAATCACACATCCTATGGAATCGCATTCAAGGCATGTCTCAGAAGCCATCACTTGTCTCTCCGGTAGTTTACCTCCTCTGTGGTAGGATGTGAGCCATAGGGTAGAAAGCTGGTTTCGTGTCGCTTATAAAAACTCGAGCTTTTGCAGTTCAGAATTTGGCGAATTTTGCATCGAAACTTAAATATACACCCATTCTTAAGTGGCGGGTCTGGGCTAATAAGCCACAAGTCACTGCGGTACTCAAAGGCAGAGTATATAGTCGGTCAAATTCAACAATACATAATGGTCATGCAAATTGGAAACTTCGAAAGTGTTCAGAAGGTCGAGGCAAGCCCGATGGATGGAGCCTGAGTTTCCGGACCATGAGAAAGGAAACTCTTTTCTTTTCACCTGCCGGGGAATCAGTCCCTTAACTTAACGCACATGGCCATCTACTCGTATGTCGCTTTGTGTAAACGCCTGTGTTATCATCTTACGTGATCACCCTGATAGGTCCTTACTAGTCGGGTTTTAGGTAAGGAATGATAAATTCGTACATTGTGGCAAATCCTAAATTGACACAAAAAGTACAAGTCAGCGCACACACCACCTTTTCCTCATTTTCAAGGCCGAGGTTTGAAGGCCGCCATGAGGAAGCTTTTAGTCTTTTTAAGAGAAAAGTTCTGCTTGCGATTTTTTGTCTTGTTGGCGTTGATGGCATCTGGATGAGAAGTTTCAACGACGACCTTTATATATTGCACAGCGGCATGCGTCCAGACAAGTGTCTTCGGACACAAGATTCTTAAGAGGTATGATGTAGAGCGTATGGACACCCAACTTCAACCTGAAAAATATTTGAATCGGAGCCAGTGGGACAAAGCAACACAGGACGACCTAGGTTGAGATGGCGCACACAAGCAGAGAAGGACTTCAACCCACTTGCAGAAGTAGAGGCAGCTGGTGGGAGACGTGCTAGCTGGAGAGAAATGTTGGTTGAGGCCCAGGTTCACGCCAAGTTGTAGCGCCATCTAAAGAAGAATAATACTATACCCGTCAGATTGTGTAGGATGAGAATGACGATGGCGAAGAACTGTTTCGTGGGAACTGAGTTGATTGATCGATCGTTAATGTACGTAAGAACGATGTGCTGTCATGTGATGTTTCAATATCAGTGTTTACAAGATTGTGCGAAACTCACAAGTCAACACTTAATGGCACGGTCTCTCAAAAGATCGCTTAGCTGCGGGCGTGTGCGGACGAAAATGACGTGATTGGATAAATGATGGGTCAATGAGGCGTATGCCGGGTTTGAAACAAAAGCATCTAAAATTCGTGTGACGGTAACTGGAGGCAAAACAAAAAATAAGTTGTCAGTTGTCGGAAGGTCGAGATTTCGGACATAGTGGGCAAGAACAATTTGGAGGTAGTCAAGGACTTTATGTACCACCGGTCAGCATTAAATAACTACAACAGCATCAGTACCAAAATCGAATCGCTTTTTTTTTTCTTTTGTCAAAAGGCAACTGATTAACGAAGCGTTTCATTGGTTTTAGTAACTTTCTTCATGGACTTCTTTATGCAAAAATGTGTCTTTAATAAAAAATAACAAATCAGGACTATCGTAGAGTTTTTCAGGCTAAAATTACGGCCATTAATGCAGCTGCTTGCTTTCTGTTGTAGGAGCCGTTACATGACAGATCTGCTTTATATAGATAGTCAAGCAGCCATTGAAAAGATGTCATATGTTTGAATTTCTTCGCCCTTTCTTACTTAAGCATATAGCAGCAATTTGATCCTATGCTGGATTCCTGGCAACTGGGGAACGAATAAGCCAATGAATTGGAATGAAAGGGGTGGGTCTGCCGCTGGCATCGTATCAGTTCAATAATATAAAATAAAATTATTCATAAATATCTTTCGAAAAACGTCAAAAAAATGTGCAGCATATCAGGTCATCAGTCAGTCATCAGTCTTTCATCAGTGACCGCATCAAACTAGGCGGTCGCACGTCCGATAACAGGCGTGTTAAATGCGGATTATCTGTTGAAAAACTCTGCAAGAAGGTTGAGAATTCCAACCTTCTTCAGAGACAACGATAAGGAACAGACCATCTTCACTACCTTGGAACCTGACCATCTCTAGCAACAGTAAGAAGGACTACTGTACTGTACAACTGCCTAGATCTGGTGTTAGAGTAGGAAAGATTAAGAAATTTCTTAGGGAAACAAACTGGTAGGATTTTGTGAGATTTGTTTCTTTCACATATGTCAAGTGTCATCGCAATGGTCCCACTCATGGACTATGTGTGTTTCAGTGGCCTACTAGAACCCATGGTGGACCTTCTACAAAATTCAACAAAAAAGTTACCAGAAGTCGGTTAGAATTCCCATTCAAAATCATTCAAAATTTAAATAATGGTACTTGTTTGTTGATCAACAATTATCCGGTTCGATGCAGAGAGCTACACAAAGCGCTAGTGAGTTTCTGTTCATCGCTTAATTTGGGGGATTGTTTCACCATTGAACGTAGAACCCTTACGCGTGCTCGTCAGTGTCCATTAAAATCAGCTTAAAATGCTAATATCAATAAATAAAGTCGATGTCGTTTGAAAACTGTAAAAAAACAGACGCAATATTTGATCCAGAACCAGAATATAGAGAATTGCATAAAACAGTATCGCTTGTTGAAATTTAGCACGTGTTTGGAATAATTCGAATTTTTGCACAGTTAAAGACTACTCTGGCACTCCGAAAGTGTGCCGCTTGGAATGTAAAGTACTTTCTGTGTACGTCTTTCGTACGTTGCTAGCAGCAAGAATTTTGACATAGACAAATCCAACAATGAAATCGTGAGCTGTGCAAAGATGCAAACTTATCAATGATTGTTGGCGGAAATCACGTCAAGAATGTTAGAATTTTTTTACCTTTTTGTAGCTTGCATATACTATATGAGATGAAATTAGTTGCACAAGGGTTGGTTTTTTGATCCAGATTTGAGTAAGTACAGTCGCACCAGTTGCATTCATTTTCACATGCCAAGTTCATTGACGCCCTTTTCAACCTCACTAGCAATGGACGCAGGATATATTTTGTGAGCTTAACATTTAAGCAATAAGAAATCGAATGACGAGTCCATGAAGTGATTAGGACCCTGTTGTAAATAGACAACAGTCATTCCACAGGGAGAAAGCTTAGATGAGGAAAATATGAGTTTTAATACCACCCGCCAGGCCCTACCCAATTAATGTCTCCAAACATCTCCTGTCACCTTCAATACAGCCTCTTTTCACACATTTTACACATTTACCAGCGGCTGACTTCGCAAAAGACGTTGAAAAGAAAAAACACAAGAAAAATGTTTATAGGATGTATTTTCCCGCCCTCATTTTTTCCCTACACTCTTATCCATCAATCTCAGCACAAAAACCACATCAAACATGAGTCAGCTCAAAAAGACGCACAAAAACTCGACGTACAGAGAATAGACACAGCGACTGCCGACGAAGAAAAACAAAGCCACAAGAAATACTCTCCCGAGGTGAAAGTGAAAACGATCTAAGATCGCCTTAAACGTGCATGCTTCGTCGCGAGTCTGTCTTGAGCCCATAAGAGGACTTCAGACTGAAGTTGAACAAAACGAGAGACAAACGAGGAAAAAGAAAAACAATCGAATCACCGCTGGCATCTGCCAGAAGTGACATACGATTCTCAAATAACCTAGTTACGCAACTGGCATCCACCGCGGTTCAGCAGGAAGGAAAGAAGCACCGACACACGCAAGATGAATGCTGAGCTGCCTCGATTTGGATTTCGTTATTCGCCGTCGTCGTGACTCAATTTGTTAGCCTACACTGCTTCCCCTTTCGTTGGGTGGCCACTGTGTGGAGAGAAAGTAATTGCCATTGTTTTGGTGTCTAGTTTCTGGACGTGAATTTTTTTTCTGAGTTAGATCGTTGCCAAGGGGTGTGCTTTGATTTCAATGCTTCTGATTCCTTTCGCTGCTCAGTTAATGGTTGGAGTTTCCCCAGGCGAAATACTGGTTTTGTTAAGAAATACTGATTTTGGATTAATTGGTAAAATTAAACAAAAAACAAATGTCAGGATATAGTTGGCACATAATTTGCGCGCATCCTGTTGGAAAGCAGAGAGAGTAACAACATTTATTTAAATAAGACAGAAGGGTTCGAACGTCGGAAGGTATGAAGAATTTGTGCTGAAAGTGTCTGCTTCACCTCGCACTCGGTCTCATACCTTTCGACAGAGCATGGCCGTGATTTGTATGTTTTTAGGATCAATTGTTGTCTAAACAGCAGCTGCGGTCGCTGCAAGGCTTGATTGAAGATGTTTAATGTCCACAAACGTGTGCTTTGAGACATCCTGTCAATTGTAAGATTTGGTTGAAAAGATTTTTAGTCCACAGGACATTAATGTTTTCATTTTAAACAAGTGCAGTTCATTTGTGCTTCAATCACTCTTAAAGCTTTTATATTCCTCCCTGGAAATGAACACCGACGTTGATTTCATCTGCGTTCTTTGTGTGTCCTCCGTGTGAAAACCAGCCTTTCTGAAAGGATCTTTAAAGGACAATCTCCAGGTTGAAAAAGAAGAGACAGAACGATCCTTCAGAGTAAAGATTTAATGGAGTGGGACGTGAAAGGACAAAGGGTGTCATTGTATTAGGCTCAGACGCTACAAGATCCCCTAACATTCAAATAAAGCCAGTAGCCAGTAATTCTGTACAACCATAGATTTTCAAATAAATTTCGTCAATTTCCGGAATGTTAGTTTTAAATAAAGTTTCATAAGTTTCAATTATTTGCAACATTTATTTATAAAGGTGTTAGCATCTATTAAAACTCTTCCAATTTGCAAATAAAAACTAAGTTCTGTTTGATAAATCGTAGGGAAGTATACCAAAAAGTATATATTACGTTATTATATATTTATGCTTGCATGGAGTTCTCAAATTTACTTGCAATTTCCAGTACTTTTTTGTTGAAATCAACGCCGCCCGCAACACGTTTTGAATCGACATTCAAATTTCACCGGACAAACAAACGGCCGGTGGTCTTGACCTTCGTAGGTTGATGTGCAAGCAATTTTTTCTTTCTAGGTATGGATGTTGCAAAATATACTCACGACCAAGCTAGGCCAATGATGGATCTTGTTTATAGAAATATGTTGCTGACTTAGGCCTAACTTTCGATGGTTACCAAAGGTTCGCTTTCATTGGACATTTCTCTAAATAATAATAATAATTGAGTGACACTGCAGCCCAAAAGGAACTAGGGACTAGCTTCTTCACTCCGCTTCTGTTCTCTCTCGCGAGTAGAAGGTTAGTTGTTTGCCAAATCCAAATGGCTAGATTCGAGAGACTATTTATAGACAATTTGTACTCTTGGAGTGTTGTCAGCATCTCGAAACAGTTAGTGCCGCAAAAATGGCGAGATGATAGTCATATAATCAAACCTGAGAACTTCAACACGTTCGAGTCATTTATAGAATCTGTTTTGCCAAATCGTCATAGAACAATGTTTCGTTCAATATTACGTGCAAAATTATGCTATTGATAGCTAAATCAAACAATGTTTTGTCTGCCACTCCCATTTTAGGGTCGCCATAACCGATCTGCCGCATGAAATTTTTACACTGCGATAAGCCCATTGGTTCGGTAATAAATCCTCAATTTTACTTCAAAGAAACGGAAGCTAATAATAATACTCGTAATAAGAGTGTGCTAGAGAGTTTGAGTCAGTTCGTTGTAAGTCCCCAACAAGATCTCGGCATTTCGCAACTAGAATTGGAATTTTCCATCGTTACTTGAGTCTACACCTGGAAACAATTTAACAAGAAATATTTTCGAATTTAAGAGAGTCCCTATCAAATTAAACCCCAGGGTGTCCAATGAATTCCGAAAAAGTAAATATTTGGTGGGGAGTTTGGGCTGGTTAGCAGTTGACCAAATTCAAGTTTAAGTTTAGCGGTAAACGAGGGTAAGACCAAGTTAACGCTGTCAACGAGAAAGGACATCCAACACCGACGTCTCGGTGAGAGCGTCACAGCAGACATATATAAATTTTATGTAGTCAATAACTTTGTCTACCTAGGCACAGTTGGCCTAAGAAAGCAATTAGTAAACAAAGCCCTTCCTCCCCATGTAACGCTTTACAAGACCTTAATCGTCCAAGTCCTGCTATATGGGGGGGGGGGGAGACATGAACTTTGTCAAAAGTGGATGAAGCTGCTCTTGGTCGCTTCGAGAGAAAAATTCTCAACCAACCAGACCTCAACCAACTATGGAAAATTAACATCCTCTAGACGACTTACAATAGGATTTGAAAATTCGGTACGTAAAAGATCGCTTCAGGCATGGGCTGTGTTGCATGACGCGACATCCGGCATCTACAAGATACCAATCAATTACATGTTTCCTATTTCGAAAAAAATCAGCCAACAAAACTCTGCAACACCAATTTGTCCAATTCTCAAAGTTGCTCAAACGCAAACCAGGGGTTCGATACTGACTTTTTGACAAGATTTCGGGTTGGAAACCGCTGTCAGTATCAACATAACGTATGAGCTAAACCAAATCACAAAATGACTCACCCTGTATATCATTGGTCAAGGCATCATCGTCAAGCACTATAAGCTTATCTCACCATCATCTTTTGCCTTAAATTGAATGATTTAAGGAGGCGCTGTGTTGCACATTGGACATTCTGCACGAGCGACTTTTCCGCGTTAATCTTATTCTCTTGGGGTAGGATAGAGGGTATAGGTCCAAACTATAAACGAGAACATAACTTGAGACAGAATCATAGAAAATTTAACATTTCGGTTGGGCAAAATGTCAAATGACCCATAAGAGGGAGTTATTTGGAACGTGTTGGATCTTTAATTGATTTAAAAAAATGTTGAAAGAAACAATCATCTTTATTTTATCTAGAGACTCTGGATGTTGGAACTTTATGTTTCAGGCAAGAATGGGGAAAATGTGTTGTTGAACTCTTTTGTGGAGAAGAAGAAGATTTTATGAGTTTTTTTTTATTTCAAAAGCAGACATGGCAAGTTTTAGTTTGACCCAGGTGCTTGATAATAATTGTGTAAAGAATCAGTTCTTTGTCGTCTTTAATGTTGACTCACTATTGGCAATGAAACTAAAATTTTCCATTATGTTTTCGACAGGGATTGCTGTCTTCTACAGAAGATCTGTTTTATTAACTTTGTTATGCTCATTACATATATTTAAGATCATCTTCAAATGTAAAACTTATGATAACTTGAGTAGGATTTAACACTGACTATTAAAGTAAACAATTGAAACAAACTTACACAAAAGAAAATAATTAACAATAAGTACCTCTCTCACTTTCATTGTTAACAATACGTGACCATTAGAACCAACAAAGAACTGATTCTTTACACAATCATGAGCAAACTTGCCTCTAACGTCTCCTAATGTCACAAACTTTAGTTCCCAGTTCCCGTTCATGACATAATTTTACAATTGCTTACTTTAATTTTGCGTAGTCTTTCCAATTTTCCTTCATCTTGCAATTTTCGTCTTTCAATTTTTGCGTAAATGAAATAACAATAGGTACCCTCGTCTAGATTGCACATGCTTCCAAGACCTCTCTGTACCTACTGGATAGAATCCAAAAGCGAGCGAAAAAACGTATAGGAGACAACAATATTGCGAAGTCGATTGACTCGTTAGAACACCGACGTAATGTCGCGTCTCTGTCACTGTTTTATCGCTTTTTCAACAAGAAATGCTCAAACGAATTAGCCCGCTGCATTCGTCCTCTTCAAGAATTCACCCGTAATACACGCCTCGCTAGGAATGCTCATCAGTTCACCCTTAAGCCCACCTTCGGACCTACAGTAAAGTTTAGAGGCTCGTTCACACGAATATGGAATGCTCTTCCCAGCTCAATATTTCCCTCTCAGTACAATTCACAGACATTTAAAACCAATGTGCACCGGTACCTCCTCTCCCTCTCTTCCTCTATACGTTCGGCCCGTGCTGTGACTTAAATCCGGTCACTTAAGGGTAGCCGCAACCCCTTTAGCGCACGTCATATATAAAAAAAAATGTTAAATCTTTCTGAGGATGTTTCCTTTCGACTGTCTAATCTCGTGTTGGTGTTTGCAAATCAAAAATAAAAAAACCAGTTCACGGCACAGTTCCCAGATTTTCCAAAGTTCACAGTCACACTCATTTAAGCCAATTCAAGTATCTATTCCGTTGTGAAGTTATGGGCATAATAAAGCGCACTTCTGAAAACACTCAAAAATCGGCACAGATCGCATAATGATATAAGAAACAGCTGAAGTGATTCTTTCACCAGTCGTGTGGTGGTGGTGTAAGAGGAACAGTTCGCCTTCAAGGTGCCTCAATAAAATACCAATACACTCGGTCGGAAATGCTAATGTAATGTTCAAGTCTACCTACATAATAACGTCAATATCATGAGAACTCCTTGCCCCTTCCGTCGTCAGCCTCTTTCGCGGGCAATTTCAACGACCGGCAGCAGTGCGCATGCGGCGGAGGGAAACAAATCTGCGCTGTGTATCTGAATCTGCACACAACATCTCAACTGTGTTACACCTAGTTAATGCTGCGCCGAAAGCTATTTATCTTCTTGAAATTTTGAGCTCTTCTTGGCCAAACTCAGCTCAAACCTGGAAGCCACGCGCCCCGCAGCAGCAGCGTGATTTCTGCTTCTGTGGCAGCCTGCGATCATCATTGCCGTCCATCCCGTCTCCAGCCCATTCAGCAGCATCGAGATCTTAATGACTCCGCCGAACGGCACACTGTCATCTTGTGGCTCTGGGCAGCACACAATTGAGTCCCCCTGAACAACTCGCATAAGTTCGTTTCTCGTTGCCGCTGTCACTTGGTCGACCAACAACCAACGACCATCGACCGTCCACCGTCCGTACCGTCATCACCATCGTCGCCGTCGCTGCTGCCGCTGCCGATCGATTGTCGCTTGCAAAGCTCCGGAGGTGGCGCATAGTGGTACCAAGCAAGTATCAGTACCAGCAGCGTCACTGAGAGTTATTTCTTGTTCGGCCTGTCGCGCTTGATGTTGTTCAGTTTGTGAGCTGGGATCGACTCCGAGGTGAGGTACCTGCTGAAGTCGCTAGATCTTCAGTTCAGTGTAGTTTGGGTGTCAGAACTGTTTGGATGGATTTCTCTCTGCATTGCTGTGCAGGTTTTCAATAATCCGTGTTAATTCGTCGGTGTATCCCATATCCGTTTGCATTCAGTTTGCAGTGAAGTGCGCAAGTAGATACGATCTCGAAGGATCCCAGTTATCCTTCACGGGCGTTCTTTAACGGGTGTTAATAAGCGAAAATAAAAAGAAAACGTAAAAACAGTCAGTTTAAATTTGTCGCATTCGCAATGACCAAATTCAAGGAGTTCGTGTGCCTGATCATTGGACTACTTAGCATAGCACGTAAGTAGATTTATCCTTGACTGTAGAGCGTGTGCACAGCGCTAGCTCGTAGAACAAGTCTCGCGAGGCAGCAGACAATTAACGACTTCTATCGGGTTGGGGGGTTGCGAAAACAATACGATCTCAAAAAAGTTGACAACAGTCCGCAGGCGAGGTCTAGCGGAACCCGCTTAACTGGTGTCTTATGCATCTAAGTTGGCCACTTGTTGCCAAAGGCGAAAATGTTGTAGAATAATTTGCGAAAGTCGCCTGAGCTGGATGGTGTTTTTTTTTAATTTTTGCTTGCTCTGTAAACAATTTGAAAAATGTACCATTTCGGTATCTTCATCTAAGCTTTCGATGCCACTCGCTCGCTGCAGAAATTAAACGTGTTTGATGTTATTTCTTTCTGCGCTCGTATCGGGCATCGAGTTGCTGCGCATTCATACTGGAAGCTCTGCAATTTGAAATAAACACAGAGACGGGAATGCGGTTAATGATTGGCATGCCAAGGCGAGACTTGGCAAGATCCATTCGTAATTTTTTTTGGTTTTGAATAGTTTCACTTAAATTTGCCGTAAATCTCGACGCGTTAGTGGCAACTGAAGACGAGAAATGTTTCTGTTTTTTTATTGAATTTTCCATCAGTGGGTCGTAAAGTGAAAGCCTGTGCATGGATTAGTTGATCGCTCCTTAGTAGAAACACTACTTTTCTGGAAGCGGTTTGAATTGGTTTGGTCTTGTTGGAGTATTGGGTTTATAATTTTTCAATTCGTAAGGATAGCCAACAAAAGTTTCAACATCGTAGGCAATTGTTGAGACATTTGTCATCAACAACATCGCCAAATTTTGGAAAAATTATATCTTGCCTTTGTTCTTTGAATACCAAAAATCATAATCGTTACAAAAAAGACGGGTATAAATAAATCTGAGTTGTCGGATTTTAAGATTTTCAAAGTTTTAAAAATCCAATTCTGTGAGCTTTGGTTGCTATTTGACTTTTTTTTTACTTTTAGTATTTTTTACTCGTGTGCTGTTCTGAGTTTTCGGAACTTGTTTTTGGGTTTTGCTTTTCAAAAAAATTTGATTCGAAGCCTGATTTGAATTTTTACTCTGTTCATAATCAGTGTTTTTTTATTTCCATTCTTTGAGCTTCGGTTCGTATTCGACATTTTTTGAATTTCATTCCATTTAACTTCTTGCAGTTCTGAATTTCTGGACTTGTTTGGTCTTGGGATTTTGCTTTACACAAGTTTTGATTCGAGGCCTGATTCGATTTCTTAATCTGTTCATAATCAGTTTTTTTTATTTCCAAACACTTTTCAAATCTCATTTCTGGTCTAGTTTCCTGCTCGATGATGAATTGTATTTTCGGCGTTTTGTTGTTGCATTGAAGTTTTAATTTTAGGGCTTCAAGTTCTAAAGGTCGAATAAGCTGACTAACTTTTCCAATTTGTCTGCAAAGTGAATACACAGTAAAGTGTGGGCTAAGGACAAGTTTTCAATTTGAAAGTTTATTTTTAAAAATGGAACAAAACTTACAGAAGAAGAAAAATATCCATTTATTATGAAATATAATATCGTTAAAGTGGTTGCCCCCCCTGAGTGCATTCTGTCACCTCCAACTGTCAAAAATTACCAAAAACATTGTCGATGGGAGATGATTAGTCCCAGAATCAGAGCTGGGACATTTAGCGTGTGTTTTTATGTACCTACTCACTACGCTACCGCAGATGCTTGTTCGATATTGACCTTAAATGAGTGAATCATTTCCGGACTGCTGACATACCATTGGTCCTTCACAATTTCATACAAAAAGAAAAACAGACTCGAAAGGTCAAATTCCAATTCACGGCAAGATGCATTTTGGAATATTTCCTAACTTTGTTCATGGGTAAATCAAAAACATTTCTTCCCACGGAGGTGTGATACTGACTTAAGTTTTCGAGCGGGAACCAGACTCGAGATTTCAAATAAACACTCGATGGCCCACACTGTATAAACAAAATTGTTAAATTTGTTAAGTTCTGTTTTTCCTGATGTTATGGCTATAAGGAGAAAATTATGACTTACAAGTACCGTGCTAGGCAGAGCCTTTAAGTTCAAATTTTTTTTTGAGCTTGAAAAACACTGAAACATTTAGACTCGCGTTTTGACTACGGAAGTGGCGCGATTATAAAAATGTACTTAAATAAATTCTCCAATCAGAATCTTTTCAAAACTTCGTCTGTTAAGATGGGATATGAATGGACAGATGTGTTTTAAGAGTGGTAAAGGACCGGGTGTTGTTTTTCATTAATGCGCTTTCGTCCAAAAAAACTTTTTCGAGTTTCTTTGAAGAAAACCAATTTTTAAGACAATAGTTTACTCAATCAGTTGAAAGTCTCCCGCAAATATTTCTCTTGCTCGATTGTGTGAAATGTTTATAACTACTTATTTTTATATTTTGATCTTAGTAATGTTTATCAATACTTTCTGGAATTGCTAAACCCTGATCTATGCGGTCCTATTCAGAAAGTTGGAACAAAGCTCGATTTGGCTTGTTGCCCGATAGTGGAAAAATAGATTTAAAAGTGGGAAAGTTAGTTACCCAACGGTGCGCAAATTCTTATCTTATAATGCGTGAATTTAATACTTTCTTGAAAGTAAACCAGCATCCAATCACTACTTACGAAACCATTTTTATTGCTGTTGTTGAAATTTCATACTTTCTTGATATCATTTTCTGATATGTCAGTTAGTTCTTCGTGGTAGGAAGCCCCTAAATTCAGAAGGGTACTTCCTTCTCTTCTTCATTCATACACCTGCTTAAACATATGTACTTTATATGTTAGATTTAATTTTCCAGCTAATTTATTCATTGTGTAAAGTAAAGGCTCCTAGAACGATGCTTAATTTACTTTTGCTCAGACTTACGGAGGCTGTTGTTTTCCGCGTATCCGTTTATGAGCAAAATTCATACAAGCCTTGCTCTTAAGGCTTTCAGTGTTTCAGTTTTTTTATCGATAAACTTGTAGTGCAGCGCAACGCATATTATTTTTCTGATCATCACCCTCTAGCTATCTGCAATTGCTTCCTACAAATACTTTTTCCACTAATAAGAATTTTTGTTTAGTTGAGGATGTCCTCTGTTGCGCTTTACCAATGATTTGAATTCAAAGACTCTTCGCACCGGGTGGTCATGCGGCTTGTGTGACCCAACAAGCTTAAATGTAAATCTTCGCTGATAAATTTTCTCACCCAAATATCGAGCAGAAAGAGGACACAATTTGGAATGGGAATTCTTTAACGGATCTTGGATTCAAAGAATAGAAGTTGTTGAAAACGTTTAAGTCGTAAAGGTAACGACAATTAAAATTACTAACCGAGTGCCACAGTGGTAGCCGTGACGTAGTGGTAAGTGCATCGACCGCGGCGCAGAAAAGTCTGGGTTCGATTCCCGGCGGGACACCTAGCATTTTTTCACGGCACCACCTCTTTCGAGTTGCTGACAACACTCAAAGAGTATTAATTGTCTATGGAAAGCTTCTCAAATCTCGCCGTTCGGAGTCGGCAAAAAACTGTAGGTCCCTTCTACTCGTGAAGAACAGTAGCATGCACAACACGAGTAGTTGTTGTAGAAGCTAGGCCCTGGTCCGTTGTGGGCTGTAGTGCCACTCAATTATTATTATTATTATTATTAACCGAGTGCCACACTTTTGTAGAGCTAAAAGATTTCTGTTACACACTCTGTCAAACAACAACTAATGAATGGAAGGGGATACTGCTCCAGCCTTCAAACTGATTGTTGCGCAATACTCTCGAATGACCCTGACATAGTTTTGATTGTCATCTTAGGAGAGGATAGCCGTTTTATCAAAATAAACACATTTTATTATCCAGTTGAATGCGACGTTTGCGTTTTGCTTAAATTTTGCAAAAAAAACAAGGAATTGCTCAGAGAAAATCATATTTTGTGAAAACGAAACTGCTACAAGAACAAGCAGTGCAAGTTTTCTAAAACTTAAAACGTTGAAGCTTGCAGGCATTTGTTGAGAGATGCACCCATCAGACACATCAGTCACATCTGCTAAATCAATACTTTGTTGTTGTTTAGTCTTGAACAAATATTGGATGTAATCAGCAAATTTCTTAAGCTTTCAGCGACCCATTGTGTATAGTGAATATTGTGAGTGTCTGTTTGTCTCAAACAAATCAATGGATGATCCCTTGGTCTGTTCAAGAAAACTCTATTCAAAGTGTCTGTGTGTTTGTTTACCTTAAAATTATTGTTCACAACCTTCCTTAGCATCTATCATCAATATGTTCAAAAGTCTAAGCCACACAGTTTATCGAAAGTCCTTGTATCTCTCGCAGACACTCAGTTCATGAACATTTACCGAAGGGGAGTCGTATAAAGATGCGAAATATCTCCAGAAATAATCGCTTTGGTTGTTAATTAATCATTGACCTTCCAAATATTTGGTTACGTCAATAGAGGTTTTATTGGTTTTGATGACATGGTTGGCGAAAGTTTGGGATGCATGTATTAATGTTGGTTGGTTGTGCGAAATGTTGGCAAATTAATTTGTTGATGTTTTTTTTGGTTTTTTTTTAAATTTGCATTTACTAGTCACTTATCTTCACAAATTGTCCAAGAAGTTCACAAGGCGTTTCTTGACATTTCTGAATATATTGTTGTAGAAATGACGGTAATGTTCTGAATTTTATTGCAATCTTTTCTCCTGTCCATGGACCGTAACACAATTTTTTTTAAATATTTCCCCTTTTACCCTTTTTACGTCGTCTTGCAAAAAGCGATAAAATTTTGAAATTTGAGTACATGTTCTCATTTTTTGAGTATTTTGACGGAAAATATGGGATTTGAAAAGCTAGACTTCACCAGACTACGCAAAAGTTGCAGCATGTTGCTCGAAGTCTAACATCTAGCCAGTAGATGGAAACAGTGTGTCCGTCGTGGAAGTAGGCAAGTGCGTCGTGTCAAAGTTTCCAGTTCTGGTTTCTGAACAGGGCATCTTGTATTGTTTTGCGGCACCAATTTTTTGGAGTTGCTGACAACACTCAAGCTGGCTCGAAACTACAGCCCAATTTTATTTACCTTACATCAATAAAGGACAAAATTGAATTTTTTGCCTCATTGCAAGAAATAAATAAAGACAGCAAATAGTCATGGATACAAACCAATCTAGTCTTGGTGGCTGAAAAATTATAAGAAGCTTAAAGACCTTTCAAGGGCCACTGCTATGGATGATCGACAAAGCGATTCGTAATGTGGTTGCTCGTCATGTACTGCTTCATTCGATCTCCAAAAATGCTCTGGCAGGCTAACAAATAGCCGCCCTTTCTTTGCAAGTTGTTTGGACGCTCCAAGTGTCAAGGCAATAGTAATTATATCTGTTTCACTTCGGTCCATCGAAAGGTGGTCCTCCGATCAAAGTAGTTTTCTCAAATCTTAAACCATTTTCTAGAACCTTCCGGCAGTTACCCACCCTAACGAGATGTGACTCACACCAACTCAATCGGCGTACACTTGCTACTCCACTTCGAATGCGCGATTCAGAAAAGTACATAAAAGTTAAGCCATAAAATAATACAAAGAGGTATTAAAACACAAATTTAGAATTCCAGTTTACGGAAGTAATAGCCTCATCAAAAATCGTATTGGGTAAAACCCCCATTTTTCGCTTGGATTTTCTCACGTTCCGTATGTTAATCTCAGGCATGAAGTCACACCAAAGACGACACCCTTTCGAGTCGGGTTTGTCGGTTTCCCATGCAGTCTTCTAATCGCTCTTGAGAAACACCCAACACAGCACTCAAGGCCTGCATTGCATTCGTTGAAAATCTCTTTTCCAAAGTGAGTAGCCCGCAACGTCATCGTCGACAGAAAACAACCCCGAGCAGCTGCTCCCCGCTCCGAGCTTGTTTAATTTGTTAACAGCCATTGGCAGAGTTCACACGATTTTTTTCGTACTTCACTGTTATGCAATTCAATTAAAATTCATTAGTCGAACGGAGAGTGTACGCCGATGAATTAATGAAATCCTCCTTCGACCTCCGTTGGGGAAATGGAAATGGCATTTAGCGTTCCTCTCGGGGAACCAGTTTCTTGCGAGTCGCGATGCTAACAGATGCAATATTAATTGGAGGAAAGATCTTGCAAGGCACTCTCTGCATAAATGTGGAGAAGTGTCCCGTTTCGCGCGTGGAAATCAGGTTTCCTCGAAATGTGACTGCTGTCGCCGTGCTTCGGTCAACGGTAAGTTTGTGTCTTCTTTGGGGAATTTAGCGAGTTTTTTGTTTGTTCGTCGTTCGATCGGGGTTTTTGCATAATGTTCGGTATACGCCCCGTTGGCCGGTTGCTTCGGATGCAATATGGTGGGTCGCCGCAGCAGTTTGGTCATTATTCAACGCACCATGTCAACATCGGGTTCATGTTCCGAAAGTGGGTAATATTGATAGATGCTACTCACGATTCACGACGCAGCGATAGTAGCGGCATGCAGAATGGTCGATGGTGACGTGCAGATAAATAGATACACTCTTGCAGTTGCTCAAATTAAATATACACCACCACCGTCACTGCCACAAACGGCAATAGCAACAAACTAAAATGAAAGGTAGCGCGCTGTAACTGCCGCCACCGCTGTTGTTGTTGTTGGTGCCGCTGCTGTTGGCTGAGCGTATCTGCAAATTGTAATCTGGTTTATCGTGCTGCCGCAATGACCCAACTATAAAATAAAACTCTTACAAGGTAAAGGTGATCGTTGCCTGGTTTTCGCTGTTGCTCTTGCGCCGTAGCTGCTGATGCTTTTGAACATTTTTCCTCGTTTTTTGTTGTTTTGTTTTTCTTTGCTTCGCTGCTGTGTGCTGAATTGAATCGTTTCTCTTTTATTTTTCGCTTGCGCTCGTGTGTGTGCGCGTCTGTTGTTATCGTTTTCTTCATGAGAAACTGATGGGGATAAGGTGTAGTCCATTGAATGCCACCGGAGCCTCTTTTATTGCGAGCGAATTGTATAATGTTGATAAATTTTGTAACTTGATACAATTGCTCTATAAAACTCAGCGAATCGACTAATTTGCATACCGAAAATTAAAATTAGCACCTACAGCCCATTGTTTTGGAACAATTGGAATTGTCTGTGGGTTTTATTTTTGCATAGCCCTGAAAAATTTCGAGGTGAGGTTGCTTCAAAAGAGCTCGTTTTCATTGTTTTTAGAAGTTTTGAAGGATAAACAAACCATTATGCCCTTACACTCCGTCCCAGGAGCCTAAAATAACGCAATGCCAGACGCTCCGGTTGGGGCATGGACGGCAATGTCGTTCGTCGCACTTAGGCGAGAAGCCAACATCATCCCTGCCAGTGCACATTTCAAGTTGATATACAGACCCCTCGTGGAGCCCCCTTAGAACAACCTTCTTATGGGGAATCAATGTGTGCACCGATCAACCTTTGTCAGCTTAAATAATGGGGCCGGGCTACCCGTGTGCTTGGATTCCATTGGAATTAGCTGGCAGGAGACCGCATTAGCTGGAAACGTAAATCTCCCTTTAAGGCCCAGGTTCACCTGTGACTGAAATGCTGGACAAAGAAGGAAGAAGTCATTTTAGTTACATAAGTGCAAACTGAGTTCATGTTTGATAGACATTTAATCCAACTTCTTATATCACTGCCGTTCTATGGGTCACAGCACCCAGTTGAAATGCAGTTCCACACTGAGCATTAAGACAGTCCCCTTTACCACTTGGTACGAGACAGACAAACTGGTCCAGATCAGTCAGCATGGTACACTTACCCAGCATGGTACACTTACCTTAGCACTTCTTCTTTGGGTCTCAACCTCAGTCAGTCAACGCAAGAATGTCCCACAAGGGAGCATACAGCACTGTTAGGCCGAAATAACATTTTAGAGACTACAGACTTCCTGTGGCACCAGAATGTCTAAGGGTATAAAGGCATTCATAAGCAGTCCGTTCTCTCAACATCTTTAGCGCCATCACACCAAATAGTCGTTTCTTCCATCAGTGTTTCAGTGGGCAGTCACTTACACACTGATTTGAGTCAAATCAAATGATCTGAAGGATGAAAAGTGAAACACTGTTCATAAATCGCTGACTTTTGTTCGCGGAATTCTCTGGCAGACAGAGCAAAGAGAGAGAAAACTGTTCACAAACCATGTAAGGAAACCCTGTTAGCACCAGATGACGTTTTATGGCTATAACTAGACTATAAGGCGTAACAGGTCTGGGAGGGAATTCATCTCTAAATGAAAGTTGTTGAATGTGCAGGCATGTGTGAGAGAAAAAGGGAAATTGAATAGCATTTCACTAGTGCACATTTTTCTTTTTGTATGACGAAGTATGGTTTGCTTTAAATGAGAATGAGAGATCATTCTTGTGAATTAAAACCCAAAGAGGTATCAAATGTCTAGATCTGTAATTTTGCACAATTCTTAAGGTTAGGTAAATGGTTTTGAATTGTCGCCTTCATTATAAGTTACCCACATTTTTTTCTCGATGCCCCAGTTTAATTTATAAGGATCTACACTAAGGCGTGTTTAACAAAGTTCTTATTTTCTTTCTGTTTAAGTAGCACTACAGCCCAAAGGGAACAGGGCCTAGTTTCATCAGCAATCACTTATCAGGTTGTGCTTGCTTGTGTGCCCGCATGAGTAGAAGGGACCCCCTGTTTGTAACAGCATCCGAAGGGCTGAATTGAATTGCATTGTTACTTAGTACTATCCAGTGTTCTAAGTAACTCTAACGAAGCCACGCAAAATTTAAAGATGGACAATTCAAAAGTCTAACCTCTAACCTTTGGTGCATTTACCTTCAACCGATCCCTCCAGATGACAAGGCATAAAGACACATTTCTAAAGTCGTGATGATGGGCTTATTTGTTCCACTTGATCACTTGATGGAGCCCCTGCTAAGCAACAAGATCCACGTGCATTGCTATTGCTTAAACCTTAGCCCGCAACATGGATGGATCTGTTTCGATCCTTAGATTCTTTGAATTCGCGCTATTAGAGCAAGGCATCAGAAGACACACTCATCTGAGAAGGCACTCAGCTTT
Source organism: Eristalinus sepulchralis (assembly GCA_944738645.1). Lineage (NCBI taxonomy): Eukaryota > Metazoa > Arthropoda > Insecta > Diptera > Syrphidae > Eristalinus > Eristalinus sepulchralis. The sequence continues at coordinate 40,658,894 of OX122882.1, forward strand.
ATCAATTGGGGATTCGAAATTAAAAAGAGTTGGCCCTAGACCGTTTTAATAGGAAAAGTTTCCACCACGTAGAGCAATTCCACTCACTTTCGTGATATTACTCTTTCTTGGCCAGAAGTGAATGTAAGAAAAATTAATTACATTTGTCCGTATCAAGCCGTTGACTTGGTTTTGATACCAAGCCTAATTTTGCTATTTACAAATTGAATGCAAGTTCTTTTAAGGTTACCCCAACTTGGTCAATACTGTATGAAGGTTCCATAAAGACTTGCAAAAAAGGCCCCGAGGTACTTAACTGGAACTCTAACAAGCATTTAGAGTTGGGTTAAGTACATGTAGTTCAGGAGTTTGCACGTCTAAAAACCATTCATACACTTCACTTCACGACACAGCTTGTCATGCTTCAACTGAATATGATTATCCTAGAGAAGATATTTGTAGCTCTAACTTTAGATATATAGTGTGTTTACAAGTCATTGGTAGATCGGAGTTCTCGAACTTAAGACATTGGTTGCAAAACAATTTCAAACGAAATCGTTCTTTCACTCCGTAGGGGTGAGTACATTTAGACTTCACATGAAACCCAGTTTCAGTAAATCGAATTATTGTTCCTCACTGAGGTAAAATTGCGCAAGATAGAATGTTTCCGCATATATTGTAGAGTAGATTATGTTTTCTTATGACTCTCGCGAATTTGATTTCCCTTTCCAAATGTGCTTTTAAATCATTACAAGGACTTGTTTATAGATTTTTGATGTTATTCTTATTATTATCATTCGTTTCCTCTGTCGGTGCATTGGTGCAATCAGATAAATTTTCTTAAATTCATCCTTATTGCAGATTTTTTTTATTTTATTTTTACACCCCATATGTATGTTACTACTTCGAATATGCATTGCCTCTTGCCCCTGTTACGATTGCAGTAGTCGATGTCGCTGTCTCTGATTTTTCATTTGGCCAGCAATTTCACCGCATTTGCTAGATAGGACGTCTGTAAGTTTATAGCCTTCACATGGGTTTTTAAGGGATTTCATATTCCAAATGTAGAACCGAACAGTATATCCTACCTTAATTTGAGGCTTGTAAAAGTTTTATAACCAAAAGTTTTTCCTTGGGGAAAGGGCCCAAGGGAGAGGTTGATTAATCCATACATCGCTCAGCGTACCTTCCTTATGGCGATGGCTATCCAGAAAAGGACACCAGGAGGTTCTGTATCCACTTATGTCGTGCACATATGGGAATTTGTTCCTCTGTGTAAAAAAAATCCGAGCTTGACTGGAAGACTCTTTATAGAGCTGTACTGTACTGTCCTTACTCATCGTTGTACGTCTTGGATTTTGTTCATGGCACAACTAAAGAGTCCTCTGAGTCGTTCGAAGTTGGAGACCCATCTTTTAATGAAAGAGCTAAAGAAGCTAGGTTCTGAAAACTTTTGGCCTGTAGCGTAATATATGTATTTAATTTTTTCGCCTTTGTCCGTGCAATCTCAGACTAGTTTTAAAAGCTTTCATGACTGCAAAGTTATTTTAGAAGTAGTTTCCGATCGAAGGACCATTCACTTGGCGCAGAAGAATAACGTCCCCTGCTTAAGTTACTCAAAGGACTGACCTATGTCCATTCTGTTCTTACCCTTCAGAGCCTAGTTAGCTTTGTTACAAGGTGTGAAAGCCCGTCTTGCCTATTACTATCAATAGTTTGTAGTTTCTTCTCTTCCATATTAGTTAAAACGCTTAAGACTAGCGTAACGTAAGAATCGCTACTCGCCGTTATGGCTAAGATCAATCTTGTCTCATTCTGGAGACCGAATTCTCGGAATACTGTTCTAAGTGGATACTGGTTCTAAGAGGATGTGGGAAGGGATTGGCTGTCCTATTTATCTTTAAAGCCGCATCTGCATACCCCCCTTTGCGTCATTTGGTATAGTGTTGCACATCTCCTTTCGGTTATTTAAGTCGGCCATCCATACACACAAACATATTCATTCGTTTGAAATGCACTCTTCTTGATTTCCTTTCACATAACCTAAAAACTTTCACATTTCTGAGTGTCTAGCAAAAAATAAACACGCATCGCAAAATGCCAACCAAATTAGCGAAACTCAATCAAACTAGATCAGAATGCAAAATTTCGATACTTAAATCATATTTTGAAAGAGACGAATCTAAAATCTGTCCTTCCACTTATCGAGTGTGCATTTCGGAAATGCCAAAAGTCCCTCCTAAAACCGAGTCATAAATATGCAATGTGAACCACATCACAGCCACAAAAAAAAAAGACACTTCTCGCGTCAGTTTTCGCATTGTACCACTCGGCGACCGGTTTCCGAATCGAGTCTGCCTTTGAAAGATCTCGAACAATCCGAGAGAAATAGATTCTAATCAATAATGTATATCGCCAACCATAAAAGTCCCACATAGCCCTTCCACATTCGACGCCACGTCCATCGATGCGCTTGATCATGTAAATTTCCGAAGCATCACTCGACTTAAAGCCGCTGCCGTCACAAGTGTTGTTCACTTGAAATGTATCAAACGACGCACGACCGCAGAGACCCACCGAGCCCACTTGTGCTGGCATTCACCAATGCGCGCATATTCGGACAATAACTAGTTCCGATTAGTTTCGGAGTTTTTTTGACGCCTGCGCTTGGACTTGTTCTCGAGACACTTTGTGATTTTTATGATTTACCGTCTCGCTGGTCTGTCCAGCGACAGATTTGCATTTCAAGCCGCCACACGGATGCCCGGCAATTGAGTTAAGTGCTGGACGCCTATCCGCCGCCGCTTTTGTTTCCGTAAAATAAATTATTGTTATTACTTTTACCTTCATGGCATTCGGCCTATTGGGAATGACCCTTGAAACGATAATTTATGAACACTCCTCCGTGCGCCGGCCGATAGGTTGAAGTTGTGCTTCCTCCTCTGTTGGCGGCGAGCGAGACCAAGGCGAGTGGCCAACAGCATTGACTGTGTCTAATTGTAGTTTTATTGCTGCGTAAACAAATTCAAAGCAGGCAAATCAATTCGTTCTAGTGACCAGGCTTAGCCGGCGGTTCTAAGCTGGCCGCACCGTCAGGTGGTATAGTGGGAAGTAAAGCGCAGTGGGTTTCTCATGAAACTGGTTTTGATTTGTATCAGGCGAATCAGACGTAGAGATATGGCTTTTATTAATGTGTCTATGGTTTGGAGGTTTCTGACAAAAACAAAGTATCGGAAAAGGATTGTTTCGTTTTTTTTTTTTGTCATGATATTGTGCGTTTTCAGTATTTATCTCAAACCCAAGTGGTCACTTGAAGTGACTTTTAACTGATTTCCTGATATTTCAATGATGTTGGCATGGTTTTGAATCGTTACTTGACAATTTTGGATTACTAACTTTTTGATTTTGTATTGACGTCAATGCCGCCCGGGCCAAAGTTCATCTTTAACGCTTCCTCAGCCCTCTTCAAACATTTGTACCACTCTTAAGCTATTGTTTCCGATAGAGCGTTCCAAAAGACTTTTGTAATATATTTGACATTTTGGCAGCAGAGGCTTCAATTGAGGCACAAAATTTATTGGTACGGCTTTATTGAAAAGTTGCAGACATTCGAGTTTAAAGAACGAATAACCCAGGTTCCTGGGCAGCCTAGGCCAGTATGATCACTCTACTTTATACCATTTTCTTTGTTCTCAAAGACCTTAGACTAGATCGATGCTGCTGAACTGAAGCAGTTCTGGGCAGACATGATAACGCTCTCATATAGGAACAGTGGCACAGTACGTGTGACTATCGTGAACGGTATTTCCCTGTTCCTCGCAGAGGGTAGCGTCTACGCAAAACAAAATTTCGTATCTTGTCATATGTCTCTCATTTGCACAGTTTTTACTCAAACGACGTCCTCCCAAGCCACATGTGTTCTCTCTGCCTGTTACAAATGTTGTTGTCCCTATTTACGATACAGCCGAGATAGACGAGGTTCTTCACTACCCATAAGCTTTTCCTTCCCATTGTAGTCCTCATCAGGTGCTCTTCCCTGATGATAGCATATACGCCAACCCGGACGCAGCTTGCAGTGTTGGTCCAATTACATCTGTGTCACCCGCCTAAGCCAACGTCTGAACAGACTTTTGAAAGATCGTGCATCTGGTCTTTACTTTTAGGTTTCGCCTTCCTGAGAAGAATCTTACCACATTCAAGGTCTTGACAAGCTCATTACCGACCTTGTTGGAGCAGCAAGTTTATAAAATCACAATCTGAAAGAGTTCTTATAGAGTGTCAAGACTAGCCATGGCAGCTGGTCTCTGATCACAGGTGGTGTGTGTCGATAAACCACATGGTGTTGTCCAGGATCTGCCTTTATGTCAAAATCTGTTTTATTATGGACTTGCTTGATCTGAAACAACACTAATAGGGTCTACCCAGGTTTTTGACGAATGAAAAGACTTTGTAGACGATGCTAAGCAGACTGATCTCTAGGTGATTAATAATAATAATTGAGTGGCACCACAGCCCACAAGGGACCAGGGCCTAGCCTCCTCTACAACTACTCATGTTATGCGTGCTGCTGTTCTCTCACAAGTAGAAGGGACCTACAGTTTTTTGTCGACTCTTTTTCGGCTTTTCATAGACAGTTGGTACTCTTTGAGTGTTGTCAGCAACTCGAAAGAGGTGGTGCCGTAAAAACTTCGAGGTGTTCCAACCAAGACCTACGGCGTTTGAGTCGAGGCACTTACCCACTATGCCACGGCGACCACTAGGTGTGTGTTTCCTTTATGTGTACCGGAGAAATGATAATACAATTCCAGTGGTTGGATGTACTTCCCTCCGACCACTTTTGTCAGCAACGCGATCTTCAGTCCAAATACTTCTCTCTGGTCTGCTGTGGTCGTGAGACGGAATTCTTGGTTGTGCGAAGTGGAACAGTCTGTCTGTCAGGGATATCCTCAACTGCCGAAAGGTGTCTCATTAAACATTTGAAAGTGTCTGTTCTCTCACCTGGAGTCTTCGTACCACTCGCAGCTTGTATCCACCGTAAAGTTGTCTAACATTTGGACTTCATTCTTTCCTTTACCCTCTCTACACCTGGAGGTTCGTTTGTTTTTCCTTCTGAGAATCCAGAGAGCAGTCTCAATCGCACATTTTCGAAATTAATAATTTCCACAACATTTCACAGCACTGGGTTGTCTCACAGCCGCATTTGTGTTCCAACACAATGAGTAACTACAAAACTCATTTTGCGTCTGCATCCGTCACTTATTTATGCAAACACAAAACAGAATCCACACAGAAATCATTTGATTCCACAGCAAATTATGAAATCCAACACCTTGACATTTTCCTCTATTAGCATCTTCCACAATGAGTGCCTGACTGCCGCTGGTAATTATTCCCGCAGAAAAATGTTAAGTCAACACATCTGTAGCCCAGAAAACCGCACAAAAGCACCAAAACACCATTCGAATGTGTCGGCGGCGCTGGCGGTGGCGGCGGCGCACGACCACGGCACAGGAGTACCAACCAGTCTTTATGCAAATTTGTCCGGCGAACTTTTCGGTCTCTGCACAGATTTGCATGGTGTCGAAATAATTGCAAAGTTTTCGTTAATTTACACCTCAAATCATCCAGCAATGCACCAACTTGCCACTTGTTACCCGTAGTTGCGGTTGTTCCACACAAAAGCACGCAAAGCAGAGATTCTCAAGACTCCCGGGGGTAATTAGCGCGTTGCTTGGTTGTCTCTTTCAGTGGCGGTGCGGTGTTGGCGACTCCCCTCGTCAAATGATCGTCACCCGAGTGGGTCATCGTTAATCATTGTTCGGTTTATTGTTAATTAGCAGTGTTTTCGTCTTCGACGCCGACTGAGGTGTTTTCGGCTGGCGTTTGCTCGAGTCGAAACCGGGGCCAGTAGGAGGGCAGGCGCATTGAAAACAAACAAAAGTGAGAAAAGCAAATAATTAAAATAAAGCATGAAGCTCAAGGTCAACTTCGTTCAGTCGCGGTGGACAGTGGGGCGCTTGCTCGTTAATATTCATGACGATGACTGATGGCCCGAGATGCATCTATTTGCAAATGACACGATTTTTTAATCAAACACTCGATAATTAATGGGAATTTATTGACTTCGGCAAGAGTCGGCCGGAGCTGGTGAATAGTACGAACGGAATGTCGGTCAAGTTGGGGCGGCTGTTGTGTGGTGTGGACCTTTTCGAGGGTAATTCAAACATGTTTGAGTTGAACTGAGCGAAGGTTCTAGATACAGTGCACATCTTACGGCAGCTTTTATTGAGGTCAGTGACTGTTTTTGAGTTTCAAGGTGGCCACATGCGTTATTCGCACGCAGAGATTCCTACTCAAACTTCCAGTGTATCGCACTTAATTTATGTAAATGGGCAGATAAATGTGAATTGAGGTGTGTTGACTTGTCCTTGTGCCACCGATGACTACAGATATGCACTCGGGCTTACTTAACCTCCTGAGTGGCTGTCAGTGGCGTGATATGCGGAGATTGCTGATGATGTGTTGAATTCCTTTCTGAATGTATTTTAGTGAATTCACGAGAGTAAGTGGAGTTGGTGGAGAACGAGGAATGTTTGGTTGCATTGTTGAAGATTTTCTTTGTTTTATGGATGGGTGGAATAAACTTCTTTAAAAACGTTGCTGGTCATAATGTTGCAGTTAGTGGTGACCACTATAGAGCCATGATTACCGGCTTTTGCGGTCATAAAATGAACAGCAATGATATGCAGGAGCTGTGGTTTCATGAAAACGGCGCAACATGTCACACAACTCCTGTTGATTTATTGATTTATTTAAAGAAACGTTTGATAACCCCATAGTTTCACGTAACGGACAGATTAATTGGTCTTTAATGTAATGCGACTTAACGCTGCTTGACTCGTTTTTGTGGGGATATGTGAAGTCGGTAGTCTACGCCGATAAAGTCGAAACGATTGACCACTTGGAGGACAACATTCAACGCGTTATTACAGACATAAAAATTTAATTTCTTTCAATTCACTTTCGGATTGTTTTAGATTTTTAAGTGCGTTCACGTAGAAACTGCAAAACTGGATGTGGAGTGACTGCATTTTGTTCAATTTTGAAAGTCCTTTTAGCATTTAGTCCCACAAGGGACGCGCATTGAGCATGTTTTCATTCTGTCACGAGTAGAGGGGAACTTCTGTTTATTAGCGACAACGTACGACTGAATTTGAAAAGTTTTTTATAGGCAATTAGAACTCTGTGGGTATTGTCAGCTGCCACTACGTGGCAGCGGCCATCTCTTTAACTGTAGGTCAAAAGGAAACATCAAATCAGTTTCGAGACATCTGTCGATATGTGTGGGTACGATAAAAGTTATCCTTTTGTCCCCCATTACCTTGCTTTCTAGGTGAATTGGAGCTACATTCAAAATATCTTCCAAAGCTCTTTAAAAATGCAGGAGATATGGGGTGTGGCAGACGGATGTACCAATTTGACAAATTTTTTGTTTTTGAGCGATAACCTGTACCTCTTTCCCCATTGGAAATGAAAAATATGTTAATGTGACAGCAGGTTAATAATCGTTTAGCACCTAATCTAACCATAACTGAGAAAAAAAAAAACAATTAAACTCAGTTTGATTTATGCCACTGAAAATTAAGCCTCAATCCCTTCATTCCACTCCCCAATGACATAATTTCGTGGAATCAGCAAGATGCTTCATTGACTTTTTCCTCTTCATTATGATCGAATAGTCATTTAAATGCTTGTGATTACGTGAGAATTTCAATTTTTTCCCACACTACCGGGGTATTCTGGAATGTTAATTGAGAAGTAATCATGTTCGGGCAGTTATTGCCATACCATGAATATCATGTCAGATGATAATTAACGTCACGACTGGTGTAGTTAATTGGTTTATCTTTGATGTAGACAGTACTTGATGTTTTTGATGATGACTTAACGTTGAGCTCTATCACGATGTACATCTTGCTCACTGTCGCAGTCACTTTGCAGAATATCGCTAGCAGCACGCGTCAAAATCTCGAATATTTTCCATAGCCAAAGACATTTTCCTACCCTTCAGCAACAATAAACAATTTGAGACACGTATACAAGTATACTTCACCACATTGGTCACTGTGTAACACCCAATATTTGTGTGAGTAACCCCTGCTCTATTATGGTTGCCTCTTGCCGATAGCAAATACCCATACAGGAATGAATCACATAAACAAGGGCGACATATTTGAAAAAAGACACCAAAAGATTACATTTTGGGCACTTGAGGGGAAAATTATTTATTGCGGCTTGAAGAGTTGCAACCGGGAGCGGCTCAGTTATTGTGTAAGAACTGCTTCAATTTAACGAAACTCCTTGGTTTCGTTTAGTGAACATCTGGCTTGAAGTAACCTCAAAATTAGTATTTATCGGCCGGCAGAAGTAAAGTCTCTGAACCTTAATTTCTTTAAACATTTTCTTTGAAGCTGAAGGCTATGTGTGCAGATGCTTCCTGATACATGAAACATGTTTATTAAGCACATCCCGGTGCGTCTACTCGGGAATTCAAACTCCTGTTTAAATTCCGTTTGGACGCAAATGAAGGACTACAAAGCATCGAACTTCTGCACTCTCCAAATCTTCTTTTCGGTACTTAAATCATTCATTTTAAATAAATCGAAATAGTTGCCTGTAAATAAAAACTTAAAAAACATGACATGGGTTGGTTAGAAATTTCTGTAATGTAACTTCCACAATGTCATAACAACGCAATCCTCTCGAAGGTAGGACTATGCTTTAGACGTTAGATTTCAAATCTTTTGTTAAACCAGATTCTTGGATTTTGAGATGTGGGACTTGCCTTGAATTTTGCATTGAGTCCCAGTCTGTTTTCCAGCATGGAACTTCGTTTGTATGTCTTTGGTGTGACACACAGTGTGGTATTGAATTATGTCCTTATTAACTCATCTTTTGCTCAATTTTGTAGCTGACTTAACATTATAATACTGTTCCTAAGTTTCTAAGTGTTGACCTCCTACGGGATTTTGGAGTTTCAGGATTTAAAACTTTGGTAATATTTCAACTTTCCAAATAGTATCAATCCGTCAGGAAAATTGAATGTTGCAGACGAATTCATATTTTGAGTGATACATATGGACATATGCAATTCCCGTAGATGAAACTTCTATTCGCACATTTGAGAACCTTTCACGACAAAAATACCGATATCGTGCAATTTGATTTCATTACAGTTATAGTTATAGGACTTTCTAGAGTCATATTACTATACCATGCATTTAGTAATGCAGCATTTTTCAGGTTTCTGATCAAATTATGACGAATATGGTATATCAGGTATTTGAATTCTTATCCGTATTTCATACGTATTTTTTTAGTTAATTTTAACATCTAACTGCCATTGGCAAAAAATTCGACAAAAAAATACCAGTTGGTTGGTGAGAAGTCGGCGAACCAATTAAGTCTTATTTTATTTTTTTAAACGCTTAAACTAGCTTACTGTTCTAACTATATTACATGACTAACTTACTGGCCCCTTTCGGGCACTCTAAGCTAAACCTAATCTTAAATCTATGGCTATTCTAACATATATTTAATCACTAGGGGACTGAAATTAGTTATACTAAGAAAATTGTTATGGAGAAAAACTTAGTGGCCGAATTTTGCACCAATTAAGTCCTTGGGGTCTTATCGTGACCCCCAAAACAAGGAGTGAAGGACTTGTCTTTCCGGCTAAAACGTTGAACGAAGGTTAGTCCAGCCATCTGGTAAAGCTAAGAAATCTTGATAGTTAAACTCTCCCTGTAGGCACAACAAAATTTGGCTCAGGTTGTGAGGTCATGGTAAGAATATGTATCCTCTTGTGTTTCATGGACCCACTCTTTTGCTTTTCTTTATACGTATGATCATTGTGAGCCGTAAATACTCGTACCTCAACTGACATGTTCCAGGATAACTAATTAAGTGGCACTACTGCCCACAAGTGACACAAGGAGCTTCTGCTTCTTAGTTGTGCATGCTATTGTTCCTTCTCGAGTAGAAGTTTATACTCTTTGCGTTAAATTACTACTCTTTGAGTGCCGTGATAATGTCTAGGTGTTCGGTCCAGGAGTCGAACTTGGACCTTCGGCGTGTGAGCCGATGCACTTACCCATTACGCCATGGCGCCCACAATGTTTAATGATAACACATGATATAGCAATAAAAAAAGGGACGGTATCCTCAAACTGACATGTTCAAACTGACATGTCAGGGTTTCTATTGCTGTGTCGGAGGCATAAAATCTAAGTAGTCCCATAGATGTTCAGAAAAGCCCACCAGTTATCTGCTTCAAGCCTACCTTACTCACCACATCATTCAAGGGTGCAAATATTAGCTCCCATAAAAACGCAAAAACATCAGCTACCTCCGGTCCCTTGTCCAAAACGCAGAATTGAAGATAATAACGCTACCGTTCATTAAAGGAGTAAAACAACACCCAAAAGGTCGATTGAAATCTCTTGGTCTTGGGAAAGCCAAGAGTCTATCAAGGATGCTGGTATGCCCTGAAATGTAATACCTTTTGTCATATTAATTTCATCTGGCAATGTTTTAGATTGTATCAAAGGTGACGTCGTAAGCTTCAGTTTTTCAAAAATTTGCTTAACCAGCTTGCAAGCCCTTCCTAACTTTTTAACAAAATGTGACGAAAATGTCCAACAATGCCCATTTTTTAACGAAGACAAAATAATAAAGCCTCGTCACTTAATGAAGCTCCAGATGTCAGCTTTCACACAAACTACAGTATTGCCATCTACCGACAATTTTTAGAACCAATACAAAAGACCATCAAATCTTCCTGATAGATTGAAATTAAATTAAACCAAACCCACCGAGTATTTCATCAGATTCATTCCGTTGAGATGAACGATAAATCTGTTAAGTTTCGCACATACTTAAAATCACACTGAAGCTGTCACTTATGGCTAGACTTTCAAGCAAAAACAAAAAAACAACCAACACAACCTGATTTTCTGTTGCAAAAAAACACAAAAAGAAAGAAACTCTATCCAAAAATAACAAAAAATGGACAGCACTCACAGGTAAACGGTCTATTATGTCATTCAGACGCGTCGACAAGTGTGACTGCTAACATCTCTCTACGTCGCTAGCATCAAGCAGTACCTCTAATTCGCCTTTATCCAGAGGCCGGTCACACTTCTGAATAAATTGACGGCGAAGTGTCGGCGGGTGAGGGTAAAAACAACGGCATTTGAGTCAGAAATTGTTTTTAGCGATAGCAGCGGCACTAAAAACAAGAAATCAATAAATTAGCGCCGATACTTTAACTCTAATGGGCTTCGAAAAGAACGGAAGATTGTGTCAACAAGGGTCTTAAATTCAAATTTCGAATGACATAAGCGCTCTGATGGATTGATTACGAGGTGCCAGGCCGTTTGCACAGAACTGTGGCGATGGGAGGGCGAAAGTTCTGGAACGTGTTTTGGTTGTAAGACATCTGTTAACGACCACTTGCTGGCGTTAATGTATGCCACAGCAACGCTTTCGCAATGGACATGTTAATTCCACGAAATGAAGGTCACTTCGTGATCAGAAGCCTTTGTAAGGCGGCGCTTTCATTTGATTTTCAAGTTCAATGTCGTTTCAATGTCAATGTCAAAAAGTGAATACATTCGATCGAGTGTTGTTGGCTCTGGGGATTTGGTGAAAGGTGACTTACGGGCACTTGACTGGAGTGGCCAGTCAAGCATGCTAACCAGTTTTCAGTTGATATCTATGCAGCTTTCTTACGAGCGATACGGGCATGCGCCATGAGCTGTCAAGCTAATTGTGGCTTTTTAGTTTTTTTTTCTTTTAGCTTGAAACTACTGCCGATTCGATAGATAAATGAATGACACTTGTAATTACTGCAATTATTCCTTGTTTGTTAGTCGCGGTCCCGATCATCAATTTATTCTAAGGATTCTGTCTCTAAACAATTAAGTGATGCCATTGGGATAGAGTATGCAATTGCATTTGCCTGCAGAGAGAAATATGCTTTGACCGCAGGTTCGGGCGGCGTAGGTGCTATGTTTTTAGGAGGAATTTTTGCCCAATGTTTTTCAGCGCCGTCTTCACAGAAAAAACTATGACACAGTGTGCGAGTGTGTTTTCGATACAACAAGTAAATTCTGTAAACTACATTTGTTTTAATTTTTGAATAGTTTTTGAAAATGAAAAAGCATGTCACAGGAATTACGGGAATGTTCTAAACTGATACCAAATACGAACCGCACAACAGAGACTAAGGCAGTGTTTGATCTACTTTTTGAGTAAATTGCATCATGTGAAGTTAAAGTTCTAAAGGGTGTCCCAACAAGAACGCAGTTTTAATGTCATTAAAAGATCGCGTATGTGCCAGCAAAGCCGCGGTTGCCATCTGGGCGATGTGTTATTCCACACATAACCTCATCCTGTCTACTTTACGAAAAAAAAAATAATTCACGACTATTTTTTAAATATCTGCGTTTTGTTTAAAATTTAAATCTTGCGTTTTTGTTGTGACACCCTTTAGATGCTGAAATTTTTAACGAAAGATGATCTTTGATTGTGGCACACATTTTAACATACAAAGTTACTCTCTGGGTGTTTCGAAAACCATTCTTCAGGACTAGTTAGTGTAGGATAATAAATCCAGGGAAAGCTAATAATTCTTCTTCTTCTCCTTCTTCCTGTGACACTACAGTACGTGGTGGACCTGGGCCTCAACCAACATGCCTCTCCAACCAGCATGATCTTTCGCTAGCTGCCTCCAGTTGCTCACTCCAAGTTGGTTAAGGTCCTTCTCCACTTGTGTGCGCCTCTTCAGCCTAGGCCGTCCTCTGTTGCATTGTCCCAATGGCTCAGATTCAAAGAAAGTTAACAATGCCGCCCACGTTTTGGGATTTTTCTTCCTGAAGTCCACTTTCAAAAGGGTCTTGATTCCACCACAACTCCTGGCATTATTGGCCACATCATCATAGGTTAAGTTAGTGGTCGCCGTGGTGTTGTAGTAAGTGCGTCGACCCACACGCAGAAGGTCTTGGTTCTATTCCCAGACAGGACACCTCGCATTTTTTTACGGCATCACCTCTTTCGAGTTGTTGGCAACATCCAAAGAGTATCAATTGTGTACTGTAGGTCCCTTCTACTCGCGAGAGAGCAGTAGCACCCACAACACGAGTAGTTGTTGTAGAAGCTAGGCCCTGGTCCCATGGGCTGTAGAGCCACTTAAGTATTATTATCATAAGTTAAGCGAATAATAATTCCATTCTTCGTACAGCCGCACGTAGTGTTGCAAATGAGAACGCCATTTTCTGTTCTCCATTCTTGTCTTATTTTATATTTGTATCTTCCCACTGACTGATTCCTTACTGGAGCCCGCAACAACAAAACAAATTTCTTTGTATGTGGTTTGAAGTCTATACAATTTCATGGTCCTTGGCCTCAGTTAGGATGCTCTACCAACTCTACCAGGTTCACAATTTCCATCCAGTTACGTCGGGGCCTTCCCTTCGAGATTTGACTTGATGTTGAGTGCTCTGATCCATTTTCTCTTTACCCAGTCTTTTGACAAAATCGAGTACGTTTGACTTGGCCGATGTCAGTCTACAGCTAGTGGAGATCGTCGTTCAATATTCTTTTGTAGGTCGAAGGATTTCCCCTGGAGCTACCAGGAATCTCATGGAAACGTTCTCTGCTTCTGTTCGATGCAGTAGGACTGGACTTGACAAGGTGTTATAAAAGGAAATCGCTTGACACTTCGAAGAAGAACTTTATTCCCGACAGAAATTGTCAAGTTTCTTGTTCTTGGTTGGGATCAGTTCTAGTGCTCATTATGGTCACTATGTCTAGCTTGTAAGGGCCCAATACCCTTTATGATAGAATAGGTGTCAAGTGCCCTTTGCTCGGTGCGCAATTTTTAAACAGCCAGTTTGCGGGTGTTTCTAAGCCGAATAGAAATGGTGTTGAAATGGCTCATTCGACTAAGTTAGAAGCGGCAGGGGGAAACAGGAAATAGAATCTGTCAGGCACATATTTTGTGATTTTTCATCGCCAAGGATTGCTAGACTGAAGCTTTTAAAGAAATGTCTTCTTGGTGAATCTTAAAATTATCACGTCCTCCATTGAAAGCTGAAGGACATCCCGAGATTTTTACGCACAATAAAATTGTTTTCAAAGTGACACTACACAAAGAATCAGATAGTAGCTACTACTCGTGTTGAGCGTGCAATTATTCTCTCACGAGTAGAGGGGACTTGCAGTTTATTGCCCACTACGAATTGCAAAATTAGGGTTTCTGTCGTTAGCAGGAATCACATCTCCATCCTTAAAAAGTTCAAACTACGCAACAACCGTTTCTTTTGGCAAGCAATCGCAGATTATCGCTTTGACGAAATATTTAAAACCCATAACCAAATTGGACGATTTTGCTTATTGATGTTAATTGGCACTTTGAAGCTGCCAGTTGGGCCACTCAAAAAGAAAAGTAGATTCGCGATATACAGGTAGAAATTCTTGGAAATCACATTCGACACATCAATTAAGCTCCTCACACACAGGTGCCTGTCAGTTGCGTTCATAATCGCTCTGCGGCATATGTAGTCTGCAGATAAGGCATCCGGATGACCTTCTTTCTCTCGGACAACCATTCGGTTGCTCTCTAATCCCCCTCACCGCACGAACACCATCATTCGGCTTCAATCTCGAAATTAAGGCCTGATGCAATCTTCTTGATTTTATTGCACAATCACCAAGTTGGGTTTAATTCGTTTTTAATTAAGCGAGTGTGGAGCGCATCAACGCGCACAATGCCGCACGTGAATTGGCTGGCGCGTCACACGGTCTCCTCGTGTGCAGCGCTTATTTAGCATAAGCTTGTATGGCTGAGCAATTAATGCGCTTAGGAGACCTTAAGCCTGGACCAAATGAATAATGCAAAGCCAAGTGAGCGGCTCTTTGAAGACGGTGATCGACGCACTGGGGGAACTTTCTCGGAAAGGGAGAAACGAACTTTAATTGTCGATAATGCGCCCCCTAATGGACGCGCCGGTTGAGTGTGTGCTTAGTGTGCCGGCCGAGGCCTGGTGAGAGGTGCGAGTGACACTTGTTTTGGTAATCTGACTCATCTTCTCATCTGAGGTTGTGGTTTTTTTTTTAATTTATTGCTGTTTTTGATTTGTTGTATTGTTTGTTCTCGGTCGGGGATTTCTTAGAACTACAGTCTGTCGAGTTGGGGGGGGTTGAGAAAATATCGCATTATATCGTCTTCGTATTGATTTTTGGCTATAAACTGGTCAAGGATTGAGTGGCAGCAGCTCTTCGAAGTCCAAGTGGCAGCTGGCCAATCGAAGGTGAACCGGTTCGGAGTTCTTTGTTCGAATCGAGAACATGTCATGCATTTACGCAGATGTTCCATTTGCATAGTCATCTGATCGACAGAATTATTGATGATGGGCCGTGCTGTGCGGTGAGAACAACACCTGGCCGGGGCGTAACAATTCGTTGGAACCGTTTGATGGAATGGGCGGATAAATTGATTTACGAATAAATTTGAAGACGAATGACGACTTTCAAAGTGTGTTGTTGCTGAATTGAGATGAGCTCGAGATGGAAAGGAAACGATACCCTTTTCAATCCTGACCGGTGACAGGTACTGAGTGGTGCTCTTCAATCAAGAGGCAATTGTCTGAAGCTGAAGATTGTTGTTTATCGATCGGAATTGATTCTTTTGCGTAGCAATTTCGCCTGATTATTTAATTGCTGCGCAGGAGAATACGTCTCTTACTGTGGGACGGGTCTGTTCTGTTTTGTTTAAGCGGCTCCATTTGACTGTGGTGTTGATTATTTTTCTTTATTCGTTTCAGAAACACATGCATCATTTCCGTATTTCGGCACAAAGATTGGTGCTTTGAAACGTCTCCACCATGGCGTTGCTGGTGATGTCTATGCCGTTGACTCACGCACGATTTTCCTGAAGAACTTTAACTACGATGGCGAAGCACCAGGTAAGTTCCATCTCACCGAAGTAACCCAAAAATTCTTACTTTATGTCACCCTACTCAAGCTGCATACTTCTACGTGGGAAGCACTAAGAAGCCAAGCAACGAGGGCGCCTTCCGCCTCAGGGATGAGCGTGGTGGAACAACAGCTTTAACTCGTCGCTACCGCAACAAGGACATAACACTGTCCCTGCCGGAGGGCAAGACTCTGCGTGACTTTAAATGGTTCTCGGTGTGGTGTGACGAGTTCGCCGTGAATTTCGGAGACGTTTCGATCCCACCGAACCTAGACTTCCCACGGCCACAGAAGATTGCTGCCCTCCAGGGTGTGCACGGTATTCGATCAGACAGTATTGTGATCGTCGACGCACAGACCCTTTTGATTCCAAACTTCAGCTATGATGGTGAAGCTCCAGGTTGGTAGACAAGCACTCTTACTTTTGTGCAAATATTAAAGATCGCATTTGCTTTATTTTGTGCAGATGCAAAATTCTGGGTCGGACGTGGTGGCAAGCCATCCCCACAGGGTCTTCGCATTCCGGACGAGAACGGCAAGGAGGAGGCCTTGAGACGATACGACAGAAAGACAATTGTCCTCACCCTACCCGGCGATCTGACCATATTCGATGTGGGTCACTTTGGCATTTGGTGTGAAGCCTTCACAGTCGACTTTGGCCACGTTCGGATTCCAGACGGTCTGAATATCCCGCCGTCACTAAAGATGCTCGGTATTAGTCCTCAGGTAAAGAAGCCAACCGCTTCGGAAATCAATTCAATAATCAATAACTCGTAGAGTAGTCTGCACCTAACAGTTCTTCAATATGTTTGCAATGCATATACAAAATATATATTATTTATTTATGTCAGAATATTACATACATGCATATATATATACTTTAACTAGACGTAGTCCTTAAGCCATCCATTAACCAGCTGAAAATTTGGTGTAAAGCGTTCGTTTCGTTATTTTTTTTTTGTGTTGTAAGCAAAATTCTACTCTTTAAGACTGTAAACGTTTTGGTTGTGTAAATTATTTTGTTTTTTCTTGTTCGAAATCAAAACACAATTGTGATGTGAAGAAAATTGAAACCAGTAGAAACCAGAATTTATATACATATATTGTGACATTTTATTTTTTTTTTGAAAAAAAAGGAAAAAATATGTAATCGGCATGCAATGCAGTTCTGAAATGATGGAAATAAATTATTAATATTTAATAATACAAAATGAAAAATTGTTTTAATTCAATTGTCGAGAGATGAAATCTAACTCAGAAAGTGCCAGCTGTATGCGGTCAGTCGTTAATTGTTTTAAATCTGAATCTATTCTTATTTTGTTTTGTATCTTTCCCAGCTACTTGCTACTAATTTTTTTTTCTGAGTTTATGTCTCTTTGACTTTCAACTAAACTACTGTTCATTGTTACACACAAATTAATTTTTCTGTAAATCAAAATTTATGCGAAAACGCAACAAAAACAATTGCCTAACAGTTTTTCATTTTGTATTACCTATTTTCTATGAATTTTGTTACACTTTAGGTATGTATGTCTTTTTGTCTGAGCTCTTAATTTAACCAAAAATTAATTAAATTTATCACACATTCTTTTGGATCCCTGGCGGGGAGGGGGGGATGGTTAACATTTATTTTTTTTTGTTCTTTGAGCGAACTCACACTCATGTTCATAGCTGGTTGTGGTGCGAAAGAAAATAAAAATCTAATCAATTTGCTAATGTACTCGTTATCATCAAAAATTCACGACGAACGGGCCATCTCTGCATTCACTGAAGCCGAATGCCTGTCTGTCAGATTCATCTCTGAAGATGCGCGATTCATGGTAAGACATTTGGTTGGAATCGAGTTTCAGATTCATATCATTTGCAGGAGGAAGCACACCACGACATAAACATTGACTAGAGCATACGACATAAGACATCCTGACAATTTACATTCACAATATAATTCTTTATGTAGGTTTAACAATTCAACAGGGATAAGCATTTCTAGGGAAAGCGTTAAGAACACAGTGGAGTGGCTGCGGAGTGGAAAATCTTTAAACGCTCAACGACGTCCCAATTCGTTAAATGCTAGTAAACACTAACAGCCACCAGTTCAATGGTGAAGTATGACCTATAGTATCAGAGGATAAGGCAAACAAACCAATACTTTCAATAATTATCGACGAATTGCTCAATCAATCAACAAAATTTCAATCCATAGCTTGGGATGGGGCTGTCTTTCGGAATAAGGAACAAACTGTGTAAAAGTTTGTAATATATTGATTGAAACACTTTGAAGCTTTCAATTGCTAACCAAGACCTTGTTGATTTCAAAAATCATATTATTGTGAACAAATACTTGAGGACATTTTTCTTCTTCTTCTTCTTGTGGCGCTACAGTTCGGGGTGGACCTAGGCCTCAACCAACAGGCCTCTCCAGCCAGCACAATCTTTCGCCAGCTGCCGCCAGTTGCGCACTCCAAGTTGGTTGAGGACTTTCTCCACTTGTGTGCGCCACCTTAGCCTAGGCCGCTCTCTGTTGCGTTGTCCCTAATGGCTCAGATTCGAACACTTTTCGTCCCGGGGCAGTGCCCCAGCAATCTTAAGCGTTGTATCCGAAGACGCTTGACTAGGCGCATGTCGCTGTACAGCCCATAGAGTTTGTCGTTAAGACTTCTCTTGGAGACATTATGAATGTGTTTTTTAATAATTGTTTGGAAACTCCAGAGAGTTAATTGTTGCTACACTCTGAACCCTGAACCATAAAATTACATATTTTTGTTACAGTGGTGGTATGGCGTGTGTACATAGAGAACTGCAGAATTCATAGAATACATTTATATAATATATACAAAGGGCTACCCAAAAGAAAAAGGTTTTTTTTAAATATATTTACCAAATTTTGGAGTATAAGAAACTTTTTAAACTAATTTCCGATGATACTTAATCTTTCCTGAAAACATTTGTTTTCTTTTCGCCTTTTTTGGTGCGTGACATTCTTTAATAAGGTTTCGTTTCCAAAGAATGAAACCCCTTTCAGTTTCGGTGGGTCAATCAGTCATGTCTGTCACATTCTTTCTATTTTTTAACTTTTAAAGTGATTTTAAAAAAATCACGGCAAGAGATGCATTTGACGTAGGGATGATTTTCTTTATGCCAGAGTTAAATTTTGGGACATTATTGGAGGTGTCTCCTGTAGACGTAAAGTACATTGCATCGTACCCCACCATGTAAAAAATCTGTCGACATATCTAATGAAATGACTTTGCGTTTAGTACACAACATTTTGTTTGAACACAGTCAAACAGTCGAAAGTGGTCAATGTCGCTAAATTCGGTTTCTGTAACAATCAGAAAAAAATCACAATATGTTCAAATAGTTTTTAGCATTCTGGCTAGTACAGTCTAGACGTAACGTGGCAAATAACCCTTAAAAGGTCAATTTTCGAAAATTTGAAAACGCAGTTTTGAGGAACCCAATGATAGAGCTTCAAAAATGAAAACAATCCGTATATTTGTGGCGGTGTGAACGCACTCCATATGCGAGTGCAAACAGTCGCCGCAAGCCGAGGAATTGCCGTCCAACGGACACGTGGCGTACGTGTCAAAAAGCGGAAACTTCCTTCTTCTTTCTCGAACAGCCGAAGCGAACGGCCGCGCCTCGAAGCAGATAAATTTAAATAAAGCCAATAAAAGTAAAATAATTTTTTGTTTAGAGTTTACCTCCACATGTATAATCAATGAAAATTTAAAGAAAAAAAAGAAAAGAAAAAAAACGAAACCTTTTTCTGCTTATCTCTAAGTCACTCCATATGGCTCCCTATTAATCTTCTGGAATAATTGGACGACCAGAAAAGAGGTTGTCGTCAATTGAAAATTTACCATTTTTTTTTAAGTCTTGGCGCAATGCTTCATCAGTTCGACTTTTTTCTTGCGAACACCCTCGTAAAAAAGAAGACGCTTCTTGGCACAAGGTATCAGGACTTTCCAGCAATCCGTGTTTTTTTTCGCGAACTTAAAGGAGACCGTCAATTGATGGCGACAAACCTCGTTTGGAACATTTTGTTGATAAAAATACCGTCATTTTGTCTTTTTGGAAACTAAAGCGTTACCCCAACTTATTCAGTTTATGACATACGTATGAATGCAGTTTCATCATCTTCAGTTTGCCTAGTATTTGATGAAAAAAATAAATGCTGTCATGAGAAAATATAAGTATTTGATTATTTTTCAATGCCAAGAGACTTTGTTTTGTCCAGCAGCGAAAGACATCCCCGATGCTGTGCTCCTGTAAAATAAAACGTTCCTGATATTGTGACAGCACATGGTATATTGATCACAGATACGTTTGACATCAATCCTTCTTACATCCAGATTGTGATGAAATTATCACGAAGAAGATGCTTTGAAAATCCCCAAAATTTAAATAAAAATTATCTCAAATCTCACAACGGCGTTTTCAGCCAATAGATTAGGCTGCAGAAAAAAACTGAGAAAAACAGACAATTTCAGTTATAAAATCATAATAGGTGGCATTTGAGCCCAAAAGGATCCAGGGCATGACGTTTCTGCAATAAGTTAGTCGTCTTCTGCGTACAATTGCTTTCTCACGTTGAGAGTGGACCTGAGGTTTATAGAACATACCGAACGGCGAAATTTGATAAGCTTTTTATTGACAATTTACACTCTTTAATTGTTGTCAGAGGTGGTGTTGTGAAAAAGGTGAGATGTTAAGCCCAGTCCAATGAAAAGGAGTGTAAGTCGAGGCACTACGACACACCTGCTGGAATTAGAATGAAATTGTGTCGCGAAATTGTGTTCCGCTTGACTCTCTAATTTTTTGTCACTATTTTCAAGAACACTGTAATGAAGCAACCCTCAGCTCATTATGTTTATCCAGGCGGGTCGAGAAATAAAAATCCCAAAATTAAGGAAACCCGAAGAACATAATTTCAAAATCAACATTCAAAGATATGTAGGAAAAGGTCACCGAATTTCATTTTAATTTATAACCCTCGCGTTTCAAAGGGAAATTTAGTACACTTAAGTGGTTGAACTGTGGCCACAGTACGGGCAAAAAAACAGGGAGAGGAGGTACCGAGGCGTTCTTCCTATTATCTCTAGTTTGGGGTCGATACGGGATTTGGACTGAGTTCAGAACTATTTTGTTTACGGTGATTTTACATTTTGGCGGCTTAATGTTTCCGGTGGTCGCCGTGGCGTAGTGGTAAGTGCGTCTAACGCCACGCAGAAAGCCTGGGTTCTCCCATTTTCACGGCATCACCTCTTTCGAGTTGCAGACAACACTCAAAGAGTATCAATTGTCTTTGAGAAGCTTCTCTAATCTCGTCGTTCGGAGTCGGCAAAAAACTGTAGGTTCCTTCTACTCGTGAGATAACAGTAGCACGCACAACACGAACAGTTGTTGTAAAAGCTAGGCCCTGGTCCCTTGTGGGCTGTAGTGCCACTCAATTATTTATGTTTCCGATAGTCTAGTCTTTTTCGGATTTGGAGTTTCGTCATTCTCAGTCAAACAAACTTATTGTTTGTAGATTTTTTCACGATGTAACAATAAACTAGGAGTTTAAATTCAAACTCAAATTCAACCTTATTTAACCAATCCGTTGACACTGTTCCAAGGAACTTCACAGAAAACATCATTAGCACGCTTGAAACGTGAATCGTAGATAGTTGATTCCTTGTCCTCTAGAATTTTTCCTTAATGGTATGTATAAGTCGATCGACCACAAGATCCCCTTGCTTGAAGCTTTCAAATGATTGGACTAAATTACTCCTGGAAGGAGTTGCTTCATGAGACGTGACGTACATTACTGTAAAAATTAAGAATGTGACAGTCCAGAAATGCCGTTTTAACCTCATCAACAGTTTCCACCTCTTGTAACATACAGTTCCCAATTAGGGTTCATCCAATGCATAGAAACACAAATGCGACAAGACTAAGTGACAAGAATATGACATATGCTTTCATTTAAATCCATGAACTTTCATTTCTCAGAATAAACCTCAAAATCGTCTGCATTTGTGACAGTGAATATGGTAAGACGCACTCACATGACCAATCGATTTGTCACTGTCATCGCCACTCACTGACTTACAACCAATCAGCACATACATACATATGTACATGACAACTGTCACCTCCAATTGCAAACTGAATAACAAATGGCGTTGAGCATTCTACGATTATTGATTCCGAAGCTGTTACAATCGCAAGAAACCTCTTCAAACTTTAGCAAATTGGTTTGATTTATGTTTTTTTTTTTCTTCTTCTTTTGTTTTGTTTTCTTTCTCTTTCTCCTTTCTTCATTATTAGCGTTCCAATTTACTTTTACAGTCAAAACTTAATTGTGAGGTTCTCTACGACGATCTGGCCTTTGAGGTGCGTTGGGCGGTTGCAGGTGAAAGTATCGTTGTTCAACTGGTGGCAAAATTAGGTAAGTTTAAGTGTGTCTTAAGTTTGCGTATCAAAGACTTCGCGGTTCTAGTTGGGCCGAAAAGCGGCCACCTCATGTTGCATAGAGTACTTCGATTGCGGGGTTTTGTACAAGAATGCCGCATTACCCCTCCTTCTCTATCTCCTTTGTTGGAAAGGTTATTGCGCCGCCTTACCACACATTCGCTTGGATCAAACCGCATAAAAGTGAAAATCTGGTCAGAAGAGACGAGAGAAAGAAAAAGAAAAAAAAAATGAAATAAAACCAAAAACACAGAAACATGACATAACAGGTCACAAACAGAGTCACCTCTCTCATATCAATTCCATTCCCGGGCACCAGGACGGCTTGTGTGTATATATGCGCGATTGCCGAAGATCTCTCGTTGCCGTGTGGTCGGACAACTTTCGCATGGCTGGAGGCGGTGGTTTCTGCTACGGCCCCTGTGTGATATAATTGCGGCTTGCCAAAGGGAACCAGTGCCGGTACTTGAGATGATGACTGCCTAACTGTTCGAAAGAGTGGACCGCCAACCAGCTCACTGACATGCTGTAATCTGGACCAGGATTCACTGTAATTACGAGTATTGCGTAATGATTCCGGAAAGCAGTCATTACCGGCGACGGTATGCGTGTTGCAGTTATCCGCGAGAGATGTTCCCCTTGGGTGTACCGCAATCTGCAATAATTATACACAAATGCTGGTTTTGTGGCTGTCGACACAGTTGTGGTCAACGGGAAATGGTTGCGTTGAGAGAGAAGATCAGTGGCTGGAAGTTGCATATTTGCATACACACATGTGTATTGCAGTGACATTTGATGAAATGTTCGCTTACATGAGAGGTGGAGATATTGCTTTTGGAGTACTTGCTTTTAAAGTTTTCTTTAAAGAAAGCTTACATATCTGGAATTTAAACAACGAAGCATATTTGTGATATCGCTTCAAACTCATACAAGAACAAGCACCGTATTTAAACTCGTTCATAAGGCCTGATAAGCATCTCTGTGAGTAAATTTACGTCAACTGTGGGATGAATGTTAAGATTAAACTTGTCGTAGATAGTTGCATTGGTCAGTACGATAAAGATATCAAGTGTTGCGGAGTTCGAAATTAAAAACTCAAAAATGTAGAAATCCAAATTCTCGAAATACCGAAAAGACAATTGAAGAAAAAAATTAACATAGAACCAGTACGTTTTTTGGGAGAAAGTTCTCTTTCTGCACCTTTCCTGCTTGGGCTTCGAGTAGGTACAAAGATCGGAAAATGCAACGTTTTACAATATTTAATATCAACGGACTATAAGATTTTGGAATTTTGCCATTTTAGATTTTGGGACTCTGTCTGTGTCCTGTGTTCTGGGTACTTAAAAGGAAGGCGAGAACATTAAGAGAAATAAAACAATTAAATGGACTAAGGTTTAATATCTTCGGAAACTAGGGTCGTGTTGTACGAGTCACTGTTCTATCACAAGTACAGGGCATCTAACGAGTGATTTTTTAGCTATTCCCTTTTTGGCAACGCTGGTTTAAACAGCTGACGCATGTTTCTTGTTTTGTAAAACATCTTCAGTTTGTTCTATAATTTAACCATGAATAGTTTTCTAAACGAACAACGCCTGTAAATTACTTGTATTGCATTTTATTATCAAAATGCGTGCTCTGTTAAGAAAGTCCATCGCGCACTTCTTTTATGGTCACTTTAATCGACCCATTGAAGCGGCTATTCGGGCTATTGTGACTAAATTTCGCACCAAATTTACATTGTTGGACATTAAACCACCAACACGCTTACGTAGAGTGCGAACTGAAGAAAATATCGCAGCTGTATCGGCTAGTGTTAATGATGACCATCAATTATCGATTCGTTGCCGTTCGCAGCAATTGGGTGTGATGGCTTTCAAAATACAGCTGGTGCGAGAATTGAAACCGAACGACCGCAACGTAAAATTCCTGGTGAATGGGCTCTTAGAAAGTTGGCTGAAGATCCACTTTTTTACTGAAAAATTGTGTTCAGCGACGAAGCTCATTTTTGACTCAATGGGTATGCAAATTAGCAGAATTGTCGATTTTGGAGTGAATATCAGCCAGAAGCATTGCAAGATCTACCAATGCATCCAGAAATAGTCAGTATTTGGCGCGGTTTATGGGCTGGTGGCATCATTGGACCGTACTTCTTCAAAGATGATGTGAATCTACCGTAACTGTGAAAGGTGAGCGTTACCGTGCAAATTTTTTGCCCAAAATGCAAGAGCTTGACTTGCATGACATGTGGTTTCAACAAGACAGTGCCACATGCCACACAGCACGCGCAACAATGGACTTATTGAGAGACGAGTTCGGAGAACATTTTATTTCACGTTCGGGACCGATCAATTGGCCGCCTAGATCGTGCGATTTAACGCCCTTAGACTATTTTTTGTACGGCTCATGTTAAAGCTCATGCCTATACAGACAAGCCCGCTTGTTGTATGTTGACGCATTATAAGACAACATTGAACCATTTATTCGTGAGATACCGGCCGAAATGTTGGAAAGAGTATTCCGAAATAGGACTAAGAGGATGGACCATTTGAGGCGCAGTCAGGGTCAACATTTGCATGAAATAATCTTCAAACATTAAATTATATGGACCGTACTATCGATACAAATAAAGATTTCACGCATTTTTCTGAATTTTATGTGTTTGAAAAAATTTCCTATAGTTTTTAAAATCACCCTTTACTTGCCAACTCCGAGCGGTGAAATTTGTGGGAACTCTTTGAGTGTTGTCAGCAACTCAAAAAATTTCCATGAAAAATTTATAGAAATGTCCAATCCATTTACTTTAATTTACAATTAAAAAAAAAGTGAAAAATCAATGCAGTGTAGTTATTAGGTGCTTTCACAGGAACAATGCCAATTGATGCATCTGTCCTGATTATTAATGTTTGTTTTTATTTCTGAATTACAACAAAACAACAACAACGTTTAATTTATTTTTCTTCATATTTAAATATGACGGTAATAAACATGGTTGCAGAATTTCCCCATCTTTCGGGCGTCCTTTGAATTAGGCCCTCTATCATTCTTTCGAGTCGAACATGTTTCTTTTAGCACATCATTGGAATTTCATGCCTACAGACTTGACAGCAAACAGATTGATGGAAAGGAAGTGTAAGAGAGAATCGGCTGTGATAATAGCGCATGTGAAAGAATAACAAAATTAACTACAAAGCGTTTAAGCAGCTCTGTAAGTACTATTGCTGGTGTTCCGAGTACTAAATCTAGACAGATTGTCTTCGAAGCATAGAAAAGGAACACTTTATGTAATTAACAGATATGAATCCATAAAAACGTCACTTACACCACTTTTGGTGTAAGTCGTCTTTTTTCGACGTTTCATCTAAATCCCACTTGATAGACTATTTCGAAAAAAAGGGACATATTTGCAAACACTGCAATTACGAGCTTGCAACGTTTAACTGACATGGCACATAAGTTTATTAGGGGAAAGTTATCACCATTGCGTGGTGTGTCCACACCTGTCCTGGACGTCTTCTCGTAGTTCGAACCTTAAACTGGATGTTCCATTTCCATAGATCCACGCCTCTCGCGAGTTGTAGATCACGATATGAAAGTATTAATTGTCTGTGAATCGCTTATCAAAGTCGGTACGTAAAGGAAGTTCATAAAAGAATGCACAGCGCTTGTGGCATTTGAAAAAAAATTGGATATTAGCCAACGCGACGTCCATTTAGCATCATAATTAATGTGCTAAAAATTATGTGCTTAAAAAACATGTTCATTTCGAAAGAATGAAAGAATGACTTAATTCAAAGTCTGTCCTTTTTTTCAATCTTACGGACCATTTGTAAATACCGCGTCTCTAAAAAATGTTTCTTGTGTCATTTCACTAAAACCTTGTGACTTGGATTCATTATGGGTCATTGTCTCTCGCCTGCCAATGATATTGTAGAAGCTGCGGAAAAGAAGGTAGCATCGAAATGATAAAACAGGTACTGCGGTTCAAGCCAGGTCTTAAGTTTCAGTTTTATTGTTCCAAATAAAATTTGTAAGAGAGTTTGAGATACAAAAATAAACATCCTAAGCGCCTTCCAACATCCCCATAGAGTTATTCCTTCCGTGCTGGATAATACCTTGAAGCGGTAGAAGAGAATTCATGTAAGATGTCGGTTAGCCTTACAATATTAACCTACATGACATTAACTTACATGAAGACAGAAGCTTGGAGGCTTTTCTGTTCAAAAGGTGTTTGATGTTCCATAAAGTAGTTCTTTTTTTTGGAAGATAGATTACATATTAGTTCAAATTTATGATGTTCCACATAATATAATGCTTTTGAGAACTTTTTCTGCTTTATACTGCCCAAATATTCAATAAGGAGCGCGGGAGTTGGTTGAAAACTGTTGTTACCACAAAGGACAGTTGATGTCGTCCATATGAGTTGTGAATCCTCAGTATCTTCGGTAGTCGACTCGCCCTTTGCCTAGTATTGACTGCGTGATCAATTGGATGTTTAAAGCGTTGATCGTCGTAGGTTTTATCAGATTAAAAAGGAAAAGTTTGCGGATAGTTTAAGTCTTCGCTAATATAACTACAGTCCCTTACATACATACTTTGTATTGCGCTGCATTTCCCCACGCCGTTGTCGACTTTACTAGGGAGAAGTATACCTGTTTCAGGACCTCAAACGCTGTGTAATTACTCAGATGATAAAGAGCATACGTTGACTGTCGGAGTTGCTTGCAAAGAGATTTTATATGAAAATCCCACTTAAAGTTGCAGTCTACTTTAATCGAAGATACCGATACACATTGACTGTATCGATATATTCTACGCACTTATCCGTCTCAGGTGTTTTGTGAGACTCGTGCAGGCATTCAAAACTATGGAACCGTATTTTAAAATCGATCTTATTATATGGATAGATCGTATGTACATTACTTTTGTTTTCTTTGAGTTGATGATGAGGCCATTATCGTGACGCCAACGCAGAATATTGTTGAACTTCGCTTGCAATGTTTGAGTTGCTCTCGTTATATCGTTATGATTGCGCCGACCGCCGCGCAGAAAGTCTGGGTTCGATTCCCAGACAGGGCACCTCACATTTTTTCACGGCACAAACTCTTTCGAGAGCTTCTCAAATCTGGCCGTTCGAAGTTGGCAAAAAACTGTAGGTCCCTTCTACTCGTGAGAGAACAGAAGCACGCACAGTGGCAGGTTCTTGAGTTACACCCAACTGAACTTTGTGAACATTGCTATAGTTGTTCGATGTTTTTGCTTTGAAAACCCTGTTACAAAAATAGCTCTCAAACCAATTCAGTATTCCACCGCGAATTTCTATCTTTTCCAGCATTTGAATTACACGCGAGTGGCAATGTATGTCAAAAGCTGTTTTGAAATCAATAAAAATCACTAGCGAGTGATAGTTCTTATTTAGATTACTATTTATACAAGATTTTCAACATTCGATAGACATGTCTTTAGCTTATTTAAAGATGTAGCTCCTTAAATTCCCCATTTCTCGCTCGAAATTGCGTATGCTTCCAGAATATGTTACCTTATACTCGCATGTAGCCCCAAGGGCCACGTTCAATTCCTGGACTGTTATTTCGTTCGCATCACCTTTTTCACGGGTTCACATCTATCGAGTTGCTTACAAATTGTCTATGAGATCCGCCGATTGGAGTCCGTATAAAACTGTAGGTTCCCCCTCCGCTGTGAGAGAACAATATGACGCACAACTTTTCCTTTCCTTGCTTCCCTTTCAATTCACATGAAAACGATAGAAAATGCATGTGCATATTGAAAAACACATAAACACGGCAAAAAGCCGTTGCACATTTAGAAGGACAAATGCACTGTGGGCCGTGCCAGACTACCTTTGGGAAAATGTTGGCATTTCAATATCCCTTCGATTTGCGCGTTGCGTTTCCTTATTCTTTTCATGAGCGACAAAAAGGATAACAGTGACACCTCTCGCTGACACAGAGGTATTGACGACGCAATCATTTTTTATTCGGGCCCCGTTCCACTCCTATCCCTCGTAATTAAGCCCTTGTTTGCAGGTCACCCGTTAAGTAGGCTCTTGCCAAATGCATTCTAATCAGTGACTGGTCAAAATTACCCCGTTCCACATACATTTCCGACGCCCTTAATTACTTGCTTTTATTGTTCTCATCCCATCATGCACCACTAGCCGATGGAGAATACATGTCCTTTGGATTATCACCGAGTAAGGACCGTCCTGTGATGCTGGGAGCCGATGTCGTCGTTGCATGGGTCGATAAAGAAACCGGCAAGGGCTACGCACAGGACTATTATCTTGACGACAAATCGCAGTGTTCCGGTCGGCGCGGCAGCTGTCCAGATGTAAACATCGAGGTACGCCCACTTAACTCCCAAAATTCATACCGTACCGGCATGTGCAATCAATTTGAATTTTCATCCACAGCCCGACACGAACTCAATTCGGCTCCTGAATGCCGCCATGGTCAATGGGTATTCCATTGTCACGTACCAGCGTTCTCTGGGCGCAGCGGACCGCTACGATCTGCCCATAATCATGAATTCATCTCAGGCCATTGTCTGGGCAATTGGACCACTAAATCAACGCAACGAAGTCTCCTATCACTCGCAATACACGAAAAACATTCACTTGGTCAATTTCGGTCGCCAGCCGACGTGGAACTGCCCCATGCCAGAGGGCGAGAAGCCGACCCCGGAAGCCGATGAAGAAGCTGAGGAGGAAGAGGAGCTCTACGACAATCGAACCCAAAAACCAACTCCGCAGGCTCTCCAGAGGCCAACAAAGAGGCAAGAAACATCAGCAGTCGTCCCGCAGCGGAAGCCTGTGCCGACACCAAAGCCAACCAACACAAATGGAGCATGGGACATCCCAGCGATTCAGTGCTACGAGCCAGAGGACGGCGTCTTCTATGCACAAATGGGTCCGACCGGAGGAAAGCATGGATATCCGGCAATTACCGGTTGGTTGAGGTTTCAATTTCGTTAAAACTATATTGCCCTTGTTCTGGTCACTCATACATATGGGCCTTGGTGCGTGTGTGGTTTGTTTTGTTTGCAGGACACGTAGGCTGGGGCATCTCGTGGTACATAAATGGATTACTCATCCCCGAGATTCACTTGGTTAGGGGCAAGACGTACACGTTCGTCGTCGAGGGCGGCAACAATCCAGACATTCCGGCCAAGTACCATCCGTTCTACATCACAGACGATCCAGTTGGAGGCTACGAGTACAAGACGGACGAGGAGAAGGCTGTAAGTACCACAAGCACAATACAGGAGCGTTAATCGGATGTTTGAATGATTTGCAGGGCGTTCGCATTTTCGCTGGCGTCCATAGATCACGGGCCGGAAAGGTGACCCCCACCGGAGTTGGCCGTCTGTGCAATTGGACGCCCGACATCGACGGTCCACCGGCTGACGACTTCCAGTCCTTCGGCGCCTACCAACGCACCCTGACACTCGAGTGTGACGAGGGCGAACCCGGAGTGATCACTTGGACGCCAGACCGCAACACCCCGGACACCGTCTACTACCATTGCTACACCCATCGGCATCTGGGATGGAAGATACACGTGCACGACAGTTGCGACGAGGCTGCCGCAGCATCCGAAATTGACGAGGTCATCGCTCAGCCAGAGGAGGACTACGCCGCCGAGTCGTCGATCCGACACGAAACCAAGGTCAGCCCCAACGATAATTTTTTATTGAAGCATCAAACTGATTTGATTAAGAATCACAATATGAACGGAACACCGCCAAAATTGAGTTTTGAAATTACGAAGTCATCGGAAATAACCAAACTGATTTCAGATGGAATCCGCGCTGCTGAAGCTCTCGAGGAGAGCCTAAAGAACCGAAAGGTGCCACCGCAATCGTCTCCATCATCGGCTTCGCCGTCGTCGTCGTCGTCGTCATCATCTCAGTCATCGTCGTCATTACACTTGCTGCCGCCTCGGTTTCCTCAACTGTCGACCTCAGCGCCGGAAATCCTGAGCGGTGAAACCGTTAAGAACCTCAGCACTATGACCAGTTTACAAGCATCGCTACCACAGGACATGCACATGCCGCAGAAAGTAGGCCCGCCCACATTTCTCCTCCCGCCGCAGACTGGAGCTCCGCACAGACCTATCAAACGCCGACCGTACCCAATGAAAAAGGACCGTTTGCCTAACAAGCGCCCGCCGCCGTCATCCCTAATGGGGCCCATGATGTCAGCACCCAGGCCCGTGGCTATTCCGCAGCCGTCGATGATCGTCAATCACTATCGCAAGCCAGT
Source organism: Eristalinus sepulchralis (assembly GCA_944738645.1). Lineage (NCBI taxonomy): Eukaryota > Metazoa > Arthropoda > Insecta > Diptera > Syrphidae > Eristalinus > Eristalinus sepulchralis. Next base: position 40,689,651 of record OX122882.1, read on the forward strand.
GCCTGGCGGCATGAAACCATTTTTGAAGGACAAGCACTTCCCAGTCAAGCCAATTCCGTCGATTTTACTCCTGGGCCAGCCCACCGAATTGGACTACAAGCGCCAGACGGAGCCCCTATTGAAAGTGACCAAGCCAAAGCCGAGCAGTGTCATCCCGGTGCCGTACGCCGACGCAGTTCCCCAAGAGGCCATTTCAAATTTCGCGTTTGCCTTCGACGGGATGTCGGCTAAGAAGGAAAAGAAGCCGCTACCGGTTGAGAAAGTTCACGCTCCGCCACCGATCAGTTACAAGATCCCGTTCGAAGTGGACGAAGAGGTTGACTTGGCATCCCTGAAGCCCGCGGTCAATCAAGGCTTCAAGCCAGACACTGTGGTCGTCGAGGGAGGCTTTAAGCCCATTGTCCGCAGAACGACAGATGAGGAGGGTGCTGGCGAGAACGACCTCAAGGTTGCAAAACGTCGCATTGACCCCGGCTCGGAAATCGACGAGGTTATGGAAACTGACACACTGTTCCTGAGCCAAGACACCTCGCAGAACCAAAACTTCGAGCCCATGTTCATCCCCTCCCCGCTGGACAGCACCAACGAAACGCACGTCTATAAGATCAGCTCCGCGGCAAAGCTAACGGCAGAGCTGCCCGACATGAATGTCGAGGAGGGCGACGACAAACTTGCTCTGGCCGCAGAGCGGATCGATACTTACTACCTTCCGCCAGATAACAAACCCTCTCCCACTCAGCGCCCTCTGCCGAGCGGCGCTGTAGTCACCTACGATGGAAAGGCAGTGCTCGACACCTCATTGGTAAGTCCGCCGAAACTCGAGTCCCGCGACAACCTGCGCAGCTCGCACGGTCTCTCCAAAACCGAAACCCTCATCCGTAATACACCGCAGTTCGGGCCGTTCCGCGGTGAGATGCCGCCCCCCATTCCCGACTACCTCCAGGCGGAAAAGAGCAACGGCAACGGCAAGCACCTTTCGAAGCCCATTACCGAATACTCGAACCCACTAACTCTAGCCGGGAGCAACACAACCCCCAAAGTGCCACCACCGCCCCCGCTCGCATCTGCCATCTCGACCAGGCTCACTCTGGTGAAGGCCCCCTCAACGTGATAACCCCGAGACTGCTCAGAATGAATAGCTTTTCATCTCCACACACACACCACTCAGCTAAATTAACCTGTCCCCGTCATCCGGAGCTCATTTCTAGCGAATCTACTCTTGTGCTCAAATGGTCCGCGCCTGCGTCCGCCACCCTGTGGTACTAAGTGCATATCAGTTCATTTACATTTTTTGATTATAGTTTATTTTTATATTTTTTTTTTGTATCGATTAGAGGCATATTTTCGACAGTCTTGGGCGGAGCTCCGCCCGCTCAAGACAACAACAAATAAGAACTCACACATGTGTGCTTAAGAATTTACTCTGTTTGTATTTTATGTATGTACTCAATATATATATGTTTTTTTACAATGTGTTAGTGTCCCGAGAAGGGAGTAAATATAAGTAGAATACTCAAGAAAACTGTCTTTTAAATTCAGATGGAAACTCTTCGTCGAAGTGGAGAAGGGCTTGAGAACACGTAAGTAGTTCGCAAGAGTCACAAAAAATTGGGTGACAATATAATGATCAAGGCCCTGTTTTTTCAGCTGCCACTTCAGTGGTTACAATTGATCTAAATCGACTTAAGGGGACCTAGAATTTATTGTGGACTTCGAACGGCGAAATTTTAGAAGCTTCTCGGAGACCATAAGTTCGCTCTGGGTGTTGTCAGAAAGTCGAAAGAGGTGGTGCCGTTCAGCCAAGGACCGTCGGCGTGTAGCCCGACTCCCATACCCCTGACAGTCAGAAGAGTGATAAGATATCAACATAAAGGATCGCTCGTTGATGAATCGAAAGACCTACCACAGGTTACATGACGTTTGCTCAGGGTCTGAGAAAATGCGAACGTCCTTAAGCTTTGTTCGTCATACTGGCGATGCTCAAAATAACGCCCAAAAAATGTTTCACCATTCAAACTCTTTTTGTTTTTGACAAGCCGCGAGTCCTATGTGGAGTCGAGATAGGCCAAAACGGTCTGACGTCGGAAAGCCACAACCGCAACAGATTTCGGGGATCTTTGCCGACCAAGTCTCCTTTAAACTTTCCATAAGTTCGACGCTGTATGCACTGACGATAGAAGAAGAATGAAAACGTTGTTAAGAAGCCATCAAAGAAGCTGCCACTGATGTGCTGGGTTTCACGCCACCACCCAGAAGGAACCTATGGTTTGACGACGAGTGCAGGCAGGCACATGTAGCTTAACAGGAGGCCTACAAGGCGATGCTGTATCGAACAACGAGAGCTGTTCGTGAGCTTTCGACCAGAACAGAAGGGGAGAGAACCGGCTTCTCAGAAGGAAAAAGAGAGAACATGAGAAGCGCGCGGTCGTATATATATGTTGAAAAGCTCAGATGAATTTAAAAGTTAAATTATTAAATTTCGTCAGTCTTTGGGGTACATTTTCGTAGCTACTGCTGATCTGCTACATGGCCTTCGTCCGGCCAGTCATGCTGTATGGTTTTTTTCTGTCGTTTCCAAAAGCACAATGTTAATTGTGAATTACAGCTTAACGTTGAGTTGCTTTGTCCATCTTAATTTGGCATTCTCTGTTTCAGTGCTTGACGAATTCAATCAATGCCAAACGCCCTCAATGGGGGGAACCATCATCACTCACCTCCTACCGACCCATAGCACTTACGTCCCTACTTTCTTAGGTCATTGAAACGCAGATAAACCGTCAGCTTAAGAAATATCTTGAAACCCGTCTTAAAGACCGGCAGTACGGCTTCCGTACGGGATTTGATGGCATATCTCACCGAAAAATGGAACCAATCTTTGCACTATGTAGGCGAAAGCAAAATTGTTGCGCTTGATATTTCAAAGGGATTTGACAGAGGCTAGTATCAGGCTCTTTTGTCGAAAATGCGTGCTTATTGTGTCGATGAATCTATTCTTCAATGGATTAGAAATTACCTCTCGTAGCGCTTAATGCAAGTGGTATTGGATGGGTTCAAGTCTCACATCGACCATTTTAATGCTGGTGTTCCCCAGGGCTCCGACATGATCTGCTCTCTGTTACCTCTAGTCCAATCCAATCCTTCGCTGATGACGGTACCCTCAGCTTTTCATATTCGTTCCTTGGCTCTCGACCCTCCTCTTCGGCCACAGACTTGGAACGGCAGCGTATGTTAATCTCATTTAATTCCGATCTTGACAACATATATGTAATTGATTGGGGTGAGAAGAATACAGTGAAATTTAATGCTTCCAAGATCCAGAGCTGTCTACTGTCACTCAAGCGTTCCCAAAATAACCAGCCATTATCTATGATTGGCTCTAGCATCGCTGAAACCGAACGACTTCCCATCCTCGGTATGTGTATCAACTCAACACTTAGTTGGAACGATCACATATTCAAGATCGCTCAAAAATGCAGCGAAATGTCTAGGTTTCTTAAAGCGATGCAAGAAATATTTCACCCCTTTTGATCTGGCAACAATATCTACGGTTTACATCCGTCCAAAACTTGAGTATAACGCTCCTATCTAGTCTGGAGCACCTAAGACCTCCCTCCACCTACTAGATAGAATTCAACAGCTGGCGATAAAACTTATTGGTAGTACAAATGCTGCGAAGTCAATCGACTCGCAAGAACTTCGACGAAATGTTGCGTCACTATTGTATGAATATTATAAAAAAATGCTCTAATGAATTAGCCAGTTGCATTCCTTCGATTCAAGAATTTACCCGCAATACTCGCCTCGCTAGGAATGCCCACCCGTTCATCTTTAAGCCCACCTTCGGACGTACAATTAAGTTTAGAGACTCGTTCTTCAGCCGCATCACACGAATATGAGATGTTCTTCCCAGCTCAACTTTCCGCCACATTACAATCCACAGGCATTTACAAACAATGTGCACCGGTACCTTCTTTCCATCTCTTCCTCTATAGATTCGGCCCGTGCTGTGACTTAATTCCGGTTACTTAAGGGTTCTAAATAATCCCATTAGCGCGCACCAATTGTAAAAAAATCGTGGAGAGGTACACAATTGAGGAGCGCGTTAAGATTGTTCAGTCCTTTTACGAAACGTTGCCTCCAAATCAAAATGCATTTCGGCCGCTTCGTCATATTTTTGGTCAGCAAAGTCGAACAAATGTGCCCACAATCGGTAGAATTTCGAGCAAAAAATTCAGCAAACTGGGTTTGTAAGAAATGCGAAAACACCCGTTCCTGCTCGCTCACTTCGGTCTGCGAAAAAGTGTGACAGAAGAGCCCTCAAGCTGGACTCGTCGTCGTGCGCAATATAGAGACATCTCAAGAATATCCCTTTCCACGCTAGCAACATTCAATTAACTCAAAAGCTGAAGTCTTCTGACCTTTTCAAACGTCGTCAATACGCCGGATGGTTGGGTGAACAGAAACCATTCTCTTCTGTCAGCACTTACAAAGCAATCATCTCCAACGGCGAGAAACACTTTCACCTCAGAGGACACGGGCAAATGAGAATCCAAGAGTGCATCCACAAAGAGAAACTGTTTACTGCGGTTTATGGGCTGCTGGAGTCATTGTGCCTTAGTTCCTCGAAAATGAGGTCGGCCAAGCAGTTACCGTGAATTGTGTTCGCGGTCGCGAGATGATAACTTAATTCTTGTGGCCAGAAAGCGAAAATGTGGATTTAAATGGAGTGACTTCATCTCAAGCGTCAGTCATCGAGCTTGGTTATAAAAGTGATGATAGAAGTGATAGATGTAGTGGTGATAACCTACATCTAGAAATTCGAAGTCGTTAGGAGAAAGCCCTAGTAAGATACTACTTCCCTTTCTTTCGTGTCTTTGTCAAAGTGTCCGGTAATGACACCAACAAACCGCCAATTAGTCACCGATCTATCTAATCTGATTGAAGTCACTAAGCGTCCAGATGTAGCTTTCTCCAGAGTATATTGACAATATGGCACATTGCGCCGTCAGACATCTATGATTCGTATCAAGTTAAAGAAAGAGCATTGTAAAAACGTATGGTTGCACAGGAAGTGAACTTTGAAGAGGCAGCAGGGAGGCGATGCCGCTTCTGGTGAGATTGTCCTTATCTCGGTGAAAACATAAGTGGATGTTTTGTTAGAATACTTAGCCACCTCGGTAAAATACAGACGGTAAAGTGGAAATATTGTCCAGAGATTTTGGTGGCTGTCGGAACAATAACAATAATCCTGTTAGCCAGAACAGAGCCCCTTTGATCGCCACGGTTTCAGCCTGAAAGACGCTACTGTGTTCGAGCTCTTTAGATGATGTGGATTTGTGAACCACATGATTCAAGTTCCATCCGTAACACTGAAATTAGTGTCAAGGGAATCACTGATGGGCCCAATGACCATTTGGTGCGATGATGGCTACCAAATCTTGTTGTTGAAGGAAAACTGGCGGTATTTCGCTAACACGGGATGTCAGGAGCCCCTGAAGCATAATTTAAGTCCAACCGTGCAGTAGACTCCCTGGGGGTGGGAGCGTTGCGGTAGCTATAGTGCTGGTTAGTCTGATATTGCTTGCTTTCTTTTTTGATTATACCATGCATACTTTTTCGGCTCAGTGAGAAGTTGAATTGCAGCTGGATGCCGTTACCCATATAACGACGGAGGTGTTAGAAAGGTTTCGTCCCGTAACTAGGTGCAGTGATTGCCCCTCAAACTTGACTGGGTTGGCATTTGGTTACGACTCTTGCGAATAATGGTCAGAGGGGGTTCAGGGGCGGTTCAAGTTCAACCACAGCATTTCATCTTCGACCCGTTTTTGAAAATCACATTGAGCAGCCTAGCATAGGAGTGAAAACTCAAAAATAGAAACATAGTGCACTTATAATGGTCCAGTTAAGATCAGCGTGCATGTTAAGAGTTCCTTGGATAGGATTAAGTTTCAGCACATACAATTTTATGATTTCCTGGGGTTAAAATGCTACTAAGCCCGTTACCCATTCTATTTCTATGCACTTCCACAGGGAATTAAAATTGCCACAATGATCGAATACCCGTTCAGTGTCCCAAAAAAATAAATTCTTCCAAATTAATATTTTATACCATTCACCTAAGTCTTACGAAAATTTTCAGTTGAATTTTCGAAATTCGGAATCACTCTGGTTGTGACATCGAAAATATTTCGGTTTGTATCTGCGATATACGAAAATGTTTCCCATTGAAAGCTTTTGCAGAGGAGACTTTATCTTGTGATTTTTCTTAACATTTATATGTTCGCGTACTGTTAAATACAGCTACAGTTTTGCGACAATAGAAGCATACGCGTAATTAAATATTCCTTGGAATTTACAAGAAGATGCTACAATTCCAGCAAATATTAGTACTCGAACAGCATTGCCCCTAAATACATAAAACAATTTAAAACCACGTTAGTGCTCTATGCTTACTTTTTAAGAATGCAAAAATGAATTCAATGATAATCGTTTTTTACGTTTTGTGTTATAGGTAACTCGGCAAGATTCCGATACTTGCGGCCCCTCGATTGAGTGATGCAGTTTTGTAGATCTTAATGAGACGAAGAAAAAATTGTATGGGTGGGGGGGGGTGGGCGTCTAATCGGCTTAGTTTAGACGGTATTCGTGTTCAAAAACTGAAAAAAGTCCATATAAAAAAAACGCCGAATTCTTTGAAATATATTTTTCTTGAAAATTATTTTATGTTTCTGTTGCATACATTTTGGCAGAGATATTAATGATCCATTGAAATTGCCCTTAGAAGGGTTTGTGTCCTTACGAAGAATATACGTTGCATTGCATCCTGTACTACGACCTTTATGTTTGCAATTAAATAGAATTAATTTCGTGATGAAATATTACCAAATTTGTGATTAGGATATGCGCGTAATAAAGAAGTAGATGTATTTTAAACAAAAACAGATTATTCATTTCCGAATAATTTACATATGTGATTTACAATTTAACAATCTACAATAAGCTTATTTGTAGGTGGGTGGTAGAGGGGGGATTGAGAAAGGGGCAAATTGGTGTAAGAAACGATTATCTTAAGAGGATGTATATATTGAGAGGGGATGTTACTATGGTGATGGGGATGAAGTGGTTTACGGTAGCGGTAGCACGCTGAAGTGGCACCCAATTGCCAACCGCCATGCAGAGTTCTTCATCTTTAAAACGTTTTCGTACAACAATGTGGTCATCACTGCTCAGAGAAGAGTCAGTCACTCCACTGCGAGTAGCCTTCAGTGTCCGAATTCAAGGCACAGAGCGAGTCGAAGGTATAAAATAAGAAAGTCTCTGTGACTTGTGGCACATTCGCTTGGACTTCTGACTTAAGAAAACCCCACAAGGTCTAGGAGAATCAAATTCGTTCGATCTTAGTAGACTGTTCAAATCACCTCCACATGAGACAAAGTTCTCACATCGTTCTCCAGTGTAGCAGGACCATTGAGTGTGTGTTGTGTGGCAAACCCATTGAAGGCACCTGCCACTGGCCCTGATCAATGCCTCGAAAAAAGAGTGTAGGGAAAGGAAAACCTTCTATTGGTGAAAGAAAGGCCATTATATTTATTCATGTCATTCCGTCAACTGCACAAAACAATAGATTACGCCACGATTTCCGTATATATGTAAGTCTTGGTGTTTCCAGGTCCCAAAGTAAGTGTTAAGATCTGCTCAGATTTCAGGAATATGTCCAAAAACCACTTCGAATTGTCACAAATCACCTAAAAATGTTTTCAAAAATGGCTAAGATCAGTAGGCAGATCTCCCTGCATATGGCCGCAGCAATTTTTGAGTCTCCGACAGTGCGAAAAATACAATAAAAGAGCCAAAATATCGAAAAACACAAAGATTTAAAGGGAAAAAGGTGAAAAAAGGGAAAAAATATCGGAAAATTAAGAGCAGCCGGAGAGGCCGCTCCGAGGGTATATAAGGGGGTCCAGGCGCGGGAGCGAGTTTAGTCTGTCGTGAGTTGTCCTAGAGTGTACATCGGAGGTAATTGGGGTCTACTGATTTTTTTTCCCAGGTACTCATGTCCTCGGGTGCATGTTGGGGTCACCACCACCCACCAGTGATGTCTGATGGTTGATGGTTGGTGTCTTCGATGGTGACTGATGTCTTTGATGATGGTTGGTGTCTTCGATGGTGACTGATGTCTTTGATGATGGGTGACGTCTTCGATGGTGGCTGATGTTTTGAATGGTGACTGACGTCTTCGATGTTGGTTGACATGGTCGGTGGTTCCTCACATCTTCGATGGTGGCTTAGATGTTTGATGGTGCCTCCTTTCTTGGATGGTGGCTGATATGGTCCATGGAGGCAGAAGTGTTCGATGGTGCCTCACATCTGCGATGGTTAATGGTGGCTGCAATAATGGTGATGTCCGATGTTTTCGATGTGGCCTGAGATGGTTGATGGTGCCTCCCTTCTTGGATGGTGGATGACATGGTCGATGGTGCCTCACATCTGCGATGATGCCTCACATCTGCGATGATGCCTCACATCTGCGATGGTTAATGGTGGCTGCAGTAATGGTGGTGTCTGATGTTTTCGATGTGGCCTGAGATGGTTGATGGTGCCTCCTTTCTCGAACGATGGATGACATGGTCGATGGTGCCTCACATCTGCGATGGTGCCTCACATCTGCGATGATGCCTCACATCTGCGAAGGTTAATGGTGGCTGCAATAATGGTGGTGTCTCATGTTTTCGATGTGGACTGAGATGGTTGATGGTGCCTCCCTTCTTGGATGGTGGATGACATGGTTGATGGTACCTCACATCTCCGATGGTGCCTCACATCTGCGATAGTTGATATTGACTGACGTCTTCGAGGGTGCCTGAGATGGTTGGTGGTGCCTTCTTTCTGGATGGTAGCTGACATGGTTGAAGGTGCCGGACAGAAGCGGACTACAAGTGGCTTGATGATTGGTGGGATCTGCTCAAATGAGTATACTTAAGTATTTCTTTTCTATGCACAATAGTTTTTTAATATATACACATATTATATATGCGCACATACATATACATTCGTTTGAGTCATGACTCCCGCGTCGAAAATTTACATGCTAGCATGATGCGGGCAGGCGCGCTTCGTCGAATCTTAGATTCTTAATCTTCTTCAAGACACGAACAGGTGTTCTTGGGTTAGGTAGGGCTTTCTCACTTCTCTCTCTTTTCTGGTCTGTTTGTTTCATCGTTTTTCAGGTTTGTTCTTCTACTTTCAGTTTTTTTTTTTTTCTTTCGTCTTAGGTCCAACTTTCCGGGCGAGTCGTGATGATAGTCGTAGTATTTAGTTCCCTAGTAGTATTTAGTTTCCCTTGCCAGTCTTGTGGTTGATAGCATCAGGCTTGTTTGCGCAATGGGCTCGTCGTGCGGAATTGCACTTCACCGAAGATGCTTGAATAGAGCTCGTGCGGCGAGAGTTGAAAAGGCGCTTCCCTCGCAAACGTAGTGTAGACAACGGACGGATGATGTGCATCAAGTTAAGATAGACAACATCCTGTTCGTTAGTAGTAGTTGGAAGCCATTCAGCGCATTCAGTCGAACGAAGTTAGAATGGAATGGACACTTCTCTCGTAGTAGTTTATTAAATGGATGATATGCATCGTAATGACACTACAACTACCGCACGGTCAGTGGCCCAATCCAAAGCTACAAGAATTAGCAAACTTACGTTCTTTTTATGGTGGTGGGATAGTAGTTGCAAGAACGTTTGAAAAAAAAAATCTAATTGGGTCATTTGATCCGCTCGCTGTAGATTGAGTGTTAAGATAGACAACGTCCATTTTGTAGAAATGTAGAGTAGATGACGGACGGATGATATGCATCGAATTAAGATAGACAACATCCTGTTCGATCATATGAGTCAGAAGTGTTCTCCTTCGACTTCCGCTGAATTACGTTGAACTGAGACTTCCCTCGTAGAGTAGTAGAGTAGACGACGGACGGACGGATGATATGCATCAAATTAAGATAGACAACATCCTGTTCGTTCTTAGCGATCGGAAGCGCCATCCTCTAAGCCTGTCTGGGCCTTCAACTCTTCATGTGAAGTTGCCTCCGCCGTTGTTGCTCGTGACTGTAAACAAACTGGTGCTCCTCCAAGATAGCAAATAGATGATTGCCTTCGAGTTAAGACGGACAATTGTATGCCCCCTTCGTAGTGTAGATTGCAGAGGGACTCAGATTTCCTTTTAGCGTGACTTTCAGAACTATTAATTTATTTTGTGGCAGTTTGAATGTCATACGGCGCTTCTTAGAGATGTTTGGGTTACCTCTCCGTAGATTCTTTCTTGTAGTTGATTTCAGGTTTAGCAACTATTCGAAATCTCGCAGTAAGCATCAGTAGTTAGTTGTAGTCGGAAGACTTCTCCTTCGTGCTCGTCGACGCTCCCACTTCTCGGTGTAAGGTTATAGTTCACCGAAGTTGGTGGTTGCAGCTAGACGAGCTGGAGTTGACGAGAATGGCTTCGCTTTGAAGTAGAGTAGACAACGAACGGGTGCTTTGGCTTTGTTCGTTTTTGTGCAGGAACTCAAATTGATTTAAGCGCGATCGGCTTTTAGAACTATTGATTGATTCTGTGGCAGTTCGAGAACAGCCCCTTGGCGCTTCTTAGAGTGATGTTTGAGTTTCTGCGTAGATTAGTATAGACAGCGAACGCTCTTAAGTTAGAAACATTTTTTTTTCATTCTAGAGCTTTAGCTTTGCACAAGGGGCTTTGGAATGGATCCCTAATTTTTCGAGCCTCTTCTACTTAACGTGAATTTTTTCTGTCTCCTGGGGTTAGTTTGGGGAAAATCTTTTATTGCCGGGACATCAGTTTCGTCGGTTTCATCGGTTTCGTCGGTTTCATCGGTCTTCCTCCAAACTGAGAACGATCTCTAGATTTCGGTCTATTTTGTGGCTTCTGATTTGGGCACAGTTTTGTCCTCGAGATAGTCTTCGTTTAGTCGCGCTTTTGATACTTAATTCATCCTCGGATCAAAAACTTGCTTTTGATTGCAATTTCGTGTCCGCAGAGTTCGAAGAAAACCTCACTGCATCGTCTGAGGTGATCGGTAATGGCCAAGGTTTCCTTAATGTGCACCTCGCTTCAAGGGCCAGGTCAAGAAGATGTTGCCTTGATTTTGATTCTGGTTTCGTCTGCGATTTGGAACTCGATTTGAATTTTGATCGTGATCCACTTTCGTCTTCTATTTCAGACGTTTTTTGAATTTATTGCTGCTATAGTCGGTTCTGTAGAGACTTAAGAAATTCGCTATCCTTTCGGGTTCTCCTCGCTGTCGATGACATTCGCGATGGTGTTTGACTGCTGTATTCCTCAAGATCCTGTATGGCAGGCAGCGCTTTAGAAATATCCAAAGAACCAGATTAGCAGCAGTGAAGTGTTGTGTGTTGCAAGCAGATGTGGTGGCTTCTTCCCGCTGGGAGGAGGCTGAAAGTGGTCTCACGATCTACCACATCTCTTGCGATTTGTGTAAGGGCCCAAAAGTGTTTTTTTTTCGTTGCTGATCAGAAAAGATGCAGGAATGCAGTTCAACAATGACCACAAGCGGTCCAACAGAAGCAAGCCGTTTCCTCAACATATTTATTTATATTTTTCTTTTTTTTGTATTAAGAAAAACACAGAAGCTCCATTTGTACAGAAGTGTCTGAGGTTTCTAGGATACTTCGCGACTCAACTTAATCTTAAACTTAGCTTAAGGAGCTTCTGTTAGGCTTTGACTTGCTTCGCGTTGCTTTTTAAATTGCTTAATTAATTCTTAGTTGTTCGACACTTTCCTTGCAATCGTTGCAAACGCTTTTCTTTCTGATATTTTTCAATGCAAGACCTCAGACTTAGTTTCTTTAGATTAGGCATAGCTAGGGCTTAGAAATTTCGTTCAAAACACTTGGGAATCTCTGTCCTTATCACGGGCCAGGACTATCGTTACTTGCCTTTGAAAATAAACTGTAATTGAGGGTATGCATGCACTTGGTTCCGGGATGTCTGTTCCCCCTGGATTGTTTCTATCAAAGGACATCAACAGATCGGGTAGAATACCTTAGACAGGATGGTTAGGTTAGACAGGTTAGTTAGGATAGCTAGATGCGATGCAGATTTTGAGTAAATCTTTGGACAGCCAAAGAGCTAGGCATAGATAGGGCCGTCCTTAGACAGGGAATAGTCACTTTAAGTAGGAGATACTTAGTCAGGCACTTAGCTTAGATAGGCAGGGACTCAGAGTGTTTTGCTTTTTTTTTTTGCTAGTCCGGTGTAATTACTTCATTCCAATATCTTTGCACAATTTTTGGTTTTGCTCGAACGCAGATCAAGAGTAGGTTTAGACAGTTTAGGAGGGAGATAGCTAGGTAGACAGCTTAAACACGAAATTTTCTTAATTTTCCAAAAAATTCTCCCACTTTTGTCGATTTTTCAAAATTCTTGTGCAAAGATCTAGGGCTTAGAAATTGAAGACTTAGCCACGTGGAAAGCTTTTATCGCTGTCAGTACATTTGCGTTATTCGGGCGGGAGGATATAGGCGGTTGTTTTTTTTTTTTTTTTTTGTAGCGGTGGTAAAATGCTCTCTGCGTAGAGAAGTCTGTATAGGTTTAGCTCGCGACTTGGTGTAGGACTTCGAGAGCCAAACAGGAACAGATCTCTTTGAAGTTAGGTAGGGGACCGCTCAGCGGACCCGACAGGTGTCCCTGAGGATAGGTAGGGAGACCCCTTGAGTGCTTCAAACAGAAGTGCTTAAGGATAGGTAGGGGACCGCTCTGGAGCACAGCAGGTGCTCCCGAGGATAGGTAGGGTTCTAATCTTTTCCCTTCTGTTTCAGCGCAGAATCTCGTTAATGCAGCTGCATTCTTAGATTAAGTCTTACGTGCACGTGTTTTCCATAAGCATTCCTTGGCCATTTATTCTCGTTGTTAGCCGTTTGGTTAGTCGGAAATTCTCGAAGTTTGCTGCAAAGCATTTTTTGGCCTTTTGGCTTCGGTCGCAGTCGATCGCGAGAATAGCGTTACATATAAAGAGGCGAGTCATTGATAATATGGAAGCAGCTGAAGACGGTTTTCGATGCTCGCCCAGAGCCAGTAAGTTAGATATAAAATATGTAAATACATGACCAGGTTAAGCATTTTATCTCGTTTTGAGATTATAATTCCCTGATATTTCCAAAATAAAATGCATTAAAAAGAAGAAAGAAGAAGACGGTTTTCGATCGACACATTGCTCGGCGGACCGCGATTGCCGTTGAAGCAGACATCGACTGAACCGGACATCAGGTGAATCAGAATCCGGATTAGATTCCAAGTCCAGAAACCAAGCTCCAGCTCGTGCTACTGCTCCTGCTCCTGCTCCTGTATTGTGTGTTTGTGTAAGTGAAAGTGAAAATGTGAGCTGATATGGTGGCTTCTTCCCTCTGGGAGGAGGCTGAAAGTGGTCTCACGACCTACCATGTCTCTCGCATATGTGTAAGGGCCCAAAAGTGTTTTTCGTACGATGACCAGAAGAGGTCCAACAATGTCTGCAGCTTTCCAGTTACGTGGCACAAAAATGCAGGGTAAGGCACTTCGGTGCATACAAAAACAATCAGTAAGAATTTTTGTTCTTTTATTTCTTTACCTTACTCACTTCGGTTCTCGGTTGAAAGCATGCATACCAAACTACACATTTCTCGGGAAAATTTATTTCCAATTAACCCCCTCAAGACGGCAAACAGCTGTCTCTGAGGCTAGGTAGGGGAACCCTCAAGTGACAGACCGGTGTCCTTGAGGCTAGGTAGGGGACCCCTCAGGACCCAAACAGGTGACCTGAGGCTAGGTAGGCCTCTGCTCTGCTCTTTTCAGGTTTTCTTATTTCGTTTCAGGCGGGCGCGACGCGACGGTATTATATTATTCTTTAGAAATCATTTGAGGAATCAAGTTGAGGAATCAGTTGGGGAAGCATCTGAAGAATCAAGTCTGAAGTCATCTGTGAGGAACCATTTGAGAAATCATATTGAAGAATCAGTTGAAGAAGCATTTGTCTCGTACATTTGTGGATTCATTTGAGGACTCATATGAGGACTCACTTGGGGAATCAATTTGACGGATCGCTTGAGGATTCACTTGTGGACTCATTTGAGGAATCAATTGATTACTCACTTGACTTCTAAATACTTTAAATTTGCTTTGAATTTGCTTTAAATTTGAGAAATCAATGTTGAAGAATCAATGTTGAGGAATCAGTTGGGGAAGCATCTGAAGAATCAAGTCTGAAGTCATCTGTGAGAAACCATTTGAGAAATCATATTGAAGAATCAGTTGAAGAAGCATTTGTCTCGTACATTTGTGGATTCATTTGAGGACTCATATGAGGACTCACTTGGGGAATCAATTTGACGGATCGCTTGAGGAATCACTTGTGGACTCATTTGAGGAATCAATTGATTACTCACTTGACTTCTAAATACTTTAAATTTGTTTTGAATTTGCTTTAAATTTGAGAAATCAATGTTGAAGAATCAATGTTGAAGAATCAGTTGGGGAAGTATCTGAAGAATCAAGTCTGAAGTCATCTGTGAGGAACCATTTGAGAAATTATATTGAAGAATCAGTTGAAGAAGCATTTGTCTCGTACATTTGTGGATTCATTTGAGGACTCATATGAGGACTCATTTGGGGAATCAATTTGACGGATCGCTTGAGGATTCACTTGTGGACTCATTTGAGGAATCAGTTGATGACTCACTTGACTTCTAAATACTTTAAATTTGCGTTAAATTTGAGGAATCAATGTTGAAGAATCAGTTGGGGAAGCATCTGAAGAATCAAGTCTGAAGTCATCTGTGAGGAACCATTTGAGAAATCATATTGAAGAATCAGTTGAAGAAGCATTTGTCTCGTACATTTGTGGATTCATTTGAGGACTCATATGAGGTCTCACTTGGGGAATCAATTTGACGGATCGCTTGAGGAATCACTTGTGGACTCATTTGAGGAATCAATTGATTACTCACTTGACTTCTAAGCAGCACTAATAACGCGACAATTTGAGAAAGCACGCGACTTTTAAATTTAATGAATAAAGACGTTATTTAACGAAGGCTTAGTCCATAGCGCAGACGAGGATACGTTCGAATCTAAATCTGCACTCATAACCATCATTCTTGTCTCAAACACTGTCTATCACGGCCGTCAATGCGTCGGAATATGTCCTTTTCAGGGCATTAACTGCAACTAAAGCAGGACATTGAAATTGTGATTCACAAAATCCCCTTATTCTTCCTCATATTAAGTGGAGATTTGAATTGCAAACAGATGCTGCTTCAAATGATGACTGAAACCGGCTTAGTCAAAACTTAGTAGTTTGGTAAGGAGCATCATTTTGAAGCACTTGTTCTATCGGAGCGCGTTTCTTGGAATAGCCCTTGTCAAAATAGAGATCTTGGCATTAAATGTGGGTCAAAGTTCAATCAGAAAAAGACGAAGCTTACTATCACTAGTGTGAGAAGCTTATTTTGATATCAAGCTGAAAGTGGTTCATTGCACAGCGACTTTCGTTTGATGGAGTTTTTGCCTGTCTTATGAAAAATAAATTGGTACAGAGACCACAGAAACCGATTCAAAAATGTATCTCAAGCCACAAGAAACCTTGTATTTAAAGGCGTTTTGTTTTTCTTCATAATTCTATACGTTGAAAAGGGGGAACAACTATCCCGAAGTTCCCATCATTCGACAGACCATCAAATTTTCTTCAAATGTCCTTCATATCACTTGGACCTCGAACGCAGAATTCCCGAGATATACGCCATCAAACTTAACTTCTACGATTTCACTCATTTCACTCACTTCGTAGCTCAAATTCTGAGTTGAACTCAATTGATTTTCATCCAACTTTATTTCACACCAGGAACGATTTGGAATTCAACTGAAAGCTTATTCTGTCAGAAGCCTTGTCTCGTCTATCTTGACAACAATACCGGCAGCAAAATTAAACTCCCGAGTTCCCTTGTTAATGACCGTCCCTCAAAGGGTTAAATGGTAAAGGACAAGCCTTTATTTAAGTACTTGAATCAATCCTTCCTTCTAAATTATTTGGTTTAAAATTTCTTGGTGAACCTGCTGCACTCCAGCTGCCAAAATAATTTCCCATTCACTTCCAATTTAAATCGCCAAATCGGTTGACGCACCTCTTTGGAATGGCTCCTCGTGCTAAATTTGTTCCATCTTAAGTGTTTCATGTGTCCACACTTCACTAGACACTCGCAACACAAAATCCATTCTTTGTTGAATTTTTTTCTTCAAATATCGTCAACGCCAAAAGAATCAAAAACCTAACAAACTTACCCAGAAACACTTCCAAACTGCATTAGCCAAACCAAACTAGCAAGGACACTCACCAAAAGTGCCCAGACTATATGAAACGATTAGAACAAAATCTTAGGCTGAGATCTGTTAGAGGGAAGAGTGTGAATTTACCAGGGAAAGTCCCAAAGATAGAGGGATGTGATTTAAATAGAACAGGGTACGTTCTCTGTTGGGAGTTTCATGGGAAATACACTTTGAGCCAAAATCTGTGCAAAACGTTCACTGATGCACTCTAAGTCCGTCTAAATGGCTCTGGGGGCAGTTAACACTTCGGAGATCTGCCAGATTTAACACCCGTGTCTTAGATGAGGATTCTGTATTGGGCAGCGACTGCTGCAGAGACAGTGAGCGTGATGAAAGCGACAACGACTGAAATAATGAGAACCATATCGCAGATAGACTTAAAGCATGCACACACTAGAAGGAATGGCCGCCAAGACTTTGAAAATTCAATCACTTTGAAAGAACTCTGTGTGTTGTAAAATTGTGCAGAGAGAATAGAGGGGGAAACAAAGTCACTGTGGGTGATGGATGATGGATGTACGGAAAGATCGGGAAAACGGAGACATAAACCCTTTGATAACAAATCTAAGGATCGGGGGATAGTGACAAGAAGGAGGCGAACAAACATTCGGTTACGTCGAAGCCAAATATATCGGTGAAGGCATTCTCAAAGCAAAAGTATGATGACGGCAACGGGGACTCTCGAATGAGATGCAAGGAGCTTTCACAGGTGTCATTCGCTTGCAGTCATGATTGAAGATCGGAAATCAAGGGCAAGGTCAGAGTCATGAAGGTGATAAAGAGAGAAAAAGACAGTTCCTGGGGTAGCGCGAGTGCATCAAATCAAAGAAAATACTTAGGACGGGTGATGCTTGAGGTTCAGGTTCACTCTGGAGTGTAGCGCCGCAAGAAGAAGGTTGAAATTCCTAAAATATCGTGCCAGAGCTCTGTGCAGGAATCACGGACATTCCTGAGAGACAAAAAAGCTGTACTAAAGTGCATTTCTTTCACAGATAGTCCGCAGACACACCTTTGAGAGACTGAATAAGATCAGGATGGACTTGAAGCCGAGGTAGCATTCTGAAAAAAAAAACACTTTCGAGGGAACAGTCAGTCTTAATCGCACCGCGGTAGCAAGCTGAAGTGGCACCCAATTGCCTACAGAGTTCTTCATCCCTAAGACGATTTCGTACAACGTCATCGTCATCATTGCTCAGAGAAGTATACCCAGTCATTCCACTGCGAGTAGCCTTCGGTGTCCGAATTCAAGGCACAGAGCGAGTCGAAGGTATAAATGGAGAAAGTTTCTGTGACTTGTGCCACATTCTGTGACTTGTGCCATAAGCAAACCCCACAAGGTCAAGGAAAATCAAATTTGTTCGATCTTAGTAGACTGTTCACATCACCTCCGGCAAGATTACGATACTTGCGGCCCCTCGATTGAGTGATGCAGTTTTGTAGATCTTAATGAGACGAAGAAAAAATTGTATGTGTGGGGGTGGGGGGGGGGGGGGCGTCTAATCGGCTTAGTTTAGTCGGTATTCGTGTTCAAAAACTGAAAAAAGTCCATATAAAAAAAACGCCGAATTCTTAGAAATATATTTTTCTTGAAAATTATTTTATGTTTCTGTTGCATACATTTTGGCAGAGATATTAATGATCCATTGAAATTGCCCTTAGAAGGGTTTGTGTCCTTACGAAGAATATACGTTGCATTGCATCCTGTACTACGACCCTTATGTTTGCAATTAAATAGAATTAATTTCGTGATGAAATATTACCAAATTAATGATTAGGATATGCGCGTAATAAAGGAGTAGATGCATTTTAAACAAAAACAGATTATTCATTTCCGAATAATTTACATATGTGATTTACAATTTAACAATCTACAATAAGCTTATTTGTAGGTGGGTGGTAGAGGGGGGATTGAGAAAGGGGCAAATTGGTGTAAGAAACGATCATCTTAAGAGGATGTATATACTATGGTGATGGGAGTGATGCAAGATGCAAAAAAGTCTGCGGCAAAATTAATAAAAAAATAGCTGAATACAATAACGTCAATGTACAAGTTAAGTCGCGAAATGTTTCTCTCCCTCACATGTGTTTTACATCGGCATCAAATCACCAGCGATGTTCCTACAAGCGGCAAAACGCTGACCTAGCGTCTGGAGAACCAGAGACAGTTTTGCAACCAGCCACATTCCATCACGTACGGCATCCGGAAACCCGAGATCACCTGTGGGAACAACACATCAGCTCAGAGCATGCGAGGTGTATTTAAGGTAGTTGTAAGAGAAATTGTATTCAGTCTTAAGCTAGAGTGTAAGGGGTCATAATGCCCGAATAAAAAATAAATTTTTTTTTAAAATAATAAAACACAGAAGTGTTTAATTTACATAAGTGATGAAACTGTGCGTTCTCAGAAGTGCTGGATACAATGTTCGTACTCCTCGGTGCAAGCCACTGATAAATGAATTTTGCAAAAGAGCACTTGAATTGTTCTGAAGAGTTTTGGAATAGAGTAATTTTTAGTAAAAAAAAAAAAAACAAAATCAATATTTTTGGATCGAATGGAGGACATAAGGTTTGGAGAAAGGTTTGACAAGCAATCCACTCCAACAACACGATACTAACTGTAAAATATGGAGGTGATAACGTTATGCTTTGGGGTTGTATGAGTGCGAATTTAGCTGGAAATATACATTTAATTGAAAACACGATAATAATACATAGACAAATTAAATGTTGTTGTTTTTGGGTCGATATACATACATACATATATTCCAACACAACAAGCATATTACACAAAAAAGGGCTTTATTTCCTAAGCTGAGCTCGGTGGTGAGATTTTCAAATATAGGTCGCATTTCTTTTGATCTTACACACTCTGTAAACTCATCGAACTCACATCAACACACTCGACTACATCCAAACTTCATATGCTCCCAGATCTTAAATCCCAACCATTCCTCGATTGTGGATTCTTCCGAACAACCTCAGATGAATGCGGTCCCTCCGACCATTCAATTTGGAAAACGTCCATCCGGTCAATGAGATCGATACGGTCAACTGCTTCCATCTACTATGTTGACTGTCTTCGAGCCACCATTTGTTTCTCTGAGTTGAGTTTATTAATAAATTGAATTATTCAAGAAAACGATAGAATGTGTTTGCTATATTGAATTGGCTTAATTTAATTTTTATTTCCAATGTTACATATCCCTTGGTGTGCAACGAGTAAAATATTAGAGTTTGTTATGATTTTCTCGTTTTTTTTATATGCTTTGAAATTACTGTTCTAATACAGCTTGTCAGTTGGTCACGTAGTTGCTCAAATCGACGATTTGAAATTCGGTTTCAATTGATAAGGTCGTTTGTCAGTTGTAGTTGTCACACAGGGACTTGTTTAAGGCGTAAGGAATTGCAAGTTCATTAGTAAAAGAATGTTAAAGTTTGATTTATGCGAACATAGTGTTTGTTCTCAGAAACCACAACACTGACGATAACTGATATGTAATGTCGCTTTTTGGGAACCGGAAATTTACTGACAATGTGCATGATGAACTGTACTCAATTTGCATTGACGGCAAAATGAACACGAACATTAAAATCTTTATAAAATCCCAAGAAGGTTTCCCTACTTACGTTGAATGGATTAATTTTTCGAACTTCTGGGCTGTCATGCAATGTCTGTCAAAAAAGATGCAAATGATACGTCTTCCTTACCCCCCCCCCCCCCCCCCCCCTTTTAAGTTCTAAATGCACTTCCTTTCTCTGGAAAACCTGCAACGTCTCTTGTAAATATTTTATTATTGGCCCTGACGACCTAACCCTCTCACTCACGATCAGTTAGCCCCTCCGTATTATCAAAATGTGAGACGTCTGCGTACAAAAACTTCATCACATTTTTACAAGCTCCCCCACGATACTCTTGCATTTAATGAAACCAATTTATCTGACGACATTAATAGCAAAGACCTATTTTTATCTAATTTAATTGTTTTCAGTGAGGTCGGTCGTAAAAATTACTTGTTAACAATACAAACTCTCCTTCACTCTATTTAAAACTATACCTCCCACTAATTTTGAATTCATGTGTGTAAAAATCTGTCTCCCAAAATGTTATACACCCTTCTTCAGAAAAGGAAGACATTTTCCCTGACTTTCTTTCCTATTGCGGTCGTTATCAGTTAAGCGGCCCTGAAAACATTTGAGACACTGATCACTGCGTTGTCTCGAAAAGTGTTCACCTTCTCTCACTTGATCGTTTCCATCTATCTTTCACGCTGACCAATTGTTACGATTTTATATTTTAGCTGTCATTTCTGAAAAGTTCTACAGCTTCAATTCAAAAACTAAATGATCTACTGATCTATTGAGAGCAAATGGGTAATGATTTAAGCTGCCTACAACTACGGCTGAGCAATTACCTGTATCGTTTTCAATTTTGTTGCTTTTTTGTTACTGAATAAGAAGTTTGACTTCAATTCATAGGCAGGTGCATAGCGAAACTTCCAAAACATATTCCCTTTAGTAAATTCCTGTCAAGGGTGCTTATTTATTTATTTATTTATTTGCTTAATAATGAATATACAGAAACAAGCTTGAGCAGATCAAGTCCGACAAACAATGCGATTAATTTGATTCCTTTTTACGTAAACCACTTCATCCCCATCATCATAGTAACATCCCCTCTCAATATATACATCCTCTTAAGATAATCGTTTCTTACATCAATTTGCCCCTTTCTCAATCTCCCCTCTACCACCCTCCTACAAATAAGCTGTATTGTAGATTGTTGTATTTAAATACAAGTTCAATTGTAAATCACATATGTAAATTATTCGGAAATGAATAATCTGTGTTTGTTTAAAATGCATCTACTTCTTTATTACGCGCATATCCTAATCATAAATTTGGTAATATTTCATCACGAAATCAATTCAATTTAATTGCAAACATAAAGGTCGTAGTACAGGATGCAATGCAACGTATATTCTTCGTAAGGACACAAACCCTTCTAAGGGCAATTTCAATGGATCATTAATATCTCTGCCAAAATGTATGCAACAGAAACATAAAACAATTTTCAAGAAAAATATATTTCTAAGAATTCGGCGTTTTTTTTATATGGACTTTTTTCAGTTTTTGAACACGAATACCGTCTAAACTAAGCCGATTAGACGCCCCCCCCCCCCCACCCATACAATTTTTTCTTAGCCTCATTAAGATCTACAAAACTGCATCACTCAATTGAGGGGCCGCAAGTATCGGAATCATGCCGGTAACTCAAATAGCTAAAATTGCGGTAGAGGATTGAGCACAGCGTACTTATGTTCCTGAAAGGTCAAAAGTGGTTACTTTTTCAACTCAAACAAAGTTTCGCACACACGAGCTATGCGCCAATGGATGTGGAATCGTCCATAAGCCTTGCTACCAGCATGAATGTATTGAGGAATATTTTTTTCTGTTTCCTCGTGACTATGTCCGTAACGACACTCTGCAAGCGTCTACTACTTTCTGGCGGAACAGCGGTGGGTATGTTTTAGATTTAGGCTTCTTGAGCTTTTCTTTCTGCTTCAGCCTGACGCGATGTTGAATTGGCATTGACTTTACCTTATTCCAATACATATGCGAACCTGTAATGAAGCGCTCGGTACATTTGATGTCTTCCCGCCTTGCGCAAAACGACCACAGGTGAAAGCATCATGTTTTGCATACTTTTCTACGTTGTGGACATTGTGGGCATAGTGGCGAACTATCATGCCTACCCTGTGTAGGTGGCTATCGAACCGCCGTGTCCAGACAGAAACTGTGAGATGTTGTGGATATAGTCTCCCGTTGATCTTTTGACTGTTGAAGGTCCGAAGACTGTGTGCGATACACTCGCTTAAGCTCGTCTGCCAAAATATCGACAGGTGACATTCACACAATGAAGAACGCAGCGTCTTCCTCAATTATTTTTGAGTCCGAAGATTGCCCTTACTACGTAGAGGTTAGAAACTGTCGTCACCTCATTCAAAAATAATTATGTGGTGCTACAACCAACATGGGATCAGGGTCTGCCTTCAGCTGACTTATAGTGCGTTTTTTGCCATCTGCAAATCTTTCATGAATTGAGAAACTCACAGTTTACAGCCGACTCCGCACAGCAGTATAATCAGTACAGAACATGAGACTCTCAGCGTACACGGCAGTCTTAGGCGGACATTTTGGGTTAATTTTAATTTATTTAACGAAGCGCCTTATGCCGCCTCCAATACAAATTTGCTTTTGCTTTTGTTGGGTCACCATTCTTTTAGGCTGCGGCTGCAACCACCAGCAGAAGTGTCGCTCCTTCTTGTCCGCAGGCAGAGATGACAACACTGTGTTCTACAAGATTCTCGTAATATATGCAATTATGTAGGCATATCTTTAACTTGTACACGAATTCTTCCAAATAACGGGTATACACGCAGAATCCTACTCCCACGAGTAGTCAAGTCAGTTCTCCTGTATGTAGATCCGAGTTGGGTTGGAACACTCACATCAGGCTGACTGAGACGGATGATGACGTCAGCGTATAGACTGTGCGCAATACCAATCAGTGGTTTCAGGACAGCGATGATGAGATGAGCTTATGAGGATGTACCACCGAAGAAGCCCGAATCCGCAGTAAGTCAAACGTGTAAAATGAGAACAAAGAGCAGCAACGTGGCAACCATATGGCACGCATCCACGAATGGTAGATAAACGCATACGATCATTTCCTTCATCGATACCTGGATGTAAAGACACTAACTCTCACAGTTTTGGTCTGAACACATAAGTTTGGGGACAACAATTCGCAGCTGTGTCCACAACATCCAAGCGCCGTGTAGGATGCAGAGCACGCAGTTTTGTGTTGTAGTCACTTTGCGCAGGAGAGATACATGATAAACTTACCAAGCGCCGATAATAAGATCACCTATATGATGAGTCGTCGTGGTGCAGTGATAAGTACGTCGACGGCCACACAGAAGGTCTAGGTTCGATTCCCGGACGGGACAACTCGCATTTTTTCATGGAACCACTTCTTTCAAGTTGCCACTCAAAGATTATCAATTGTTCTGTTGTAGAAGCTAGGCCCTGGTCCCTTGTGATCTGTAGTGCCACTCAATTATTATATTTATGATGAGGTCTGTAGAGGATTGGAATGAGTCGTTTAAAATTAAGGCAGCCCGAAGCAGGTAGGTTTCTCTCCAGTACACAGCGAAAGTGGCTTACCCCGCAATACCTTACGATACTTTTGCGAGGAGGTGGTTGATTAGTACGTAGGCTGTCCTCTTAATCGAGTATTTAGGGTGCGAATCCCCGAAGATTACCAAATCCTTGGCAGCACCCCCCAAAAAAAGCCTAAAGCGGAATAAAGTGATTTCGTCGAGTGCACTCATAATAGGCAACATTGAATGCGCGAAATATCAATCCATTAGTCTAGGACACGCGCAACGTGCCTTCAAACCAACTTAATAATCACATTGTGCACCCTGTCCACGTTGCCCTCGTTAAACAAAGCCTTGTTGCGATAGAATTTCATGAAGGCAGTCTTTGTGATTCTGTATTACTTTAGACAGGCCCAAAGGCATATTTATTCAGGCATTTCTGGGATTAAAACATACCGGACAGCGGACATACGTCATGATTGGTCGGATTAGGGTCGTGTAGCAGATCATCTTCACTTAAGGGTCAAGATTTTCTGTAAAACCATCTTCCTGCAATAGCAAGGGCTTTCTGAGCTTTGTTTAGACAATAGCCGTAATAACATCACCATTTAGAGGCTATAGTACACACTTCACAATTAATGTGGGTTGAATATACCGAACTGACGTCGGTTTTTATACGAATTCCTTAAGATTTTGCATAAGGAGCTTCAGTAAAAGATGGTTTCACACTTCTGAACGTTGATCTGTGACTTGCGATTAATTTGGTTCCTATTTAGGTGTCAATATTGTCCATTTGTGGGACAAGAAGTGGACCCTTATTTCCGTGTCAAAAAGCCAAACCAGCCTAATTCCAATAAGGTGATTGAAATTGTCCTTTTTAAGAGAACAAGAAGTACTAAAATATTTTTCACAGCTTTACAGATTTATGCTCACTTTCAATGCCTTTCCGAGGTTGGACTTCAGACCAAGTGGTGCGGTGATTAAAATTCAGTATTAAAAACATGCTACTTTTGCTTCCTAAAAGAGAGGTTTCTTTCTGACTTGTTTCTAATCGTCCGGTTTCCAAATCATTCCCGTGTCATTTTTTAGGTTATGAAACCACACACACATACACGGAAAATATCCTCTCAAATAAAAACATCTGTTCAAGTGATATTTCCCACAGAATCTCCGATCCGGTATTAATAGATGCTGGTTGAAAAAAAAAATTGTCATCATACACCGTTGATAAGACACATTTGCCCGTCCCACAGTCCACTGTCGCATTATCACACATATTTACAAACGTCAAGCGATTTCAGAGGTGAGTTAGCTATCGCTTGTTGTTGGGTTCGTCGGGGCAATCTGAACCAAATAATTGGCGTTCAGTTTGTAATTAACAGTATCTATGTGCAGTACGTGATAACAGTCTAAAGATTGTCAACACCATTCAGAGCCAATTCCTATAAATGCAGTCCCTGGTGACAGCAGACTGCAGTACTCCGCTTAAGTCCGTAAAGTGCAATTCATTCCGCCATGCAAATCGCTCTCCTTCAACTTGCCGTGGGTGCAGACTCGACGGCAAACGTCAATAGGGCAGTGGCAGCAGTGAAACAAGTCAAAGAAAAGAACCCAAATTTGAGGTTAGCAATCCTGCCCGAGTGCTTTAATGGGCCCTACGGCACGGATTACTTCCGACAATACGCCGAAAAGGTGCCCCAGGGACCGACAAGTCAAGTGCTCGCAAAAACGGCTAAGAACCTGGGAATCTACATAATTGCCGGCAGCATCATTGAGCTAGTTGAACCGGATCGGTTGTACAACACGTGCACGGTATGGTCGCCCGAGGGGCAGTTAATTGGAAAGCACAGGAAGGTAAGCATTCATTGCTGCAGCGCTGTACTATCACTTGTTACCGCGTCCGTCCTTGCAGGTACATCTGTTCGACATCAACCTCAACTCAGAGGTGGGCGGGAAGATGCATTTCACGGAGTCGTCGGTGCTTTCGCCGGGCGATGGGTTCACCGTAGTCCAGATTGAAAATAGAAAATTTGGCATCGGTATCTGCCATGACATGCGGTTTGATGAGCTGGCGCGTATCTACAGGAAGGAGGGTACGTACACGGGTGCGAACCGCTACCTGCAAGCGATTTCATCATGTCAGCCTTTTTTCAGGTTGTGATATGATTGTTTATCCGTCGTCCTTCTGCATTGCTCAGGGTCCCATGCACTGGGAGCTGCTGCAGAGGTCTCGCGCCAATGATAATCAAGTCTTTGTGGTTACGGTCTCTTGTGCCAGGAACACTGATGCGGATTATGTGTCGTACGGACATTCGATGGTTGTGGATCCTTGGGGCCGAGTGATGCGCGAGGCCACTGAGAAGGAGGAGGTTATGGTGGTGGATATCGGTGAGTTTGAGTGAATGACACGGGGTGCTTGTGACAAAATTGATTAATTCCCGTTGCAGACTTTTCAATGGTAGATGACGTTAGAAAGCAGATCCCGATATTTGGACAGCGACGAGTGGACTTGTACGATACTGTCAAAAAGTAGATTTTCTGATGCGATTGTGTGCCCAATGAAAGGAGTCATTCACCAATAAATGTTTTTGCTGGCATTCATCATATCTTTTTGTTTTAGGCCAACACATTTTTTCGCGCTGAGAAACTGTAGACTGTAGCCTGGGATGCACTACTTGAGTGCAGTTGAATGCGTTCAATGGTGTATAAAACTAAGGTCCAATCGAGTTTTCGGTTATCATGGCAAATATTGAACTAATCTCAGATTCACGTCTGTTTGACTTATTCGCTTATCATTGCTGTTGAAAGGCTGTGAGATCTAGATGAGAATCACGCGCGCAAACGCGAAATGTTTGCTAGGATGGAAGCTCCAGAGTTAGGTCGAAGCCTGTGCATGGCTAGGGCAGCGTTTGAGAACGTCTTCAACTGTAATTTTTTTTTATATCAGGTCTAAAAGACATTTTCTCTAGCTAGGTTCTGAACATTTAGTTCACTGATGCCCGTTTTTCATTTGTGCATGCCGTGTGACACAAGGGCAAAGAGCCATTGCTTTGACTTGATTATTTTTTTAAGCAGAGCGCGAACGTCAATTCCTTTAACACTTCATCGATTTTATTGTATGATTGGTCCAATTCATTCTTCCGTCGTCTTTTTCAACCAACATCAATATCGATGGAAAAAAGTTAAAGGGGACTTCTCTTTTGAAGCCATCAACAATCTCGTTCTCTGAAGCTGCATTTATTATGGGGTAACACCCGTCATTGTGATGTATGCGCTTAAGAAAAATAAGATTAAAAAATTAAAGTTTCCCGATGGAAGAAGCAGGAAATATAGAAGAATATTTAACAATGTGTGCCAGCACTGGTGCCTTATGCACGAACTCAGTGCAGTGTTGCCACTTTTTCTTCTTACGAATCCCAATTTTTGCCCATGATTTCCTACCAGTTATGTGATTAAGAAACAAATTAAAAAAACTAATTTGTGGTAAGCTGTTAAAGATAAGATTTTTGTTGAACGCCATCTGTGTCTTAAATTCTTAACAGATCCCTGTGCCATCTTACGTTCGGATAAACATTGACTTCAAATAAACAAAATTCATCAGATACAAAAGCTATAGTAAGGATCGTATTCAGATTCTGAATTTTGTTAGATGAAAGAAGCAGAGAAAGCATGAATCTCCTGGTCAGTCATTTGTCATTTCCTTCTCATATTTTTTTCAAATTCAAACTGAACTCGTCGAGTTGGCCCTGACTAAATATTTAAATAAAAATCTCAATTCGGTAAATGTCGGAGGGGATACCATGGAAGAAGAAAATGGGTGCGTCAACCGCCAAGCAGCAGACGTATAAAAGACAACGTTTTTCAGTTCTGCACGTGAAATGTGAGGTCCCTTAACAGACCAAGTGTAGCTGATGAACTTGCGGTGGCCCTTGACTGCTACACCACCATCCAGAAAGTGCGGTGGGATGGGCCGGGCAGAAAGAAGATGAAGAACTGCGAAATCTACTACAGCGACTGCTACAGGGAGGGAGACAGTGCTTATTCGGATTCGGATTTGATGTTCGAGACTTAGGCAAAAAGTCTTAAGCTACGATCACATAAGCGAACGCCTCATGACAATTCGCATCAAGGCTAAATTCAGGAACATCAGACTGATTTGCGCTCACGCCCCGACAGAGGAGAAGGATGACAACAGCAAGGATGAGTTCTATGATCTCCTAGAAAGAACATGCGATCGATGCCCCAGCTATGGCACCAAGATCGTTCTAGGAGATTTCATTACTCAGCTGGGAAAAGAGGACATCTTTGCTGGCGTCACCGGGAAACACAGCCTGCACGACACCGCCTTCGGAAACGGACTCAGGCTGTTGGATTTCGCCGCGGGGCGGAACCTCTCTGTGAGTAGTACGCGGTTCCCACATCTGAACATCCATAAACCAGATTGATCACGTTGCGATCGACGTCAGACACTCCTCCAACATTCTTAATGTCCGAACATTCCGAGGCGCCAACATTGGCTCGGATCATCACCTTGTTGTAGCCAAGGAAAGAACCCGGATATCGAGACAGCAACGAAGTCGAGATAGGCCAAAACTGTTTGACGTCGGAAAGCATAATCGCAACAGATTACTGGGATCTTTGCCGACTGAGTCTCCCTGAAACTTTCCCAAAGTTCGATGCTGCCTGCACTGACGATAGAAAAAGAATGGAAATGTTTTTAAGAAGCCATCAAAGAAGTTGCCGCTGATGTGATGGGTCTCACGCCACCACCCAGAAGGAACACTTGGCTTGGCAACGAGTTGCAGGCAACACATGCAGCTAAACATTAGGCCTACAAGGCAACGTTGCGTCGAACAACGAGAGCTGTTTGTGAGCTCTACGAACAGAAAAGAAGGGAAGAGGACCGGTTTCTCAGAAGAAATATGAGAGAGCATAAGAAACACGCGGTCGAAGAGATGGAAAGGTGTTTTGGCAGGAATATAGTTTGAATGTTTTACCGAAAGGTGAAAAAGCTATCCGGTGGTTCGCACCGAAGCCTGTCGAGACCAAAACGGAGATATAGTAGTAGAGTCGCAATCGATGCTGAGAATCTGGAAAGATCATTTCTCCAGACTTTTTATCAAAAATGTAGGAGTACGAATTATTTGCAATATATGGAATTTAGCATGACAGCCAAACTTTAATTGACTAAGCACTCCGTGGGGACAACGTCTGTTGGTAACAATTTGACACTACAACGTCAATAACGTTGGTTGCGTTACCACCACCTCTCACAGCAAGAAAGAGTCACTGTTGCAGAATGGAGATGAGTTGCACATACCTGGGTGCACATCCCTGTTCTGTGTTTTTTGTTTCGGGTTGATCTCCTTACGGCACCGTTGAATTGAATAGAAATCTTCGATCTTTGTCGCCTAGCGTGGTTTCCACCGTTTGCTTGCAACTCTTTCTTTAACCACTTGGGGATGTGAGGTTTCTTGCTCGGAGTGAGCGGTACGAGCTTGCCTTTACTTAAAACCCTCATTGTTTGGGATGTTACATAGTATGCTGATATTTCGTGCAAAATATTCTCATAAACACTCTGATAGTGACTCAGAGACTTTTTGTAGATTCTCCTGACTTTTACCATTTATCAAGCAATGGCTTAAGAAAATTTAAAATTTATTGAACTCGATAAATAAGCCGCTTTTCAGCTCCTGAAAACAGGCGCCCACGGGTACCGACGTAAGTACGATAGGCAATGTATATCATAGTCAATTGTAAAGCCCACGAAGTATGGCTTTAAAATGTTGTGCGATATCTTCAAACGTTGCCAGTTAGAATCAATTTCTAAGAAGAAGCAACCTTTGTTTCTAGAAATTAAGAAGAGAAAAGAAAATTGAAACTCAGTATCTCAACTATCTCAGCTTTATTTCCTTCGCCAGTTACCTCCTACTCCATTGACATGCGCTTCAAATTTACTGAAAAGATAAATGCCTCGGCTAAACTCCCAAACGCACTCGGCTCCCTACTCGGCGACACAGTTCTCCAGAAACATCAAGGCCTCGTCGTACCCGAACAAGCGCGCCAGTTCCATGCAATTAAGCCCAATCACGTCCACAGCCCTTAGATTTGCACCGTGCTGCTGCAGCAACTTGACAATGGACATGTCCGAATGCATCCTCACTGCACACACCGACATACACCCAGAGGAGAAAACAAATTAACACACTTTTCGCATGGCAAGGCATGTGGGGTGATTTTTTTGGGGGCAGTGTAAAATCAATACTCAGCCTCCAAGCCCCCACTCATCGGCGGGCCAGCCTACCAGCTCTCAATAGGAGAGTCCATCCTGACAAGTCCACAGCCTCGATATCGGCCCCATTGTCGAGAGCGAATCTCAACATGTCATATTGGTTTGCGTCCACAGCACAATGGGAGGGTGTCATGCCACTGATATCCTTGACATTTATATCAGCCTTCTTGTTGAGGAGCATCCGTGCCACTGGCATGTGTCCATTGAAGAACGCCAACTACATGCATCCGTGATGGACACGAAAAAGTGGGAAAAGAAGAAAAAAAAAACGCAAATTGTTTCACTTTGACTGAGGGACACTCGAGTCTTAAGTTATTGCAACCAAACCAACATGCAACGGTGTGCGACCATATAAGGGATTCCCGACGTGCACACTCGCCCCAGCCGCCAGGATGATGTCGACGATGCACATCTCGCCCATATTAATGGCATTGGCCAGCGGCAGGTAGCCATTCTGCGATGGGTAATCAATCAGACTCGGCCGACGTCGTAGGATACGTTTGATCAAGAAGTGCTGACCCTTCCTGATGGCCCGATACAGGCACATGGTTGATGGCGGTGACGACAGTGTCACTCCCTGCAACGAAACCAACTGCCTGATGGACGGTATTCGTAAAACAAATGTCGCTGTGCTTACCACAATTTCCTTGGACTCTGCGGTGGTAATGAATGAAATCTTTTGATCGTAGGACTCCTCCTCTGCCTCCGAGCCGTCATGTGCAAGTGTCAGCGCTTTTATTCGAAATCGATACGCGAAATTATCATCCAGCTGCTCAATTGTGGTCATGCACGCACTCGTCCTTCGCGATGGTCACCAGAGCAGAAGCATAAAAAAACAAACAACCACAAACCACAATTTTTTTACGAGGGCTATACAGTTTACAGTTTCGCGTTTTATTCGCGAGCACACACACACACACACACTTTTTGGGTGGGTGTGGGAACGTCTTCGACCGCTGTGCGAAGGAGTGGGGAGTGCTTGGGAGGAGTCGGGGGGAGGAGAGGGTGGACGAGGGGAAAGGAAAAACCACAATTCATCAGATACGAACCAGGCAACACGCTGCCAGCCGAACTTTTTATGATGTTTTTCAATTTCGTAGACATCTGCATTCGGTATCTGGTCCCAGATGAGTGTCACCGTCGATACGGTCTGGCCGGCGATTTGTGTGTTGAACGGTGAGTGGGCGTCAGTCGGGCTGTCACGATTTTCCGAGGCATCCTGCATGATTGAACGGAAACAAACTGCAGCGACAACACAGGCGCTCTACACAGACCGGGCGGTCAACGTGTTTTATCGATAAGGACTGGTTGCGAGGACCCATGGCAACGCGGGTAATTGTTTGGTTTTTCTTTGTGAGCGCGATGGAGGGGCTTACTGCATAAAGGATGCGTTCCTTGTGTTGATTCGTGAATAAATGTTGGGACTCACAGAGTTGCACGTCTCTGTAGAAGGGGCTGGGGCGGGATTGAAAGTTGATTGTCACTGCTTTGAGGCGTTGAATATTGAAGGGGTGGTCAGTTGGGGAGGGTCGTTGATAAAAATCGATTGGAAGGGTCAGTCTTGAGCGACAGGAAGTTCGCTCAACAACTTCTGAAATGAAGATTGTGCTTCCTGGTTTCAGTAGTTCCTTCTCTCTCTCTATCTCTTTGTTTCTCTGAAAGAGTCCAATTTGCAAACAAAAAACAAACATTTCAATTGATCACAAATATCCTTCCCTAAGTCAGACTGTGAGTTGAAAAGCCAAATGCCTTAGCCACTACGCACAAATCCTCTGTCACAGTTGTTTCATTAAGCTGCGTCACCACAGATTCCATCGCCAATGCCCAGGAGGGCGAACTTCAAATGTTGCTTACCTCAGACAAGAAAATCCCGTGGCAGGCAACACAATCACACACAAAAGAAAATAAATAAATAAGTTTGGTTAACTTAAGAAGCTCACACAATTATGCGACTTATTCAACCACATCATTTGTTGTCATTCGCGTCGTTATGTCTGTTCCTGGTTTGGCCATCAATTTTATGCTTATCTCTCCTCGCATCCATCCCGCCGCACGTCACCGGAACTCCATGAAAAATGAAGCAAACTCTGTGGCGATGGTTGCTAGTCATTACAGCACCCAGCAGGAGCCGGAAATGATTTCCTCTCAGATTGAATCTCTGGTTAGCCAAACACACCCGCTGAGTTATTCGAAATCGATGACACACACTAGGACGAGGATAATTGATGACTTAGATATTCAAATGTCTCTCGGTTCATTTATTTTCGAGAAATCTCTTAAAGCTATTGTCTTGCGAGGCAGTCCAGGTTCTTTGGGGTCTGGTAGCCGCACTTGTACACATTGTAGAAATCGATGTTCTGCTTGAGTCCCAGGAAGAACACACTCTCGGCCAGGGATTTGCCGAATTCGCAGAAATTCTGCGCGTAAAGGGTGAAGAAGAGCCGCTTGTTGTCCAGCTGGTATGGCTTAAGGATTTCGTTTTCGTGGTTGTAGATCTCCCCGTTGGTGGCAGACGAAGTTATCCATTGGCGATACTCCACCCAGGCGTTGTTGAAGCTCTGGATGTAAATTACGGAAAGGAGGCGGGCCTCCTCGAGAGCATTTAGCCATGCGGGCAGCTTGAGGCAATCGGCCTTCTCCTCATACTTCCTTTGCTCCATTCGACTAGAGCTGTTGTAGAACAACATCCAGAGGTGGACGTTGAGGGTGGCGTAGTAGTAGGACATTGGCTTGTTGCGGCTCTGATAGAGGTAGAGGTTCCAGTCGAGGATGGCACGGGGAATTCCGTTCTTGTAGGATGAGTTAGTTCTTTGCAGTTCTTCCAAGGACTTGACGTTGTGTTCGTAGCTGTCTGCGTAGATCTTTACCGACTCATACTCTTTGTTTAAGTCCTCTACCTAGTGAGAGGGAGAGAGAAAACGATTTTGATTGAATTTCATGTATTTGAGAATGAAAACAAGAGGTACGAGAAAACGATCTGATGTGGTTAAATCCTAGCCCTTTGGCTAAGATGAACCAATGTTAGTGTCACATCCGTCGCTGCCATTGGAAAGGACTTATAAGTGGCTAAGTCTCTTAAAGCAGTTTGCGCGGAGCAAAGCCAGGGGTTACGCAGGCAACCTTCTAACTTGCCGACAAAATAAAAAATAAAAAAAAAATAAAGAAATAATGACAAAATCGGAACAAATTGAGAATGGAACTGTACTGCACAAGTTAAAGATTCAATTTTCTCCATGAGCCTCCACTCTCTTCCCCACCGCATTTGTCCAGAAACGAGACTGGGATAGGTAGTTTTGCATAGTCACTAAATGAGACGGGCTAACGATAGTCTTCTACATCAAGCTGAGTGAAGGAAGCTCTCAGCACAGAAAAATTATGATTTTGGAAGCAATTTTTGGGGACGAAGAACAAGCTCTACACATTCCGACAAATACTATTGAAAAACAATCTCGTACTCCCGAAGTGTTTTAAAGTGGTAAAACGGAGACGGTCCAAGAACGGACCAGGGCCTAGCTTCTACAATAACTACTACTGTTGTGCCTGCTACCGTAGAGTAGAAGGGACCAACAGTTTTTTGCCGACTCCGAACGGCGAGTTTTGAGAGGCTTATCATAGACCATAGACAATTCATACTCTTTGAGTGTTGTCACCAACTCGAAAGAGGTGGTGTCGTAAAAAAATGCGTGGTGTCCCGTCCGGAAATCGGCGACCACGAAGCTGACAATCGCCAAAGCCCAAACGAATTCCGCTTAAACTTTGTATTCCCCCCATACTAGTGTGATAAATCACAATATGGCCAACAATGTATGACTTGTGTTCAATGCCGTGTTCCCTCTACCCTCCTCGCTGTTAAAGGAACACTCCATTGTTGAATATATCACGGAGACGTTGTATAATCAAACTGATTCCGGTTTCGCCCTGGTGCATGCGTTCTTATTTAAGGCAGACATACAAGGATTTAGTATTTTAAGTAGGGTGAGAAGATCGTGCATACTCACAAGTTGTAATCAGAGGCACGATATTCAGAAATCCGTTTAACTGCAACCTTACGCGGACGACATTGACGTGATTGGATGAACACAGCTAGCGTCAATGAGGCATTGGCTGGCAAGAAAGCGGAAGCGTCCAAAATGTGTCTGGCAGTAAATGAGGGCAAAATCAAGTAAATACTATCATCAGGCAAGGACAACATCGATGTCCCAGACAGAGCATCACACCAGACAGTAGAAACTTTGAGGTATTAAAGGACTTGATCTACCTCGTCTATGGAGTAAATAAATAGGGATACCAAGTTCAACTTTCTTTGAATTTTTGGGAAAAAGAGGCAAGTAACTGAAAACTGGTAGAGGCGGTTTCGCAAGAAAATTAATGTGCCTTTATCATCACTGTTACGTACATTATAATATTTTGCATTGAATTTGACAAGTCTGTGGGGAGATGATTGCAGAGGGCATAAGGATTGCTGAAGCCGATGGCAAAAGTGTTCGTTCAAGCAAAATGTGTTCCGTGCACGGCTTGATTTTTGTGGTCAACATAATCAACCAAACGGATTCTTTTCCTTGTAAACAAGAAAAATTGCCGCATTTGGGCAAATGAGAATTCACGAGTGATTGTTGAAAAGCCTGGGCATCCAAAAGAGCGACTGCTTGGTGCGGGTTAATCCGCTGACTGCCTCATGGGTTCGTTCTTGGTCGACCAAGCACGTACCGTGAAAGGTGGTCGATAAAAATAATAATGAGTGGCACTACAGCTCACGAGGGACCACGGCATAGCTTCTACAACAATTACTCGTGCTGCGCTTGCTAATGTTATCTCATGAGTAGAAGGAATCCACCAACTCCGAACGGCGAGATTTGAGAAGCTTTTCATAGACAATTAATACTCATTGAATGTTGTCAGCAACCCGAAAGAGGTGGCGCCGTAAATAAATGCGAAGTTCCTAGTCCGGTAATCGAATCTTGAACTTCTGCGTGTGGGTAGACGCACTTACTCACTACACCTAGCCTTCTTGTGGCCAAAAATTGAGGGTATGGACCTGGACTATATTTGCTTCTAACTGGATGGTGCCACACAGGCAACGTAACATTGCGCGAAAAATTCAAAGGCCATGTTATCTCAGGTCGTGGCGATGTTATTTGCCCGCCATAATCATTTGACTTCGTTGGAATTGTCCCTCTTCGGTGATATTTAAAAGAAAAAATGTAAGCTAATAAGCCAAGAACAATTCAAGAGCTAAAGGATGAGACAATTCAGCAAACTAACGACATTGAACCTCAGTTATGTCTCAAAGTCATTCAAATTGTTGACTATCGGATAGAGGGATGCCACCGAAACCATGGCGAGCATATCGCCGATATTTCGTTTAACACATAACTTAGAACTATCATCAGTTCAACCACCCTTTAGTGGATAGTGTGTCCTGCAGTTCATCAGGGACCGTGGCCTAGGTTCTTCAGAAACCACTCCTGTTTTGCGTTATATTGATGTCTCACAAGTAGATGGAATCTGTAGTTCAAAGTCGACTCCAAACAGCAAATTTTGAGAAGCTTATGATAGACTACAAGTCCTCCGTGAGTGCTGTCAGTCCTGAAGTGATACCTTGATCAAATGCAATCCAGAAATCGAACCTTTTACCATCGGCGTGTGAGTCACCAACGCAGTTAATGCATTTATTGTTGAACGCCTGCCAAAGAAAAAACCCTAAAAAAAAATCAAAGCACTGTTGAGATACATTCAGAGACTCCTCCAGTGAAAAAAAGCGAACTTGTCAACAATCGAAATCACCAAAAGCGGGCGCTCACACTAGCCGTCAAATAGATTTAATCTTTAGCACAATTTCCACTCCCGCCTAGTTCACACTATCGCTTAGCCCCTTGCGCACAGCATCTGTCAGAGTGACTTACACTGCTCCAAATAAACTGACCCCTTATCTCTTCCCCCACACACACACACACATGTACAATCACTCACTTTGACACCAAATCCGACTCACCTTAAATAGTTCGTGTCGTTGTTTAAGCTTGTCCTTCAGCACCTCCAGCTTGTAGCGCAGTGAATGCCTCCCAAAGTGTTCGGTTGAATTGACCTTGTTAAGGAATCTATCCAGCAGCTCCAACAAAATCTTGTAATCCTGACTTTCCAGATGTTTCTTCGCCACAATGTATCCGAAAAGCGGTCGAAAGTAATTGAACGTCTCCCGGTAGCAGTCGTCCACGGACTTAACAGCACCACAGGATAAACTGAACTTCGTAACCTTGCCCTTGGCATCGAAAACCTCCTCGTCGTTTTGCAGGTCAATGAGAAGACGTAAAATGTGCGCCTCGCTCGGGAGATGACCCATAATAGAGAACATCGGTCGGTTCCTGCTGCACACATGGACAAAGTAGTCCTCGCACGGATTACTATCGTTAACCACGGAGCGCTCCAGCCGGATGGCGAGGTTCTGCATCTCCTTGATTCGAAGATCTGACAGATGACGCGTGTAAGCAATTTGCCCGTACACCACCCCAACGTCCAGGGCGGCGGTCAGCGCTAGCACGAGCAACACCCGGAACGCTATTGATTTGGGAAGCATAACTCGAAAACTGCTACGACAAGTCGTTCAATATTTGTTTTGGGCTGCGGAAATCTGGGGCGAGCTGACGATTTGAGTGAGATGTGCGTCGGCGAAGTTTGTGCTTGATAATTGCGGGCGGGAGTGTGGGGCGCGCCACATTCCAACTTCAGTCGTGTGTGGCACGTGTTTGGATTTCATTTTGAAGGCAAACATGGATTAATGCAGTGCAATCGAGATAAAACACCAGGTGTAAATATTTGCGAAGGAATTGCTTGTGGGCCCCGCTGAGGGAGATGCTCGTACCAAAGTTTCTAATCTCGGCATGTGCATTCATCCGAAGTGCGTTGCATTACGAAACATGAGTGCGACGGGAGGGCGCTCTAATTGATTGGGAGCCGATAACGCTGTCAATTGTGTTCGGGTTTTACTGCCTGTGGTCACACTGAAAGCCGTAAACATGTAGTAGAATCAAATGGAGGCTATGTGGCGAAGTGCAGATAAGGATGAGTGTGTGCCTGATCGGTTTGAGCTTGAGTGAGTATTTATTGGATTGTGCTACAAGTCTTGGGCGTTCACTCATCGGATCCGAGTGGCTTAGGGGGAACACCTTCCGTTTGCCTTACATAAGGCTGTGTTCGAAGTGGAAATGTTGTGTGTTGATCTGGTTCGGGGCGGGATTTGTTGTTTTAGTAAGAGAAGTGGGTCACCAGGTGTGTTCGTGACGGTGATTTTATGGGCACAATAGATTTGGATATTTGGCGAAAGTGAGTTATTCATTTTGGTAATGCTCCCGTCCTTCTTCTTCTTCTGCATGTGGCGCTTCAGTCCGGATTGGACCAAGAAGTCTTTTCAGGTGGCATGGTCTTCTGTCAGCTACCTTCAATTTCACACTTAAAGTTGGTTGAGGTCCTTCGCCACCTGTGGGTGGCATCAGTGGGGGGACTCTATCACGTTTCCTTACTGGTTCGAAGTTGAAAACTCTTTCATTTGGAACAGTGCTGTCCATGCGCTCTTAATGGCATCTTCCTCTTGGACGTTGAATCCACAGATGCCGGAATAGGCTCATGTTGAATTTGAATCTGTTTCGTCTGAAACTTAAAACACTACCAAGGCCGAAGATTGCACACAGATATTTTTTTTCGAAGGGCTTCTTCATCTGCACTTGAAATTGTCCAGGCCTCTGCCTCATAAAGCAGGAACTTATTTTGGGGGGAGTCTCGACTACCCAAACGCGTCTTAAGACGAAAGAAATCTCGGTACTGATGTTTGGTAGTTTTCGGATTGAGGAGCCGAGGCAGATGAGGCACCTCACTACCTCGAAGTTAAAGTTGCCTTATGTGATGTTCTGGTCGAGTCGTCGATGTTGTGAGTCCTTTCTCCATTGTACGATGACCTCCGCTTTGGTATGAGCAACCGAGCAGGAATAGAGGCGGTTCTGGACATGTCACAATTACACATAGTCATAAAGACATGATCCACATAACATAACACATAAGATGTACAAAAGAGGAAGCCTTGTTGGACACCTAGTGATTTTAAAAAGTAGATAATTGCAAAAAACTGATGCCCTCAAAATTGAACTCCAAAAGAAACTACTAGGTACTTGTATCAAGCAGCACTGTATTGCTGTAAGAATGCGATTGGATGCAAACGG
The DNA here is from genome assembly GCA_944738645.1 of Eristalinus sepulchralis. Taxonomy (NCBI): domain Eukaryota; kingdom Metazoa; phylum Arthropoda; class Insecta; order Diptera; family Syrphidae; genus Eristalinus; species Eristalinus sepulchralis. The sequence continues at coordinate 40,727,697 of OX122882.1, forward strand.
GGACTACAGTCATAGTTTGTAATCCAGGGGCAGCTCTTGATAAAACTATGTACTGCAAGTTACAGAACCGAGTGCAAACTCTAGCCATGGTCCATATATAAGAGCCCTAAGACTAGAACATGCTCCTTCCCCTTCCTTCGTCAAGTCTTTTTGGAAAGGAAATCGCATCTCGTACGGTAATCCGATTCATGTCCATTAGGCTATGATTTGTACGTTCATTTCAGAGTACTCACAAAACACTGATCTCACCCTCAGACAACTCATCTTTGAAAACAAATTCTCAACAAGCATACCCGAAAGGTCAGACTGGGACTGTACAAGGTCGTATTGAGACTGAATCTATTTTCGTTTTTTTTATGGATGGGGAATTGGATAGGGTCTACTTCACAAACCTAAACCTGCGTCTCTCCTTCAACCTACCTTCACATTGTAGGGTCTTTCTGGCAAGGACTATGGCAATAAAGGAAGTGCGCATATTATGGCGCCGGGATACAGGGAAACTGAAAATCTGATGAACTTGCCAAATCATTAATCTGGTTCTCTATTCCCTTTGCTGCATTAAAACAGCTCCTCTAAGTACAAGCATTGAGGGAGCACAGCAAATGGTGATCGGAATGTTTTAGGGAAAAGACAATCTGGCCATAGATCAATGCTTTATCAGTTCCGCCTGTTTGTCTTTCGATTTTTCCGGAAATCATTGATTTAGACCGGCATGTGGCATCTTGTGACATCGCCCAGGAAATGTGAGTTAGTCACCAGACCATTTAAACCATCTGTAGAAGGCTGGATACAAAAAAAGCTTCATGTTTGGGTGCCGCATGATTTGACGCAAAAAAACCTTCTGGACCGAATTAACGCCTGCGATATGCTGCTGAAACGAAACGAACTTGACCCATTTTTGAAGTGGTTGGTGACTGGCGACGAAAAATGGGTCACATACGACAAGAATCGCGCCAAACAGTGGCCAAGTCGGGATTGACGGCGAGGAAGGTTATGCTGTGTGTTTGGTGGGATTGGAAGGGAATCATCCTCTATGAGCTGCTCCCATATGGCCAGACACTTAATTCTACAATCTACTGCGAACAACTGGACCGCTTAAAGCAGGCGATCGACCAGAAGCGTCCAGAAGTGGCCAAAAGGAAGGGTGTAGTGTTCCACCAGGACAACGCCGGACCACACACTTCGTTGATGACTCGTCAGAAGCTAGACGAGCTAGGAGCTCGGATGGGAGGTTTTATTGGATCCACTATATAGCCCGGACATACGCCAAGTGATTACCACCTGTTCTTGTCCATGGCGAACGCCCTTGGTGGTGTAAAGTTGAACTCAAAAGACGCTTGTGAAAAGTGGCTGTCCGAGTTCTTCGCAAATAAGGAGGGGGGCTTCTACGAGGGGTATTATGAAGTTACCGTCTAGATGGAAACAGATTATCGAACAAAACGGCGCATATTTCAACTGAATCCGATCACTGCACTTTTTATGAATAAAGACCAAAAAGCGGAAGGCAGATATTGAATCAACCTGATATGTATGAACCGTAATTGGCATTAACACAGGTCACTGCGCCATTGGAACACCAGCTTCAAAACTAGTCATCCCAAGCAAAGACTTCTGCAGGAGCTGCAGAGACGAGGAGGAAGTAGAATTCATCACTTATCACATCTGAGTTGTGTTAAGCTCTTGCAAAGAGAACGAAGCAACACCTAAGGGAGTACTTAGGCGAACTCGGGGACATTATCGTGGGACTCCGTAACAGCTACATACATATGTATATAGCTGTCTCACAATGGGTGTACATATACAACTTCAAACCAAGCTGTTTGCAGTCAACAAAGCAGCACACTGCTTCAGTAAAGGCACTCAAAATTTCAATATTCAAGTCAAGCAGTATTCAAGGTTGTCTGGGTGCGACACAAAATGTGGAATAAATTGGTAGAATATAACAAGCTGAAACCGATTTGGGAAATTGAAAACATGAGAACAGTGCAAAGGCAGACACACAAACAAAGAAAGCACCTCAAGCACCCTTTACTGGGCCTCTATGATCTTAAGAACAAAGACATAGACTCATTCATTCAGCTCTCAAAATCCGCATTTTTAGGAAACATGTCCTTAAATTAAATTTAGATATCTCAAAAGTGGGCTCTTTTTGAAGAAAATCAATTTTGGCCAAAAATCTGATTTCCAGCCAAAATTTTTTGACTTTAATCAGCTGGCGGTATTTTCATGCATTCAGCAGCATAATATTATATGCATGTAAACAGCAGGGTGATGCTTAATCCACCCGATCGAAGCTAACTCAACCGTTCCTTTTCTGTATCGATCGCTACGGGGGCTATGTGACCTTTATTTTGTACAAATCCTGCCAAAGACTATGGCTCACAGTGTAGCAGTATATACCACCACTCGATTAAATTCAGGGTGTTATGCACGTTTAAAAGTGAAGCGCTGTGTGGCTTGCTTTCAAGATTATGTCAGATGACAGTTGTCGTATAACCTACACACGCGCTTAGCACTTTGAGTCGAAAATTACTCGAAAAACAATTCAATTATAAAATAGTTGTAGTTCCTTATCCCGGAACAACCTTTCAACAATCCTTCAACGGTATTTCCCTGCTTCCCTGTTTTCATGTTAGCACTCTCATTTAAAATGCACTCTCGCCTTGAACGCTCGACTCCATCTTCATTTCTTCTTCAATTAAAAGCTGCACTGCACGCTTACAAGGGCCTGTAACACACTGAATCAGCAGAATCATCCGCCTGTTTAGGACGAGGCAGGACAGGCCCCATTTATCCACCAATTAAGCGCTTAAAAGCCGAAATGGATAAAACTTAATTTCATTAATTCCATCTGCCGCTGTGTGTGCGTCAGTCGGTGGAATCGTACTTGCGCTGTGTATGCCACTTCACCGGCAAGGACCAAATGTTATTGCATTTCTTTTGTTCGGCCTCCCACTGACGGCCAGTCCGCCCCGCTGCTGCCCGCACATTACATAACCAGAAAAACCACTCGAAAGTATTTCCAAACATCATCTCCTGCTTTTGTTGAAATGAAATTCTCCACTTTCCTGCGGGCCCCCGGGCTGCTGCTTTCTCCGGAACGGGATGAGCACATAAGCAGAGGGTGGTGTGGAAAAAAAAGGCAGAACGGACCGCACTGCATACCGCAACTTTGAAGCCCGTCGCCCTGACTTACAAAATACACTCGAAATTTATGTGGGAAAATGGTGCTCGTTGTGTCTTCCGAAGTCTTCCCGCCGAAACCAGTCTCCGTACTCCCCCCCGCCCCCTGCCTTGGTTTCTTTTTCACAGCAACCCTTCTTCGCCAGGAATTTTCCATCTGCATAAGAATTTCATCGTTTTATGGATGCTGGTTGGCGGTGGGTCGTGGGTGGGTCGTGAATGGGTCGGTGGTGGGTGCACGGCGGTGAGGACTGCTCTGCGAGATGCCTTTAATCGTTTTATCTTTTTGTTCTCAGCATTTCGGGAGCAGAAACGGAAACTGAACAGATGGCTCCTTGTAGAGTCCTTGTACCCTACACACATATGCACGCTGTCGCAATTCGTCCCAATGCCCACGCCAGTGGGGTATGAAGGAATTCTTGACTCATTCCTGCTGGTGTAGGGATTCTATGAATAGAAGGCTTCCCCTGTTTACCTTCTGCTCGGTGAGCGTGGGGGCCAGGTGCGAATGGCTGGAATTCATGGTAATGCTGACGATGATCCAGTTGAGCAGACGAGAACGAAGAAGATGACTTAAGAGCCGACGTTCCGGAATTCCTGGCATTTATGCTAACTATTCAATAAGCGACTACTAACAGCGACTTACAAGTATTTTAATGAAAAGCCAGAGATATTTTTTGATTATGGGAAATATCTGTGGGCAGGCACACCCGTTTCGGGGATGATCGAGAAGAATTTTTGAATATTTCCTCAAGCAGGAGTTCCGCCCCAGTTGCATGGAATTTTTCATAAGGACTACCACGGAATACCTGAGTGGTTGGATCTAAGATTACATCGCAAATGGTGTGCAAGAGGGGGTTGTATTGGAGGGGAAACGATTTTGATTGATATGGAGTATGGTATTTATTTTGGGAAAAGGATATCGTGTTGGACATCCATCCGGACAGGAGCCTATTACATGTTCTGAGGCATTCCTTGCATATATGCCCTGAGATGGAATGCAATTACATCGGCATAACATGCTCCACTTGGTCGTGTAAGTTCTGTTTAGTATACGAGTGAAATTTCAACGGGAATTCGAACACAGATCTGATGGTTAGGGAATCGAAAAAGAATTTCATCGCAAATTGGTCAGCCTGGAAAAGTTTCTGACACTACAAGAAATGGAAAGTGTCGAAGGCCGCTCAGTCGTTCTAATTACTTTAGCGATCCCCACGTATAACCTAAGGACTCAAGCTTGGGATGATCTTTTAGGCAGATAACGGGTCAGCTTTTAAAGTCTGTTAAAATTTTGCCCATGGATGGTATTCAATACAAGTGGCATACACAGGCCAACCAGTCGCCAGGCCAGTCAAATATTTTGTCCCTATCATCCCTGCCTTCGTTAAAAAGCAGGATCCACAAACGAGCAAATCACTTTTCTTGAGCGCCAGTATTGGAAGATCTTAGGATTAAAATTTCCCTAGGATCAAGGGCGTGCAGGAATTACAAAAATCGTGCGTAAACGCATTTTTCTCCTTCTCCATTTGGTTCCTGCTTAAACTCCTCATCGATCTGTTCTCATCGAATGGTTAAAATCGAGGGGACAAGGACTTTATGCCGGGTGGAGAACGTATTGTATGGGACGTCTGCTACTGTCAAGCCTCAGGACGTAATTGGGGATACGACAAAAACAGAGGAAAGCACCGGCAGGTACCGGTATGTTTTATTTGTGTCTTTATTTGTGTACCTTAGACCTTGCTCAGCTCAAAAAGCAGTTAACTTGTAAATAGAGTTGCTAAGTTAGGATCCGAGGCTTATCAGATTGGAACCTGAAACCGCGTTAGAACTACCTGCATCGGATTAGAGCTTTTACCGAAAGTTGTGCCGCGTGATAGCACAAGCGAATGCGGTAAAACTCTCCAGATAGGCAGACAAAAAAGAATACAGACGACTTATTGCCATACAAACGGGCCACAACACTTTCGCAAAACTTCTTTCTAGGAGTAACAGATGAACACCTCTGCTATGCTTCTGGTATAATGAACAATGAGGGATATTTGGCGCCCTTTTGGCGGCTTTTCTCTTGTCAGGTGGCCAGGAATGCCAAAACTAGATACCACACTGAGGATTACAAAAGGTTTTCGGGCGTTCATATAAAGCAACATAGGAATCCTTTGGGTGAAGTTAAAGGCCTCCTTTCGGGTAAACAACACTGAAACTCCAATCGTTTGGAATTCCTTTCTTTAAAAATATTTTACAGACGAGAAGTTGCTTACCCTCAATCAGACCATCCCCAGCTGCCTTATAGATTGCCGCTAATCGATCTGCAGCTTCACAAGCTTTGTTTGAAGTCAGCCTCTGTGTTGCATCAAAATTAGGGGAGAGGGACCATGCATGCTGAGAGGCAGGTCTCTGGAGACTCAAGTTCCCCTGTGACTCGAAGACGAAGGAGATGCAGAGAGACGCTTAAGTCCATGATGGAGCAAGGCATAGATTCGTCCGCAACCACTGCGTTGTTTGCGCTTTTGTTGTCTGGCGAGTGAATGGGGCTTACAGTCTAATATCGACTACGTTGCGAGGTGCTTGAGAGGCATTTTTAAGCGTATTCAGCAACTTGATGGACGGGGAGGTGTAAAACCCATCAAGTCTATTTTCGTAAAAAAAAAATATATTTCGTAAAATGTGTCACTTATGCGTATCTTAGCTGTTCCCCCAAACTTCATAAGAGTTCATTAATTTCTTCTCGGAATCCTCAAACCAAAAACTGAAGTACTGAAACTGAGACTTAACCCACGTTCCCATTAATAAATTCCTAAACATCCTTAACCTCTGACATATATTCCCGTTACCTGTCAAAGTACATCTCATGTGTGACAGCGAATGTGATTTGCACGTTTATCTTGCGTCACGAACTATTGTGAGACCGGTTGAGGCATAACCTTGTGAGAATCTGCAAAGAATATAATCCTTCATAATTCCACTCATAGACTTGACTTATCTCTAGCCCCTTTGACGAAGGTTAAGCCCCCGGCCGCCTTCAGATGGCCTGCGATAAGGCACGTCTGACGGGAACCATTACCGAAACGGTGACGGGCCGAACGCCATGAACACATGTCACATCTCATGGATAATTCTTGTTTTGTTTTTTGTGCGTCTTCTTGGCGCGGCCTAGGGAGGAGCAGTCGCTGCTTTCTTTGAAGCTGTGCACACAGTTGACTGACGTGTCAGTTTCGGTTCTCATTAAATTTTCTGCTTTGGGCTGGGCATGGTTGCCATGTGACATCGTGAGGAATTTCAAGCTGTGCGAGGAATTTGAATATCCTTGAATTGTTGCCGGAAGTTGCGGGGGTGATGCGTGCCAAGCAAAGTGGTGTGAAGTTTGCCTCTAGAAATGTTGATTAATGTTTGGAGGGCTCTTCAAATCTTCTGAAGAACAAATCACAGAACATGTGAGGACTTTAATGACGTCGTAAAGTGGAAAAACGTTTTTCTCTTTGTGCTTGATAGTCCTTTTGGCAATGAAATGTGTTTTACTTCTTTTGTCCTTGTCCATATAAAGTTATGTATTTGCTATTACTGGTCACCCTTTGTTTATCGTCAAAGGCATAAATTGCTCACAAGCGTGTTTCATTTGTCGACGGTTGGAAAATAAAGGTTTTCATTTGATGGTAACTTTCGGACAAAAGTTGCCTTTTGGTTTTCGAACTTGCTTCCCTTAAGCCTTTTACTTACAAAATGCAACAAAATAGATACGTGACGTCAAGCCCATAGGAATTCCAAACTAAACGAATGCAAATACAATTCCAGTTGCCACAACTGGCTTATCAACGTTTGCATCTTCATTACCACATTATCAAGCACATGTGCGAACAGTCCTTCTGAGGTCGACAAACTCCCCAACGCCAATGATGTAATGAAAAATGAGTAATTTCGAATGGACTAAAAATGCTCCCTTTTAAAGTATCAATCACCGTAAAAAGAGTTATAAAGTGTCGCAGCAAAAGCACTGGTGGTTCAGCGAAAGGAACAGCTATCACTCCTTTGAAGGTTCTCTGTGCTGGGGCTAGGTAGAAGTGTCCCCCATTTGGTTGCATACTTTCATGTCTTGATGATCTAAGTGATTTTAGTGACGACACCTAGAATAAATTTCAAAAATTGTATGAACAAATTTCAGGGGCCCTGTGTTTTAATGGCATCTCGGATCGGGATGTTAGAAGTGAAGTTGATACTTCATAGCTCACTTCATATACAACCTACCTATCTACGTAATAAAATTCATAAAATATGGGATTGAATAGAACAGTCAAAAACGAGAGTGTACTTATAGCCCTGAAGAGTGCTATTTCAATCCAAGTTTTAGGTAGTTCACCATGTCAACGAACTATGTGCTACCCGAAATTCAAGCACGTGGGCTCGGCAAACTCTAGTTTGAACAAAAAGGCACCACGAAGCATACAACATCAACAATACACTTTTGGATAGATTATTTTGGTGGGCGCTTAACTTTAACGTTTTCAAGGATAAATAAGACGTATGGGTCGTACGATATTACAACTTTGAACTACTTTCTCTGGGAATATGTAAATTCTCGGGTCTTTATGAGGAAGTCAACATTAATCATGTTATCGGCGAGATACCAGTCCCTATGCTGTAACAAGTAGTTTAAAATTGAACCTTCCGAATTAACCACCTCAGACGTAGTCGTTCCTAAAAGTTTACATGATATCATTTGCAAAAAGTAAATGCCATAAATTGTTCATTTCACCGATAGTAAATATTTTAAGTTCACTTTCACACGTATGTGTATTATTTTGCGTTATAATTTATACCTCACGATGAATCAAACTTTATATAAGATTCTAACAGAGGTTTCGGGGGGGATGTGCCTATGCACACGAGGCAACGTCGTTGATCACACTCAGCATGGCGAGCCGCCAACGCTATCCTCGTCCGTGCACAGGTCAAGTTGACATACAGCCTCTCCGTGGCGCCCCTGGATAGCCACGAGAGCCGCCAACGCTATCCTCGTCCGTGCACAGGTCAAGTTGACATACAGCCTCTCCGTGGCGCCCCTGGATAGCTACCAGAACGTCCGTTGTGTGGTAAACCAATGTATGCAGCGTACTCCTCTGCTCGAGGGTTAAATAATCGACCTGGCGACTGGTGTCTGTAGGTTGTGCGTAAGGGTAACTCCCTCACTACACAAAAAGAACCCAGTTCAGAGACAACTACATGCCTCGGATATGGACGGATCAAATGTTGACGATCCCAGCAGACGAATAAAGGAACACGATTTTCAGTTTTGCACATAGAACATTATCTTTATGCTTAGAAATGAAAAACAAAGTGAAATTGCGACAATTGTTTAGGGGCAGAGGACAAGTGTCCCACTGACTAAAAAGCTCGAAATTTGAAATTCACAAAATTTTGACAGATCACGATTTCAAAGGAACAGCTTGGCGCAAGAAGAAATGGAGGCGATGTCTCCAGTACCTACTGTCAAGTACGGAGGCCGACATGTGATGGTTTGAGGATCAATGGAGGGAATATGGATCGGTATCAAACCGATCACACCTACGACGCGAAAATAACTCCATTGCAAACTATGCCAAGCTGCGAAATCGCTAACTCACGCAGGCAGAGCAGCAGCAGCAAATGTCGCGCAGAACAATTAAAAACGAATCTACTTCTTTGCGTATGAATTGGAGAGAGCTTAACGCGTTGTAGAACTTTAAAGAGAGATGGAGCGCAGACGTTATTTTCGCCCTATGCCCCTCGAGGGGTTAAAGGGAAGTAATCAGTACCCTAATATTTTGTGCCATAGATCGCAAGTCTCTATTGAGACACTACAGCTTGGGGACAGCTTGACACTTCACAAGAACAGCTCTCTCAAACATGCGCCAAATAGTATAAAAGGCTGGCTCGTCTTCCGGATTCCAAAGCAACTTCACCAAGTTCTACAATCTCTACGTTTGAATGTTATCAAATACATGTAGGAACTTATAATATTTTATTTAGAAAGCTTTACGGGTTTAAAGATTTTATGATTAAGTATATTTTTTCAATCAGGAGCCCCTCCTGAGTGAGTTGAGAAACGAGTGATCGACTGCTACCGACGAACCAGCTACGACGACGACTTCTCCATCCATTTCAGCACCTAATAGTAAGTCCCATACTCGCAGCGAATGTAGTAATCCATACCACCCGCTTAACTTCCAAACGCAGGCGGCCACCGACCCTGCGACTAGGAGACCAGCTGCTATGATGATAGTCCGCTTATTTACTGCTCGCATTCCACTCATTTTATAGCTTAGTGGCGATCGCCTCAATTAATCGCCCACAACGCCAAAGTGGTATCCAATACTCGAGCAGTAAACAAACCTGGTCGTCTGTCCCTGTGGCGATGCATTACTCCCAGCGTCAGCGTACGACCTAACTAAATAAACAAACAAACGGCGACGACGACACCGCACTGATGATTCCTCATACTGACCTATATCAACGCGATGCGAGATGGCCTACTTGAGTGTCAATATCAGCTCGTTCGTCGTCACATACATTTTTTATGAGCTGAGGCAAATAATTTGAAAATTTGACATTATCGATTAAATTTTGCCCTTTTCAACTATGAGAAGAGTAGTGAAGAGTGAGAAGAGTATTTTTTGTCCTATTCCTCCTTCGACTCCTCCACAGCGTGTGTCTTGCTTTTAATATCCTTTGAACTACGAGGCTTTAATTTCCACCGAAATCATTGAAAATCTTGTCCTTTCCATCTGAAGATGTCGAGAAAAATATACTCGTAGTAATGCACGTCTACCTGTCAAGCAGTCAATCTCGTGCAAGAATTAAAAAAATTAAAAAATATCACTTCTGTAGAGACGTAAGAAGAATCTGAGCTTTTCAGTGACACATTCTGAAATCCTTTCTCGGCAAACATCGTTTCTAAGTATCCTCTATAAGCACACATTCCACTTGGCATCCCTTGCGTATTCTCGAAAATCCCAAAGGACTAACCTAACAGTCCCCTCATTTAGATGCAAAATTGTTGTCAATCTTGGTGTGAAAACAAAACCCTTTTCTATGTGTGTTATCTGGAAATCTGGCACCAATTTTCAAATCTGAGTTGATGATACTCTCGACAAGGAAGTTGTACACGATTTCCTTCAGATAAAGCTAATTCTTTCTGGTGCACGATTTCATTCGCCGTCTGCCTCCTTTACCTGATCAGACATATCCCATTAAACTACTCCTCTTGTGGGGTAGTACACAACCCCTTCAATCAGTGAACTAGTTCGGTCAGAATCAGGGCAAAAATGCTCGACCATCCTCGTACGCTGCACACAGTGTTTTAACGTGGCCGTAATTCGTTTTGATTTGACATTCGTCCGACCCACAAACCGCACCCGTGCGGCGTAGTTGGATCTGCATCAACTTGAATATTCAATGCAAATGGAGCAAACGTCAACTTCCCCTAATTGGACGGTATGTCCGGACAGGAATCCGGTCGTAAGGAATAAATGAGAGTCGATGTGGCAGTGTCTGTCCCAATAACGATCGACAGATAGCCCATCCCCCCCGCTCAGTATTGCCCACAATTAACGAAACACTTTCGTTTGCCTTAAATTAACTGTCCACTGTTTATTCCGTTTTAATGTCCTTCCTTGTGGAGGTCAAGAGATGCCACCGCAGCGATAACTCACCCCCAGTTCGGTCGTTTGTATTCCCACAGGGGTCATACCGGAGGCGTCATCGCCTCCCGACTCAATTTTATCCCTTTCTATGGAAAGTGGTCGGTTGGACTCGTTGTGTTTTCTTTTTTTTTTTTGTGCTCGTCCTGCGTCATCTAAACTTTAGTCATTCTAAACTTCTGGAGCTCTAAAGCCACAATCCATGAAGATAAACGATTATCTTCCGTTCGTCCTTTGTGCCGAAGAATCGCTTGTATGAGGGCGAGTAGTGAGCGGAGTATTTTTTGTCCGCTCCTCCTCCGACCCCACCACTGGGTGTGTGAGTGTTCGTGTTTGCTTTTAATGTCCTTTGAATGTTTGTGGGGTTGTAGCCCGGTGTCGTCCGCATAGATAAGCCGTATGAGTGTGAAAGAAAAAGCCCGCCACTACCCTCCGTCTTTCTGTGATGTCGTTTGCCCGCACTCCGTCACAGCTCGGGTGCCCTTGCATTTGGGAAGTTTTGCGCTTTGCGCTCCGAGGCTACGGAAAGTTATCAGCGGTGGTGTTATCGCTTGAGCGGCATCCTATAATGATTCTTTACCTCAGTTGTTTATGTTGGTGCGGGTAGTGTGCGGAATTGAGATCCCTTCCTTATGGTGCTCCTCGCGGTGACGTTAGTGTTTGTTTGGTTAGACTTTCGTTTGGTTTTGCAAATTTGTTAGCGTTCGTCGTTTGTTACTATCCTTGATGGATCCCTGCATGTATACATTTTTTTTCTGGGCTGTCGTTTCTCTTTGTTGGGTCCTTTGTTATGAAAATGGGATGTGCCGCGTGTAAGAGATTACACCGACGTAGTTCGTTTTTCTTTCACCTACCCGTGGGCCTTAGGACTAGCTGATCAGTTTCTATGCTAATCATTGTCAACAAATGGGCGCAATTGAGTTGGGACTACGTGATGTGAATACTAAGAGTTGAGCGAAAAATCCTTATAGCGAAAATCGACCTTAGAAAGGTTCTCGCAATCTGTGACATAAATCAAAAAAGGCCACAAATTTACAAAAGGCAAGTGAGGCAAGCGAGATATAACGCTTCGATGAAAACTGTGCCATAAAGGACTCATATTTCGTGTTGGAGAAAGATTAGAACTTGTTGGCTTTAGATGATATTCTGGTGATGACAGATTTCAAGCCATTGCAAGGACTGTTGGGATAGATGTGTATTTTTAATTAATTTACTTCAGTCCTGTGAAGTTTGCATAGCGGGTGCTTTTACCCCATCCACATATCAAATTTGCAAATTTACAAGTGAAAGAGAGGAGAGTGTCGGCAGTTCCTTAGTGAGTGCAACTGGTGGTGTCCGTCTCTATTCTATTCTGTCATGGTCTTTTTATAATCTGTGTCCAACAAGACCTGGAGGTTGATCTGCCCAGGGACATGATTGCGATGTAAGAGATTGGTTTCTCACATTTTGGGCGATTTCATACCTTGCAACTGCCGCACTGATTGGAAACCTTTGAAAACGATGTCTCTTTCCTTTTCTTTTCTTTACGAAGGACGCTGCTATCGTCCTCTAGTCATCAAATACGCACGACTGATGTTCGTAGAAATAGAAACAACTCATTCAACATAGAAACAACTCAACTCAACTCATTGGTGCTTGAGGCAGAAACCAAGATGTGTTCTTAAAACTGGTTGAGTAATCTCTTTTTGATTCAAAATTAAAGCGTCCTTTGTTGATGTATGAAGAGTGAAACTCAACGATAAATGAAGCAGAATGAACCCAGTCATGCGTCCGTGGAATCTCTTTAAGTCATGTCAACCGCAAGTACAAATCTGTACTTGTTTGAAATCCTTGAATCCGAGATATTGGGACAACGCATTGAGAAGACCTTGTCCGAAAATGAGCACTCTAGTAGGAAAGGACCTTTACTAGCTTGGTGTACGAAAGAAGGTGCCAGATAAAGCAGCATGCTGCCTGATGCTCAAATTGACCCTGAAAGTATGATCTCTGACATAGGATCTTCACGGCTGACTCCGACGTAGTCCAATCTGGAACTCAAATTTTCAATGATCCTTTCAACATTTGTGGGCGTATGTCCGCTGTTACACGGCGTATATTGTCCTCCAACTTCACATATCTCACATAGAAATAGTTAAGCGGCGTTAATTTACACGAACTTGGAGGCGAGTCCGTAACGTGAAACTATGCGGCTAGCAAACATTTGTTTCAATAAATCAATTTTGACAGGAACTGTGTAACATGTTGCTCCGTTTTGTTGCAACCACAGCTCTTGCACTTCTTGATTGTTCAACTGATTAACGAGAATGGCAGTATTCCTGACTTTTTAGTGGTTTCCATTGACTGTAACGTTCTGTCAACATTATTTTAATGAAGTACGGACCAATTTTTCAACCAACCCAAAAATACCACTAAACACTCAGCTTTTGTGGATGTAACGGTCTCTCAACATATACTTGAGGATTGTCATCACTCTAAATACGGCAGTTTTACTTAGTGACGCATCCATTTAACCAAAAGCGAGCTTGCTTTGCTTATTGAAATTGGGATCAACAACAATCTTAGTTTGGGCCCCTTACTTGCCTTGCTAGGTGATCCTATGTTCAATTATGTTGAAATACCAAACCAAACTTAAAGTAACTCACTTGACAGCTAACAAAACGAACTAACTTCTAGCGGCGCTACAGTCCGGGGTGGACTTGGGCCTTAACTAACATGCCTCTTCAGACAGCACGATCTTTCGCCAGCTGTCGCCAGTTGCGCACTCCAAGTTGGTTGAGGTCCTTCTCCACTTGTGTGCGCCCCCTTAGCCTAGGCCGTCCTCTGTTGTGTTGTCACAATGGCTCAGATTCGAAGGCCGCAGCAGTGATGTCCATACGCTCTACATGGCCTAGCCATCTTAAGCGTTGTATCCGAAGACTCTTGACTAGGCGCATGTCGCTGTACAGCAAATAGAGTTCATCGTTAAATCGCCTTTTACAGATGCCATCAACGCAAACAGGACCAAAAATCTCACGCGAAACTTTTCTCTCGAAAAGTCTAAGTGCGTCCTCATCCGCTTTTATTAACGTCCAGGTTCCCGCGCCAAAGAGTAGGACTGGGATGATCAAGGTGTTATATAAAGCAAGCTTAGTCCTTCGAGAGATTGCTTTGACATTCGATTGCCTCTTGAGCCCAAAGAAATAGCGATTGGCAAGAGTGATTCTTCGTTTGTTTGTTTACCGCGGAGCCGAGGTAGACGAAGTCCTTGACTACCGCGAAGTTTCTGCTGTTTAGTGTGACGCTTTGTCCGAGACTTCGATGTTGTGCGTCCTTCCTTTATGACAGCATGTACTTCGTTTTGCCCTCATTAACCACCAGACCCATTTTGGTCGCTTCTGCTTCAATGCCAGCAAACGCCTCATTGACGGGTCGCTGTGTTCGTCCAATCGCTTCAATATCGTCGGCGTAAGCTAGCAGTTGAGCTGACTTTTGGAAGATCGTGCCTCTGGTGTTGACATGTGAGTTACGCACGATCTTTTCAAGGGTGATGTTAAAGAAGTCCAATGACAGCGCGTCGCATTGTTTAAAACCTTTTTTGCTATTGAAGGTCTCGGTGATTTCCTTCCCGACCTTGACGGAGCAGCGAGAATTCTCCATCGTCATCCTACACAATCTGACGAGTTTGGTAGGAATGCCAAAGCTAGACATGGCACTGTATAGCTCGTCTCTATGCACACTGTCATATGCGGCCTTGAAATCAACGAATAGGTGTTGAGTGTCGATTTGCATTTCTTGGGTCTTTTCCATGATCTGCCGTAGTGTGAAGATTTGGTCGATGGTGAACTTCCCTGGCCTGAAACCACACTGATAAGGACCAATCAGGTTGTTCACAAACGGTTTCAGGCGTTCATACAATACGGCAGAGAGGATCTTGTATGCGATGTTAAGGAGACTAATCCCTCGTTAGTTGGGGCACTCGAAGGGGTCTCCTTTCTTGTGGACCGGACAGACGACGCTGAGATTCCACTCATCGGGCATGCTTTTCTCCGACCATATCTTACAAATGAGCTTGTGCATATGCCCAACCAGGTCATCTTCAGCTGCTTTAAACAATTCTGCGGACAGTCCATCCGCTCCAGCAGTGGACCTAACTGGTGGTGGATAAGAGTGTTACCAGCATAAAGTTCTATACCTCTTAAAAAAAACATCCGTTATAAGGTTGAAGAAATAAATCGAAATAGCATCTCCTTGATAAAAATGGGGTCACTGTTCCAAAATTGCACATTGCCCCGCATGTTTTCTAGCATGACACTGCTACAGTTGAACAGTATTTCTGGGAAACTGAAAAAAGCAATCGCCTTGTATAACTCAAAACAGTGGCTGTTGTCGTATGCGGGTCTACCGACAATTGATAACATAAGTCAGCTGATCGACATAAGCTTCAAAACTCTTGGAGTGGGGGATTCACTACCTGTCCCAGACCAAATCTCATCTCTTCTCTATGAGTGAGTAAAGTCAACCACTTTCACTTTCAAATTCACTTGGGACTACAACCTAATTGAAGAGGTTTGATTTCGTAAGAAGTTGCAAAAGTACGAGTACTAGAAACAAGAGTCTAAAACACAATTTTCCCAGCAAAAACTTCCGCAAAATATGGTCAAGATCTAACCAAATGAACTCAAACTCACAACCGTGGCATGAGCTCCATGGAGTAAGCTCCAACCCACATTCTCCTAACAACAAGCACCCAGTTTAATCTAGATTATCTTGGAACTCGGGGAAGAAACCCTGTCAGTAGCCACTCCAAAGGGCGTCTTCTAAATAGTTGCCGTGCAGCCACCAAACCCCATGCCTCTCACCGCAGCAGTGTACGGCAATTTTCAACTTTAATACAGTTTCGCCTTAACCACCTAAAACAGATTGCCTCCCAAGTAAATTTATCGATGTTTCACCAGTGTTCCCATTCTTCTTCCATTTCCGCAATCCCCTTCTCGACCCTCTGCACAACACAGAGAACTCATTGAAGTGGAAGCGACGAGAATTCTCCATCGTCATCCTACACAATCTGACGAGTTTGGTAGGAATGCCAAAGCTAGACATGGCACTGTATAGCTCGTCTCTATGCACACTGTCATATGCGGCCTTGAAATCAACGAATAGGTGTTGAGTGTCGATTTGCATTTCTTGGGTCTTTTCCATGATCTGCCGTAGTGTGAAGATTTGGTCGATGGTGAACTTCCCTGGCCTGAAACCACACTGATAAGGACCAATCAGGTTGTTCACAAACGGTTTCAGGCGTTCATACAATACGGCAGAGAGGATCTTGTATGCGATGTTAAGGAGACTAATCCCTCGTTAGTTGGGGCACTCGAAGGGGTCTCCTTTCTTGTGGACCGGACAGACGACGCTGAGATTCCACTCATCGGGCATGCTTTTCTCCGACCATATCTTACAAATGAGCTTGTGCATATGCCCAACCAGGTCATCTTCAGCTGCTTTAAACAATTCTGCGGACAGTCCATCCGCTCCAGCAGTGGACCTAACTGGTGGTGGATAAGAGTGTTACCAGCATAAAGTTCTATACCTCTTAAAAAAAACATCCGTTATAAGGTTGAAGAAATAAATCGAAATAGCATCTCCTTGATAAAAATGGGGTCACTGTTCCAAAATTGCACATTGCCCCGCATGTTTTCTAGCATGACACTGCTACAGTTGAACAGTATTTCTGGGAAACTGAAAAAAGCAATCGCCTTGTATAACTCAAAACAGTGGCTGTTGTCGTATGCGGGTCTACCGACAATTGATAACATAAGTCAGCTGATCGACATAAGCTTCAAAACTCTTGGAGTGGGGGATTCACTACCTGTCCCAGACCAAATCTCATCTCTTCTCTATGAGTGAGTAAAGTCAACCACTTTCACTTTCAAATTCACTTTGGACTACAACCTAATTGAAGAGGTTTGATTTCGTAAGAAGTTGCAAAAGTACGAGTACTAGAAACAAGAGTCTAAAACACAATTTTCCCAGCAAAAACTTCCGCAAAATATGGTCAAGATCTAACCAAATGAACTCAAACTCACAACCGTGGCATGAGCTCCATGGAGTAAGCTCCAACCCACATTCTCCTAACAACAAGCACCCAGTTTAATCTAGATTATCTTGGAACTCGGGGAAGAAACCCTGTCAGTAGCCACTCCAAAGGGCGTCTTCTAAATAGTTGCCGTGCAGCCACCAAACCCCATGCCTCTCACCGCAGCAGTGTACGGCAATTTTCAACTTTAATACAGTTTCGCCTTAACCACCTAAAACAGATTGCCTCCCAAGTAAATTTATCGATGTTTCACCAGTGTTCCCATTCTTCTTCCATTTCCGCAATCCCCTTCTCGACCCTCTGCACAACACAGAGAACTCATTGAAGTGGAAGCGACGAGTCCGCCCACCCAATGCACGCGGTTATAACTTCATAAAACTACCATCTAGGGGAACATAGCCAATCCATTGGCACCCTCCGCACTGTAGCCGATCCAAAAGGGGAGTCCAGAGACTCCTGCCACACCTCAGAGCACCCATTCCTCATAAGTTGCTTCACAATAAATTGCACAAATTTATGGAGAAACGGATTCTGGTAATTTAATATGCGCGCCGGCACACAACACACACACACACCAAAGTGCAACCGACACCCAGCTCATTGCCGCATTGTGTGCAGTTTCCGGGCAAATCGTTAATCCCTTCGTTGTTCAAAGAAACTGTTACGAATAGTAGTGCTGCAGGGGGAGGCGGCGGCAGCGTACATCACACAAAACGCCAAAGAAGTATCCAACGTTCCCTTCGACTGCAGATAACAACCGACATTAACCCTTTCAATGGACTCAGATGCTTCTTGCTGCCGCCGCGCTGCCGTTGCACCGTCCTCCCACCCGGTGGCGGCGATCCTTGTCCGAGTTCGAGGGTCTTACCGAATCACTTGGTGGATTTGAGGTTTCTGTCTCTGCGGGTGTGTGTGTGTGTGTAATAATAAGCAAAAACTGCAACGGCAAAGAGTTATGGCTTCGTAAGCGTGATGGGTGGTGGGCGGAATTCAGCGAAAATTTATTGCGAACATTGAAAGTTTTCAACTCAACAGCAGAAAGAGTTGGAAACTTTGCCGATCTAATAACGGGGTTGTGTGTGGGTGTGTGTGTGTGTAAGGGAGAGTGGCGAGAACAAAGTTCAACATGAAAATTATCGACGGGATCCGGTATGCACGAACGGGGCTAAAAACTGAAAACTAAAGAGTCGATCCGTTCGCTTTGACCGAATTTGAATTGAGTGCAATAAGCAACTTAAATAATGGAACTTGTGAAGCGTGATGATTACGCTGAGAACAACGTGAAAGGGTAAAGTGAATGAAATTTGCTGTTGACTGCAATTCACATGCACTCGCGCTAACAGCGGTTAGAAAGGAAGGGATGAAAGTCGTGAGCGTATGTTTCAAGTGACGGCAAAATGAAAATCCTGACCTACTTGGAGAGATTTGCAACACAGATTGAAACCAATGCTGAACGTACACAATCGTCTTAACCTTCGCTGCTTCCTTCAATCTCTTAAAAGTGCATTTTCACCTTAATTGAGGTGGTATCCTGAAATTCAAGATGTCAGAAGACAAGAAACTCAAAGAACCGTCCCCAAGCGTTTTGACTTTTCATCAAGTGAAATGACTTTATCCACGTCAGCCCGTCTCCAAGGGGACCAATTTGCAGAGGGAAGCAGCTCACTAACGATCTCGACGGCAATAAAGGGAGAGACCAAGTTTAAAACTTCTTTACGCTTGTACGCCTCCAGTGTCCTTGTTTATCGTGAAACAATCGAATTACCCCCCCCAAAGAATCCCGAAAACCCCCCGAAAATTCACAAACTAATAACTTTCTCAATTTTGCGAACCCAAAAACTTCTCGAAACTTATTTCCAATCACATGTAACCTAACCCTGAGGTAACAAGGATGACGACGACATAATCCCCCACCCCCCCTCCCTTTGCACCCCATTCGTTTATTCACCCGCCCAGAAGCTATCACATATCAAAGGCAAAATATCGTTGAAACTAGACAAGTGTATAGACTCCCCGACATATCCTGCCGCAGAAAATTCAATTCGGTAGACATTTAATGAGTTTTCGCATCGATTCCGGGATTCCTTTGAATCTGCCAGAAATGCAATCTGAGTCGAAAACATCATCACATCGCTCACCGCTCACCGCTCAGTCAGCGCCTAGGCACAGTCGCCAGTCACCAGTCCCAGTGTCTCGGTTCGAGTGGATCCCAGAAAAAGAATACCGGCTCCCGCTGAACGTCAAACGCAAGAACAACCACAGACAGGAGAGCCAATACGAATACTCTTTCATTATACCGGTGGTGTTGTTGTTTTTATCCCTCTGTTCACATGAATAGAGGGGCAGGGGACGGTGGTGGGAGTCTCTTCCCTCTTCCATCTGTGAGTCTGTAAATAATTCAATTTCCGTTTGTCGTTGAATTTTTCATGCAATTTTCAAGTGGAATGTCCTCGAAGTCCTTTTCAAGCTTTATCTCGAATGGAATGAGTTAAACGCTGTGATTGTTGTTCAGATGATGGCCGCAGAGACGGACGCAGGGGCTGACGATGCCGCCGCCGCCGTCCGGAGGTGCACACATCCACAAGGAAACTTTTGCGAAAAGGAGCGCTCCTCGAAAACTGCAGAATTTATCTGTCCAGAGGAGCTCAGTTGACATGAAGCAAACTAAGAGAGTTCCTTGTTATGAACTCAAAGCCCTAAAGCCAAATGAATTTCACTGTGACTTTGAATCCCCTCAACTGCTGCATCATCTCGACTGTAGGATGCTCTAGCAGTCAGACGGGACATCTGGGCAATTGATGGGCCACTCTCCTTATCGGCATTGTTCCTTTTTGTGCAGTGTCACCGTCACCGTCACCGTGGACTGACTTAAAACAAACAGAAAAGCGGAGAGTTAGTGCCGAATGGATAGACGGAACTGGGGACACCCCAGGAAATGCCAGTGATGCCAAGTGTAATTTTGTGACAATCAATAGACGGCGGTGGCGTCGGCGGCATTGGCAGTGAATAGCAAAATGGCGGAAGTAATTTAATTTAGAATCCGCTTTCAAATTTCCCTTTCATCTAATTACGGATATTGAAACGAGTACATCACAACGGCCTGCCATTACTGCTGTGCTGAGGGGCGCGCGGTTCCGCTTCCGGCGACTGGGACCACTTGGCCCGGTTTCGAACAACAGAACTCATTTGAATTGATTAGTAATAAATGCCATGAAGTTAAAATTTATTTTTCGTTGAAAGCATTTTCATTGAATTCGTTCCGAAGTGCGTTTGTGCTATCGATATTGGGCGGGGGTTGGGAGTGGGGCTACTGCCAAAAATCGATTATGAGGAAAAATTTCATGATGTGTGAACTTTGCCTTCGCTAAATGCTGGAGACGACGACGACGACGACGACGACGACGACAGCGACGTTCTCGTCGATCGCAATGCTGAGATGCTGCGGTGTGTGAGCCGTCGCCGCCACCAAGCGCGAGCACCGCCACTGGGTGTCGGTTGAAGGGAAAAGTTTTAATGGTGTAATAAATTTTGAGGAGATACGATCTGATTTTACATTGAATTGAGTGGTTGGGGCATGGGTGTGGTAACTAGGGCATAAATATCGTGCTCCACGCTGAGACGGCTGCTGGCTGACGCCGCTGCAAAGTGACCGTTAAATACGGACCCGAGAGTGCTTTTAAAGTAAAGTGCATTGTAGGGAGAACTGGCTTTAAGGATTTGCAGAACTTCGTTTACTGCAGATGACTTTTAAAAGCAGTTTCGAATAGAAACCTTTTTTGTCGAAGAACATACTGGAGTCTATCTTTCTTACAAATTTGCTGTGTTTGGGAATTGTGTTTGAAATAAAGTGGTTTTTGGCCAGAATTTGAATTGAGTTGAATGATGTGCTGTGTGTCAGGAAGACATTAGTACCACTGATCGCTTGGCCTGTGGCTTGACATCTCTAGAATTGATTCCTAGCTCTGATAATCGAGGTTAAATTATTATTTTGAGTCTTTCTCGGACAAGACTAAGAAAGTCTATGCTTTAATGTTGGTCACAGCGTCTGTAGACATCTGTCCTAACGAGACACATTTTAGAACGGTGTAGTTAAGGAAATGACCCAAAAAGTCTTTGAATCCACCCTTGATGGAGGGCGCACTAAAGGAAGAACGCGAATTATGTGGGATATGCAAGTGGAAAGGGAGCTCAACTAACTAAAGGGTGTCCCAACAAAAACGTAAGATTTAAATTTTAAATAAAACGCAGATATTTAAAAAAACCGTGAATTCTTTATTATATCGTAAAATAGACATTACGAGGTTATGTGTGAAATAACACACCGGCCAGATGGCCGCCGCGGCTTTGCTAGCACATACGCGATCTTTTAATGGCATTTTCAATGACCGTTTTTTTTTCATTAATGCAACGTCCAATTTGATCTTTTAAGGCTTGAGTCGACTTATTCGCATAAACCATCGATTTCGAAAACCCCAAAGAAAATAGTCCAATGGTGTTGAATCACACGATCTAGGCGGCCAATTCTGGTCTCCAAAACGCGAAATAACACGACCGTGGCGCCGTCTTGTTGAAACCACATCCCCTCCACATTCATATCTTCAATTCTAGGCACTGACTTGGCCTGACTCATTTTCATAAAAAAAATGTCCAATGATTCTTCCAGCCCAAAATCCCCACCACACAGTGGGACGTTGAGCATGCATTTGCTTCTCGTGAATCGATCGACGACTTTCCTCAACCCAAATGCGACAATTCTACCTATTAACCAAGCCATGAAGATGGAAATAGGCCTCGTCACTAAACATGATTTTTTCGGCAGAACCAGCATTTTCATGTTGTCTCTCCAATACCCAATTAACGAATTCCCTTCGCTGTGCATGGTCAGCTGGCTTCAGTTCCTGAGTTAGTTGAAGTTGAAAGATGCAAATCTTTCGTCAAAATTCGCTGCATAGTGGATTTGGAAACACCAATTTGCTGAGTTGGAGCGGCATCATCACGTACTGCTGCGATACTTTCGATCGTCCTGGTCGAAGGCGCGTTGTTGTCTTTACATTAGTTACAGACCCAGTTTCAGATAATTTTTCCATTAATCGCTTTACAGTTGACTCTTTTGGAGCATTATTGTAACCCCAAATTGATCGCAATTCGCGAACTGTAGCCGCAAAGCATTCAACATTTTGGTAAAACAATTTCACGGTGAGAATGCTCTGTTTATTCGTGTAGCGCTCCATTTTTTTTAACTTTATACCTTCTACTAACAAACAATAATAATTGTTCATATGTCAAACAATGACAATTCGAATGGCGCCAAATTTAAATCTTGCGTTCTTGTTGGGACACCCTTTACATGTATGCGTGCGGAACTAGAGGAAGGAGGATGTCAGCCTTTTTCGACTCAGAAGGAAATTGAATAACGGAGCCCTCTCGGAGCTGAATTTGTATAAAAGTTTGATGATCCAAGTCTCATTTCACGGCACAAAAACTTGTACGTTACTTAAAGCGAATGAGGCAGCCCTTGGTATATTCGAGAGAAAAGTAGTGTGTAGAATTGTGCTCTGATAGCATTTGAATGAGAAGATTCAACGACAGCAGCGTCAAGCATCATCGGCTACAACGCTAAAAACGGTTGGGCTATATAGACCATATGAACAGCACTGTTCTGGCCTGAAAAGCATTCGAATCGGAACCATTGGAGTAACGCAACAATGGATGGTCTAGTTTGAGATGGGGCGCACAAGTGGAAATCAACACTTATGTCGCTGCAAGTGTTGATGCCAATTGTCAAGCGTTTATTTCCCGCCTTACTCAACGTACTAATCAAGACTCTTCTCATGCGGTAAGGTCACAGCACACACATTAAGTTAAGTCCGTGGCAACCTTCCTTGCAGCCACATTTACTTTACAATCTCAAGACCGTAAACTTATTCAACGTACCAACACCCAACACACCTCATTAACCTAGATTTTCACATTTCCGCTAGACCAATGACCTACCCCCCCTCCCCCTACCACACTACTTACAACCTTTTCTTTTTCGTATACAAAAAAACTTTTGCGCACCCATTAGTTCCGAACCATGCAGAAAGTTTTTATTTACCCCAGTACAAGCCTCCACAAGGCGGGTGCTATGTGCCGCACCTCACCGCAACCACCACCGCGGCGTCGCTTGTAGTGCTCCGCGTAAAACACACCAAAGTAATGCTCAAATGCAGTCATTATGCGAAGCCTGTGTACTTTAACACGACCCCAAGTGCACGATATGAGTGAGTTGCGAAAGTAACTTCTCTCCTACACTGAGCTATGCATCTTAATTATTCCGAAATATTCCAGACTATAATTCGGTGCTCGAAATGAGATTTTCGGTTTATTTCTTTTCACAGAGAAGGAGGACTCATGGAGGGGGGGAGAGAATCCTTTTGTCATCCCTGAAGGGGTTAATAACCGCCCCTACACACATCGACTGACATGAATTACTAGTTCTTGGCATGACATTAACAAATCCTGGGTGGGAACGGGGTGCAAACACAGGCAGTGATTAATGTCTCGTGGGTGTGACGATACAGCTGAGTAGTCTGACTTGATAGCTTGAGCCTGACAGCCATTTAAACGGTTTGTTCGGATCTTAATGTCATTTCTCATTACGATAAGTAATTCGCTTCTTCTCCACATTTCACTATCCTGAGGGGATGTACATGTTGGGAACGTTTTATCACACGCATCCATATGAATGGATACAAGCGATGTGTGTACTTTTAGTTGGTTATCATTGGCAGTATGAAACGTGGAGGAGTTGTACCTTGAAGGAAATGGATGTGAATTTGATGCTAACAGTTCAAGGTCGCTTTACTATTTAAATATGAACGATATGAACGAATTTTTTGAAAATAAATTGGCTTCAAATTGCAGTGTTAGGATTATTCTGTGACATGTGGATCTTTTGGCATCAACAGTATCGAGGGAAAATGCTTAACCCTGGGGAGGGAGATACGTTTTCATTAAGAAATTGTGTTCTATGAAAAAAATGAATGTTAATAGAAGTTTATTTGTTCATTGAGTGTCGGTGAATTGAGTAAACGAGGTCCGTTCAATTGATTTTTTCATCCTAAATCACAATTTGCAGAATTATTTCATACTACATCACTGGCACAAGTGCAGTCTAATCTTTTATAGTCACTGTCATTTGTTGTCTGTCACGTCTCGATAAACCAACTCCAACGCGTTATTGCGATCGTATGCAATGTCACCTAGCCTAGCGTTGTCTGACCCACTTGACAGCGAGAAGTGCCCTCAGTGGGTTGGTTTTTAGTGGTGATTTAATTTTTAATTGTAGAAGTGATGGAGATGGAGACTGTGACACTTTAGATTAGTCACCTCCTGATGCCCCGAAAAAAACACGGAGGAGGATAGTAATAAAAATAATTGAATGGCTTTGCAGGCCACAAGGAACCAGGGCCTAGCTTCTGCATCAACTATTCGTGTTGTGCGTGCGATTGATCTCTGACGAGTAGAAGGGAGCCACAGTTTTTTGCCAACTCTGAACGGCGAGATTTGAGAAGCCTTTCATAGACGACAAGTGCTCCTTGAGTGTTATTAGCACATTGAAAGAGGTGGTGCTGTGAAAAAAAAATGCACGGGTTCCGGAAATCAAAGTTGGACCTACGGCGTATGGGTGCACGCACTTAGCCACTACGCCACGATGACCACTACGAAGAATAAAATCCACGATCTTCTATTGGTCGACCGCGGATACCTGAGGAAGGAGGCATCTAAAAAAATAGCTGGAGCATGAATACACGGTCTGGGCGATGTGTGCGGCGTTTGCTCACTTCGAACAGTTCCCGCAACCGTGTGATTTAATTTTAAATTTCGGTTTGAGTTTACTCTCCCAATTAATATAGAAAACGAAATTTTGGATTCAACATACAACGTCCCCACGAGGTCGATCAATGATTGAAATGATCGATCAATGGTCGAAAAAACCTTAAAGTGTTAGAGAGAGTCCATGTAAAACATAGCTTGACTTATGAGACTGTTTCAAACGCTTTCCTAAAGGTTTAAATGACAACAACATTGAAAATAAGCGAAGCCTTGAGGAGCACTTCTAAGCAGTGGTTGACGGTGTTAAAGTGCGATTTGAAAAATGTTCATATTCGTTTCGTGACCATTAACAAAACATGGAAGACACTAGAGACTTAAAAATAATCGAAACAGTGAACTTCACCCATCAAATTCGCTCCGAAAAAGATTAACCCTATCCTATCAGCCGAAAATTGTGAACATCACTTTCTGTTATTCCCAAGATTTAATCTATATCGACAGCCTGGGGAATGGCACTCAAAGTCAAATTGCCAAAATGACCCACTAGTCGAAGAAGTGGTCTTCTGTTTACCATGATCACCCAAATTTGGTATTCACCACAAACCACCATAAAAATCGCATATTCGAAGTTGAAAATGTCTAGGTTTCTTACACAATGCAAGGAAATTTCACGCTCACGCATTCTGATTTTGCCATAATTTATGAGGTCTATATTGGGTGAAAGCTGGACTACAGCTTCCCATTTAGTCTGGTACTCGAACACTCCTCTCTTTACCCAGATACTGAATAAAATCTAAAAGTCTCATCGCCTTATTTCAAATCGGTCTCTTATAGCTATTTTCACAAACGATAGTCAAATGTACTAGAGCTAGCCATCTGCATTTTTCCAATTCGAGAATTCATTCGCAATATACACTTCTCTTGGGATGTCCATCAGTTCATTACTAATCCCACTTTTGGATGAATAGTTAGGCTTAGAATCTTTTCCATTAGCGACATCACATAAGTAAAGAATGCTTTTCCCAATGTAAGGACTGGAAAATTAGAAGCACATAAATGTATATTCCCTGTATTTGTTTAGCATTTAAGTCTCGCTGTTAAGTCTCCACTGTTAAGTCACGCCACTGTTAAATCACGCCACTGTTCTCTTATTTACTTTACATAATGTACTCGGCATATTCTGTTAACCAACATGTAAAGTCATTTTAAGCCACTCGTACGGAGCACTCTGTGTCAGCCCGTCGAAGCGATAAGACCTCGTACGCCCAAATAAAATAATTGTAAGTGTGTGTTTGTGTGTTTTCTTACACCAACTTGATGTTTACTCTCTACTACAATTCACAAGCTTTAAAGGATCAATATGCTCAGGTTTCTTTCCTCCCTTTGTTCATCTTCTATAGCTTCGGCCCCTTCGCTCCCTTCGATCTAAGAGGAGAATACTTTCGTTTGTCGTACCATACAATGTGGCTCGCATTCGAATTACAATGTATTATAAAACAAAACACATAAATTTGAAAGTGAAGTTGCAATATTTTTCTTAGGCGAGCTTGGGCAACTTTCAAAGTCTCAATCATACCTGGCTCATGGCTGAAGAGCCGAGGCTTTAGACATACCCAGAGAAAATATGCCAAAGGTGTGATATTCGCAAGATCTAGCCGCCCATTTAATCACAACGAAACATGAAATTAAGTGCTCACCGAAATGGTTCCTCAACAAGTTCATACTAGAGCTAAACTTGACACAATCTGTTAACATTGGCTATAATGGTGGCATTCTGATTTGCTAGTTTTTCGGAGGAATGTATGAATCCCACCATACCGTTGTTTTTAATGGATGCAATGCTTGTTGTTGGTACTCTTCGGGATGCTCATCAACCAAAAAGCGGCAATTTTGTCTAAAATCATATCCATTGAGACCGAAATGTGCTTCATCACTGAACAAAATTTTAAGATAAAGCATCGAATTTTCATTGAGTTTCTCAAGGCGCATTCACTGAATATGAGGCGCAATTTTAACTCACCTGACTTCAGTTCTTGATCAAGTTAAATTTTGGACGTCTTAAAGCCGAAATTCTCACGTAAAATAAGCCAAATTTTCAAATTCGCTAAGCCAAGGTGGTCTAGCCGATCGAATATCATCCACTCACATTACTCAGGACCCAGATTTGTGAAAGATATTGTCAACACTGGCCTCAGTCGAATAAGAGCTCCCTCAAATAGCACAGAAAAACTGCTCTCACAGAACGGAACATTTGAAGTTGCTGTTGTGGTGTAAGCCTTTTCATAGAACTTGCCAAGCTATACTGAACAAAAATATCACAGCAGTGTGATAGATGCCACAGCTGATCTGTCAAAAAAAGCTTATTCAAAAACAAACTTAAGCCGAATCAGCCATCATAGGACAACAATTGAATAAGGTTTGGATCCAATCAACTACGATTCAGAGTGCCATTCATATAATTTAGAATGTTTTGAAAAAAAAAATAGAAAGACGAAGATTTCTTTATGATTTTAAATGCAATTCAAAAATTGGACTAATTAGAACGCACCTTTTGGCCTACCAAAAACATCGCATTTGTATTGGTAATTCCATATTTCACAAAGTTAGTTTTTTCAGTTTACTGGTTTGTTAGCTTAAACGCAACCCTTTAGTTAGGATTCTCCGCCTACGTCTCCATAGAGCCAGTGAATTTCAGTTTGTGCTGATTTAGTTGCAGTACTGAAAAACACGACTACGACCACGTTTAAAAGTGCGGGTTTTACTTTGACTGCCCCTCGGACTGCAATTTCGATGGAGATTTACTATGATTGTAACCGAAACTGAATATATCCCTAAAGAAGAAAAAATGAAAAAACATTATTGTTGTTATCGAATGTCATTTAAGTTAAAGTCCACCGAAGGAACGGACTACCGTCACCACGAAGGTCTACTTTGCAGGCCTCCAGAAAACTTATTTTCCACATGGGTTCAAGAAATGTAAGTAAAGTAGGGTCAAATCTACCGCCACTTTTCCGAAATTGGGCCGCTCTCATAAAGCGAAAAATAACACATATTCCCCGAGATCAACAAATTTGAATCCCCCCATCCCCCCCCCCCCCCCATAATCCCTCTGATCATCATTTTCTTTCACACATTGTAACTCCATACGTGAGTGCGTGACTTCAAAACTATCACAAATCTGAAAAGCCTGCTGCGATGACAAATACAAACGATTTTCACTCAGGGCTATCGATTCCAGTATAATGAAAGCATAACCCGATGCCATGCAAAAGGGGGGTAGAATCGTTTTCGTCCTTTTTTTCCCGGCTTTGTCACCCGATTAACATAATAATTCCATTACACGAGTACGCATTCTATTCGCTTTCACGTCGACCCGACTCCCACACACTTGCCCGGAGCTTATCCCCACGCCCATCTGAGCCATCCAAGGCATCGTAACCATCCAAACCATCAGCCATGAGAACGCCATCTATATCAGGGCCTGCAGCCATTCTGGATTACATTACTTTTAATGCGAATCACCTTGTGGTAGATCAAAATTTTCCGTTGACGAAGAAAAGTTGTTATCGCAAGTTTTTCTCTTTGAGCCAGCGGCATTGTGGGATCCTGCCAAGGGACATGACACGAGGAGTAAAAGACACAGAGGAACGAACGGAAACTTAATATGGCTTACGGGAGAAAAAATCACATCAGGATGTGTGATGGAAAATTATCATTCTTTCGACGATGGGTCGGTACTGTGTGCAGATCGTTATCGCGGCTGGTGTGTGTGTGTGTGTGCGTGCAAACGCGACCGAAAAGCGGGAAAATCATTCTCAGTCATCCGTTTGTCATTACCTGCGTTAACATCTCAATTGTTACCTGTTGTTGCGGTGCACGGAAGCCTGGAATTGATGCTGCCTACAAGTGTACGAGGCTTAGGGACGTCACGGGGGGATAAGATAAGAGAGTGATTGAATCGCTTTATTTGGCTAATTGTATTGAAGGGATAAGCGCATTGCACAGCGGCAGGGCTTATGGTTTTCATGTAATTTGATCAATCATCTGATAGGGGATGATGGCGCAGTGATTTTCGCATAATGCTGGTGTCTCTCCTGGTATGTTCCGAATGGTGTCCGGATATCGAATATTGACAGAGACTGATGTTTGTAAAGCAAAGAACGCCGTGAAAGGATTTACGGATCTACATGCTCATTGCATTGCAAGACAGGAGTGAACTTGAACAGTGAATTCTTATTTGGGCGAAGGATAGTTTTGAATCCTGGAGAGTTGATTTATGGTGCGTCAATCACTAAATGGAGCCCATGGTTAAAAATTGCCCCATCCTATTGTCGCATTTCGCTAATGTGTGTGTCCTCAAAATAAAAACTGCACTCTGCTGGCCCTGGTTTGGTGTTAAGGACCACAGAGGTATCGATCGAAAGAAGTGGACTCGAATTTTGGGACTTTTGGCCTGCGAGTCGACGAACTTACCTACTACACAACAGCGGCTCTATAATAGTGCTTGTTCAGAACTTAAGAATTGAAAACTTTTGGGCAAATTCTTAAAATTTTTAGGTATTAGGTTATGACACTTTAGGAAGTATAGGTAGTAAAGGGGGTTGTCTACCTCATGGCAAACATGAACTCCAAGAATGATGATGATGTCATATAGAAGGTCCGACGTAGAATCGGCCTTAATAACAGGTGCTACTTCGGTTAATCGGAATAACTAGATTCAAAACTCCTGACTCGAAGGCCTAAAATTATGCTCGAAAAACACGAATTGTCTCAATTCTACTAAGTGCAGCCGAGAACTTGCCAGTAAGTAAAACTGCAGAACTGTCAGCGAGGAAGGTTAATGGATGAGAAGCATGAACTCAACGAGCTGTACCAGGATATGGATTTAGTCCAGATGCAAAATAATCCGTCGACTACACTAGCTCGCAGAGGACGAGCACCGATGCACCGATGGTTGAGCAAAGAGAGGCTTCTAATCTAAGCCTCCTTCACTTGTTCACTTTCTTTCACTTATGAAACAACAGCTCCAGTACTGTAAGTTCATGTTCCACGATTGAACAACTGCTAGCGACAATTTTGCAAGAAACGTTGAAACATTAGATGGCTTCGAGTCCTTATACTTTGATTGCAAATAAGTGAGTTTTGAGATTAGGTTCAAGTCCTAGCGGGGTTCGAAAAACCGTCATTCTCTCGAGTAATACCACATCGTTCCTCTAATATACCTCATTCAGTAGAAAAAAAACAGGTGAACATAAATAAAGAATAGCAGACGATAAAGCTTATCGACAAACAGAGCAGCAGCGCAGATCTGCTTCAGTGTCAACCTACGAATCACCCAACTGCGTGCAATACACCCCAACGAGTCAGGTGTTACAATATGCCCTAGGTAGGCATATATTTCGAGTGCCACACTAGGCAGCAGAAACTTTGAGGTAGTCAAGGACTTCGTCTACCTCGGCTCCGCGGTAAAGACAATAACCAGTACCCAAATCAAACGCAGAATCACTCTTGCCGGTCGTTGTTTCTTTGGGCTCAAGAGGCAATTGAGTAGTAAAGCCCTCTTCCGAAGGACTAAGCTTGCTTTATATAACACCTTGATCACCCCAGTCCTACTCTATGGCGCGGAAACCTGGACGTTACTAAAAGCGGGTGAGGAAGCCTTTAGTCTTTTCGAGAGAAAAAAATTTGCGTGCGATTTTTGGTCCTGTTTTCGTTGATGGCATCTGGAGAAGAAGATTCAACCACGAACTGTATGGGCTGTACAGCGACATGTGCCTAGTCAAGCGTGTTCGGATACAACGCTTAAAAGGGCTAGGCCATGTAGAGCGTATGGACATCACTGATTCGGCCCGAAAAGTCTTCGAATCTGAGCCATTGGGACAACGCAACAGATTCGAATTTCGTAGGTTTGACTCTCTCATGTTCACTGACATCTAAAACTTTCTTCTACGTTCAGCAGATTTTTAACAGACCCCTCGAAATCTCGACAAACCGGGATCAGAGAAATTTCAGAATTCTTTCCAAATTTCCCCGCTTTCATCTGAATTAAGCAGATATCACAAAAAAGTGGTCTAAATGGACCTCCTGCGACTTTCTCAAATAACCTTTAAATACAAAAATGTACTTGAAACGGCTCAAAATTGCCACAAGAAGAAGAAACAAAAATCATAGAAATCAAAAATATAAAAAATAAAATTCTCCTAGAGGGGGCAGCAAGGGGAGGGGGTAATATCGGGTAGTCTTGTTGCTATCTTGATAAACCTTGTGTTGCATATTTGGAGTGCTACACGGAGGTAACGCCAAGATCTTTCAGAAGTCCGTCCAACTACTCGCATATGCCGACGATATTGACATTATAAGAAGAACGCAGCGCGCGATGTGAATGGTGCTTTTGTGGGTATTGCAACGTAGGCCGCGAAGATGGGTTTAGCGATAAACGAGGGTGAGACCAAGTATATGCTGTCAACGAGAAAGGACACCCAACACCGACGTCTCGGCCAGAAAGTCACAGCAGACAGATATAACTTTGTGGCAGTCAAAAAGTTTGTCTACCTAGGCACAGCTATACATAAGTTCAGACAATGACACCAGCACTGAAATCAAACGAAGAATAACACTTGCCAATCGCTGCTTCTTTGGGCTAAGAAAGCAATTAGTAAACAAAGCCCTCTCTCGAATAACCAAGGTAACGCTTTAAAAGACCTTAATCGTCCCAGTTCTGCTATCTATATGGCGCGGAGGCATAAACTTTGTCAAAAGCGGACGAAGCTGCTCTTGGTTGCTTCGAGAGGAAAATTCTTCGTGTGATTTTCGGTCTCGTGTGCATAGATGGTGAGTGGAAGAGGAGATATAATGACGTTCAGAAGAGTGAAGACCCAACGATTGAGATGGCTAGGTCATGTAGAGCGGATGGAAACAAATGCTCCGGCCCGAAAAGTCTTCGAATCCACCCCCGAATGACAGCGCAGTAAATGAAGACCGCGACTCAGGTGGCGCACGCAAGTGGAAAGGGACCTTTTTTTTGGACATATATTTCCATATTGCATCCAACGGTCACAGAATTTCTCTTACAACGCAATTTTTTTTTTCATAGAATTATAGCCAAAATCCATCTATTTCTCATACTTCTTCACATTAATGTCAATGTGTCTCTTCCTTCGCCGCTCCTCAATGTAGTAGCCCGTATTATCCTTCATTTCGTTGTCCCAGTTCGCCTCGGCCCTCAAGCAACTATGCGTGCGAAACTGGAGACAGCTAGCTAATGATCGAGCTGGGTAGAGACGTATGTTGGTTAAGGCCAAGGTCCACCCCTGACTGTAGCGCCACCTTAAGTAAGTAAGTAAGAAAGTAAACGGAGGTAACTCGGGTAGATGCATTTTTCCCTCTAGCTCGCACCTTATTGCACACACTTGGGTGCAAGCGAACCGCCCTCCTCCCAACAAGGACCATCTCATGCTGCATGTCGTAGGTTAAGGCGACGTCGTTGATGATGGGTTTGATGTTGAATGCGGCTTTCATTGATGGATGACTTGGTGGTTAGATGGTGGAGACTAACTGGTCGTCGTCGGGTATATGTTCACTCCAGATCATTTTCTGCCTTTCTGAATCAAGACGTGGTTGTAGGCATACAGTGCTGCATATGCCAGCCTTAGTGGACTTCTATTGAAGTCATATCCACATGACCCCGGAGCAACCAGGCTCCACAGCTTTTGTTTAAGGGTTTGATTGGGTACGGTGCGGTACAGTACGGTATGGGCCCTTGTGCAAGGTACATACTCGTAAGCACAAGCTATCCACAATAAATTACACAGCACAAGTTTCAACGACAAGTTACCCACCAACAGCTGACCGCCCCAAGAAGCCCACTAATGGATGCCGGTGGTCAAGCAACTGCTGCCAGCTGCTCGCGTGGATGAGCCTTAGAACCTTTTTCCTTCCTAAATAAAATAAATGGGTCATGACTCTCGTATCGAACATAGCATGCTTGCATGATTTTGGGCATGCAGTTTATCGAAATTTAGATTCTCAACCCCCTCTTACTATCGTGTCCTGATGTAGCACTTCTTCCTTTTGCTGCTCTTGCTTGCTCTTTTTTTCAGGTTTTGTCTTTAACTTAGAACCTTACTCAGCGTATTTCTATCCGCCTCAGAAACAACGGCGCGTGAGAGCCGCGGTGATACTTGCAGTATTTAGTAATGGGATCAGGTTGAAGTCACGTATTAGCCTCGGAGTGGCTTGCACCAAGCTCATTTACATTTTGAGCTCTTCGTGTGAGGCTACACCAGAGTTATTATAGGTCACTTCCATGATAGAAGTAGGGTATGATGCGCACAACTTTCTCAGACCTCAGACGGGTAGTATGCACCAAATCGGTATGAATACCATCACTCCATTTTGCAGTCAGAAATTCACCCCAAACCTATCAGCGCTTACAGGTCTTCATCTGAAGCAGGAGAATGGAAACATTTAAGCTGAACTCGACTGACACTTTCCCTCTAGAGTAAAAGTAGACTCCAGATGGTTGATCGACGACTTTCTGTTCACTTGCAGCTATCGACAGGCTGCTCGAGACGCGATGCTTCGGCCTGCTTCTGAAGAGTGTACTCATAGTACGTACATCTTGGGAGAGCTGTTATAGCTCTAAGTATTTGAGAGGTCTCTCATCAAGCTTCTCGAGCTGAGGTTTAAAGGTATTTTTCCTCGGAGTGCTCTGTAGTATAGTACTTGGAAGACCTCTCTTCAAGCTTGTCAATCCGGGTTGAAGGACATTTCTCTTAGGGAGGCTTTATTGGGTCGTACTAGTTGAAAAGCCTCGCATTCAGCTTGTCAAGGGGTGCTTAAAAGGCTTTTTCTTATAAGCGTTTGCAGCAGTCAAGGGGTAGAAGGTGCTTTCATTTTAGAAGTCGATTAGACGATGGACGGGTGATATGTCTCACATAAAGACGGACAACATCCTGTTTGTTCGCAGCAGTTGGACTTCCTTTCTTCTAGGCTTTCAAGTGTACGAGCTCGCTTGAAGCACCCCTAAGGACAGGTTTCCTTCTTCGGCTAAAGAAAAAGTGAAAAATTCTATCCGTTGTTGCGTACGTAAGGTGAGGTAAAATTATCTCTCTATTTGGTTCTTGCACGAAAGTCGCTTCTGAGGGCTTAACAAAATTGTTCTGTAGAGAAGACAGGGAACGGAATGTTTAAAAATTTAAAAATGAGTTAAGGGTGTGTTGGGCTATCTCCTTCGATAGATCTTGAATTGCGAACATTTAACCAGTACTGTCACAAATCAAATGACAGCTTAGTTTGACAGCTTGTCAAATGCCCTATAATACAAAAGTTAGAAATCCCATCTCTGAAGGCATCCTCATCTCGTCTCGAATATCCCAAATGAATGAGGACGGTCACACCAACTCTACCAACATACAACTTCACAGCATCGCTGCATAATGTTGTGAAACAATGTTCAAGTAATTAAGCGCAGACTGGTATTCGCAGCGCATTGACAGCGTCATCTCATGAAAGGGTAAAACTTTTGCATTACAATTCGATCCCCCTGTCGCCGTGCGACTGTAATTCAACCGCGACTACAACAATCGATCTCTGACGCTTCGAAAACTATTTGTGAAGTGCACTTCCATCGGGTCACTGCTCAAGTTACCAAACTATTCACTGCTCGCGAAAGATTCGCAAGAGCTGGAAGAAAACTTCGATGGCTGTTGACAACTTTTTTTTTTGGTCCGGAAAACAACTGGTTCCCGCCTTTTCCGTCGCCGCCATCGCCATCTCACGAACCGGGCAATGGCAAACTTTCACAGAGAAATGTTTTAATTTGATTCGCATGTGAGGGGGAAGTTGTGTCGATCTTGGATAACCCATCGAGCGCCAACGCCAGCGGAGCGGTGTGTGAATATTAAATTCGATGAAGGAAGTTGCAGAAGTTTTTAGTGGTTTCCAGAGAGTGAACACCTGGCGCAAAGTACAATTCCTCGATGGAGTCGCAATAGTCGTTGCTGAGTAGGTGCAGTGCTTGAAGTTCACTTTATTTGGGTTAATCTTAGGGTCTTACTTTTATTTCGCAGCAATTTGAATTTTTCGGAGGGGTGCCTGCCAGTGCTTAGTGGCAGAAGCATTCACTTAACTGATCCCATTGGAAAGTTTTTGAGATGAATTTTCGCCCTTTTCAGGGAGTTTTCTCCTTAAGGCAATGAAGCGACGCAAGCTTGGCTGCGTTCGTTCGTTGCTACATTTTTGCAAGGCAAAGGAAATTATTTCATCTCTAGCGTAAATGATTTTGCTTCACAAGCTACGATTCCTGGAGACTGGTGGACGCATTCTTCCCTCCCACCCCAAAGTCGCTTGCAAAGAAAATCTTCTCGGGAAAGTGTCTGCGATTTTCAAGCAGCTGCCGGAACGCAGACCGCCACTGCAGAGCATGCATGCACTCATATGCCCCATCCACTGGGAGGACTATCTGCTCTTACATCACCATCGTAATGACTTTATCCAGCTCCAGGCAGAGTGAATCACCAATGCGAGCGCACGAGTATGTGCCCTAATCTGATAACAAATGTTCGCCATACAGAATCCCAGAATCCGTGCGATCTGCTCAAGCCAGAAGACGACGCGTCGTCATTTGGGAGCGCTTGGAAGCGAATATTACACAAACACAAAATTGCATTATGGCACCCCCAAAGACTGCGCTCTAAACACCATTCATTCTAATCCGCTTGCCCCAGCCCACTGCTGCTCCACTCCACCCACTGCCGGGCGTTGCGAGCGCTGTGGAATTTCTTATTTAGAGATTAGCGCTCCCCGCTCGGTGGTGGAATAATTTCTTTAAAAGATTCTCTCAATTCGGTAAATGCTCAAATTCCGTGAAAAGCTTTTCCTCTGCACTGTGGGCGATAATCAAAATGTATCTTGAGCTCCAGCGACACGATGAAGTGGGTTCCGACACCGCCACCGCCACCGTCGCGCCGCCGTCGCCGCCATCATCGTTTTCGTTGTCGGTTGTGTGGCGATGGAATGACGTGCGTGCACTGATTTATCACTTAATCGGTAACACCTCGAGGCGTCCTAAGGATGTGCGAGTATTCCCAATTCGTGAGAGTTCACGACGCGGAAATAATTTTGATCATTAGTCGATGTAACGAGAGTTGGGTGGGGCATGTTTGTTCGCCTCCGCATGGCATGGCATGGCATGGCATGCCATGTGATGTGGTGTAGCTGGGTGCATAGCAACCAATTTCGCAAAATGGGAAAAGTTTCAAGGAATTAATTTAAGTGGGAACTAGTTGGTAGTCGGGCGACGAAACTGCATGGAAAGTCTGATGACAATGGCAGGCGGTACTGCAAGTGAAGGCGGATTAGTTTTTCTTGGAATTATGTGAGTCGAACTAATGCTGTGGCACCTTGTATGCCTAGGGCGGGATCTGAAGTTCTGCTAACTTCCTTCATCAGTTGTGTGGAAAGGATTAAAAACGTAATTAAGTGTATTGTGAATTTAACTTTTTCATGGAATAGGAAAATTGTGAACCCAGCGCAGGTGCATTCCTTTCAAAATTTTCGAAAACAATAGGAAGCATGCGAATGTGCACATATGGGCGACGTTCTTGATCACTTCCACTCTAGTGAGAAGTCAACGCCGTGGCACAGGTCAGGTGTCGCTCCCCGAATAGCTACCATCCTTGTGCGTTGAATATGCAAGAAACATTCTAAAGAAGTCATCATTCAACGAAATTCAAAAATCTCTCTCTAAGATGGTGAGATGACACCTCTTCTCGTTAGCGTACAATGTCAAAACAAAAATCTCATTCAACTTTAAGTGCTGAAACCCTTTCAATCGCCCTCCACAGAGTCGCTGGGGTTTGATCGTGAAGTTTGGTTTAAGAGGATAAAGAGATGTGTATCCCTTGAAGGGTTATTTCCTGCTTCAGAAGCATCCGCTGCATGTTCCAAGAAGAGCGAGCTTTCATGAGCTGGGACTGTTACCTTGATTTGTGTATGTTCTTGACTCATCCCCGCACATCTCGGCAACTTGAAGCTTCGTCTATTGACTTCCCAAACAGCAATTCAAGAACGCTCCCCCATTCCATGGGCTCCGCCGAAAATAACCCTGCACACACTAAACGAGTACGACAAGCACCACCAGGAGCGGCACAAAAAAAAAACTTCTCGCACAATAGTATTTCTCTGTGTATTTATGTCCTTAAATGTGTGTTCCATGTCACTTCATCCGGTGCCATAGATTGTAGAACATAAAATCATTACAATATGGTGGAGGTCTTGCTCCTTTTGCATGTTCCGCACACACTCACTGATGTTGACAGCAGCTGTGCCCTGTACCGAGCCAAGTCATTCCGGCTCCGCCCGCCGTGCTCCGTTGCGACGAGAGACGGGAGATAGGGTATGTCACATTAAGGCATTATGCGATATTGCAAAAGTTTATTCTTTGTGCGCGGATGGAGCCAGCCGCCCAGCCAGCTGAGTCCCAGTGCCCTTGCTCCTCGATGTCTTTGTCAACACATGAGAAAAAGTTCCGTTTTGAGTTTTCGTGTATTCTTTTTGTTCGTCCGCCTGTGAATGAATCCTTTTTTCGTGTTGGATCCAAGGAAACTTTGTTTTGTTTGAGTTTGTCTATGGCACACTGTACGTAATTTGAACATGAGTTTCGCGGGGGGTACGAGGGGCGGGGTTGCAACGCTGACAAGGATGTTTGAATTCGAGATGGGCTTCCATACGTTGGGGACTGGTTTGTGGAGGAAGTTTCGGATCGTTCAACCGCCGCCGCATCCGCATGGACTGGCGTGGGTGACGGTAGTCGGCCGCGGACTGTGTTAAAGTAATTAGTTGACACAATTGTTTGACTCTGTTGTGGGTTCAACCAAGCCGGGGAAGTTGGTTGTCAATTCGGTTTTTTTTTCTCTAGTCCTTTTGGTTGGAAGAAGGGAAGTCGTGCGCTGGCTCAGTGGATGCCTTAATGGCGCATTGACGGGAAATGTTTTTCTTTGGGGTTTATTGCACCCGGCGCTAAATGTTAATGTGTATTCGTTTGTTTTTAGTTGAGATTCCCCAATGGCGGTGAGGTTTTTTTTTTTGTTCTTGGAGAATTGGTGTGGATTTTATTTTCACTTTTGACTGCACTCCTGATGGACAAGATGCAGAATTGATCGACAGACTGGTGGTCCTCCAGTCGGATGCAGAGCTTAGGTGAAGCTGGGAACATAAAGCATACCTTGGAGAATGGTTTTTCGGTCATATTGGAATTGAATACGGGTTAGATCTCATCAATCGTTGTTTCCTAGAAAATCACTTGTTGGCACCCACACATCGAAGAGGAAATGGGCCAAAATATGACTCTCTCATCAGCTCAAAAACATCTTGTTCGATTTGGAGGTACAGCTTCTGATTCATCAAGTCGAAACTCGGCTTCTTTCCATAAGTCTTGTTGCTAGGAAGAATATTTTTGGCTATATTTGTTCCCTGTGGGATATATTGGCCGTTCAGAGTACTCTCTACTTCACATTAAATTTTTACAAACTGTTTGTACAGGGCCAAAGCCAAGTTTCCTTTTGAAAAGTTTTCGTTCAAGTGCCGTCTTGCTTACCTTCGCGTTCTGTCAGTTTGGGGTTATAGATTACGGATTGCTTAGCTTTAAGTGCTTAAGTCGTATGCAAATTGATGGTATAAAGTCGTTCTTCATGGCTTCCTATGAAAAAAAAGTCCAACCGATTTAAATTGCATTTTAGAGGCGGCCAATTGCCTTTGACAGGATAGTGGATTACAAGATTTGGGAATTTCTTGGGCATGATATCAACTGTGGCATGGGCTATATGGAATGTCGTACCAACCTGCATGATCCTTAGATCTTCCAAGTCAATGTCCTTGATTGCAGTAAAGGAAAATTCAGTAAGCATAGCTCGGTTAACATGGAATCGAAGAAAAATAGTTGAATGTTGCGATCGTTTTATAATCTGCACTCTCACCCTCCGTGGAACTATTGGTTTCTCAACATGTGGTCTGTTCGCATACTCCACAAGCGATCTATAATTCCAACAAATATGTTCAAAACATATTCGTGTTCATTGGAAATTTACAATTTCTCTCAGGCAGTCATTAGTTTCTCCAGACAGAGGCAGAGTTCGGTGGTCGCCGTGGCGTTGTGGTAAGTGCGTCGACCCGTACGCAGAAAGTCTTGGTTCGATTCCCGAACGGGACACCTCGCATTTTTTCACGGCACCACCTCGTTCAAGCTGCTGACAACACTCAAAGAGTTTCAATTGTCAATAAAAAAAGCTTTTCAAATCTCGCCGTTCGGAATCGGCAAAAACTGTAGGTCCCTTCTACTCGTGAGAGAACAGTAGCACGCAGAAGCTAGGCCTGGTCCTTTGTGGGCTGTAGTGCTACTCAATTATTATTATTAGACAGAGTTTGGTTGGAATATAGTTGCAGCCGATAAGCTCCGCTGAAGGTGACCCTCTTTCTTCTATGTTTTTCATAGTTTCTCATTTTTAGACATTGATTCATCCCAACTCCGTCACAAAAGACGAAATTGCTGGTCTGGTTACCCCAGCTGTTGTAAAATTGGTTCCCTAACATAGTCACCAAGTTGAAAATACGCCTCGTCTGAAATGATGATTTCTCTCACAAAATCGTTGCCCAATTCAAACTGCTGTAAGGCGCATACTGAGAAGGGACAACGAAGCGAATGGTCAATCGAGTGTAGCGCCGCTCTACTCTCACCTCACTCCTTAACTCTTACCGGATGCAATGCCAGCAGAATTTCATATTATTCTAAAAATAATTGCGATCGCACAGGTAATCGCATTTGGTGCTGAATTTTGTCTGGCTTCACATTAAGTTCATGCAATAACCTCTGCAAATAGTAAGTCTTATTATAGATTGCAAATATCATATTGAGTGGCACAGCAGCCCACAAGGGATCAGGGCCTTACTTCTGCATCTACACGCATTGTGAGAGTTAACAACGCTCCCACGATTGTGTCAAAACAAAATATCGACAAATACCTCAAGTCAGCGACACGAGAAAGCGTTACTCATACCTTGAAATTGGATCACCATCGGACATCGACATCCGCTGCTGACCCGTGCGTCTACTGCACCATCGAAATCTGTATATCAGCAATATACACGTAGCATAGGTAGTCATAATTTTAATATAAGAATAATTTTATGTCAGTCTGATTCTTGGAGTTGAACAATAAAGTTCGTTTTTTTAAGAAACTTTCGGTACACGTTTGTTAACTTGCGTTCTACTGTTCTCTTACGAGTAGAAATGATCTACAGTTTCTTGACAACTTCGAATGGTGAGATTTGAGAAGCTTTTCATAGATAATTGAAACTTTGAGTGTTGTCTAAAACTGGAAAGAAGTGGTGCCGTGAAAAAATTTGTTGAGTCCGGGAATCGAACGTGGAGCTTCGGCGTATGGGTCGACGCATTTACCCACTACGTCGCGGTGGAAACAAATAAGTTTGCTTTTTTTAAATTCTAAGATTGTTTGAAACTTATTTCGCGCCTTCAATTGCTAAGTCAGTTGTAATTTATTATCAAATATTCCGAGGTCTTCTTGGGCGAAATTCTCTTTAGATCGATGGCGTGTTGATGCTCGTCAATTTAGTCTCACACTCTCCTCTAAAGCCGCCATATTCTCACTTGAGCGCACTGTACAATGACGGGTGTTATCGCGCCCTAACCGCCAAATTATCGTAAGCGACAAAATAAAGATTTTACAGGAGAGGCTTTTTTTTGTTTTGTGTCTAAGCTACGGATCATTGAGGTTTAATTTTAAGTTTTTGTAAATCAAATTATGTGATAGTAACTCAAGAACTACAGGTGTCCAATTGGCGCCTGTTTTTGTTGTTTTTGGCGCTTACGATATTTTAGCGGTCACTGTTTTCCAGGCCAATATCACATTATGGCGCTTACGATAAAATTAAACTATTAAGAAACTATACTTCAATCAAAGTTTACTATCATATATTTATAATCCATTGCTAGTGAAAATAAAGCTTAGTACATAAGAAAACTTTATAAATATTCTTTTTTGTGATTACAATAAACAAGAAGGTCTTTAAAATAACAAAATATATTTGCAGCAAACTGTTGAATTATAAAACTTCTTCTTCGTCTGTTTCATTTAATGAATCTCTAATGCCACTAGCAACGTTAAATGATTGATATTCATCATAATATCTTTAAGGAATTATATTTTTGTTGCAAAGCCCACTTAAATCGAGGTACTTCGATCGAGATATTTTTAGTTTACTGTTGTAACACTGGTTAGGACTTTGATTACAACCTTTTTTGCTTTGTGTCGTAGACTGTCATCTCATAGCCATCCGAGAATCCATGTTTTAGAAAAATTAAAGGATTATTTTTTCAAAGGAAGCAATTCTTAATGTTTAAAAATTTATATTGCATTTGTTGGGAAAAACTGAATAAGACATCTTTTTCCAATCTTGAAAATCGTTATAATCTAGAACAATGCCCTCATAAGGCGATGGATTGCATCTTGCATTATAAATTTAAGTAGGCCATTCAGAAGGAGCCCAGACAGTCTTATTTCGAAAAAATGATTCAATTGTGCTATGAATTGAATCTACCGGCATCATTGTGTGGACAGGTAAGAAAAAAGTGATTTAAATTTTGTATTTATGAACAGATTCATACATTTCTTTAAGAAGATTGCAATGTTACCAATTTCACTCCCTCCTAAGCTTCAAACGAAATAACTGTTACTCTCTCGCAGTAAAATAGATTTTGCTCAAAGTTGACGAAGTGGATTCAGAGAAACAGCCAAAATACTTGACTGAAAACTCGAATTAGTTAAAAGAAGCAGTCACGTTGCATGCATGTCGCTTACGATATTTTGCTGTTAGGAAAAAATTTAAATGGCACTTACGATAAATTTATTTTTCTCTGT
This sequence comes from Eristalinus sepulchralis, assembly GCA_944738645.1. Lineage (NCBI taxonomy): Eukaryota > Metazoa > Arthropoda > Insecta > Diptera > Syrphidae > Eristalinus > Eristalinus sepulchralis. The sequence goes on from OX122882.1 coordinate 40,769,372, forward strand.
AATTTATAACGAGAGTGCTTTATGAAAAAACAATGATACAGAAAGACGCGCAATCGAATTATCTTTTAAACTGCATACTTATTTCAATTTCACTTAAAATGTCGCTTACGATAATTTGGCGGTTAGGGCGCGTTATGAGTGGCGTACACTAACACATCAGTTTCATGAACTTTTTGCATCAAACTCCGTACGGCAGTCGAGGTGGGTGCTACATTTGTTTTCGGAATATTTAATGTTTGAGCCACATAGCACTCACTATTGCCATATGTACATGTTTAATATTTCACAACGTTGCTTCACTGTAAAGGAACTCATGTTGCAGAGGTATGATACTGACTACCTGTTCGGATTTTAGTCGAAAAACAGTTGTCAGTGTAAGAGTAATCTATATTATGTTTTAAAAATGAAACACTAGACACGTCAATTTTTTAATTTCGTCTTGTATTTTTATTTATACAAAAAGAAAATAATTCTTTTGAGATCAAGTCTATTTGCTTATATCTCCATTGGCGTCGCCGTCTTCAAATAACATAGATGGATATGTAGTTGATTCACCACGAGGTTCCAATTATAATCTAAAATATGACACATAATTTTGGAAGTCAACTTACTATTATTTATTGATTAAGCGACTTATTCATGGCATTTAATCTTTGAAAATGATCAAGTTAAGATTGGCCACGTCTACCGCTGAGGTATTCAATTCGATAACTCCAATTTCCCCTTCAACTCCTATTCACTAACACGAACAATAATGGCTGCAATATTAGTTGGCTTTTTTTCTAAAAACCTGAGACTTTACATATTCGCTGAGAACATAGGTCAAAGATTTGATATCAGATGATTTAGGCGGCCAATTAATTGTAGCAAAACGTGGATTATTAGCTCATCAAAATGGTTTCTCAACATGTCCATTGTTTTACGCGCTGTATTGCTCAAAGCGTTGTCTTGTTGAAATCAGAGATCAAAAAAATTTAAGCTAAAGAAGGAAGTAGATTGTCTCTTAGTATGTTGCAGCGACGGTTACCATTGACAATGACATTCTGATTTGCCTCATCAATGATTCCACTAGCCCATAAGCCAGACCATACTGTTGTTGTTGCTGAATGTAATGTTAGTTTTTGGCACTCTTTGGTCAGCGCAAGTACAGTAAATTTTGTTTAGTTTGGTTTTTTTGTCTATTGACACAGAAACATTGAACAAAATTTTACAATAAAACAATTTAATTTTTCCAGAGCTTATTCACTGTGACACAAATTCAAATCGTATGGGTTTTGTTCTTAAGCAAGTTGAATTTTATACGCTTTTAGGCCGAAATCCTCACCGAAAATACTCCAGGTTGGCGAGTACGCTAGGTCAAACTGCTGACAACGACGACGAATAAATTTCTTTAAGTCTTCGCATACATTCAGCTGCTGCTATGGTCCCTTTACAACATCCTGGATGTGATCTGACTGCTTGAATATCATTCATTGACATATTAGTTATATATAAAGGTATGTAGGTCGATTATATGCACCTTTCCTTGAATGTCACGAAATTTCTCATAGGACCCTGATTTTCCTTACCCCACAGAGCTATTTGGAGGCGCAATTGTAGTTCGAGGCTTTCTATTATGGCTTGACAAACGATACTGAATTTGCCGGATAAAGGCCTATTGAAAATCAAACCGCACGATGAATCAATCTGATATCCGATGATGTTTTCTGTTCTTCTCAGTTGTTCTGCAGTGGCTATGCTATTGTACGTATAAGTTTGGATTGTTGTCTTTGCATAATGTCTATGTTTGATTTCACTTAGTTCCCCAAAGCTGAGAACTATATTTTCATATGGGCTGAAAAAACGTTTTCTGTCGGTAACTTTTGTTGATTTGTCCTTATTTATGCCAAATTCACAGTGGTGGGGCCGTGTTCAATGGTTTTGACCCTTTTTTTGAGAACAATGTGTTTCAAATAGGAGTGTGGCGGTCAAGCGTTAAACTTACTCCGATCGTAATTCCGTAACACTGACCTTGTAAGTTTAGACTTTATTTACTGCTTCAGAATATTTATTTATTACAATATTTTTTTATGTGAATTTAAAATTTAATATTTTTGCTGGTAAATGTTTTTTGGAACATAAAGAATTTTTGAACCTTCATTCCGTTTTCAAATAAAATTGAGGAAATCGCGCTTTGACACAGTTTCTTGTAAGATCAATAAAACGCAAACTCAAGCCTTATGAAGTCTGACAGCGGGTACGCACGGTTGTGATTTGGGCTTTATCTTTTATGCTAATCCTTGGCCCAGTATGTTTTGTATATGCGTAGTGATTTTATATTTATTTTGATGTGTCTTCAAGGGTATTGTGTCATTTGCAAAAGTCGCTATAATTGATTCTTCTTCTCTTGGCAGTATACAGTGAGCGTAAGGTTGGTCTGTTGACACATCTATGGGGCAATCTAGTGTTTCTGTACTAGATGGCCAATAATTCGTTAAATGATGCCGCCGGAACTCGAATTGATGGCAAGGTTATTAGATTCGATTATTGTTCACGATAGGTATGCTAAGCTTGAGATGATGGTTGCCGTGGAGTAGGGGGTAAGTGCGTTGACTCACACGCTAAGTTTCTAGGCTCGATTCCAGTACGGAAAACCTCACACTTTTTCACCGGGCCACATCTTTCGACTTGCTGACAACATTCAAAGATTATCAACTGTCTATAAAAAGTTCCTCAAATCGTGCTGTTTTGAGACGGCAAGAAACTGTAAGTCCCTTCCATTTGTGACAGAACAGTACCACGCACAAAACAAATAATTTTTAGGCTCTGGTCCCTTGAGGACTGTAATGCCACTTAGTTATTGAAATTTTATGTTAAGTACGCTGAGCTGGTTCTCGTTTTTCTTTTTCGTGACATTCTGCCTCGTAGCCTCCTTAAAGTCATCCACAGGTGATCAATAGTGAGCCACAACTTTTAACAATTTTCTTCTGCAACCTCTGGTGCTTTCTTAGCTTTTCTTTTATATGAAAACAAAATTATGACTCTAATAATCTGAAATATATTTTGAAAAGAAAATAACTTTTGATAGAAAAACGAAATTTAAGTAAAGTCCGCTTACCACGTGTAGCGTGAGATGTCATCTGTCACACAAGTGATAGTGTTGCCAGGTGCAACTTATGTTGCCAGAGGTTCTACATTTCACGTCCATCTGACAACAAACTCTTGCGAGCAACCATAAACTTTCATATTTCATTCATGTTTTGCCATTTTATTCTCCTCCTACAATGGCTGTCTTTCCTGTTCAATCCCCCACAAAATTTACCAAGAAACATTCCTTGAAGTGCATATCCCTTTCAAGTGGTAAAAATAAAACTCTGATTCCATCATGCCTTCACCAATCAGAAAGCAAACAAACCACACACCTTTCATTCAACTCTCAAAACACTCTTTTCCCATTCAATTTCTCCTTCCTCAGCTAGTGCTTGTTTGGGGCAAGGGAATGCCCCATAAACCAGGAGCACGTGATTAGGAGTAGTTTAAAAATCAATCGAGTGCAGCCATACTTAGTGTTCAACTCAAACTTTGAATCGAACTGATTCCAACTTTCATTTTTCCGTCGTTCAGATGAAAACTTTCTCCGAATGGCAGAAGTGGGGAAAAACTTTATCACCGTTCAACTTTGACAGTTCCTTAAGAGCCCGGCCTGCAATCGGGTAAGTGGCGAGTATTGTTGTCCGAAGTTTGAAACACTTCATGATTAATAAACTGCACACCGTTCGCCACAGTTTATTCAGTTTTCCTGAGTGACATCCCTGCCCGTCTGGTCAGTGGTACGAGCATTCGAAGGCCCATCCACTGACCCTGTTCTGTCACACTCTCTGCTCTTAATTACATCTGACATCCCATGGCAAAAGTAAGACTCCATTAGTTAATTAAATTATGCGGCAAAGTTCCTGCTACCGAACGAACACTGCAGGCACTTATTATCCGAAAAGCACGATGATGAATAAATATTCTCAGCGGGAGAGTATTTTTCTATGGGATCGGGGCTTCGGACCTACACTGCGGCACGGTTCAAATTTCCATTCGGGGACGGAGGAGGAGCTGGCTACCAGTCATAAATATGCAGGTTCAAAAAGTTTCGCATTGGAAAACTGTTTTTAAAATCTGCACTTGGGAGAAGTTTTCAGAGATTGTTGTTGTTGTTGTTGTTTCCTCTTGTGTGTACCGAGGACCAAAGTTTGCAGTCTATTCAAGAGGGCCCGAGCCCTGACCATCGTCACGGCTGTGCTGAAACAAAAGGACCAAGTTTATCTTAATAAACTAAGCATTTAAATATTTTTTGATTGCACGTCTCCAACATGGCTTGACATTTTGAAGCGCTCTTAGAAGTCCACGTTTCGTAAGTTTTAAAGTGTGCAATCAATCAAGCAGATTGCATGCCTAGTAGTGGATCTCTGTAAACTCTCCTTCATCCGTGGAGAACGAGGTGGATGAAGCACTCTGCCACCTTCGAATGCAATCAATAAAGCAAAACCACAGGCACAAGCGGCAATCCTCTCAAAGCATGACACAAAAATGTTCACCACCTCTCTTCTACACAATCTGCATTTCATTCCGCGAAATGTGTCCTACAGCTAAGATGATTTTTTTTTGCACTCCTCTGCGACGGATTTAAACCAATTCCATCATATCCTGGGACACGCACTGGCGATAAGCGTTTCTCCTTTTTCCCCGGACTACACAATCAGGGGAACTGCTCCATTGGAACAGCTCCGCAAAGATATAAAACCAAGAAGGAAAATCCATCGCGTTTTCAATTTTCTCAATCTGCACTCGCAATAACATTTTACAAATGATTGCATCTGAGAAATGGATCCTGCTGGCAGCGGCAGCGCCCGACAACGGGGGCACGAACGACCTTTGCCGCACAAAATGGTTCCATTTCGTAAAATAAACGAAATAGGTCGAGCAATACCTAACAAATCTCGTTAATATCCCTGGATTGTGACAAAGAGCACAGAAAGAAAAAAAACTGGAAAAACGAAACCGAAGAGGGGGATGTAAAGGAATGATACTGAGAAACGCAGAAAACCTCAAAAGCATTAATCAAGACAATTCCGCAGCGCCACTCACTCCAGCACTGTGTTCGCAGCAGTGATCCCATATACCTTTGACAGTAATTTTTCATTCTGCTGGTTTCGACTGCGCGATTATCGAACACAGCCCTGATGGGTTCAGTGCGCCGCAAGGCCGTCATTCGTTCCCCCCCTCCCCACCCATCATCAGCCGTGCGCTGGAAAGTGCTGATCAAAACAAAACCGTAAAGTACAAATTTAGCAAATTGTACGGAAAGCCAATTTTAAATTTGTGCGCCAAAGAAGTGCCAGTCCGTAAATTTAAGCGGGGAAATTACTTTTTTCTTGGGCGATGTGTCTCCGACAGCGCTTACATGGAACTTTAGTTAAATTCAACGGTAATCTTTCTAACGATGTTGTTATCACGTGGAGCCATAAATCTGAGGTTAATCCGGGTTGGCTATATTAGGTTGGGACGCTGGACTACGGGGATGTCAGCGAATGTGTGAAACTATTTTTGCTGTCAAAGTTCACCTCCGCATGGCAAGCTCGGGCTCTTTTATTATGTTGAAGGTAGCAAAGTGATAGGAAACGAGCGGCGTTTGAATGAAAAAGACATAAATAACCGCACTAAGCCGAGGGAAGTCGATGGGCGACGGATGCTGGTATTGGGTTTATACGTGTGACATGCAGCTTAGCTAAATCTTTCAACGGAGCCCCAGATTTTTATCAACTCCTTTCAGAAAATTTCTTGCAGGCTTTTAGGGTGGAAGGAATATATTTACATGGAGGATGCCGGTAAACGTTGAGGCCTAGAAAGATGAGGGAACACGAGGAGAGGAGACTGGTGGTGGAGGAATTTATGTTCAGATAACTGACTTTGAAATTGCATGTTATCAAGATGCTTTGCAACTCATATTATCAGGTGCTCCAGTTTCTTATATTCTTATAAGATTTATAATTGATGAGCAAAAAATGTAAAATATTTTGAAATTTTTTTAGGGCCTTAAAGTGACACTTCTACGAGTGCGAGAAAATTTGAATTGGTGTTCGAGGTATGCATCCATTTGTAAGCAGCAGATAGTGTGCTGTTCACTTTTTTCCGAAGAGGATCTTGCAGTTTTTGGTAGAGGAACTTGTGAACAAATGAATTGCTGCTCGTTTGAGACTACTGTGAAGGAATTATTTGGCTGAAATAAATTCACAGTGCCTACAGTCATTGCTAAAGGTTGATTTTTTAGACATTCTCTTTTTGGCAAAACTGGTTTAAGCAGTTGACACACGTTTCGTGTTTTGTTTCAATGTCAAATGTCTTCAGTTTGGTCTTTAATTTAACCATTTATCGTTTTCCAAACGAACAACGCTTGTAAATTACTCGTATTGAATTTTATTATCAAAATGCGTGCTCTGTTAAGAAAGTTCATCGCGTGCTTCTTCCATTTTATGGTCAGTTCATTTTTGGCTCACTGGGTACGTAAACAAGCAGAATGTCGATTTTGGAGTGATCATCATCATTGGACCGTACTTTTTCAAAGATGATGTGAATCGTAAGGTAACTGTGAATGGTGAGCGCTACCGTAAGATGATATCCAACTTTTTTTTGTCCAAAATACAAGAGCTTAATTTGCATGACATGTGGTTTCAACAAGATGGTGCCACATGTCACACAGCACGCTCAACAATGAACTTAGTTCGAGTTCGGTGAACATTTTATTTCACGTTCGGGACCGATCAATTGGCCGCCTAGATCGTGCGTTTTAACGTCTTTAGACTATTTTTTGTGAGGCTATGTTAAAGCTCATGTCTGAAGACAAGCCCGCTTCAATTGACGCATTGGCAGACAACATTGAAGCATTTATTCGTGAGATACCGACCAAAATGTTGGAAAGAGTATGCCCAAATGGGACTAAGCGGGTGGACCATTTGAGGGGCAGTCAAGATCAACATTTGCATTAAATAATCTTCAAACATTAAATGATACTGCCGTACTATCGATTCAAATAAAGATTTCATGCATTTTTCCTGAATTTTATGTGTTTTTTTTTTTAACTTTCCTATAGCTTTTAAAAAATCACCCATTATATGACTGTACTGTTTCGTCCAAGTGCCATTGAGCCTTTCGTACGCAATATTGGCTTAATGCACTGTGTCCTTAATTTAAGCATGAATACAACTGTGAGGCACCTAATAGGTGCGAGCAACTTTTACATCTGAACTCATCATCATCATCAGAAACTTCATGTTTAAATACTGTTTTCGTTTCCCATTAGTCTCCACTTCAGTGTTTTGAAATCTGTTAGAAAAAAATCTTAAACCTTTAAACCTATAAAGTTAAGATACGATTCAAAATTTTTTTTGCAAAAAAGGGTGACTAGTCATGATGTTTGATTTAAAATGTAAAAGATTGAAAAATACATAAATTTGAAAGAAAACTTGAAATTTGTATTATTTTTTGAAGGAACTGTTCATAGCATTTACCTTTCGCAAGCAATAGGTCTGACCTTATGCATCTCGATCGAGCATAGCGATCATGCGACTTTCGCGGATAATAAGAGTAATGTAAAGTGAAAGCGTCAATAGTAGAAGACCTAAAGCCTTACATACAAATATGAAAAACTGCAGGCGGCCAATATATCTCAGAAAAACTTGAAATTAGATGTTCACCAAAATAAAACGGGTTGGCTAACTAAGTAATTGCTGATTTTTTATAGAAAGTAAAAGTAAATATTTTCATGGAACGAAATAACTTCAATCTGTAATGTATTGCCCATTTTGAGCAATCACCTTTTGCCATCTTTCAGGTAGTATCGTTATTCCACGTTCATAAAACTTCGCCTGGGCCTCAACCAACATGCCTCTCCTAAGGCACGCTTTTTCCAGACCTTATTGTACATAAACACCAATTCCACTTCTTCTTCTTCTTCTTCTGCTTGTAGCGCTACAGTCCGGTGTGGACCTGGGCCGCAACCAACATGCCTTGCCAGCCAGCACGAACTTTCGCCAGCTGCCGCCAGTTGCCCACTCCAAGTTGATTGAGGACCTTCTCCACTTGCGTACGCCACCTAAGCCTAGGCCATCCTCAGTTGCAATGTCCCAATGGCTCAGATTTGAAGACTTTTCGGGCCGGATCAGTGGTGTCCATACGCTCTACATGGCCTAGCCATCTTAAGCGTTTTATCCAAAGAAGCTTGACTAGGCGCTTGTCGCTGTCGTTAAGTCTTTTTCTCCAGGTGCCATAAAAAGACTAGGGGCTTTCTCATCCGCTTTTAGTAACTTCCACGTTTCCGCGCCATAAAGTAGGACTGAGATGATCAAGGTGTTATATAAGGCTAGGTTAGTCCTTTGAGAGAGGGCTTTATCACTCAATTGCACAAACAAACAGCGATTGGCAAACGTGATTCTACATTATTATTATTATTGTCCCCGTTTACCGCGGAGCCGAGGTAGACGAAGTCCTTTCTTTCTTTCTGCGGCCTAGTGTGATGCTCTGCCCGAGACGCCGATGTTGTGTGTCCTTCTTTGCTGACAGCATGTGCTTCGTTTTGCCCTCATTACCCACCGACCCATTTGAGCCGCTTCTGCTTCAATGCCAGCGAACACCTCATTGACGGTTCGTTGTGTTTGTCCAATCACGTCAATGTCGTCGGCGTAAGCTAGTAATTGAATTGACTTTTGGAAGATCGTGCCTCTGATGGTGACTTGTGAGTTACCAACGATCTTCCCAGGTTGATGTTAAAGAAGTCACATGACAGTGCGTCGTCTTGTCTAAAACCTTTTTTGACATTGAAGACCTCGGTGGGTTCGTTCTCGATCTTGACGAAGCAGCGGGAGTTCTCCTTCGTCATCCTTCACAATCTGACGAATTTGGTAGGAATGCTAAAATCAGAAATGGCACTGTATAGCTCGTCTCTATGCACACTGATATATTCTTCCTTAAAACCGACGAGTAGGTGGTTTTTACCTTTCAAGGAGTTTTGCAAAGATTGAAATAAAAAGTAATCGGATGGTGCAAGATCTATATACTACTTGGTTGCTGTGGCAAAACATTCCAACCAAGATCCAACAATTTTTACTGAGCGACCAAAGATTACCTTGCACTGTTATGATGGAATACAACACCATTTCGATATGTCGATTCGGGTCGCTTTTCTTCAACTATTTTGTTAAATTTTTGTAGTTGTTCAATGTAGACATCTGAATTGATCGTTCGATTGGCTGGTAAAAGCTCAAAGTAGACAATAACTTTGTAATCCCACCAAAATGATAACAGAACCTCCATGATCGAGCGAATGGAAAATAACGCTTCAGCTAGGAGGGTCTTTGAGTCCCAGCCTCTGGGTTCAAAGAGGACAGGAAGGCCGTACCCCCGGTATAGAGACCAAGTGATTGCGGACCGTCAAGATTGGAAGGCTGTGCCAACAGCCAGGTTAAATGCATGTTCCCTGCCAGGTAATAATGTGCCAACAGCCAGTTTATCAGCCTGATCACTGCAGTGTCTAATGCGGCTGTTACCACCAGTAAAATGGTCTTTTCTCCGCTCTCCTTTATATCCCGGGCAAGAAAGATTCGACATTCTGGGAAAACTATTTGATCAAGCTCTACAAAAGCCTTAGGTGAAAGTGCCTTCGTGATCATCTGCACCACTTCGGTAGTAGGCCCTAAATGTCAGTTCATTCTAACATATAGGGTTATGGCATGCGCCACATGCCTTTGAATCAGTTCTCTTTACGTTGTCTTTGTTATGTTGCTTGAAAATTCGCTGAGATAAAAGTTTTTGTAGTCCGATTCGATAGCATTGTTTTTGAAGAACTCTTATCCGTAGTAGTCCTTTCTGACATTTAAAGTACAACTTATTTTGCTAGTAGTATTCTCAGCCATGCTTCTGACTTAAATATTTTTCAAGTAAGTACCCAACTATTCCCCTATCACATTATTCAGTTCGTATTCACCCAGAGTAATCAGACGATGTGGACGGAGGCACTGATCCATAGAATAATGCCCAGAGTCTAATTAAATAACGACCACCATCCATCTAGCTGCAGGAATTAATCGCTGTCATACAATAATTTACGTTCTCAATCACTGAACTAATTAGCCAACGTCATTCCCCACCTCCAGTGCAGTCGATTTCAATCACCTGCGTGGAGCAGCCGAACAAGCGGCATTAATCCCCTCATCACCGTCTGCGTGAGCAGCGGCAGCCAACAAGAAAAGAACATTTACTCCGATCCACGGACAGACCTCCTCCATCACCATCACTGACCGCAGCACACTCGGCTGGAATAAAATCACGCCTGCGATGGCTCCTCAAGAAATCCAGACAAGGGATGTCTGATATTAATATTTAATACACGTGGACGCACACGTAAAAGCACTTAAATTAAAGGTCCTGCGACGGTGTAATCGCTGTCTCACCCCGACGACCACCGCCTCCGCCACCGCATTGCTGACACCGGATCGTGTCCTGGCCAATGCTATTACTTAGTGAGTTGTACAATTTTTCGACATAATCTGACAGCTGGGTCGTGGATTACTTTCCGTCCTACGCAGAGAGAGAGAAAGCGAATTCCGTTCGCAATTCCCCATCGTATCGACGGCAAAACCAACGAAACAATAACAGCAAGTCAGCGCAGGAAACCTAAGCAACGGCGGAGCCCATAAATGACATGTTTGCCGAGAATTCCTTTCGACGCACACCCTCCACCTCTAGCGTCACCGCCGTCATTCAGTCTTTAAGATGGCGAATTCCTAAGAAGCCGTATTCGCATTCCTCCGACAACAGCCCCGCACTTGGTTATTAGTCTGACTTCATGTGGGAACAATATTATTCGCTATACACTCCCGGCTGGAGGGGATGGTGCAGCCCAACTGAACCGAGGAATGCTTTTAAGAGACCGCACCCGCACTATGAGCTGGACAGAGTCGACCAATCGACCCATGGAGCACCGCAAATAAATGGCGATGGCCAGCGTTGAAAGGACGTGTGGGAAAAGGGTTTAAGGCGAGGACGTCACATAGTGCATGGAAACGATGAAGACGCTTCCGAGGGAGATCTTAAAGTCACCGCAAGCTCCTTAAATCCTTAGAAATAATAAAAATTTTCAGTACACCTCATGGTCGTCATCTCAATTGCACGAGTGTACGGATTTGGTCGACGAGACTCTGAGTAATAATGGTTTGATGGCAAGCAGTTGTACAATCTGTATCGATTGACATAAAGCGAAGTTCGAGCCTAAAAGTTGCTGTTCGCAGTCCTCAGCGGCGTCGCTGTTGTGAGGAGGGGGTTGGAGCCACCAGACCAGATTTTATTTCCCATCAGAAGTTATGACCAGTTTCCGACTGTAGTTCTTTACTTTTAATAAAATCGATCTCGTGGCAACGTAACAAAAAATGGGAGCACACGAGTTGCCTCACCAACATCCTGATATTTGTTCTTTCTAACAGTTGTTCTGACAATGTCAGTCTAAACCGCGATTGATTGAGAAACGACCACGTCTGCCTTGTCATTGACCTTCAAGCATGTATGTTACGAGAATATCTACGAGCTCCTAAAATCTGCCAAAACGTGGGTGGCGATGCGCGGCCAAGCTTCAAGAGGGTTGGTACTGCCAGTTTGGTTGTTGATATTTTTTTCCAAGGTGAGAACAGTAAGCAGACAATGATATGTGGCCATTAGCATTGAACCTTCTCGTCAGTAGGATTTTATTTGATGGTTCCCAGACCTGAAATTAATAATTGAGGCTCCAACAGACCACGACCTAACTTCCGCATCAGTTACTTGTGTAGTACGTGTTGTTGTTCTCTCGCAAATGAACAAGTTTTACTGTCTCTGAACTGCGAGATTTGAGAAGCTAAGCACCCTTTGTGTATTGTTAGCAACTCGAAAGAGGTAGTGCCGTGAAAAATCCGGGGTGTTCAGTCCGGGAATCGACCAGGACCTTCGGTGTTTGAGTTGACGCACTTGCCCAATACGCGACCACCAGGGCTGAAATTGTCATGTTTAGTTTTTCGAAACGTTAACTTCATAGTTTCCTAGGTGAAGTAACTGCAGAAAGTTATCCTGCACACTTTGCTGATAAACATAGAACTTGGAGTAAGATGGTCATTCGCCATTGCGGTCTTATATGACACTGTCCACTTTCTCACAAGCCTCAATTGCCCAAGTGATCTTGTCTTCAAGAAATTCGTTGGTTACAGCATTCGATTCTAATGCTAACGCTATGGGACAGCATGTTCAATCGATCCTAGTTGATCACACAGGCACACATATCTCAAGCTGTTTCTGCGACTTGAGGTGCAAACAAAGCCACGATAACACTTCCATGAGGGAACCTGACCATGCGGTGATTCAAGGGCTTTCGATATTCAACAGCACCAGAATATATCGCCCCTGGTTAGGCTGCGACCAGAATTCAGATTCTATACTACCTAGAGCTGGTAGTCGGTATTGAACTAAATGGTCTCCAGTGGTATCTGTGTTTCTATCGACACTAAGTACATTGTAAAGCATGTGATTTGAAAAAAAAAAAAAGATTCATAAATCCAGTCATATCGTCTGCAGCCATTGCCAACAGTGACAATTTTCATACGACCGAAGGATGAGAAATTCTCCTCGACTTCGACAAAGTCAAGATAAGCATTCGACTAACTAAAGCCGATGGGGGTTAGTAAGCCAGACGAAATACCGTATTAAGCAGCTGGGAATAATCTGTCTAGAGACATGCGATGTAATAAACGGTGAGAGGGATTCATTTTGTCCTCTCCTGGAGGAATCAGTCTCTCCAACAACCAAGGAATCCTTGTCAGCCTGTGTAGGATGAAGACGGAGAACTTTCACATTTCCGGTGCTAAATTTTCAGCGGCCTTCAGTCTCAAAAAAGCTGCCTGTCGTATGAAGTTTTCAACATTATGCTTGGGAAGATCATACGAAACGCTCTGTTCAACACTAAAAGTATGATCATTTTTTTCGCTGATGACACGGACGTGGTTGGGCTAACAAAGTGACTATAGGCAAGTCTGGCTATAATTGAGGCAAGTCTGGTTATAAATAATTTTGACCATATCATTCCTCTTCTACAGCAAAGAGATATGTACCCCACTGAAAGCGAAAGAGGAAAATCTGGGAATTTTAAAATTAAGGGTGCTTGGCCCTCTTTGCTATGATATTGTCTGAAAGAGAGGATCCATCAAAGAACCGTGGGGGTGAATGGCGGCTCAGTTAAGCATCCAAAAGATGCAACATGTATAAAGATGCGAGCTATTTTGACAACTCAACGAATGACGTCTACAATTAATGTGGTACAGACAAGTGGAAACGAACGACAACCAAGTTGTTGGGATTTATTGGGGAGAAGCTAGCAAGAGATCATACTAGCTGGTGCGGCATTTAGCTGAGCTATATGTTCGCTTTCATTCAAAGGAGAATGAAAAGTCAATTCACTTTGTCGGTGACTTGACATACATTGTATGTATAACTGTAAAGTGATACCAGCTTAAAGACTGGAAAGATGCGATGCTCAAAAGCAAAGATATGGGTGATCTGATATCTAATTTGACAAAAACAGAGCTCCTTGTTCAGTTGAAATGTTGGCAAGACGCATTCAATTCAAAAATCTCAAAATGTCAAAAATTCTGTAAAGCCACAGTGCCGTCTAAGTTTGTGTCATCAGACTTTTTCAATTGCGCCAAATTTTTCAGCGGCTCTAAGGAAGATTGGTGCTGGGAGCTTCTCTTAGATGAATTGTCAAGATTTTGTTCAATTCTAGTTTTTGGGAATTTCTCTATTTTGGATCTAGGATTTTTTTCCTCAAATCTTATGAGTTTAGGTGGGAAGATAAGACCAAATTAGGCCCAAAGTAACGCCACACGGTTCCCAGAACCACTTTTATTTCATTTAAAACGGAGATTGTGACTCGACATTCGTGAGTTTACGATTTACAATTCACTTTATTAATTGTGTCCGGTAAGAAAAAAGCTTGGTTATGGCCTTTATTGAGAAGTGAGCAGGGAGAGGGCGTCATTTGCCAGAAGCATCATCATTTACTTTGGAATTTTCTTCCATAATCACGTTAGACATCACGTTCAGAGATAGAGGAACATACATGATGTTTTATTATTAGAAGGGACTTTACATGCTTTGCTTTCTAACTACTCATTTACTTACTTAACTGGTTGGCAACTTATTGCCTAGGCCTGAGCTAAAATTGCCTTTCATCCTTGCCGGTTTGATTCTAGTCATCTTAACCAAGTTCCCTTTCGAACTAAATACTGACATCGCGTTTCAATATCACGTTCCTCCTTAATCAGGGAGTGCTTCCTTGATCGCCATTGCCTAAAATGCGAATCGGTGCATTCAGAGATTTGACGAGAGGTTCAAGTTGGGGTTCCCATCTAACTCGTTCGCCTTTCAATCCCTCCAGCGGGTCACATTCCCCGCGAGCTGGTTAGTTCTCGAAGATAAGTTTGGGTAAGATGAGATCAGTTACCTTTCGACTGTACCCATTGAAATTGTTTTTAGTACGAATTGGAAGTCAATGCTACTATTATACTCGTATATAAAATGGCACTTCATTTCCTTCCGATTTCTTGTTACTTGTGTTTCATGCGGCTGTCAAACGAAGCTGTGTCAATAGTAAACCGTATGACAGCCAGTTCAATCGATGTCAAAAACTTTTCACATTTCTGAGGTACTTAATATAACAACGGCTTAGTGTGGGTTGTAGACAGACTTTTTTTGCAGTACACATGTAAATGGACCTACAGCCCACAATGGACCAGGGACTAGCTTCTACAACTACTCGTGTTGTGCGTGCTATTGTTGACTGTAGGTTTCAGTTTCTTGCCGACTGCAAATAGCGAGACTTGAGTAGCTTTTCATAGACAATTGGTACTCCTTGAGTGTCGTCAGCAACTGGAAAGAGACGGTGACGTGAAAAAATGCGAAGTGTCCTGTCCGGGAATCGAACCTAGACCTTTAACATGTGGGTCGACGCACTTACCCATTGCCCCACGGCCAACATTCCCGACAACGTCCACCCTAAAAGTCTTCAAGCCATTTTTCTAATCAGTCTTTCCATTTCCAGCACTTCCATTGCGTGCGTAATTTCATATCCACACCGATAGTTGCTGGTTTCAATAAAATACGTGTACATAAAGCAACACACGAATTGTGGCTAATTGATCAGAGAGCATAAATTAATTTGAAACTCATCGACCATACAGTGTATCTGCTTCTGCTCACAGCCACGTCGACAGTGTTTCTCTCGGCGATTTCAAATTTTTGTTGTTGTTTTGTTTTCTGGTCGGCGTATGTGCCCTGACATCAGCATTATTCAGAGACGATCAGTGATCGACTTGCTCGCGGTCGGTTTATTGTTTGTATTTCGTGAATGTCATTTGGAAGTGCATACTTTTGGAAAAGATAGAAGCAAAAAGTGAGTAGAAAAATCTGAAGTGATTTCTTAAAAAGAAAGAGACTTGTGAGTTGCATGCGACCGCTACCAGACATTTCATACTGCATTTGGCTTGACTTTTCATGAGTTCGTTCTTATTTATTGGTGTGGAATATGTGTGTATTTGCAGTGAGAATGTGTGCAGAAATTGTGTGTGAATGTGTGAAAACTGCGCGATGATTTTCAAATGATGTCGAAATATGTCATCGCATACGAAATTGTTACAAAAATAGACATCTGATGAATGTTTCTAGATCTTTGTAACCATCATAAAAACATCATTGTCACTTGCAGTTAATATTTCGTCGCAAACATAAGCGAAATTTAAGCTTAAAGCGCATTTTTATAATACGCCGTGTTGGTTGTTTTTGTTTGCGCAGCAGTTGCTTTCATGTGACGCATTAAAACCCGGTGCATCACAACTTTTCCTCATGTTGCAATCAACAGAGGAACTTCTTTACAAAAAAAATAAAAACAAATTGAGGCAAACTTCTAAGGCTGTGTAAGGGAGTTTTTGGAAAAACTTGGGGCCTATCACTAGTAGGATCTTTTTGGATGTACACGGCAATAATAAAGCCTCTTGTCTTGTATGCATCAGTTGCTTGGGTGGAATATGCTTTCGCACGTGACGGCTGCTTTCACCAAGTTTCAAAGAACGCTCTGTCTTGGCTGCACAGGGGCTTTTCTTAGCGCGCCTTGCTTCGGTTTTGGTGTACTGCTTAATCGTCCTCCCATTCACATCTACATCATGGAATGCACAATCAAAACCAACTAAAAAGAAGTGGCCTTTGCTTTAACTTATGCTGATGAACTTATTTGATAAATTCCTAATGCAAGTCCCTGCTCCTACAAGTCGACTTTGCTTGTGTCTAGAACTGGCTCTGACCAGAAACTGAGCCAGGATTTTCACGGACGGCTCGCAGACGATGAAGGGATTCATAAAAAATTACAACATCAGACTTTACACTTCTTTAGGCAACTTCGACGGTTTTCCAAGTGGAAAATTTTGCGATCCTTGTGAGAAACTGGCAGAAGGGGCAATCTGTGCTTAAGGCATTTCTTAGTCTTTTCCTCTTTTCCCTTAATTTGGTAGGCAGACAAAATTCGTTAAGACTTATCTCCTAGAACACTTAGGTCCTAGAACACCATGGCCGATGAACCTGCTAGGCAAGGATTAAAAGAAACATTCATACAGCCCGAACCCACCTTGGGATTGTCCGCGTCCCTAGTAAGGGCCTCCATCTAAATTAAGATTTCACTTTACTTTTTCATTAAAAAAAATATTTTTTCGGAGCCCGAGCTCCTCTTTATTTCAAAGTAAGAACTGAACTGAATACAGAAATATTTTCTTAAAGCTAACTAACCTATGCCTCATGTCATGCCGCTGCCCCGTGACGCGGATGTTCCCATCGGTGGTGTTATGTTGCACCTGAACGTTGTCACTTGATGCGCTACGTGATGGAATTTAGCTTCTCGCCTCTGATTGCTGGTATGCGGCCAGACGCAAGGGCAGCGGAAAACGTGGGAATGGATGGCAGTAAATCATCTCTGGAGTTTAATAATTTTGTACGTTAACTTCCACTGCTGTGTCTCAGCACAATCATTGATGGCATTGACAGGTTGCCCAAATGCATGGTGCCAAACTTCAGCTGCATTTCTGTTATCTCTAGACAGGAAAGACTGCTGACGGCTTTTGGGTATGCAGGCTTAGTGAAGGAACCCCTTGCGACGCCTCTGGAGAAGGTAAAGAAACTTCAGATCACTTCAGAGCAATTTCTCCGCCTTTGCTCGTATCAGGTGGCAGCTGTTTGACGCTGATGTGGTGGGAGTTGAAAACTTAAGCTCTTTGTCACAGAAGTGCCTGCTGGTATTTCTTCGGAAAACCAAAAAATTACAGTAAAAGATGGTTACTGCTGGATGGACGAGTTCTTGAGTCTGAGCGCTCCAGTGCAGTGTATCCCAACCTCTAAAAAAATCACAGTTTGTATATCTTCTCAGGTCCACTAAAAATGAACAGAGTCGACAATAAAGTGTAGGCCGTGGAGAGTTACAGACTGGCCTCTTATTAGCTGTAGGTTCACTTTTGCCTCGATGAGTAGGAAACTTAGTGAAACTCCTGATTATTGAGAGGGCGTCGGGTTAATTTCGAATAAAACAAATTCGAGACTGGGCATATTTTTGAGTCCGTCCTATACTTGGCATGGGCCGTATGCTACCCCTTACCTTATTGAATTTTAAAAGATTTCCACCCCGCAACAAGGGGTATAGCTACGTTTCTCCACCACAAGCAATTGATTTAATGTCAGAGACGAAAGTTCCATTCAAGTGTGCTATCAGAAATGGCAGCATTGATTGGCAATCCATATCGTCGTCGAATAGTTGACAGTCATCGTTGGACGGAAATGCTCAAGAAAAGCTTTGCAAACGTACCCATTCAGAGGATGCAAAGAAATACAAAATTCATGCGAAACAGCATTGAATTTGCTTAAATTTCCGAACAGCACACTGAAAGTTAAATAAAATCAACAGAAAACAGCGGTATTGAGGGAAGAAGAAGTGAGATTATTAGCTGAGGTAGTCAATAGGTAACTTGCAGCTGTCAGTTGGCTCATAAATCTATTCCAGTTCAGTGACTCCGAACCGCAATCTTCCATTTCCACGCCAGCATTCAAATTCGAATCCATCATTTGAATCTGACTTCCATCCATCGGAACGTTGCCACTTTGTTGCACATCATTCTTTCCCTAGCTCTCTGGCTGTGATATAACCTCACACGTAGACGTTGATTAATGAGCTTTTATGATTGCAATTCCTTCGCGTCCTCTCATCCATTGGCAATCAATAACTTCCCACCGCCCACCCCCCACCGCACCCAAGGATGACAACGGCAAATGTTCCGCATTATCTACTCGTATCCTATTGTTAATGACAGTCCTCCTTGTTTCCCACCTCATCGCATCACCCGAAGTCACATGCTGCTCCCGCAAGTGTGAAATAATGCGGGTCATCCCTTCATTCAATAAAGGCGGCAAACTATTTTAATATTGATTTTGAATTATTAATTTATCCCTCAAGGACATCACCAGAATGTGACACTCTGCCGACGGAGTGAGCCCGGCCAGGACGTTCAGTCATTTGCACACCCAATCGCCCAGTCACTCGGGTGAGCGTGCGGATATCTAGAGTGAAATCGAAAGGAATGGCAGTTGGGGAGGGCGGCGGCGGTATTACTAGCCTCGTCGGGTCGGATGGAGGCCGTTTTCACCTTTTGGGAGATTTTCTGATTTGATGTCGGGGTGTGGGCGGATACGCGTAAGCGTCCTTTTTGATGTCGCTGTGCTCTGCCTAGAATACCAATTAGATTTCAGACAAAAGGTTTCTCTAATGTCGCGTTCAAATTGAATAGAAAATTAGAGTCTGCCCCTAGTTGGCATCAGCACGCCCGAATACGTGGCGTTTCCGCCATGCGCTCAGTTCGCCTGCTCTGGATAGATACTCGTACAATCGAATTCGCCGGATGTAAATTAAAGCCGGAATTGAATTAAATTCAATAAATTATTCTCAGCTGTGGATCCTCGATTGGTTGCGATGAAACAAATGGACTCATGTTGCATGTAGGAGTCTAATTTCCATGCGAAGCTCGGCTGCCTGAAAGTAAACCTTTCAAGTTCACACAAGGAGGGTGAGGGGCGGAAGCACTCTTCCGCCTGGTCGGGAAAGCAATCGCATTCGAGTGCAGCCTGCATTGGAGCGATATGTATTTCAGTGAAGGAGAAGAAATCATCAGCTGGAAATTTAAGGTTTCATTTGAAATTCTCGCATTGTATCGACACAAAGGATATCTGACTTAACAAATGCTGCTGCAAGACGACCGTCACAGAGTGGTGGGGGAGAGCGAGTCAGAAGAAATGAAAATGAAAAAGTTTTGGATGTAATCCAATATTACTTAAGAGCCAGGGATGAGCTCTGCATGGAGCGGGGATGGTTGCAGTACCATTCACTGCAGTTAAGGAGCGACGAAGAAGGAGACTTTAATGCGGTGGCTAGGAGAGAAGACTCATTTACTCCGTTTATGTCTCTGCAAAATATAGAATTATAGGCAGACTGCCCGCCTCTTGGCAGTACACAAATTGTTTTGAAATTGAATGACATAGCTTAGGGTAGCTGCGGGATAGCATGTTCTTTTCACCTAAATAGCAACCTTAAGACTTGGGTGTGTATTCTTGGGGTTTGTAAAGTTTCCTATTGACCGCGACATTTTTTTGCATTCCTTTGAGTCTATGTCAACATTTTCTTCTTTTATATGTATCTTTTAATTGGGATACAACCCGGTGTGGACCTGGGTCTCAAACAACATAACTCTCCAACTAAAGGATGAATTATTAGCTATTACCTTTTTGGCAACACTGGTTTGAACAGCTGACGCACGTTTCGTGTTTTGTTTCACTGTCAAACATATTCAGTTTTGTCTTTAAATTAACCATGAATCGTTTTACAAACTAACAATGCCTGAGAATTATTGAATTTTATTTTCAAAATGCGTGCTCCCTTAAGAAAGTTCATCGCGCGCGTCTTCCATTTTATGGTCAGTTCATTTTTGGCTCAATCGGTACGCAAATAAGCAGACTTGTCGATTTTGGAGTGAATGTCAGTCATAGGCATTGTAACAGCTACCAATGCATCCAGACAAAGTCACAGTTTGGTGCGGTTTATGGGCTGGTGGCATCATTGGACCGTACTTCTTCAAAGATGATGCGAATTGTAATGTAACTGTGAATGGTAAGCGCTACCGTGAGATGATATCCAACTTTTTCTTGCCCAAAAGGCAAGAGTCTGACTTGCATGACATGTGGTTTCAACAAGACGGTGTCACATGCCACACAGCACGCGCAACAATGGACTTATTGAGAGGCGAGTTCGGTGAACATTTTATTTCACGTCCGGGACTGGTCAATTGGCTGCCTAGATCATGCAATTTAACGCCTTTAGACTATATTTTTCCGGCGCCTTGTTAAAGCTCATGTCTAAACAGACAATCCCCCTTCAATTGACGCATTGGAATACAGCATTGAAGCATTTATTCGTGAGATACCGGTGGAAATGTTGGAAAGAGTATGCCAAAGCTGGACTAAGCGGATGGGCCATTTGAGGCGTAGTCAAGGTCAACAATTGCATGCTTTTAAAAATCACCCTTTAGAACGATCCCTTGCCGACTACGTCCAATAGCGTACTCCCAGTTAGTTGAGGTCCTCTCACGTCTCTTCCGATTTTAATTCACTACATGCCAGCTGTTTGGTACAAGCGTTTCCCGTAACGCCTTCAATGTCTATTGAGTCTTCTCTAAGAGATGTCATCAATGCAAACGGGATCAAATATCGCAAGCAGGACTTTTCTCTTCTGGATGGGTAGGAGAGATTCTGCACTTGATTTTGGTTTTTAACTGCCTCTACGTTTTTGCTCTCTTTTGCTCAGAAAATATATCACTGTCGTGAAGCCCTTCGTGATGATTTTTGAAATTTATACTTTCATGCATAATTTGAGCTGTATTTTCAGCCAGATTTATTTGGCCGAAAACAATCAGGAAACGCCTAATTGACGAATTATTTTGCCCGCTTAATTGAGTCAATTTCATCGTACGTAAGGCAAACGTGAATTGATTTGTGGACTCTGTTTCATATTGACTAAAGTTGGCTCATACCTTTGATTTGTGGATTAAGCTATCAGCCCCACGCTTTTTATCGATGCTGCACCCTTCGAGTTGTTCAAGGGGTGAGGCGAAATAATTCCGAATGAAAAAAGATTTGATTGACATTTAGTTCACGGGCTTTGTTTTCGAAAACGAAATGAATCCGTTTATTGAATTAGGAACTTTTTGGTTTAATTTCTACAGCAAAAACGAAATAACCCAAAGTTGGAAAATATTAAACAAAGTTTGGATAGGAATACATCAGCGCCCCCGATTGGAATCGCTGTAGGTTTTGTCTTAGGTGCGAATTTCGCTGAATGCAAATTGTCTTTATACTCATGATTCCAATCCCCTACCAACCGCATGTCTAACATCGAATCCAAACGGGGAAGTTGGAGGCGGAAGAGCAGCATGTGCATATTAAAGCACATGCGAAGGGCGCGGCAACATAAGTAATTGGTGCTTATGATGCATGTAGATGGGCGCGTAAATGTTTGAATCTCGGCTGAATGTGTCGGATTCTTTTGAGGTAATTTTCAACCACTTCTACGCACATTT
The DNA here is from genome assembly GCA_944738645.1 of Eristalinus sepulchralis. Classification (NCBI taxonomy): domain Eukaryota; kingdom Metazoa; phylum Arthropoda; class Insecta; order Diptera; family Syrphidae; genus Eristalinus; species Eristalinus sepulchralis. Next base: position 40,791,124 of record OX122882.1, read on the forward strand.
CAGGCAGTACCTCGGTTATATCTTGAGAAATGTTGGTTTTTAATGCGTGGAGGATTAGGAGATTATTTGTGTTAATATGGTAAAGCAGCCCTACACAAACCTTGGTGGCTACTTAATGTCGCTTAAACGTGGAATTATACCAGCTGGCTACTTCTCATGCAGCAAGCTTATAAGTGATTGTGTTGCGTGACTTTTTGCCAAGTCTTGTTGGAAGAACGTTGCGTCTAGTCATTATCCTCAATCGAAGGCGAAAAGAAGAAATCGGTAATCATTAAGCAATATCGCTCCAAATCGACTGCAACCGTCCCCCAATAGCCATCTTCGACGAAATACGGACCAATGAGACCTCTCGCCCAGAAAGGACACCAAGCAGTCAGTGGACACAATGGCACCTCTGTGACAATCACACTTTTTCGACTTTTCAGTTCTCCATACGCGGCAGTGGCTTTTGCTTCCATCACTACAGAGTAAGAAATGTGTTCAATGAATGGTGCTCGAAAAATCGGCCTTTATTGTCTGTTGTTCAAACAGACAAGAAGTGTAGCTACAGCTCTGTCAATGGTTCTTATTCTTCTTGTTGCACTACAGTCCGGGGTGGACCTGGGCCTCACCCAGCATGCCTCTCTAGCCAGCACGATCTTTCGCTAGCTGCCGCCAGTTTGTGTGCGCCATCTCAGTCTAGGGCGTCCTCTGTTGTGTTGTCTCAATGGCTCAGATTCGAAGACTTTTCGAGCCGTAGCAGTGGTATCCATGTGCTCTACATGGCCTAGTCATACTGTGAATGGTTAGCAGACTTAAATTATTGCATAAGCTGAATTCCTTATAAGGAATGCAAATCCAAATGCAAGATGGGTAACTCGTGTGATATACGCTAATGACAGGAAATCAATAAATTTGGATCATCAGCAAACACTTGCAATCCAGCAACAAACTTTTTGGCTTGCATCGCGATGACAGTAACATTGCGACGTCAGCAACGCTTCCACTTTCTTCAAATTTCTTCAGGGAATTTCGTCGTTTGAATCACCACTTTGAAGAATGTCTAAGTACTTTTATCGAGATACTAAGTTGTAAAGCGTGCCACTGTAGTAAATGGCAACTATTCGCCAATGGTTGCGGTGCCTTTAATGACATCTAAAATTGGTAGGTGTCAGATGTCAGCGCTACCACCTTGAAACTGTTACTATTGCTTACCGTGCTTCCCTTTTCGGGAGAAGAGTAAACAACGGAGAGTTCTAAATAAAAAGTGCTTGGTAGTTTCGGCTCTTTATTTGTAATTACTTGATGGAATCAGCCTGAACTCTGTCCTCATTCTTGAGAATCATACTCCTAATATACTATCTTTTTAGTTTCAGGTCATCCCCTCTATTCACACATTCATTATCAATAACCCAAGTTATAAAGGGTGCACTGAGTTTCATCATTTCACAGTGTGTCATCCACGCGTTACCTAAGTGTTCCAATAAATATGCCTAGGTGTCATTCGTCATTTGTGCTGCATCTTTAATTTCATAATTTAAAGTATGTCAGTTTGTCATGGGTATCGCTTTGTCGGTATTGTGTTGACGTTTGCTTTGAAATAGTGAGCGTATGATGGAGAGTGTCACTTGACCACATCTAGGTTTCGTATTGTGGAAGAGTGTGTGAACGAGGAAATTAAACTGACTTCAAGGAATGGGAAGTCTGATCTTATTATGTAGTCCCTAATATGCGGGCACTACAAAACGCCGGGATGAATTACCCTTTACTATCCCGGATTTTTGAATACTTCTTTAATATTAGAAAATGACGCCGTGGATGATTCGTTTTGGGAAACCTCCTTACGACAACATGTTTTATACATGACCATGGTTCGGCTTCCATTAAAATTTCTTGAAAACTCTTCTTGGAATCGATTTCGTAAGGGGGCTCAGTAACATTTCTTCCAGTGTGGACCTGGGCCTCAACCAACATTTGTATGTACCTCTCCAGCTAGCACATTCTTTCTCTAGCTGCCTCCAGTTGCGTACTTGTGACTTATGTGCACTAACTCAACCTAGACTCTACTCTGTTGCCTTACCCAATGGCTCAGATTTAAAGACTTTTCGGGCCGGAATAGTGGTGTTTATACGCCCTACATGGCCTTGAAGTTGTATCCAAAGACGCTCAACCAGATGCATAGAGCCGACAAACTCATAAAGTTCGCCATTGAATCTGCTCCTCCAGATCCCATCAAAAAAACAAAAGCAAAAAAATCCCACACAGAGATACGTTCCCCATCAAAAATAAAATATTTATACTCTTAATAATTATTAAACTAGCCAACTTCCAGCTTATTAACCGCTGGCAAGACCCGAACTCAGAACTTCTGATTGCAAGGTTTCGTCCTTGCACCCACCCCCCGGAACCAACAAAAAATCTCACTATCTTCACTCTGCTTAATGGTTAATGGGATTATGATATTTTTTCATTCTCATTATACTGCGTAATTGGATAGAAATTCAACCCAAGGGCATCCGAGGTAAAGCCAAAAATGTTTTCATTTTGCTTGGGATCTGCCACGTCCGCTGGCAAAAAGTAGAAACACGCCTGGAAAAAAGCGCGGAATCTATCCCATTCCAGTGCCCTCAAGCCATTTACTAAATAATTAAAAATTTAATTACATTTTTTTCGCTACATTCCGCACATTAAGGTCCTTGCCCGAAAACATTGCGGGTGCTCCCTCCTGAAAGGAGTACCCAGCATAACGAGGAAAGACCTTCAATGTATCAATTAATTTCGACTTCTTTGTCTATGCGCACGATAATGTGAATGTCTGATGTCTTGGGAAGGACCAGGGAAGCCGAACAAAAACCTTTGCGTTCCGTGTTCTGGCACTGCTAATAAATGGGACTGCCTTTCGGTTGACACCAAAGTGCAGAGTGCATTGTAGAAAATGTACTCCTTCAGACGGCGCGGCGGTGGTGTCAGAGACGTCTCTGGTTAATTATATAATCCGGCAGATAGTTTTTCCCTCCCAAGCATCCAATATGCTCAAAATATTGTTAGGAGGGAAAACTGATTATCCCTCTGATGAGGACGGGTGTGTGCTTGTGTCGACTGTCACCCACTAGTGGATTTGCCGGCAAGGGTGACATAACGAAGGCGGGTCACCCGCTATCCAGTCGCTGCTAGGTGTCCGGGATTTCAGGATAATCTCTTGTGTTTTGTAAAACGATTACCAAGCAATTTATTCTTGGATAATAGGGTCCAGTAACGTCGTTACCAGCTACTAAGGACTAGTAGTGACACAGAGCAAACACAAACTCGCAGGGCACAGCTAATAAAAGAACGTCTCGAGTCTTTAGTGTGTTTCTGTATGGGTGTATTGGGGTGGGAGATTGGCATCTATGCAGTGGAGATTGCAGGAGATATTGGCATTTGTCGTCGTCGGGCAGATTTATTGATCTTGTCGGCCCGCTTGGCTCGGGTTCAATTTGAAGGCGTGCGTCAATGTGACGCAGTCAGAGGACATTTATCAGCGTGACAGCGGAATGGGTGGGAACCACTTTGGCAGCAAATACAAACTCTATCACGACTTTTAGGTCATCTATAATGTATTGCAGGCGATAATTCAAAAGAGGATGGGACGAATGAGAACGGAATTCTATCCTATATCAGAAGTTAATGACCAGTACACTTTTCTTGAAGGAGATTCTTTCCCTTTTGTTGCTGGAATGTTTGCGGTCAATTTGATGGCATTTAGATAAAGTATTTGATGGCGAATCGTATGGAGGGATGTATCTCCTTGCAGTGATGAGGGAAGTTTTTTTTATAAATTGGGTAGAATTGCTTTTTAAGGATGTCGAATAGAATAAGAAAAAAAAAACATGTGAGGGAGGGAGCGGAAGTAACGAAACACTCTCTTTCGGTTTAATTACTGTTTTTTTTTTTTTTTATTTTTGGTTAGAAAATGTTCCAGTTACGAAGTTTTATATATATTTGGCCGGTTCCTATCATTGGCTCTTCCCAGCATGTAAAGGAAGGAAGCTTAGTACTTTTTTGAAAACTTAACACCACGAAATGTCTTTAACGCCATCCCAAGATGATGTGAATCCACTTGCGTGGTGAAATTCAGTGCACTGTATGATAACAAGTGTGGTCGCCGTGGCGCAGTGGTAAGTGCATCGACTGCGGCGCAGAAAGTCTGGGTTCGATTCCCGGCGGGACACCTAGCATTTTTTCACGGCACCACCTCTTTCGAGTTGCTGACAACACTCAAAGAGTATTAATTGTCTATGGAAAGCTTCTCAAATCTCGCCGTTCGGAATCGGCAAAAAACTGTAGGTCCCTTCTACTCGTGAAGAACAATAGCATGCACAACACGAGTAGTTGTTGTAAATATATTAATAGTTTAGCTTAGAGCGCCCGCATAGAGCCAGTAAGTAGTTATAAGATTTCGATTCTGTCGTGCCTAGGTTAAGCGTTTTATACCTAGTTTTAAGATACTTTTAGATAAACAATAAAAAAAAAATGCCTTTTAAACTAAAAAAAAAACTAACGAGTAGTTGTTGTAGAAGCTAGGCCCTGGTCCGTTATGGGCTGTAGTGCCACTCAATTATTATTATTATTATTATTATGATAACAAGTATCATAGTCTAGGGGAGACACATCATTCCAATAAATACTAGAATGTGCATCTCCCTATTTTAGTCTGGATGACGGTTTTAATGAACTCGATGAAATGGGTGTTTGATGTCCTCTGGTAATGTAGCTCGTAGGAGATGATTTCCTTTGAATCTTACCAATCATAGAGCAAGAACTTCCTGACAGCCGATCCTGGCCTGAACGCAGTTTTCACCAACTATACGACCACGACGGTTTTTCCCAGATTTTCTCGTAATTTATTTTTCATTGCCAATCCTGTTTCAAAAAATTATCGTTAAAGTTAAGTTGTGAATAAGTAGGAATGTAGAGACAGAAATTCGGTCCATGCGATTTTTTTTTGGGTTACATAACTCTTGTGGCATCCACACACGAGCATTTTTTGTTATATCAAGCCTAATTCAAGTTTCTGTGCAATCGAAAAAGTGATAACATGACGGTTACCTACAACGATTTGCAGACTAGTTCATCTTTAGCATCAAATTGCGTATGGTTGGCTGTTACAGTATCAGGGCCATAAAGAATATTAAAATTCTCAGCTACTTGAATTGTATTTTCGTCTAACTAAGGGAATCAAGCGCAAGACTCTTAAGAAAGTTTTTAAGTACTTGCAGTAATTTTAATAAAGACATAGGTGATAAATAAATGAAGCAAAAATACAGTTTGTCTATTGAGAAATAAAAAAAAAATTAATAACGTTGTACTAAACTTTACATATTTTTAGAGGTATAAGAACTTAAGGTATAGAACTTAACAAAATTGAGTTTTTAAATTAAAATAAAAATTACTTTATTTAAAACTAACTTCATATATTACAATAAATTAAATATATAATAAAATTACAAAAATCTCTGCCTTATTATAGCCACGGCTAGCTCTGACGTAATCTAATCTGAAGGTATCCGCTTGTTGATTACTTTTTACAAAATTTGTGGCTGCGTATCGGCAGTGATGCGTCGAATGTTGTTCTCCGAGTTGTCAATCGTTTCGGGCTTATGGGTATAGACTAGTGACTTAACATATCCATATGTAACCATGCCTTTAAAGCGATCACCATCGTCAGCTTCATTTTTAAAGGAGTACGGACCAATTTATTCATCAACTCATAATACGCAGCAAACAGTCAGCTGTTGTAGATGTATACTTGAGGACTACTGCCACTCCAAAAACAGGCACTTAAAAAATCGCAAAAAAAAAATCAACGGAATCTTGTTTTAGACCATATGCGCACAATTTTTTTCAGGCGTCACTCTATTCACTTTGAAATGCCAAAGAAAACTAAAAAATAGCTCACAAAATGGCAGCTAGTGTATATAGTGTTGCCAAATCAAAGTTTTACGCGTCTAAAAAAACATCCGCATCTTTTGCACGACTTTAGCTTGCGTGAAAGACGCTTCAATTTGTTAGAAGGCATTATTAATATCGCACTTTTATGTTAATAATATAATAATAATTGAATGACACTACAGCCCACAAGGGACCAGGGCCTAGATTTCACAACAACTACTCGTGTTGTGCGTGCTACTGTTCTCTCACGAGAAGAACGGACCTACAATTTTCTGCTGGCTCCGAACGGCGAAATTTGAGAAGCGTTTCGTAGACAATTCAGTGTCGTCAGCAACTCGAAAGAGGTGGTGCCGTAAAAAAAATTGTTTTGTGTCCCGTCCGGGAATCGAAACTAGACTTTCTGCGTGGCGGTCGACGCACTTACCCACTATGCCACGGCGATCGCATGTAAATAGTTATTTTGGTTTAAAATTCGCAAAAGTTCGGAACATTATAATAATATTATAGGAAAAAGGAAACATTTTCACCCTTCAATAGTCGGAATTGTTAGTAATCGGCAGCAAAAGACTGTCCTTCAAGATAATAATAATTGAGTAGCACTACAGCCTATAAGGAATAATGGCCTAGCTTCTGCATCAACTTCTCTGGTTGTCCCCTTTCTCTCACAAGTATTGGGGACCTGCAGTTTTTTGCCGTCTCCGAACTTCAAAATTTAAGAAGCTCTTTATAGACAATTAGGACTCTTTAAATCTCTAAATCTCTGTTTGAGCTGTAAATTTCTTTGATTTAAAAATACAGTCGTCAGTCAAAATTCAGAGTACACTGCAGCGGATATTCCAGGGCCCAACATTTTTTTTTTAAATTCGTCTTATGCACTACGTCTTATTTTGGGCAAACGTTTTTCTTTCCAAAAAAATTTTATTTGATGAAGAGGTCGGTTGAGAAAGGGAGATTGAACAGAGATAAATTTTTTACCCACAGAAAAGTTGCTTAAGAGAGAACGTCATCGTCGCTCACGCAACAATGTCGATCCGGAAGGATCTATAATTTCTTTAATTGTCCGTTGTATTTCAGTTTTTGTTTCGAATTGGTCAAGAGTTCGATTCGAAGAGGAACAAGCAGAGTGACTTCTACAGTCAATTGCAATTTCCCAATTTATAAAACAGTTGCATCGCCTCACTTACTTTTCAAGAAGATTTGTGCCCCTTCAGCAGTTCACGGCGGTGCGCTGTTCACGAGAATGAGACAAGGCATAAAAAACAAGCACTCATGCGACTTTGATTAAAACAATTTTTAAAAATCAAACAAAATCTTTCCTTTCTTTCTGATTGACTCACGAAAAGTGGTTTCATATCTTTCTTGATGTGACATTGTAAAAAATTGGTCATCAAAACATCAATTTAGCAATTACAAGTATTCAGCCATCCTTGACGTACTTGTGTGGATTACAAGTCCGAGCGCATTTATCATCTAAAACAAAAAGCGCTATCTAGTACTTTTTGTTTCCAGAAAACTAAATATCTTTTTTTTAAAATTTGGAAAAGCAATTAATTCAGGCAACGACAGATTTTGAAAAAGATCTTAGAAGTGCACTTGCACTACTACCACATATTCATCGATTTCGTGATGTCCATTCGTCTGTCACTTTCCCAAATTGCCTACATTGTATAACCTAGTAGACAATGTTCGAGAAAGAAGTTTTGTGATTGAGGAACATTTGGGGGTGGCTCTCATATGCGTTGAATGCGGACATTTAATATATCGGTCGACACATCTGCTTTTTCAAAAGAATTTGATGTATCTTGTTCAGATCTGTGATCAGAATAACAAAAAATGTGGACACATTCCAGTTTTTACATCCATGTTTCTAACTATCTGAAAAAAATTACAAAATGTTGTTTAAGATGGGAATTTTCAATAAATTTGTTTTGGTGTTATCGGCTATGCTCGTACAATACGGATCACCGAAATGGAAAAGGACCTCAGAATAACTTGGTGGGCGCAATGGAAAACAGTTGGCTGGGAAGAGTCTTGTTGCTTAAGGCCCATGTCCAAACCGGACTGTATGGATACGTTTAAAGCCAATCACAATTGTACAAAAGTTCAGTTCAAAATATTCATTTGGGCTTAAGCGCACTTTTGGTAGCAGCTAAAAGTATTTTTTTGTGTAATTTTTATCTCGTCTAAAATTTTCCAAAAAATTCTGCTGTCGACGAGTTGAAAATGTTGCAGAGATCCTTCGGTATGAAAGTTCTATCGAAGAAAAAAGATAATCAGTGGTACAAAAGTGGTACAAAGGAGGTCTAGAAAACGAAGTCAGTCCTAGACAACCACCAAAATTAACTGATGACGATGGAAGAATTGAAGGTTTTGAAGAATGAAAAAACGTTAAGGTAAGTGGATTGCATCCTAGGGTAATTCCAGATGATTACATTCGCCTTCTTTTTCTTCTTGTGGCACTACAATCCGGAGTGGATCTGGTCCTTAATCAATATGCCTCTTCAGCCAGCACGATTTTTCGCCAGTTGCCGGAAGTTGCGCACTCCAAGTTGGTTGAGGTCATTCTCCACTTGTGTGCACCACCTAAGCCTAGGCCATCCTCTGTTGCGTTGTTCCAATGGCTCATATTCGAAGACTTTTCGGGCCGAAGCAGTGGTGTCCATACGCTCTACATGGCTTAGTCATCTTAGGCGTTGAATCCGAAGACGACTGACTAGGCGCATGTCGCTGTACAGTCCATAGAGTTCGTCGTTGAATCTTCTTTTGCCATCAACCCAAATAGGGCCAAAAATCGCACGCACAACTTTCCTCTCGAAAAGACTAAAGGCTTCCTCATCCGCTTTTTGTCACAGTCGTAATTTTTCGTACCTTGGTTTCTTCCAAATCTCCTGCTAATGCACGACTATGTCCACTGCGATGAAATCCGAATCCGGGAAAAGCAGGGAGACTACATCAATTCAATCAACTTGAATGACTTTCTTTGTAAAAATTTATAAAAATCAGTCCCAACTTGAATTTTTTTCTGACCTTTCAACTGCTATTTAAAACCAATATAAACTGAGTTTGTCCGTGTAAAGTGTAAAGCTATAAACAGCAATGATTTCACCGCCGGCTTAGACCTGTCATGATATCCAAATGGCCGTGGGTGATTCCAGGCCAGATTAAATATTCCCATACGGCTTCATTTACGGATAATCTTTTCCTTAATGGTTTTGTGTCGACGTTATGTCATAACATCCCTGCTCTGGCTGTCATCGTCCTACTATCAAACCCATTACCGCAGGACACATCACATTATGGTCGATTTTCCCGTACACCCCCCATGCAAAACTACAAAAAAACAACCCTCCACATGACATTTCCTCGCCACACACAACCGCATCCAATCTAAGTGCCCATGTAAATGGAAAAAAGGCTACTTAACTAATCTGAATTTCGCCGTAACAGGACACTGCGGGGCGATTGAAGATGAAAACACCCCCCGCAGACTTTTTCGTCTGTCGAACAATGAGGATAATAAGGAAATTATAACGAAATTACATCAGCTGTCATGGGAGATATTCGAGCCAGGCAGGCATAAGCACATTCACATGCAAACCACCCGCCCCATACAGGTACGTTCTGAATGTAGCAACAGAGCACCGTGTTCGAAAATTCGAATTTGAATTTCCCTCTGGCTAACTGCTTATCTGTCAGACACGAAGCTTTCCGCTTTTTTGGGGAGCGCGACGCAGAAGGAGCTGCGGCGACGACGGCTACAAACAGAGCTTTCTTGTTGTTGTCTTATCAATCAAGTCGACCGCAAACGGAAAATGTTTCTTTTTTCAGGTGATTCGTCCTGCCTCTCGAAACAATGATAGATTGCAGTGACTGATTGCTTTGCCGTGTCAAAGTTTTGATGGAATGGTAACAAGGATTTCCATGGTCAAGCCCGGTGTGGGCTGTGAAGGAGTTTTTTATTTTCGTTCTGGGGAAATGCGGTGGAATTCGAACGCGCCCATGGCTTGTGTTCGTGTAGGTTAAATCCACCACCATTACTGCACACACACATCCACACAAGTGCAAAGCACAGGGGAGACAAACGAGTGACGGCAAGGGCCCCGACACACATCCTTACACACACAGCGAGTTTCAAGTGTTCGATATAATCTTTCGCACGTAAAATTTTGCTCATCCGTCGTATTTGATCGATAATCGCTAATAAACAAATCGTTCTGGCGGCCAATTATCACTCGAAACATGGTGAAGAGTTCCAGCTAATCGGGCGTGGTGAAATCCCAGAAATTCCTCAGAAACTCTCAGGGATTCAATTTGTTGCTTCCGGATGCCCGGTGGTGTGAACAATTTCGGTGCTCTTTGCTAGTGGAAAAAGTTTTCGTTCTTTCCATCCGCCACCCCAAATTTCGCCTCTCGCCTGTTAACCTGTTGTACAGATAGAGCGGTCCTCGACGTTGCCCTTGTTTTGCTGGAGTGTCACCATTCCCCCCCCCAAAAAAAAAAACTCACCCCGCGTCGTTGCCGTTGCCCTGGTCGTCGTCGAAAGTTTATGCATTTTCAGTTTTGATTTTAAAGTTTTTGTCTTGTGCTCCTGGGGGCACAGCGCGAGTTCACTTGTTTGTTTGTTTGTTTGTGTTTGCAAATTAATGTGAATTTCACTCAGTGAGACAGCTCTGCAAAGTAAGGGAGAGAGAGCGTCCTCCTCTTGGTTTGCATGGAAATTAACCACATATCTCAAACAACGATCTACAAATGTGTCTTCTAGTCCTTAACGTCTTCGTGTGTTAATTAGTCGAGACGGTGAGTGGTGTTGCGGTGTCCTTTTTGAAGGATTTCATCGGTTCCAGTTCGAAGTGAATTGAACGTGAAGAAAACGCGTGAATACTTAAGTTCGGGCTTCGCGTAGTAAATTTTTTTCCGAATTTTCTTCCCTCATCATTTTGTACACCCACTGCTCAGCAGGGTTTTCTCTCTCGCTCGCATCGATACTCGTTGTGTCGAAAGCTTCGGTCTTACGTCCGTGTACAGTGTGTCCTTTCTGCGCGGCAGTGTGAATGTGTGTGCCTGTGCGTGTGAGTGAGTGAAACGACTTTACTCGGATGTAGTTCTAGTTTCCTTAAACAAAAGTGAATCGCCCAGTTGGTGTTCGTGCATACCGTTGTGTGCGAAAGAGAGTATTGTTGTTCGAATACCAATACAGGGACACATCGTGGTCTTCATTGCTTGTCACTGCAACACAAAAAAAAAAGCTCCACACCGCACACAGCCAACACAGAAGTGAAGAAAAGTAAGGGAGGAAAAAAACGAACTCTCACCGAATAGTTGTTGTATTTCCAGTGAAAACCGTGAATAGTGGTGCCTTCTGCCTTTAAATGTGTTTGAATTCCTTCTCTAGAAATCGCACATAAATGAAAATTGTTCCAAAAAAACACGAATATAGCGGTATTCGTAGTGAAAAACCACACCACAGCTGGGAGTTGCTGATTTTTTTGTTCACATTTGGTGCAAGTAAGTGCATTAAAACATCATTTTCCAACTCATTATCATTGCCAATGGTTTCATAAATATGCCAACATGCGTTTGCTGTGTGTGGGGGTTTGGGTGCGTGTGAGTGTGTGTGTGTGTATGAGTGTATCCTGAATTCCATTGTTCACTTGCGGATGTCATAAATCACGGTGAGAGTCAAAATGATGGCAAGGGAGAAGAAAAAAAAAAAGCACATGAGTCCTAAAAATGTAGTAAAACGTGTACCCTGCAGCCGTTGCTTTTGTGGATGACATTTACATAACACACAATGGTGTCAGTGTAAACAGTTTTTTTGGCACTTCTCATATCTCGATGAGGCTGATGAGAATTTCAATTTCAAGAAATAACTTATTTTCGTACATACATATGTACCTTGCTGCACTGCTGTGTGTCCTAAAAGGATAAGGGACTTCTTCCTCGATACGAGAGAGGAGCTCCTCTGGGGAAGGACATCGCTTGGAAACTATAGATTGTATGCTCCCGATAGACAAGTCAATTCGAAACCCCAGCACGTGTTTCCAATTAAGGACAAAAGGTTAAATTTGTCTGAAATTTGAGGTTTCTTCACCTTAGTCTTCTGGTGGCTTGTCATGCTTTGAGGTACGATTCAATTTTAGATAGCCCTTCCCCCAGAGGATATCCTTCTTCGATTGCAGATTAACAAGAGAGGATGTTGATTAGTTAAGTGAAAGACGGACGTGTGAGGAAGGTCCTTACATATCTCGTATTGCTTTACATTTATTCAATTGATGATTTTATTCTTCTTTTTGGTGTGTGCAAGGGGCCTAAGGGAAGGGTCTAGCTGGTCAGAGTGGTTTTCTGACAGTTTTGGGATTTTTTTTAAACCCAAAATCCACATGACATGGAGGAGGAGGAGGAGTTCAGAATTCAATTTACCTTTCCGATGCAAGGTTTCATTCTCAATAATTGCTGACGTTTTGCCTGTGTGCGCCTGAGTAATGCACGTCAAGAGGGATGACATTCCACTCAAGAAATGGAAACGGATAATTCTATTCTAGCTGAGGTTTATTTATGTTCAGAGAGCAGTGCGTCTTTTGTGTCCCGAATTTTTGGTTGATGAGGAAGAAGAAATTTGTAGTAATCGTTTAAAATTAGTTTGCAAAGACGGGAAAGAACAGCCTGATCATAAAGTACTCTCCATTGTTGTCATTTGATTTTATTTCAATATACATATTATTTACCCTAGGTATTGTGTTTGCAAAACCGTTGAGAAGATGTTCGTTTACTCGTACATACTTCTCATGTCTGCGACATCTGGAGTTACTTATCGTTAGGATCCACTGGTACTGCTTTCAGCTGGAGCAAGAATCTCTTCCGTTAAGGTGAAATATCTCCAAAATATCGTGGAACTTAACTGGAACTCCAATGTCAGGTTACTCACAGAATGTAACACGGGAGTGGAAGAGTATTGAAGGAAAGTCAGTTCGCGCTTGCGACCCGAGTCTTTGTCTGATGCATGACGACCTTCCAGTCCCAGTGATCAGGTTCATGTGCCTTGGCATCCGCAGGAGCTTGATCCTTGAAATAAAAGTTTGACTTTCCACTTAGTCGATGTGGTCAGGCCCGTGCAGTCATTTTATTTTGACTTTCTATCCACATCCTGATACAGATTTTAGATTTATCGCGAATCTTGAAAGCTCAAAACTGACTGAAAATTAGACGGAGAATTCTTGACTGGAAAGTGCAAAAAATCCGCTTTGCTTTTGAACTATTTTAAAATTGTGATTTGCATTTTGTAGTTCCTGCATTACACGGCATAGTTTATCCGGAATTCCGAATAAGCCAATAACCAGTAAACTCAGAGACGATTAATACTGTCGTATACGGCTTAAAAACTGACAAAATAATGAGGAATATCGGTTTGAAACTCGTTTGCCTTCTCCAGGATTTGCCTCGGGGTGAACATTTTGTCGATTGTCGAGTTGTTAAAGCAAATCGGAAGCCACACAGGTACCGGTTGTGTTCCTGAAGGATATCAGACGTTTGCACACTGCATTCGAAAAAATCTTATGTGAAAAATTTAGTACAAGTATGCCTCGGTGGTTCTTTCAAGAATGTAGACTTAATCGGGATTGATGCAAGCCATACTTGCGCGCTATATAAATAAATACCACCACCGTACATATCCGAGACACTGGACACACTCCTTTCCTGCGACAGATCTTCTATGAAAGGAAAGAGCAGCCTGCATGGCAGTCGGACTCAAGTCTATTGGGCTATGGTCCGAACTGAAGAACAGTCACTCTAGTATCCTAAAACAGTTCAACTTCCTCCCACTAAACATCCAACTCAACCAACAGTGAAAAAAAGTCGCTGGACGACTCACTCTCTATATCCACGGAGGGATCAGATATGGTAAGGGGTTGGGGTCTGCTCCAAGGAGCCCCTCCAAGTCAACCCATCATGCTATCTTTACACTGTAGTGCCATACGTGAGGAACAATGTTATATCTAAAAGGAATACAAATGCTCCATGTTCCTGGTCATGATAGACAAAATGCATCATCTGACAGTAATTACCATCATAACAGGCCACGTCTTCAAACTTCAAACTTGGCATACTTTATAATGATTTTTACAGGAGCTGCAGAGAAGAGGAGGTGGTCGACCCTAACTCTTATTCCCTCTTCGCCCGTCAAGCTCTTGCACAAAGAGCGGAGAGATACCCAGGAAGATATTTCTTTGACAATCTAGGTGAACTCAGCGACATTATCATAGAGTACTTCGGCAGCATCATAGCTCACTTTGATTTGAAACGACAACGTAGAACTATCAGCGCGGCGTCACATTGAGCCCAATGGTAGCCAAAGTGTGGTAAACGGCCGCTCTTACCTAACCTAACCTACGTTCGATTTTGAGTCGGTGTCAGAGTCGGAGACTTAGTTCTTTTCCGGCTTTTTGATAGAATAGCTAAGATCCTGTTCCTTCCAGTCAAACATCAAACCTTTGCATGAGCCTTTCCAACCTCTGTTCGGTTTCGAAAGAAAAAAAAAACACTTTAAGATAAACCGGTTATCATTCAGGCAGTTCAACTTGGAATCATTTTTGAATCGTAACTTTAAATCGATGAAGAAGGATCAGAGGAAAATGTGGACCTTGAGGAAACAAGAAGCACATAATGTACGTGAAACTTTCCATGAAAAATAAAAAAAAAACATATTTTCAATTTGCTCACTATCTTGCTGTATATCATGAAGTTTCATTCTACTTCGGCGCAATAAATCGGAACAGCGGTAGTGGCCTACTGGCGACAAAACCCTTTTCGCCTTTCGGAGTTGATTCATAGCTTGAACTGTGGAATATTCTGCTTGTATGTATTTCACGTGCGAAATTGGCTCCCGCTCTCATTGCCACGTTTCAATTTAGTTTACACCTTAAAATCACCGATTTTCCATTTTCCTTGTTGAAGGTTGCGGGCTTCAGTTCACGTCCGACTGATAGGTGCTTGAATTGTTTCCAAATTTAAGACACAGTATCCGTCATTCACTCTTTCGGCTCATAACACGGTTTAGGACTTTGTTGTGACAAAGTCGCTTGTGCCGTGGGCTCAGTGGCGCGAAATCCTTCATAACCCAGACGTTATTCAAATCTATGTCTTCAATCTCTCAACAAAATTTTTTGCGCCCACCGTTGACAGAAACATTATTCCGAGCCATATTTTCGAAGAACAAACAACGAAGCCATCAAACTGAAACTCTATGTAAAGTTATTGGTATTTCGAGCCGATATGCGGCAAATTTTGTTTCTTAAGAAAGTTGCCGATATGAGAATGTGCCTAAGAAAAGATGAATTTCAAAATCGTGGCCAATTTGACCTGCTCTAAATTGTGATGAAGCAGATGGTCACTTGAAATCATTTGCTGAGCCAATTTGACTCTGTAAAAGAATATGTGATTCGAAGTCCCTGTGCAGAGTTCTTCTTAGGCTAGTGCGTCACAAGTTGATCCATTAAGAGTAAATGTTCGTTAATTGGATGCCACACTCTCGAAAACAGAAACCACGTTCTTATCTACTTCGATACACAGTCTCATACACAGTTTGTACAAGTTTGCATATAGCAGTTGTCAAAATGGCCTAAATTTCTTTTCAAAAAATGCACTGTTTGCGCTAAGTAACACCCACATTTAAATACGTTTCCAATATTTTTCAACGTTGACTGAA
The DNA here is from genome assembly GCA_944738645.1 of Eristalinus sepulchralis. Lineage (NCBI taxonomy): Eukaryota > Metazoa > Arthropoda > Insecta > Diptera > Syrphidae > Eristalinus > Eristalinus sepulchralis. The sequence continues at coordinate 40,806,737 of OX122882.1, forward strand.
AGTAAGGGGAGGCGGAAAGAACTTTATGTTGGAATTTCGATCAGCAATCTCTTAATGTCAAAATATTCTTCGATTAAGACAAATGTCACTAGATGGTCCACCCTAAAAGCTTTCAGTCTGTGAGTCAATGTGAATTTTGGAAAAATGTCCCATACTGCGTTTTATACCCACGCAAGAGAATTTTTAAAACGTCCCTCAAGGATATTTTATCACGCCATAATTACAGCAATTCTCTTACAGATGTCCTCTCACGAGGGACACACTCAAAAATTTGAAGGCTCCACATGATGGGATAATAAATTCTTTCGAATCAGTGGTGGGGGATGACCTTGGTAAAGTGTTTTTTACATCCTTTAAAAAATATCTCTCTCAAATGTCCTGAGAAAATATCACAAGGACTTTTTTGTTTTTCGTTTGGAGTTCACAATGCTCCTTTGGCAATTATTTTAGAGAGTAGAGTAGTTAAAACATGGAAGGGATATGGAATGTGCGACCTTTTGGAAAGAAAAATTTCAAATAGCGAATTAATTCAACGCAATAATAATTCGATTGAAATCATTTCATATGAGCTTAAGTGGAAGAGAAAGGGAGACATCCTCTGGGTTTATGTCAAGCGTAATGAAATATTTAATAGGATTACATTTACATGTACTCAAAGAGAACACTAGAAAAGAAGGAAGAAGGGAATTGGAAATATTTGGAAATCAATTGCGCTGAGTGAATTCAGGTTACATCAACAAACAACATTTTCTTTGGCAATTGATGTTTTTGATTTTCTTCCACAGCCAAGCATCTTTGACTTAAGGTGCCACATGCTTATTGTTTGATTGACTTCTATAAGAATGAGTGAAAGATTTTCTGTATTTTGTTCGCCCATTCATATCTGTTAAAAGTCCTAAGTTAACAGATGACTATTTTAGACGATGCCAATTTCTTACCTTCGCAAATTCATCTTAAGCATGCAGTTCTAAGGCATTGGAACCGTAGTCCGATAACATCTTATTATGATTGAAATGATAGGGGGTGACATGTGGCTATCTTTATTTCTATCGTGATGACACATGTCAATTTTGTTGTCCAACGTAGCTACTAAGCGAAAAATGGCCTCAAGCGGAGATAAGGTTTTCGTCCTTATCTGTGTAGGGAAAGTTGTTGCTATTGTGTTGATGTGAAAGCAAAGCTTTGATGACGAACATATCAATTCATGTTCATATCACATATCAATTATAAATCATTATGAGTACTGTATTTTGCTATTTAGACAGGATTCACAGCACCCGCTTCTTCCGGGGTACATTCTGCTTAAATTTCTGCACATTTCGGCCACATCCCGGCGATAATTTGAATACTATTTGCTTACATTACATCTAGAACTTGGTGACTCAATTTTCGTGCGTAGCTCCACAGAACATAAATGCTTGCTGAGAGGAAGACTAAAAATAAGCATCTTTTTAATATTTGTTTTTGGTTAGGCTCCATTTAAAATATTCCCCATTGACTGCTTTCACATAAATCCTTTGAATTACAACCGCCAAAAGAATGTTAAAAAATTAAAATCCGTCAAAAGGACAAGGAATCTTAATTTAGGTCATTTTGTCCATTAGAGCTCAGACGCTGTGGAAGCTTAAAAAAACGGACGCCATGGAAATGACAGACTGACTCTATTAAGCTAGTACCATTTCGTCAAAGCTAAGCAAATCAATTGGAAAATCATTCATCAAAAGCTCATTTTTAATCAATAAAAATAATGTGGGGTTATTTTTTCTCATTTGCAAGCAAGTCGAGGGGAAGATGGAAGTGCGGCTATGAATCAATCAGAGTACATGGTGCGAAAACTTGTTATTCTCAATTTTCACTGTACATTGTCGGGGGTTGTGGTGCCCCTGCTTCAATTGGCTTTTAAAAGGGGGATGTTCTGCTGCTTTTGATAAGAGATTCGTTAAATTGACCATATGGTACGCAAAGTGAAACAAATCATGGGGAGTGCACAGCTGCTTACAACAGTTTGAGTTCATTTTGAGGACTGGCTTTGTGTAGAAAATGTTGATACTAGAATATCTTTGTGTATTTCTAACAGAGCATCATTGTGTGTCTTGTTTTGGAGTCCAAATCGAACGATGTGACTGGTGGAATAAGGATTACGACGAATTCCTTTGAAAATTTTTCATTTATTCATTTTCTGAATGTTTTTCTTTCGATAGTCATTTAGATTTCGAACACACATGCCTTATTTTGGAAATATCTTCGAGATGGAAGTCGTAGGGTGGACTGTAGCGATATCATTGGACGCGTTTAAAGCAAAATCCCAATCTTGCTTCAACCGCTCTTTTGAAAGATATATTAATTTGCAATATGAACGTTAAAATTCAAAGCCCGAATATAACATTTACATACAAATTTCACACTTACTACAGTACTGCACGATATTGACCTAGACCTCAAGCAACGTGCCTTTTAAGCTAGCACAGTCTTTTGCCACATATCTCCAGGTGGACACTTCCAACTGGTTAAGGTCCTTCTCCACTTCTGTTCCTCATATCAGTTCCGAAATGTCTGTTCTTGGGGCTAAGAACATGTAGTTGCCAGCATAAGGACAGCTGTGATGCTCTAAATAACCAGCCATTTTCAATCTAATATTCGTAAGTGACGGCCTACAGTCATAACTCTGGTTAAAGGAAGTTTGCTCATATCAAGTGAGACTTAAAGTCATCAGCACACTTAATTCTCTTAGCTTCTTTCTTAGCCTGCAATCGCAATCCACTAACTTCAATTTGTATCTCTTGTAATATCATGACCAATGCCTTTATTCATTGAATCTCTGTGAACTGTGCATGGATTTTTGTTCGGAATCGATTTGGTCATAAATAGTCGTCGCAGATGTTGTCCTCACATCCTCCCAGACGGAACTCCAGGACGCGCTCGATTGCAGCCGTACGTGCTGATGATGAAATAAAGCTGAATGTGCAGAAGTTCAACGTTATAGTCATTTCTAAAACGTTTGTCCAATGCACATGTTAATGGAGGAGCAACACTTAGCTTTCTTGAAGGATTGGCCAAGGTGGATCTATTTTGAAGCAGATTGAAAGACTGACGATGGTATCAAAGCTAAGTTATCGGTTTTTAGCTCAAGTTTGTTCCAACTCGCACTCATGGTCATGGAATTGGGTAATGGCGAATAAAAAAAAAGATCCCGACCACAAGCTACCGAGATGAGTATGAAACTCATGGAACTTATGACTGAGCAGCTATTTCTACGGACGAAAAGTGCTATGCGTTGATGGTTTGGTCACACGGTAAAGTTGCCTACTTCATCACAGCTTCCGAAGCATGCCTTGAATTCCATTAGATTGGCGATCGCTCTGCAGATCCTGGACGAGGTTTTTGGATCAAGTTCATAAATTTGCTCCGTTGGGCTTGGGAATTGTTCCTGATGAGTTAGAGTCGATGGTGGAGGGTCCAACGGCCTAGACGTCTCCTCAGAGGCGACTTTCAACATATTGCCAAATGTGGTTCCATTTACTGGTTGTCACTTTGACGTTATAATTAAATTTCTCAACTCTTCCATACTGTTTCTTGTTCCACCCTTTTTGAATTGGCAAAAACGGTTAGAGCTAAGTAGTGATTGGGACTCCAAGCTGCACACCAGCAAATTTTGATGAGCGGTGTCTTAGCGACAATGCATTTGTGTCCTTACAAATTAATTGAGTGATCTGAGCACAAGTGTGATGAAACTATGGTATATCGCGCCATTTTCGAGAATATACATATTCACCGATATAATTTATTTTTGAGACATGCTATCACAAAAACTGGTTTTGAAGGCTTTGAGGAGAAAGAATACAGAGACAAGACTTAAATATTTAAGAAATGGGTTTTAATTTTTTTCTATGTTTATTAATGTCATGTTTTCAAATACATATGTGGTGCCGTGGGGTAGTGGTAAGTGCGTCGACCGCCGCGCAGTCCGGTTCGATTCCTGGACGAAACACGTCGCATTTTTTTCAAGGCAGCAACTCGTTCGAAATGCTGACAACACTCAAAGAGTATAAATTGTCTATGAAAAGCTTCTCAAATCTCGCCGTTCAGAGTCGACTTTTGAAGTTGGCAAAAATCTGTAAGTCCCGTCAACATGAGTGGTTGCAGAAAAAGATAGCCCTTTATACGTTATGGGCTGGGATGGTACCGAATTGTTAATGAATCGCTTCAACAATGGTTCTATTTCGATACGTTTCAGCATATTTCCACTGATGGTTATTCGGTCGTTAACATACCTTCGCTCTTGTTCACGGGGCAGCCAAACATTGGTCTTCTCTCACTGGCCGCCTTATTTGTAATGATTCAAAACTGTCAATCCTTTGTTGTTAGTAACTCCGTTGTCTCCTGACAGTTGCCTTGATAGCCTTGCCCCAAAGTTTTAAATGTAAACCAACAAGTGTGAGGTGCATCTTTCTTATCCAAATTTTCCGAAGAAAATTAAATAAGCCCCTTTTGAGTTCGGCGTTCAGTCACATCATCCTCATCTCAAGCTGCGGAAAATTTTTCTGAATGTCTTTGTCGCGTGTTTCTCTTTTTATGGAAAATGCGTTTCAAGTGTGACAGTGTAACTTTTGACACGAGCAACGAAATCCACAGATGTTTTCACAAAATGTATTACCTGGTGTGTCAGTTTTTAACCCCGTGTCCAATTGACACACTCGGATGATACCCCAATAACCCACAACATCTAGAGGCAAAAAACCGCGAAGACGAAATTCAAGGAAGCACCACAGGCTACTGAACAACTTTGTTATGCTTAATGACGTTATCCTTCCCTCCCTTTATTCTGATGTCTTGCTTTTTTTCCACTTTCGACGATACATTTCCAATTACGGACAACCACAATTTCTCTCACAGAATCACACGGAACCTACACAAAGAATATCCCCACAATTTAATTTCATAGAATCTGTGAAATGAGGACATCAAATGTCGAACGAATTCCTGTCGTATTCCATGAATACATGACCGTTACTATTTAATCTATTTTCTGATGATAAAAAAATGCCATTTGCTAATACGAAGGTACGTCATTCCGGCAGAGGGGCGCGTCATGCTTAGCTCATGCAAAGCAAACTCCTATCAAATAATAAGTGGGTTAATGTGCTTCGTGCAGATATTTTCACTTATTCTCAGTAAGAGTTTTCTAATCACGCAATCTCGTCGCATCGTGAAAATAAACCTGAAAGGTAAATTAATTATATTTCAATGTGAACTCCTAAATGACCTTGAAAATTGTGTGCTGTGTAAAAAGGGAAACTGACTCTTCATCTGTCAACACTGTTCTTTTCACAAAACTGCAATAAATGATATTGGAGTTGTTTTATTAATCTAGTTTCTATCAAGTACGTTTGCTGTTGCACTTATGTGTGTTCCTCTTTCTTTGGAATTGTGGTGTGGTTGCGATTTCTTTCAGTATGAATTTTCTTAGGTAGATCGTTTTCCCATAAAAAAAATCAATTCATTTCAGACTAGTGAAATGGGTAACTAACTAGATGCTAAATATTGGAACGGTTTATATGAATTTTCTATCCGGCTGCAATGTATGTGTGTCACACTCTTCATACTTTCTGAAGTCATGAAGCAAGCGTGAGAGGGATTGTCTCCCCTAAACGCGTAGTTGGTGCAACGTTCGGCAGCACATAAAATTTATTGACAGATCTTTTGAGATGAACTGCAAGATCGGTTACAGAGCGTGGAAGACAACAAAGTCGGAACATTTCTGACGCTGAGTGTGTTGAATCACGTCAACGTCATTTTCGTAAGCGGACATTTAGAATATCCTACCTCATGCGTTGATTTGTGAGTCGCGCACGATTTTCACTAACATAACGTTGAACAAGTTACAAAACACCACAATGCGATTGTTTTGAAAGGTTCCTGATTGAAGGTCTCAGTTTGGCCCCTACTGACCATAATAGAGTAGCGAGAGTTAGCCACCACCATCCTACACAATTTGATGAGAGACTTTTTATGATGTCAGACCTAGACATAACGCTGTACGACTCGTCTCTATGAACATGGCCACATTTAGGTGAAAATAAATTTGGTGAAAGGTGTGGATACAGAGTTTCTCTCAGTTAAGGATACTGTTTTATTGTGACGCTGATGTTAGGGAAATATCAGCCAGTTTCTGCTATTCACACAATCTTATACATGTTGCTGAGAAGTACGTTCTTGATTGGAAATAAATGTATTATTTGTCAATTTTAGATACAATATCTTTGCCGACGTGGTATAGTGGGTAAGTGCGTGGACCATCACACAGAAGGTGAAGGTTCGATTCCCGGACGGGACACCTCGCACTTTCTCACAGCACCACCTTTTTCGAGTTGCCTAAAATGCTCAAGAAATTCTTATTGACCAAGAAAAGCTTCTCAAACCTTTCCGTTCGGAGTCGGCAAAAAACTGTAGGTTCCCTCTACTAGTGAGAAAACAATAGCATGCACAACACGAGCTGTTGTTGTAGAAGTCTCTTGTGGGCTGTAGTTGTTATTTTTTTCTACACAGAACATATAGTTTCTCATTTATTTATCATTTAACAAAATTTTACATATTGGTCGTATGAAGCAGACAGTTAATCTTAGCTCAAGATCAAATACCAAACTACTGTCACTCAAGCGTTCCCAAAGTAACAAGTCATTATCCATGATTGGCTCTAGCATTGCTGAAACGGAACGACTTTCCATCCTCGGTATGTGTATCAACTCAACACTTAGTTTGAGCGAGCACATATTTGAGATCACCAAAAATGCAGCGCAATGTCTAGGTTTCTTTAAGCTATGCAAGAAATATTTTACCCGTTTTGATCTGGTAAAAATATAAAGGGTGTCCCAACAAGAACGCAAGATTTAAATTTTTAATAAAACGCAGATATTTAAAAAAGATCGTGAACTCTTTATTGTATCGTAAAGTAGACAGATGGCCGCCGCGGCTTTGCTGACACACACGCGATCTTTTAATGAAATTTGTAATGGCCTTTTTGCATTAGTGCTGCGGTTTTTTTATTAATGCAGCGTCCAATTTCCTATTTAAAGGCTTGAGTCGTCGTCGACTTTTTCGCATAAACCATCGATTTCAAAAACCCCAAAGAAAATAGTCCAATGGTGTTAAATCGCACGATCTAAGCGGCAAATTCTGGTCTCCAAAAGGTGAAATAACACGACCGGGAAATGACTGATGCAGCAATTGAATTGTTTCTCTGGCTGTATGAGATATGGCGCCGTCTTGTTGAAACCACATCCCCTCCACATTGCTTTCTTCAATTCTAGGCACGAAAAAATTGGTTATCATTTCATCATGCCGAACACCATTGACTGTTTGCGCTTGACCTGACTCATTTTCATAAAAAAGGTCTAATGATTCCTCCAGCCCAAGAGCCACACAACACAGTGACACGTTGAGGATGCATTTGCTTCTCGTAAATTAATCGAGGATTTTCCTCGCTCCAAATGCGACAATTCTGCCTATTGACGAAGCCATCAAGATCGAAATGGGCCTCGTCACTAAAGATGATTTTTTCGGCAACATCAGCGTTTTCATGTTTTCTCTCCAATACCCAATTAACGAACGCCCTTCGCTGTGCATGGACAGCTGGCTTCAGTTCCTGAGTCAATTGAACTTTGTATGCATGAAGATGCAAATCTTTCGTCAAAAGACCCTGCATAGTAGATTTGGAAACACCAATTTGCTGAGTTTTGAGCGACATCATCACGTACTGCTGCGATATTTTCGGTCGATCGTCCTGGTCGAAGGCGCGTTAAAGTCTTTACATCAGTTACAGACCCAGTTTCAGTAAATTAATCGCATTTGGAGCATTCTTGTAACCCCAAATTGATAGCAATTTGCGAACTAAAGCTTCACCATTTTGGTAAAAGAATTTTACTATGAGAATGCGTTGTTCATTCGTGTAGCGCTTCATATTTATAATAATATAATACTAACAAAAAATAATAATTGTTCAAATGTCAAATTTAAATCTTGCATGCTGTTGGAACACCCTTTATAAGGCGGAGCTTCTAAGACCTCCCTGCACCTACTAGTCAGATTTCAAACTTATTCGTAATACTAATGCTGCGAAATAAATCGACTCTCTAGAACATCGACTAGATGGTGGATCACTATTTATGCCTATTATAAGAAAAAATTCTCTAATTAATTCTCTAAGTTAGCCAGTTGCATTTCTTCCCTTGAAAAACTAAACCGCAATACTTGCGTCGCTAGGAATGCCCAGCCGCTCACCCTTAAGCCAAACTTCGGACGCACAAATAAGTTTCGAGATTCGTTCTTCAGGCTCATCACATGAGTATGGAATTGTCTTCCCAGCATAACTTTTCCCCCTCATTACAATCCACAGGCATTTAAAACTAGTGTGCACCGGAATCTCCTTTTCTACTCTCTCTCTCTCTACCTATACACCTTGTGCTCGTACTGTGAATTAGTACTAAGCAGTCCCTTTAGCGCGCGCCAATTATAAAAATAAAATACAAAATATCAAATGAATGAAGCTAGAGCCTGTTTCACAACGGACTGTCGTGAACAGTTCGGAAATTTTAGTAGTCGGTTTAATCGTCTGCAGTTCGAGTAGGTGAGAGTGTAGATCCAAGTGACTGCAACTCTGGGAAATATATCCCACAGTTAGGTACAATTTGTTGTTTTTTCTGAAGAAAAGTATATTTGGGCAATAGCATGAATACGGATAATAGTACACCCTTCAATCAGAGCCATAAGTCAGCAACGTACTCGGATTATGTGTTTTGTGTTTTTAATTTCAGGATAAAATCCGTGTACGTTTGTATCTACTAAATGAGTAAAGAAATATTTGTTGGGACCAATGCAGCAAATAACGACATGGATGAAGACGAGCCTAAAACTGGCATTCTTAGCTTTGACACACTACCCACCTCATCAGCCGGTAACTTCTTAGAGATTCCTCAATCAAATGAATCTCAACAAAAGAGTCTTAAAATATAGAAAGCAAACAAATGTGGAAGAATGCCTCAGTCGGCTTGGTGCTGCTATACCCCGTACTATAGCACTTTCGTATTCTCTAAATATTCCTGAACTTTGTGTCTCGCATGCCATCTCATTTTAAATATGATTCCCAAATTTTACTTCTCGTAAATAGCAAATAAATAAATTTTCAAAAAACAGGGAGAACAGTTTTCCAAAAAACATTAGAGACATGTATGTATTTTCAAAAATTTTACTAAATGAAATGATCCCAATATGAATTGGCAACAAAAAGTTATTTTTAATGCCAAAATATCAATCAAATCAAGCTCACGTTTTTCAATTCGTTTTGAGATTTTTTGAAAATTTTTTTGAGTGGTCCCTATTTAAAATGTAATACAAATATATTCCTGTAGAACACACTTTAAATATTGTGTTTGTAAATTTTTTACTGCCCCACTTCCCCCACATCATAGTCTCTTGGCGAGTATCCGAAGGACAATCTTCAGGTTAATTGCACCCATGGAAGTGTAATGAGTGCTGCACACAAACTAATTGACCAAGTTCTCCGGAATCGAGCTGGCGAACAACTATTTGAATCACTTGTGGCCTGTCAAGTCGCAAGTCATTCTGTGTCGAAGACAAAAACTCAAACCTCAATGCCGGCGGACTTTCCGCAAGTCTCCAATCTCACGATATCTATGACAATGTCATTCGAAACCCAATTACTTGCATCCTGCAACTGAAACTTAATTCCGCCCCGATAACTGACCAAGTTTCAAATTGAGCCCCCCCTCCCACCCAGGGTGTATTCACATATCATTGTAGCGCATTCAGATTTGAAATATCCATTTAATTTGGCAGCCCAAAGAGGTACTCCAAAAGTGAGCCAAAAGAGAGAGGAGCAAACGAAAAATAAAAAGAAACGGAAAATTAAATTATGTAAAATCTGTCAGTCAGTTAGAGCCGAGAAGTGGGCTGCAGCCGGAGGAGATGTACAGTGTCCGGCACAGCGGAAAAGGGTTTCCCATCGGAAAGCTCTGCTGGCTCATTGTAAACACAAATGATATGCAACCGAGTCCACGTCAAAATTGTGCTCTCGCAACTCATGCGCCGCGCATTCGCTAAATGTTAAACATCGCACATACGTAGGCACTGTATGTAAACGAGTTTGCGTACATAAGTTCTCCTCCGATGTGTACATAGGGTACGTAGGGGTGGGATTCATCCGATATAGGGGTGATTAGACAAAGAGGAGCACAATGGGGTAGGAGAAGAAAAGCTCAACGTCTCTCTCTCAGTTGATACTCTCTTTCTCACTCACCGCATAGGGATGGATGAACACAATCAGGAGTACCAACAAATACACCCTAAAAACCAACAACAATAAGAACACACAAAACACGCAAAATGAAGAGAACAACCGAAAGAAACCAACAAAATCAAATGAAAACATCAACCCTCCAAAGCGTACGAAGACAGAACCGCCACCAGAGTGTATAGGGGTTGTGTGATTTTTCCAATGTGATTAGTATAGGAGCAGTAGTGCCCTGTAAAAGAGTGAAATACCAGTGATCCTTCAATTTTTCTTCGGTTGGTAGTGCGCTTAACTGTGCTGCTACTGCTACTACTTGTTATTTTCCTTTCTTCATCTACACATCTATACTATTTAAATATAATAAAAAAAAGAAGAAAAGCGGAGGAAAAAAAAAACTATACGAACTTAATAAATACAACCTTCTTTTCACATACCAGACTACAGATATTAACTTGGTTAGTTCCTATTTCCTATCTTACGTTTAGTTTTTGTTCTGTTTCGTATTTTTCGTTCGTATTGCTTACTACATTTTCCGTTTGTTCGTTGCGTTGTTGTTCGCTGTTCTTGTTGTTGTTGTTGCTGCTGCCACAACCGCTGCTGTTGTTCCTGTTCTGTGTGTATGAGTGTGTGTGAAGCTCTTTTTTTTTTGGTTCATTTCTGTGTAATTAAAGAAGAAAAGAAAACAAGAAAAAAAATCCCGTAAAACAAAAGTCAACCACTTGACAACTGAAAGTCAAGTCACCGCCGTCAGTGTGTGAATGTTCAAATTAAAATGTAGACCGTAAACGAGAAGAAAATCCCATTACTGCTTACCCAATGCCTTACGAAGACTCAATATAGTACAAAACCTTCTCTTGCACACAGAGAAGGAGGTTAAATCCTTTACATCCAGTTAGTATATGTATAACTTCCCCCCGCGTATGTATAAAAAAAATATATTCGTAATACACTACAATAGCTTTATTCCATCTTTCTAGTAGTTCCTTGTATATAGCCTGTACATAGATGTAGTTCTTTTTTTTCGCTTGTTTTTATTAATTCATTTGCTATTACGTATGGTTGTAGAGTGCGTACATATGTACGCATTTTGATAAGAACTGTTGTGTAAGTGCGTGCCTGTCCATACAGTCTTTATTAAATGCCTGACACGCACCCATAAACGTTTCCGTCGCCGAACTTGACTCGAGAGACATGTGACAGGGGCACACCTCCACCTCGGCAGCTGGTCGACTTCACTGTCTCCCGCCCCCAAATCGCTCTCCAATTCCTTACATAAGATTAACTCATTACTTTCCTATTTTTATGTCCGTTCAAACGTTTTTTGCCCTGTCCATTTGAATTCTCATCGGTGGTGGCGACGGTAGGTGTCTCCTGCCCCGATGTTCGTGTCAAACGTTGTTTTTCTTCACCTTCTTCGCGATTCTTTGATTCCTCGATTTGCGTCCTCATTAAGGGCGGTTTTGCTGCCTATTCACGTTCTTATTTGATTTAACGCTACGCAGAGTAGAGCCGGGAAATTGATTTTAACTCTTAGACAGAGCGCCAAGCACAAGAACACTGAAAAAGAAGCACTCACCCTCCCACCACGCGTTTAACGACTCAATAAAAATCAACCCCCTCAAAGTATAGTCCAAAAACGGCAGGTATGTTTGTAGTATCAAATTTTCCAACCAGCGGCAATGGTAGAACATTTTTCAATTCACTCGGGCGTATACGTAACCTAAACCCTCATTTCGATAAATTCATTGCACGACGTTGGCAAGTTGCCAATGCTCAAGTGCAAGGCTGCCCCTCGCCTGCTGACCAACTGCGAGCATTATTTTCAGCATTTATTGCTGAGCAACTATCTGCCTGTGGTCGGTGCATGAGTTTCATTGATTTCCTATCTGCAGAGTTAAAGATGATTGATGACGCTGCAGACCAGCATTGTCATTGGACTTTGTGTGCAGATGCGTTGATTGACTTGGTCGAGGTTTTTCTTCACTTCTACGCTGCCTTAGCTTACGTCCAGGGTTGGGTATTTGCTGATGAAGTGATGAAATGAAAATTACGTGTGCTTTGTCATTTGCTGACTATTAATTCCTTCCCTCGTGGATTGTCGTGATTTCCTTTCAATGTGAGATTCACATAATGTGCTGGAGGAAAGACGAGATCTAATGGAGAGATCTAATGGAAGTATTTGGAAAACTGCTAATTACTGTCTCACTTAGAAGGCAAACGAGCATTGAGAGGTTGAGCCTGAAAAAATATATAGACACAGGGCAGAGCTAATGTGTTCTTGGACATTGTCTTAACCCTTAGGTCAGCAGTCTTCATTAGAAGGTGATGGTCAATTCTAAGAAATACTACCTGTGCTAAGGACTTCGTCTTTTGGCGCATTAATCCTTTATACTTGATACCGCATGCGTTTACTCCTGTGGAAATTTCCATTTTTCTGCTAAGCAGTTTACAGTAAGAGCTGAAATTTCACAAACATTCGAAAAAAAAAATGGCTTTTGAAGTTCATCGAGAGCTTAAGAATATAGAGTCTGCAGATGCCGTGGTGTAGTGAGTCCACTCACTTATTGGTCATGGCAGGTACGATTCCCGGATTCAGGGCAGTGCCCTTTTTCGAGATGCTGGCAACATAAATCCTGTCCATGAAAAACTTATCAAATGTCGCCATTCAGAGACAGTTTTACATTACATGTTTCCTCTAAGAGAAAAGTAGCACACACAACACGAGCATTAACTGAGGGAGTCTCTATTTTCTGTTTTCTTTGGAAAATTTTTATCAATCCAGACACTAGGCTGATCAATGTAACGAAATGAAACGAAATGTAACCTAAGAATGATTGTTCAAATGTTACGGAGTCCCAGAAAAACTCATGTAGCAACTTTCAAAAGAGAGAGTCCGTAGGTCCATCAAACTCCTAAATATTGTGCCATGTTATCTGTAATGTGCCATTAAATGACGCGTATTTTAAGTGTACAGCAGATCCGCTTATATAATACAATTTTTAGTTTCATTCGTGATGCTCATGATCATCACAAAAATTGTCGGGCTCTTGTAGAAAGATGACAAGAGGTCGTAATCGTACGTTTAATAATTAATTTGAATCCTTTTTTGCAATTAAGTCGCATTTTCTGTCAAAAAGGTAAATAACTTATTGTAGATCCTAAAATTTTGAACAACGCTAATCTCGATTTGCTGACAACAGCCACCGACCTTCTTCGCAATCTTAAGTCGTCAATAATATTCCCCGTGCTCGTAGCCCTCACGATGAGTAGTTTGATTTCGGCTGAAGTGCCATCCAATTTATTTATTTTTCTTTTTTCTGCGAGATATCTGTGCCAGCTTGAAACTTGTTTCGTTATACTTTTTCGTTCAGATATTGCTTTTAAAGGATGATTTTTTAAAAGCTATAGGAAAGTTTAAAAAACACGTAAAATTCAGCAAAATGCATGAAATCTTTATTTGAATCGATAGTACGGTCCACATAATTGGATGTTTGAACTCTTTCGAATTTTTCGGCCGGTATCTCACGAATAAATGTTGTCTTCCAATGCGTCAATTGAAGCGGGCTTGTCTGTTGAGACATGGTCTTTAACATAGCCCCACAAAAAATAGTCTAAGGGCGTTAAATCGCACGATCCAGGCAGCCAATTGACCGGTCCCGAACGTGAAATAAAATGTTCACCGAACTCGCCTCTCAATAAGTCCATTGTTGCGCGTGTTGTGTGGCATGTGGCACCGTCTTGTTGAAACCACATGTTATGCAAGTCAAGCTCTTGCATTTTGGGCAAAAAAAAGTGCACGGTAGCGCTCACCATTCACAGTTTCGTTGCGATTCGCATAATCTTTGAAGAAGTACGGTCCAATGATGCCAACAGTCCATAAACCGCACCAAACTGTGACTTTTTCTAGATGCATTGGTAGCCCTTGAATATGCACTCCAAAATCGACAATTCTGCTTCTTTACATACCTATCGAGCCAAAAGTGAACTGACCATAAAATAGAAGAAACCTTCTTAACATAGCACGCATTTTGATAATAAAATTCAATAATTAGCAAGCGTTGTTCGTTTGTAAGACGATTCATGGTTAATTTATAGACCAAACTGAAGAAGTTTGACAGTGAAACAAAACACGTAACGTGCGTCAGCTGTTTTAACCAGTGTTGCCAAAAAGATAATAGCAAAGGAATCACCCTTTACAATAGGCACATTCATGCCGTTCTAGAATGTCTGTCTGTCTAGACCAATCGCTGCATTGATTGATACAGCATTCCTTTGGCTCATTATCATCCACTTGTGGTTAAAAGAAGGTAGTTACTACCAGCTTGTATCGCTCTGCGTTGATGGGAGCCACCTGTCTTAAATGTTACTGAAGAAACTGTTGACTTTTATCGCCGCTAGCAAAACGTCTACACCAGACGGAGGCTTCTTTTTATGTCATGCATTATCCCGTGTTCTGTACCCACATTTGGTCAAACATATTTTTTGTTCCTCAGACACAGCAGGCTTTTTGACAGGCTTCTTTTCATGTGTGTTCTTTCTATAATGATTGCAAATTCGAATTCATGTAAATTCACTGCTTTACGTTGTAAATTGAGGGACATCAATTGAAGATTCATTATTCGTTGTGATTGTAGACAAACATCGCCACGATAGACTAAGTGTTTGAGGTAACGAGAGATGAATTGCCCAACGAGTAAAATTTGGGCTTCTGCGTTCAATTCGTGTATAGATTCTTTATTATAGTACGATTTTACTTAACTTTTGCATTTAAGCAACGAGACTGCTTGCAAGCATTTAATGATGATGCTTTTAGCCCTAACGTCGCTTGCACATTGCTATCACTCGCACCGATTTGTCTTGAACGGGGCTTAAAAAATCGAATGCGCGTCAATATTTCAGATTTCCTTTGAGCCTTTCATCGTAATAATAATAATTAAGTGACACTACAGTTATAGGGAACAAGAGCCTTGTTTCTACAACAACTACTCGCGTTGTGCGTGGTACTGTTCTCTCACGAGTAGAAGGGACCTACAATTTTTGCGACTCCGAACGGCAAGATTTGAGAAGCTTCTTGTAGACAAGTGATACTCTTTGTGTGCTGTCAAAAAGCCGAAAGAGGTGTTTCGTCCGGGAACCTAGACCTACGTCGTGTGGGTCGACGCACTTACCCACTACGCTTCGGTTACCACAGTCTTTCATCTTACACGATATTTTATTCAGAACTCGCTGTCAATTACCTTTCCTTGGAGAACAAAAGTTGGCTAACTGACCAGCAATCTGTAGTTGCAAGCCAAGTGAATGGACACAACCAATATGTATTTTTCTCGGTAGTTTGCGCAGTTTCATTAAACTTCTGCAATTAACTAGAGAACTCATAAAACAGTTTTGTCTCTGAACTAAATTCCGAATCAGCACTTATTACCTCAACAATCGCGATTGGTGAACAGGTTTTGATTATAGGCGGATTCAAATTTCCGAAAACAGCCACAATTCTATTTGCATCGATAGATGAAATTTCCTTTTCACAGTTGCCTTTGATTCAGTTTTAATTACAGATGGAATATTCAATTAGTTTCTACCTCTAATGACACTTGTTCAGTGGCTGTAATTAAACGGAATACGTCCACTGACTTGAAATTAGGTCAACGTAGGTACAACACACGGCCGTAGAAATGTTGCTTTGTCAGTTTGACAAAAGATCCCAGCATTCACTTCTCGTCCTTCTTTGTGTATTAATTTCCAATTTGACATCATTTATGGTTTAAACAGAGTTATTTGTTTTGTGGTTTCAAATTGATAGCTCGGGCATTTATCACACGCCAAACTCCACTGTCATTTAAAGTATCACAACATAGGTAAATGCTCGCCATTTACGATAATTGATAGCCTAACAGACAATCGATGCGATAAAATTATTTAAATTTACTGCAAATGAGGCAGTTGAAACTAAGTAATTGCGGATTTCACTTATGTATGGTGTTCACAGTGGTTTCTAGGACTTTTGCAACGACTCGAACGAATTAATACTGCTTGTGATTATTATTTTTAACGATGGGATCTTTATTTGCTGGCAGTCGGATTCAAAAAGTGACAAATAAAGCCCGTTGCGTTTCAACTATCAACTTCAGTAAAAACTTAGCTTCAATACAGGGAAATATAGTATAGAGAAAAATGGCTTGAATTGAATTGTTAGGTTTGCTGACGTAATGGAAATGGCAACGACATTTTGTTATTTGATAGTTGGTACTTCAACTGTTAATCAGTAAAAAAATCGGTTGTGTAGTTTTTGTTTGGCGTCTGTTGACAAAGGAAAAATCAAAACAAACATTTTTGTCATAGATAGAAAACGCATCGCAAGCACGCAAACAATATTAAGTGCTGTTCAGATGATGACATTTTGAAAGAACGGCAGTGTCAAAATTTGTGTGCCAATTTTAGTTCTGGTGATTTTCCACTCAATGATGAAAAACGCTCTGAAGGTCCAGTTGGAAAAGACGAGGACCAAACCAAAGCAATAATCGATTCGGATCATCACAGTACAACGTGAGACAGCAGAGAAGCTTCATATGTCACATACATGCATTGAATATCGCTTAAAACAACTTTGTTATATACGAAAACTTGATTTATGTGTTCCTCATAAACTGAAAGAAAGGTACAGCGCATTAACATCTGTGATTTGTTAATGAAACGTAATAAAAATGGTCCATTTGTTAAACGATTCATAACTGTTGATGAAAAATGGGTTGTTTACAATAATATCAGCCGGAAAACATCGTGGAGTAGGCCACGTGATCCGCTCAAACAGCACCAAAAGCTGATATTCATCAATAGAAGATTATGTTATTAGTTTGGTGGCATTACAAAGGAATTGTCTACTTTAAACTTTTATCATCCAACCGAACGATCAATTCAGATGTCTACATTGAACATCTAAAAAGAATGAACAAGTCAGTTGAAGAAAAGTGAATGTTTTGCCACATCCACCATATACTTCTGACCTTACATCATATGATTACTTTTTATTTCGATCTTTGCAAAACTCCTTGAATGGAAAAAAACTTAAATAATAATGATGATGTAAAATTTTCAAATCGGAATTATGGAGCTACCTCAAAGATGGCAAAAGGTCATTTCTCAAAATGGGCTGAATAAAATTATTTCGTTCCATTAAAAAATACCTTTTGTGTTAAAAAAAATCAGCAATTAGTTGCCTTTGTTGCCAGGACTACACTTTCTAAATTACGTTGTCATATGTAGGAGTGGCCTTTTTGAAATGTTGCTGGCTAGAAAGCTATTTCGTTGCCTTGTCTCAAATATACGACTATGGAAAGACATCTCTGCACCATCATGTGTATAAAACGGGGCAAAATCAGTCATCCAATTCATCATCATATTCGTATTTGGTTCCCACCGGTCGTGTCGTGACTTTCGACTATTGCTATCGGTAAGATTGAACAACTTCTGAAATTAAATTCTATTCTGTTAATTCTTAGAACAGAATTTTTACTGGTAACGTAGACGTGGACCTTTTTTTGTCAAAATAGTTTTCTTCTTGGAGTTGTTGATGCAAATGTTCAAAAAGAGCAGGATATTCGATTTTAACCGGCCAAAGGCTCACATTCCTTTGAGCTTCTTTATCTTTCAGTCTTGTGTTGTTTATAAGGCAGGACAAGTAAATTATCTGAATAGACAAACGCCAAGTTCGGTTGTCATGGTTTCATTAGGCCTGATCGAAAAGTGTCCATAACCCCACATAACTCAATTTCTGAGCACAGTTTGTGATTTCTTCAGTACAGGCGCGGTCTATGTACCGTGTTCATTTGTTGAACAAATGAATCCACTTGTTCTCCCAGGTGAAAAAAAAACATTTAATGACAATTGATAAAAGAAAATCTTTGCTTAAAGTATACTCCCTCGTAAAACCGTTTAAATGGATAGATAAACACACATCCAGCTCCTTAGCACATCATCACAACATGCTCCTCTGTGATTTTCAGTCATTAGCTGCAGGTGAGTCTCGGCCACCTTCCAAATCCAAATGGTGCTTTAACTGCTATTGGATATTTGAAGGGCTTTGCCTACCTCACAGCCTTCTATTGTCCAGGGATAACCCACCCACCCACCTATAACCGCAGAGAATTAAAGGATTTCCGCAGAAAAAAAAATTGTGCTTAAATGTTTCTCTACCCACACGGGCCTCTGCGATACATTTCATTTCATTCAGTTTTGCTGATTTCGCTCTCTAAATGTTGGCAATTTTCCAATTTCGAACAGTGTCCACCCATTCAACCCACACACACGTCCGCACAGATAATTTGCAGACATTGCTTCCACTTAAAATTGTTGTTCGCCATCATGGCGGCAACACACACAACCTTTGCCACCCCCTCCCACCCACATTAGCCTTGCACTCTGCACACCATACGGGATACTCGTATCTATGCCAGGAGAGTGAAATAAAAAAAAAAACCAAACCGGAGTGAAATTCGGTCCGGTGGCGTCTGTCATCCTCTCGAATTGATAATCTAAATGCAGAATTCCTTTTCATGATAATTTATGCTGCAATAAATTTCGTCGCATCCACTTGCACCCCATCCGACAGCGCCTCCCCCCTCTCACTGCAGCGGTTATGATGACTGTTATTCTGTGATATTCATTTTTTTTGCGTGCTTTCCGTAACCATGCATGGACTCGAATTCGCACGGTACTGGGCACTGACCGACATTCGGAATATTAGCATCCATCCCCTCCACCCCCTCGTCGCTTAAGCAGCCGGTCCAGCGGTAATGCAGATGGCGGTGGTGGGTATGCGCGTGTGTGTGTGCTTGTAATGGGGGTCGGTTAACCCGGCAGAGTTACATAAATTTGGGAGAGTTCACGTGTCCCCTGATTTCGCATTTCGCATTTTGTTGTGAATTTATGTGAGGGGCGTAGTGGCAGGGGGCCAGTGGTTTTTGGGGGCTAGGAGCATCTATGAAATGCGAATTATATTGCCCCTCATGGCAGACGCTTTTTTTCCGTGTGAGTGTGCATGTGTGTGCTCTATTCCGTGTTCACTTATTTATTTGTCGCATTTTTGAAGCTTCAATTACTCCCGCTAGGATGGATATGCGTGCGGGTACCGAACCGGGGATAACATTGTTTGTGCTGCTCTGGTTGCTATTTGAATGACAACCTATTATCCCCAGTGTTTTAATAAACACGACCTTAGGGGGTCGCAATTTAATCCGTCGGTGTACGTTTTACATAATTATCATGTTATCGGTTGTAAATCGAGCCGCTCGGTGCGTTGGTTATCAATTCTGATTCATACGCCTACAGGGATGCACCTCTGATGGATTAACACAGTGAAATGAAAATAGATTTAGTGGAATTATGAGCGAATTATGATTGAAATTAAGGTCTTTCATCAGCCACAAGGCCATGATGTAATCACGTTGATGAATACAAAAATTTAAATTCTCTTGTTGTTGATATAATTTCATCAGTGAATAAAAAATTATATTTGAAGGACTTTTCTACTAACGGGAGATTTTTTCCGCGATATTTTTAGATCCTTTAATTTTTCCTGTCACTAACAGTCACTGTTGTTAACGAGTTGTTGGAGAACGAAGACAAAATTGTAATTGTCCTGCGGACGCGATGAAAATGTTTATGTCTGTTTTCCTTGTATGGTTGAATCTAGTCATATCAGCTAAGGGGCTAGTTAAAAAGTGCATTGTCTGGTACATACACTGCATATGTCTCTATATCGCAGAACAAAGTTATCCTGATTTAAGACTTTATCCCTGTTCTACTGTATATACTCTCTACGCCTCCGGACAATATCAAATAAAGAGAAAGAGATTCTAGATGTCTTTGAGAGTATGATTCTTCGTTTTGACTTCAGTCCCTTTTGCGAAGAAGGAGTTGGGGCAAAATATTGAATGACGAGCTCCACGAGTTGTTCGACGACTTTGGCCTGGTCAAACGACTTGCAACGACTTGGTCAGTTTTGACTAGGAGGCGACACTGACACTTCGGCTCGAAAAGTCTTCAAATCGAAGCACAAGCCACAAGACCAGACATCTGTTACTAGCTAAAACCTTAATCAGCTGTGTATACGGATTTGGAGGCGCCAAACACCAGACCTTACTAGCTGAAGAGGCATATTGATTGAGTCCTAGGTGCACACCAGACTGTAGCCTTAGTCAATAAAGAAGAAATCGGCTGTACTCCAGTCTCATCACTACTTGCTTCGTTTTTGACCTCTTCAAGGGAAAGTCTCAGACGGCTAGCACTCGCAGAGAGATAGAACGCAGTAGAATAAGACCTCGTGTATGGTTTCGTTACCAGCCGGAAAAAGCGCCTTAAGCAGCTGCGTACACGAAACTTTAAAGCACTAGATCAAGACCATTTTAGTGGGAGTGTCGCTTTTCCTCATGCCAAGATCCAAACCAGACTATATCACTAGTCAAAGGAGGTAACGATCTTTTCCACTTATTTTATTTTACTTTTGATCTTTGATGGTTGTGTGCAGTCAAGGTTGTCGTCGATGTAGGTTATCAATGGCGTCCAGATTTTATCAAAAAATTAGTTTCTCTCGATGTCACCGATTGGGAGCTGTGTCTTCAGTCCCTTAGTTGTCTAGTTGGGCTGTGCAATTCAAAGCAGCATTTAAGCTAAGTAAGGCTCATTTTACCTCCACGCGGGTTGAGGATCCCCTTTCTTTTAAGCTAAAAGCAATTGATGTCTTTTTGAATGAAATTCACAAGTTGACTGATGCACGATTCCTTTAGTTCACTCGGATCGTCGAGGGAGTATAAATCTGCCTTCGTCTGTAGAGGGCTTCACACAAGGAGAGAAGACAATTTCTTGTCCCTCCTTTTTCTCGACAGTTGCGAAAGAAGTCGGCATCGGGAAGATTTAGGTTTGTTTGTGCACAAATGGAACAACGCCCAGTTATCACACCACTTACTTTTCTGATAGCCCATCTATTTCATCTCTTTAAGCATAATGAGGGACCAGTTCTTAGTTTAGGCTTCTCACTATTGTGTAGGTTGTCGGCTCTGTAATTCCACGGAATATCGTGGTGTCCGGCCACCCACAGGATTGATTATTGTAGTGCACAGGCGTGAGTGAGATCACTTAGATGCAGGCGGTTCATTAAAGCTAAACATGGCCAAACTCAGAGATTTGATAGAATAATGTAATAAAAATAATAAAATACTTTTTACTTTAAGACTTTATTTTCACACGTCTAATTTATCTGACTGTTCACAAACGAATGAATAAGCTCTCCTATTCCTTTCCGGTAGCTCTTTAACATTTTCGCTGTTCTTATTTTTCTGAGAAAAGCGTTTGAATCCAGAGCATATTGCGAGTCATATTTGAACTATGAATTGAATTTCAGGGCCTACTACAATAGCTACCTGACTATCAGAACTATTGATCATATCCCTTTTTCATATGACATTGTTCTTAAACCATCAGAATAGATCCATAATCACTATCGTTTTAGCCAGATTTTTAGTTGAGTGGATGCCAACCGAAGATCCCTCGTTCATTTTGGATTAGCTACTGAGAATTCCAAGTGGTTCGCCCATCAGCTGTGAGTTAGACTCCTAGCCAAAACTTCCTCTCAAAGATAATTTTGGCACAACTTGAACTGTTGGAGTATAAAAAAACGAAAAAATTTTTTAGTGATTACGCCAAAAAATTCGACTGCCGTTTCCGCCCTAGTAAAGAGTCGTTGGGTAGTAGGTAGCCTGCTTAGTTTGCATCGAACGCCTTATGTGCCCGATGTTCTTCAGGGTCTATAGAAGAAACAATGAGTATAAGTCTTGAAATTTTCGGTTGAGGTATGAACATAACTTTAAGTTTTGTTCAAAAACTGGAGCAAGCACAAGTAGCAGGCCTTAAAGACGCTAAATGACCAGGGAATGGTTAAGTTTGGTGCACTTTGTTTGAGTGATTCATCATGAGGCTTAATAATAATTGAATTGGGCAATGCAGCCCAGGGCCTAGCTTTTACAATAAGAAATCGTGCTACTGTTCTCTCACGAGTAAAAGGGACCTACAGTTTCTTGCCGACTACGAACTGCAAGACTTGAGAAGTTTTTGATAGACAGTTCGTTACTCTTTGAGGTGGTGTCGTGAAAAAAATGCACGGTGTACCGTCCGGCAATCGAACCTAGACCTTCTACGTGTGGGTCAACGCACTAACGTACTATGTCCCAATGACAGAGACCTCGAAAGTGTTATTATCGGTTAAATTCATTTCATTTATAAGGGTTAAAAATCTCCCTTCCACCTTTTTGTCTTTTGAATTTTCCGGCTATGTACAAAGAGCTACAGAGCTCATTTCTGGCAATACTATACATCATTTGAAAGGTCTTGACGTGACGTGTCAAAACTGCTGAGATCGTCATAGAATCGATTCTTCACTACGCACACTCTTAGTTACAGATGCTGTAGTCTCTAGATCTGGCTTAATCGACCTAGCATCATTCACTTATGGACTCTAATTTG